>JARDYH010000008.1:44787892-45412892 GCA_029215795.1 Anniella stebbinsi
CACACAGCTACCCTGCTGCTTGCTGCCTCTTTCACCCCATGAGTGAGAGCTGGAGCGCACGAGAAACTGGCTGCAGGCAGAGGAGGAAAGTGGCACCTTTATGACCAATCCTTTCTCCATGGATTTGAAGGAGAGTACCAGCGAGGGAAGTCTGGGGAGTCTCCAGCCCTCCAGCCTCCAGATCTTTGCCAACACCTCGACTCTCCATGGAATCCGTCACATCTTTGTCTATGGACCTATGACTGTCCGGCGGGCCCTATGGGCTCTGGCGTTTGTGGCTTCCCTGGGCCTCCTCCTGGTGGAGAGCACTGAGCGGGTGGTCTACTACTTTTCCTACCAGCATGTCACCAAGGTGGATGAGGTCGTTGCCCACAGCTTGGTCTTCCCGGCCATCACCATCTGCAATCTGAATGGGTTCCGCTTCTCCCAACTGACCACCAATGACCTGTACCACGCCGGGGACCTTCTGGCCTTGCTGGATGTGAACCTGCAGGTCCTTCATCCCCACCTTGCTGACCCAGCAGTTCTGGCTGTGCTGCGAGAGAAGACCAACTTCCAGCACCACCGAGCCAAAGTCTTCAGCATGAGTGAGTTCCTGGGTCGCGTGGGCCATGACATGAAAGAGATGCTGCTGTACTGCAAGTTCCGGGGGCAGGAGTGCAGCCACAAGAACTTCACAGCCGTGAGTACAAAGAGAGTCTGGCTTCCTTGCTTCTTGTCTCAGCGTTGGTGGTGGCAGTGGTGACAATGGGGGTGCCCAAGATGTGGCAATGGGGTTTCTCTGTGGGACACTTGGGCTGTCTTCTGTTGGTGAAGCAGCTGTCCTGAACTGAAGCATGTGTGCTTGTTATCCTTGCGGCAGAAAGGTTTGGAGTAGGACCTGGTGTTGCGGACGTCACCCCATGTGAAGGGAATAAGGCCTGCTGCAACTAAGGCTTCCACTTACTCTAGTGGTTGGTTATTGTGGTCCCCGGCAGTACGGAACAGGCAATAAGGATTGTACTGTGAGGGAGGCAGGGATCTGTGGCTAATGGATGGTGCCTGGCAACAATCGGTTTTGAATTAATACAGGGCTTTCTTCTGGCTGATATGGTTCATGTTGACATACACAGCTACCTTACACTGAGTCAGCCCATTAGTCCATCTAGCCCAGTGCTGTCTACAGTGGTAGCAGTTATCCAAGGTTTCATGCAGAGGTTCTTTCCCAGCCCTCCTACGTGAGCTTCTTGAACCGGGGATTGAACCTGGGACCTTCTTCACGGAAGCCTAGAGATCTATGACTGATGGGCATAGTGAAATCTGATCAGGAAACTTGTCCTGTTTTAGTGGCTTTTGCTGCAATTCATTTGTTGTGCGGTGGGCAATGGCTGTTGTGCAGTGGGCAGTGATGGCCCACTCTTTTTCTGGGCCGTTCACACATGTGTTCATCACTGGACGATTGCAGCACCAAGTATTGACTTGCATGTTGTGTGTGAAACTCTTGTATAAACCATAGGAGCAGGGCCATGAAAAAAACACATAAATATATTTATTGATCAACCCTATCACCTATTGGTGATGGCCAGAATGGTTGCACAGAAAGGAACTGGTTTTCTCTGAGGGTAGCTTTGTCCTTGTCACCACTGACAGCCCCACGCCCAAGGGAGTGCTTGTGAACATGGGCATTGCAGAAAGGCTAACTGTTGGGGCCTTCATTAATAGCAATACTTGACATTTATACTTTAAGATGTTGAAAGCACTTCACATACATTAGTTTGTTATAATCCTTACAACAACCCTGTAAAGTAGGTCAGTTTTATTTTCCCCATGCTACAGATAGGGTATTGAAAGAGAGAGGCTTAACATACGAAGGTAAGAAGAGCCATGCTGGAACAGATTAATGGCCCCTCTCGTCCTGCATTCTGTTTCCACAGTGGCCAACCAGATGCCTATGGGAAGCCTACAAGTGAGACTGGAACGCAGTAGCACCATCCCGCTCGTGTTCTCCAGCAATTGGTATTCAGAGGCGCACTGCCTCTGATAGTGTAGGTAATTTATAACCATTACGACTGGTAGCCATTGAACGCCTTATCCTCACTTATTTCGCCTAATTTCTTTTAAAGCTGTCCAAGTTGATGGCCATCAATATATCTTGTGGCAGTGAATTCCATAGCTTAGCTATGCACTGCTTGAAAAAGTACTTCTATTTTGTATCTCCTGGATCTCCCATCATTCATCTTCATTGGATGACCTGGGTTCTAGTATTATGAGAAAAAGAGAACAGGTTCTCCCTATCCGCTTTCTCTGCACCATGCATAATTTTATTAACTTTATTTGCCTTTTTTTCTAAGCTAAAATCCCCAAACATTATAACCTTTCCTCATAGGGGAGTTGATCAGCTCCTTGATTATATTGGCATTATTTCCAACTCCACAGTTTCCTTTTTGTATAATGGCACTATGGTATTGGCAGTTTTATTTTCAATTCTTTTCCTAATGATTACCCAACATGACATTTCCTTTTCACAGCACTGACCTATCCCCCACTAACCCAAGGTTCCTTTCCTGGTCAGTTACCACCATGTCAGACACCATCTACATATATGTGAACTTAGGACTTTTTGCCTCAATTGTGCATCACTTTACTTTTGCTTATACTGAAAGGTGTTTGCCATTGTAATGCGCGTTTCTCTCAGTTTGGGGGAGAACCTTTTGGAGCTCTTCTCAATCTCTTTTGGTTTTAACCTCCCTAAATATTTGGCGTTGTCAGCAAATTTGGCCACTTTGTTGCTCACCCCTAACTAATTTATGAACAAGTTAAAAAAACACCAATCCCTATACAGATCCCTCACAATTTACACCCCTCCATTGCAAGAACTCTTTATTCTTACTCTCTGCTTTCTGTTCATTGACCAGTTACTGATCTATAAGAGAACCTCTCCTCTTAAGCAGCACTGCCCAATATATTTTGCTGCATAAAGGGGAGCCCCAATGCCCTCCTCCCTGCCATTAGGACTTTAGAAAGCCTCGCTGCACCATTCAAACACCCATTTCTGCTTTCATGAATTCCCTGTCACTTCCTCCTGTGCATGACAGGGCCAGCCCTGTGCTAAAAGTTGCATAGTAAGTAAGCTCATGGCAGATGGGAGATTCAGATGGGAGACTTCTTGATTTGTAATTCAGACATTTAGCCACTAGACTACACCAGCTCTCTGGCATCGTTGAAGTGGTGTTTTATATATATATGTTGTTATAAGAGAAGCTTTGTTATAGAGAGATAATATTAAATTTTCTGTGATGCTTGGGAATGCATGGCAGGATGAAAAGTTTGGTCCTATTGGTGCTGATCGACAGGTGCATGTGCTTTGTGGGAACTTAGTGAAGAAACCTGCTTTAAATTAGATATGAAATAATTTGTGAGTCCTGGGTTGTAATCTGGGAGGGTTTCTTCTTCATCTTCATCTTCATTGTTTAAGGATGTGCAACCATTGTTTTTATGAGCACTTGTCTTTCAGAAGATTCCCCCATAGAATTCACATGTACTTTACCTTCCCTGCCCCTAGAACTTCATACAGCAGTTTGGAGGAGTTGCGTGCTGGAACTTATAAATTTTCAGGGTAAGAGAAAAAGCTTATATAGCATGTTCCTTTTATGAAGTTCTTGTGTGGCAAATCTCCAGAGGCTTGCAAATAGGTACTAGCCTGGATCTCTTTGCTGAGTAAAAATCACCACCAGGCAAGGAAGCTTTTCAGCGGCAGATCACACACTTTCATTGTAGAAAATCCCAGGTTCAGTTCCCAGCATCTCTCGGTAAAGGATCTCAGGTTGCAGGGCAGGAAAAGATTGTGAGATCCTGTAGAGCAACTACCACTCAGAGTAGTACACAAGACTGGGTTAGATGGGCCAATATTCTGATCCAAAGTAGGGTCGCTTTAAGGAATCTTCCTTCTTCTTTGCTACCAATAACTGTGTGTATAGGCAGAGTGGCTAGTAAAAAGTATTTGTAGGCTAGTAACTTTTGTTGACTTATTTGTGGGTTCTGTGGCGGCAAGGCAGGTTCAGAGGATGAGATTTCTTGAACTGCCCTGATGATGATGATGATGATGATGATGATGATGATGGCTATGATAAAGAAAGGCCCCTGCCCCAAAGAGCTTCCAATCTGACTTTAGATTTTGGAGGAAATAACAAACGGAGGGAAAAAAATGAACATTGCACACATGCATAACTTAAGCTTCATTTCAGTTGGGGTGTGTGGTTTAAGAGGGTCTTTTGCTTCAGTCTCCCAGTGAGCCCCTGTAAAAGGAAGCAGAAAGAAGCTGCTGGCTGGTAGGTCCAGCAACAGCTTTTTTATTTAGAACTAACTCAGCTTTGAATTCCAATATCCATCCATTTGAAAGTGTGGGAAATGTCCACATTCATGCTGATCTTGAATATGGCAGGATGTTAAGGGGTGCTGGAAATACAGATTTTAGCCTCAGCTCTAGCATCTTAAACGAAAAAACAACCTTTGAGAGAAATGTTAACGAATAACCCCCTAGGATAGAGGACAAAAGCACATGCACAAAAGCCACCCTATGTAAAATGGAATATATTTATCACATTAATTGAATACCCCCTCCCCCTTTTCCAACTTAACCTAGATACCCTAAAATCAGCCCAGAATAGATTGAGTTAAATCAAGGAGATTTAAAATCATGATTGATATTACCAAGAAGAAGAGCTAGTTTAAACCATAGATTTCCAGCAGGTCTCCAACTTTCTAACTCTTGTATATCCAGAACAAGCTTGCATACTAATTGGCTGCTGTAACATATGGACAGCATGGAGTGCTATTGCCTTGGAATCAACACTTGCAAGACTATCCCACAAGAACTAAATTGCCACGTTTATGTTGGTGTGTGTGTGTGGGGGGGAGGGATTGCTTTGAACTGACAGGCTAGATAAGCCCTGAGCAACTGTATCAAAGGGCAGGAGCTGGGCACTGGTGAGATGGATATGATGAGGTGGATAGGGTGAATGCTTTCCTTTTCAGTGCTGGGAATATATTTAGTTGGTTTGGAAGCCCCGTTGGATTTTTAGAATGAAAACAAATAATTAAAACAAATTATGCTTGTCCTGCTACACGAAAGTGTGCTGCACCTGATCCATTTGGGGAGCTGGGGCAGGTTTTTGCCTGTACTGTCTAAATCTCTGCCAAGAAATGTTTCCACTAAGACGGCATGAGCGTGTTTACAAGGAACTGCAGTGCAACTGGTTTAGGAGGGGCACTTATGTGCTTGGCCATATATGACTTTGACCCTATATGACTTACTGCCGTCCACCATAGCTTTCTGTGCAAATTGGTGTTAATGTATTGCAAAAGCAAAAACAGATGGGAAGCTGCTTTAATAAGCTGTCTCTAGAAGACTCAACTAATCGGAGGGAGGTTATTTCATAAGAATTGCCTTGCTGGATCAAACTGAGTTCCATAGAGTCCAGTGTTCTTTTCCCTGCAATGTTTCTGCAATTCATTATAAGAAGGAATGTGAAACTGATGGCCTTTTTCTAGTAGTATGTCTCCAGCATCTGGTACTCAGAGGTATACTGCTTCTAAATATGGATGTTCTAACCACCTATCTAATAGCAATCTCAGGTCTCTGAGTGCTGATCCTAAAATATTATATAGTAATTTTACCGAGTTTATAGTAGGAGGTCCCTGTCCCAAGGAACTTACAGTTTTGACAATGACAGTTTGGAGGGAGAAGAATGGAAGGCAAGGGTAACAAACATGACCACATTGGTGGAAAATAGTGGCCCATTTCCTCATTTGCCAAGATAATGGGAATGCAGGGGGAGGAGTGCATGTATGCTTGCAGGCTTTATGATTGCCCTGTCCACAAGTCCTCTCCCTTCCTGGTGTCTGCACCACGGGGGGTGGATTTAACCCTCCCTACAGAGTCAAATCCTGAAACTAGAAGTGAGCTGAGCTGGAGGAAGGGGATGGCCTTGAGGGGGCACAATTGTAGGGCAACTTTGGTGAGCTCTCTTTCTCTGCACTATGTTCCTCTCTTATAAATGATCCCACTTGCATTAGCATTATAAGGGAAATGCAGGGTTGGGAGCCTAGACCACAGCTGGGTTCTGACCTTGTGGCTTCCTGATCTTGCTATAGGTGTCACTGTCTTCCTGCCAGGCCTCATCCCAGAGCCAGTGTGGTGGAGTGAGCAGAATGCTGGAAGTGGAATGTGGAGATGTGAGTTGTACGGTGGAACCCTTAAAGCAAGACCATTACTCAGAGCTGGAAAACATGGGAGAGGTGATACATGGATAGACTGGCCATGTTGAGCCAGAGCCTGCTGGGACCGGGTCGTGCTTTCTTTGACAGTGTTCTGCTTCTGGACTAAAAAATGGAGTCTTTCTCTCTCTGTCCTATTATTTTTCATAATGGTACTAGAAGGCCACCACCCTCAGGAGTGAGAAAGACAGGAGTAGGCAAAGGGAACATCAGGGTCTGCTCCAGTTGGATTCACCACCACCACCACCACTGGGAGATGAGAAGGGAAGCAGGGCTATTCCATCAGCCCTGCTGACAGTCTATTTATTTTTTCCTCTTCTCTCCCCATCCTTTTTTCCTTGGGTGTCATGTCTTCTTAGATTGTAAGCCTGTGGGCAGGGACTGTCTTTTTTGCTCACTAATAGCCATTTTTGGCTGAGGAGCAGGATAAAAATACAATAAATAAATAAACTCCAAGGTTGCCATTTGAGGGAAAAATAGACAGCTCTGCTCCTAGGCATTTAACAGCCACTTGATCTTCAAAAGCAGCCAATAAAGCTTTTTAGAGCAGGGAGGTAAACACCTGCCTGCTAACTCTTGCATATCAAGTTGCTGTTAAAGGCAGAGAAATAGTTGGCAATCCAGACTACAAGCTACACCCATTTTGTTTTTAAGTTGATCATGAGATCTAAGCATCTGTGCTTCCATGCAAGTAGATAGAGATGTTGTGGCTCTCAGCTCTCCTGGGTCCTCATGGGAGAAGGAGTCATGTGAACTGCAAACCAAGCCACGCTCTTCTACGAGAGCTGACATGAAAATTGGCTGGGGCAGACTTATCCTAAGTGGAGATTAAGCAACGATGAATGCCGATGGAGCGTTTCAGCCATTCCTGTGAATAACAAAAGAATTTGTGCCGTCAAAACAACAACGATGAATTGCACTTGAATAAACATGAGTGTGGTTTGTTTGCAATTTGCCGTTCTCCTGAGCACATTCACATTGTGCACTGCTGCCTCCAGGTTTTTGATAGCCCTTGGGCAAAGCACCCTCAATGGGCCCCCTTCTTCAGGGGGTCTAAATTCATATCTCCATAGTCACCTGTTGCTATTTGTCCTCATCCTCTCATCATTGCTCTCATTTGCTTGCTTGACAGGCCGAGCAAGTGGATAGTGGCATCTCATGCTCATCCTTCTCACCACCACTGTTGTCTGAGTCAGACTGAGAGGCAAATGAAGAAGCAGCTTGCAGTGGTGGAGCACCTCCAGGGGACTCCTGTGAGTGGGCCCATGCTGGGGTGTGGGCCCTCGGGAAGTGCCCAATCATACCTAATCTTGACGCCAGCCCTGAAACTGACTTGCCTTGCATGTTACGACAATTCCTGGTTTATTTAATCTGGGAATTGTTGGGGCTGATTGGGAGTGGGCAAGCGTGCTCATTGCTTCTGCTCTAAATCAACAGCCTGGAATTCTGGAATGTTTAGGGGTTAAACAACTCAGAGTTTAACTCAACAACAAATCTTGGGTGATTGTTGGGTAAACTTTGGGTTGCTTAATCTCTAAACAACCCAGAGTTCTGGGTTCGGATGCCAGAACAACACCTCAAGTTCAGGGCATTCCTGAGTTGATGATTGAAAGCAGAAGCAACAAACGCGCAGGAGGCAGTGTGCTTGCTCACTGCTTGTCCCCAGGTCATAGTATATTCTTGTTATTTTACACAGAGGCAGTGATTGGAAAGTCATCAAGTGCAGAGTCCACTAGGAAGTTCTCATGCACAAACCAGATTCAGAGTTAAACGATGCACTACTATGCTCTTGCAGTAGGGCTTGCATATCCCACTTTTGTGCTCCAAGTGTGCCAAGGAGTCACTATGGGCACAGGTGGGCTGAACGCTTTTTAAAACCCTCCTATACCTTTAAAAATCTGCTTCTTAACTAACGTGAGACTTCAGTGCTAAACACACTTCCTATGGAGTAAGTTCTACTGAGCACAGTGCAACTTACTTGTGACTAGCATTACTTCTGCATAGAATTGTGATGCGATGTTGGGACCAAATAAACTCACAATACATTACTTAAAACATGAGACATATTACAGTTTAATGTAAAAAACATATTAAGGATTGTTGCTTACAGGATTTATGGGTCCAGCTACACACTGGCAATAGCTGGGTCTGTAATAAACCCCAATGTAAATTTCTATGGAGTCTGAGAGTCCCAGTATCTTACTGATGCATTTTTTCTTTCAAAGGTGCATATGTGTATGCAATACTGAATGGTGCATCAACATCAAATAGCTAATGGGAGTATTCGTTATGTGAGGTAATTTAGGGTCAAAATACTTTGGATATACAGTGTTTAATTTTTCTTATTCACTTTAATGGAGGCTAGAGAGCACCAATGACCTTTTAGTGAAACTCAATGATAATAAACACAATAGTTTTGCGGCACCTTAAAGACTAACAAACGTATTATGGCGTAAACTTTCAGGGACACTGTCGGCTTCATCAGATGCATGAAGTGTTAACCTCAAATTGGCAGATCTATATACACTTGCTGGGGGGGGGAGAGATGTAAACTGTTGTCAGAGGGAATTTAAATGCAAAACATACAGTCATTGATGATTACCTTATCAGTTGCTATTCACATTTGTTTGTTTGTTTGTTGTTGTTATTAAAATAATTAAATAATTCCTGGCAGTGACATGTCCTTGAAGGTGACGAAGTGAAAGGCAGGTGCCTTTTGCGTGTGAACTCTAAGATGGGGATTGGCTGCAACTGATGTAAAATGCTTCAGATAAGAAACACAGTCATAGGGACAAACTTTAGTTTAGGCTCAATGAGTCAGTAAGGTGTTTTTTTAATTGACTATGGTGGCTTTGAATAGACCTTCCCTTTTCACCCCTCCCAGTTAATCTAGTTGTCTGGATAAAAGAAAACAAAAGGACAAGCCTGCAGTTCTGAAGCAAAATGAAAAAGCCACAAGGATCTGAGTGCTGGGTTCTGGAAGCATTTTAGGTTGCTGGCTGTTTTCCTAGAGATCTGATGTGGGAGAAGGGAATTTTAGCCGACTGTTCTCCAACTGTGTTCACCTTGCATATTTGTAAATAAATGCCAATATTGCAAAATGCCAATAAGCCTCCAAAGGAAACCAAACCTGAGTAAGGGCTTTGCCTTTGGAACCTCTCACTGCTCAGAGATGTGGGATGAGCATAACAATATTTTTATCCCATTAGGTTCAATTATTATTCCGAATGTATAGGAAGGTAAAATGAGGGATAATAAAGACCCTCCCTGTTTTATATTATATTATATTATATTATATTATAGCTTTGGCTATTGGGTGGTATAGATATGTAATTAATGGAGGCACAGCTGTACCTCCATTGTTAAGGGCCGTCAGTAAAAAACACATTCCGCCATGTTAAAGTGATAATTGGGGGGGTGTCATTCTAACAGCCATAAAATCGAAAATGTTTCATCAAACTTTCTGAAATTTACAGGTGCCAGAAAGAAATGTTTGTTTTACATTATCTGAAAATTTCAAGAAGATTGGTGAAAGATTGAGGGAAGGAGAGCAGTTTAAGTTAGAAAAGGAATACAAACCTGTCTCCCTGCTTTTGTAAAATTTACTTCCGGGTTGCTACTTTTTGTGCTCACAATTTGCATAATTTCTAGAGCCTTATTAAGTAATCCAGTGGTGGGGTCTTCTTCCTCCTTGACTGTAGTTGATGGAAAGCTTTTCGTTTTTTTGAAATTCCCTTTGGTTGACTTAAGGACTATTTTAACCTCTCATTCAAGTCAATGAGGCGGCCATCTTCCCTCATAACGCGACACTGACACATGCTCAGTAGCGTCGCTCTCCCCCCTCCCTCCTGCCTTAGAATGTGGGGTGGGTGAGTGAAATGGCCGCTGCCTCTAGCACAGAACTTTTGAGTGAAGAAGAAGAAGAGTTTCTCGTTTCTCTTCTGGAACATGCATTCCTTTGGCTCTGAGAGTATTTTGGGCTATCTTCATAAGGCCAGTTTGCTCTTTTGCTCCCTGGTGAAGTAGGGTGTGGTTCCTCTGGATCCATGGTAACTTGATCTTCAGATCTCTCCTGGAATAGGTAGCTATACCTTTCTTTTAATTTCCCCCACCCCACTCACACACAGTGCTCCTTCCCTCTTTTCTAAGAGTTTGGTCCATACTGCTATAAGTTGAAAGCTTCAAACACTTCATTTAATTAGTTTGGGCCGGTGTTAAGTTTGAAGTACAATGTTGAAACCTTTCAAAGTGCTTCTGGGCCTACAACGCGGGTTTCGGCCTAGTCACCCTGTTTTTCTAATAAGGTTTAGAAACAGTTGAGCTGTCGTTTATTTTGCATAGTGTAGACACATGGATTTTCTTTCTAATCCTTGCAGTCTACACTGGCTCCCTCCTTGATGTGTTTTTGGATGCAGACAAACCCTTTTTTGTTCCAGCAGGCCTTTGGCAAATAATCTGGACCTCTGTCTATACCTTTGACTTTTAAATTGTTATGTATTTAAAATGTTTTAAATGTTTTAATATTGAAAAGTATTTAATTATATTTTTAACTTTTGTATATTTAGGCTGACCATATGAAAAGGAGGACAGGGCTCATGTAACTTTAACTGTTGTAGAGAAAAGGGAATTTCAGCCAGTGTCATTTGTATGCAATTAGTCCCTGGTGAAATTCCCTCTTCATCACAATAGTTAAAGGTGTAGGCACTATACTAGAGTGACCATATACAAAAGAAGGCAGGGCCCCTGCAACTTTAACTGGTGTGATGAAGAGGGAATTTCACCAGGAACTAATTGCATACAAATGACACTGGCTGAAATCTCCTTTTCTCTACAACTGTTAAAGTTACATGAGCCCTGTCCTCCTTTTCATATGGTCAGCCTAGTATATTCCTATTTATAGGTTTTAGCTGTATATGTTTTAGTTTTGTAAGGCTGCCCTGAGGCCCAGCATTGGGCAAAAGGCAGGATACTACTACTACTACTAGTAATGTTTCAGATTTCACTTCTGCATCTGCTGTTCTTTTGCATTTACTTTTCTTTATAAACCATCAATATCTTAAGACTTCTTGTGTGGCATGTTTTCATTGGTTTAACAAGTTAAAAGGGGTATTCACTGTTTTCATGCTTATGTTATAAAATCTATTTTCAACATGCCTAGTAACCTCAAGAGTAACAGAGTTGGGGAAAATCCTCAATCTCTTTGCTATCAGAGGCACTGAGTAAGGGACCCCTGGAGATAATTTAGAGTGACCCCAACCACAAAACACTATTCCCCCTTCTGAAGAGATCTGGACCACAGACTACTAAAGACAAACAAAGTAGCAGGCCATAATAACAGTTCTCATGTGGCCATTTGTCTTATGAGGCAGGTGCTCTGCGTGCTACCAAATGGAGGGACTAACAGGCCATAAAGTTGTCTTGCTGGGTCTGCCAGAAATCCAGCCTCAACACTCCTGGAAGGTCCATGTTCTATAGCACATGCTGTCAGATTAACCTGAGGGAATCCCACCCTCCACCCCTGGGTTTAATTTACTGGCTTCCCCTGGCTGGACCTTGCAGGAAACTATAGGGACAGACAGAGCAGGCATTCATAGCACACATAGAATGCTGAGACTGGCAAATCTAAAAGCAAGTGTGTTGCTTTTCAAGAACCGAGGAAATTCAATGGGTCTTACTTTTGAGTAAATATCTAGGGATGGATATGCAGCCTGTGCAAGAACTGAGTAGGGTGACCATATTTGGGAAACCAAAAAAGAGGACACCTAGTGGGGGGGGGGCAGGAAAATGGCTTTCTGGGGCCACCTTAAAGTCCCCAATTGGAGCGGAGGAGGGGAAAGCATGTCATTCTCACCCCACCCCACCGCTCCAATCAGACCCTTTTCTATAATGCCTGGGAATGACACGTTTTTCCCTTTTAAGGCCTTGATTGGAGCAGTGGGAGAGAATGACACACCTCCAGAAAGCATGTCATTCACCACGCTAATGGTGGCCTTAAAAGGGAAAGTGTGTAATTCCAGGTCATTATAGACTATTGCATAAAATCCCCCCGACACTGAGGATAGAACAAAAACCAGGAGAAATCTGGGGAAAACCTGACCGTTTTTTATTATTTATTATTGCATTTATATCCCACTTTTTTTCCACCAAGAAACCCAAGGCGGAATACATAATCCTCCTCCTCTCCATTTTATCCTCACAATAGCAACCCTGTGAGATGGGTTGGGCTGAGAGTCTGCAACTGGCCCAAAGTCACCCAATGGGTTTTCTTAGCTAAGTGGGGAGTAGAACCCAGATCTCCCAGATCCCAGTCCAACACTTTAGCCACTAGGCCACACCCTAGTGGTCACCCTAGAATTGAGCCATGACAAGTTGGAAGCAGATCGGTTCGTGCCTTGATTTTTCGGATATTTTTTAAAAAAGTTTGACTTCAATTTTTTCCCTAAAATTCAAGGCATGAACCAATCTGCTTTCAACCTGGCATGGATAAAGCCTTACTTAAGAGGTACCATGGTGCCAAGTTTCATCTCTTCATCTTTACTTTCTTTCTTTTAATGTACTGCTCAAGGCCCTAGACCCCAAAGAGGAGTATTGGGTTTGAAGTTTTAAAAATTCCTAAAACTCAAGGCATAAACAGATCTGCTTCCAACTTGGCATGGCTCAATCCCTACTTAAGAGCTACCATGCTGTCAAATTTCATCCCTTTATCTTTAAAAATGATGGAATTGTAAGCATTTTAGTTAATTTAAAAAATAAATTGAAGTTTTAAACATTTCTAAAAATCAAGGGATGAACGGATCTGCTTCCAACTTGGCATGGCTAAATTCCTACTTCAGAGCTACCATGGTGCCAAGTTTCATCTCTTTATCTTTAATTTCATTTTTTAAACTTGTACTGCTCAAGGTCCTGGACCCCAAAGAGATTTCTATTTAAATTTTAAAAAATTCCTAAAAATCAAGGCATGAACGGATCTGCTTCATACTTGGCATAGCTATATCCCTACTTAAGAGCTACCATGATGCCAGGTTTCATCTCTTTATCTTTAAAAATGAGGGAGATGCAAGCATTTTGGTTGATTTATTAATGTTAAAAGTGAGTTCAACACATAACACTAGCTTTGATTTTATATTGGATGTCAAGATGGTATAACATTCTGGCTGATGCCGGCTTGGTTGTCAACTGTATAATATCCAGTCATCCGTTACACAAAGCCATGAAATTCATTAAACAAAAAACCGACAGTTTACAAAAACAATGTTAAGGCTCTACAGATTCCAGCCAAGCACCAAAAAGCAGGGAAATTGGGAGTTAAGGCTCACAAGCCTTTATGCCACATCCTCCCTAAGGAGGCAGAAAGTGCAAGTGAAATTCTCATTCTCCCAAAGCAGATAAACCATGAGGACAGGGTGGAGAATATGACATGCAGAGGTGACTGTGGGGTTGTGGAAAACTGATCACGGACAACTTAGGGCCACCTACTTCTTTTTTTTTGTTTAGAGCAGCCCTTCCCCAACCTGGTGCCCTCCAAAGGTGTTGAACTACAACTCCCATCATTGCAAGTCAGTATGTCCCATGGTCAGGAATGCTGGGACTTGTCATCTCAAACACCTGGAGAGCAGCAGGATGGGGAATGCTGTTCCATACCCTTACCAAATACAGGGTCTGCCCAATACTTTTCTCTCACACACATCTCGCATATAGCAGCACTCTTGATAACAAAAGGGGCACTATTCATTACAGATCTAGAACTAGAGCATGTTCCAGGCACTTCCAACTTTTGGTCAATATCCTGCCTTTTTTTTCTTTAAATGTATTTATAAATACATGTTTTTTTTCTTTAAATGTATTTATAAAAAATATACTGTTCACTCCCCACAATCCCTGCACAATACATCATGTCATCAAAGCAACAGTGGAGCAGAAGAGGTTTAGTTTGGCTGTCTTGAACACCTTTCAGATGAGATTAGTTTGCAGTCCTATACCTCTTGGGAGAAAGCTCTAGTGAACTCAGTGGCACTGGCTTCTGAGAAGACATGTATAGGAGTCAACCTTCTCCAGCCTGGTGGTCTCCAGATGTGTTGCACTGTAACTCCCGTGTTATGTGTTATGGGGAAGACAAAAATCAATTCATACTTAATTTTAAAATAATACTTACGCATGAAAGTATTAGGTGGTAGCTCTGTCTTTGATCTCACACTGCTGAACAAGTAAGAGAAATCCTTTATCTGATATTCAAGAAACAGACATCCTATGCCATGTGTTGAAAACTAATGTTGATATCTGAAGGGCTATCTGGATTAGGTATTCAAGATTCATTCATTGTTGTTTCATTTGGTTTTGACAGTTTATTTAAAGTGATGCAGCTCTTTTGTAGTTCCTTGATTGATCACATATCTTAATGCTGGAAAACATCATACTTTAGTACAGATGTGGGCAGAAAATAGATCTATCCTGATGATTTGGACATCAACTCACGGCATTCCTGATAACTGCCCATGCTGATAGGGGCTTTTACAAGTTGAATTCCAAAACATCTAGAGATCTAGGGTGCCTCTACAAGAGAGGTTTAATGCGCTTTGAAGGTTCATTAAAAATTTTACCTCTACAAGAACGGAGCGCAAATCGGGCGTAGAGGCGCGTTATCTCCCCGATAATGTGCATTTTCGAATGCGCGTTAAATCGCGAGTTTTATTTTGCTCCGGCCGTTAAAGCGCATTTTCCCCGTGTGAACAAGCAATTATGCGCATTAACTTCTTGTAAAGCGCTTTTTGGACATCTATTAATGCGTTTCGCCGCCTCTCGCAGCCTCCCGTGCAGAGGGATTAGGAGTAAATGCGCGTCTGCGATAATGCGCATAATCGCACAACCGGGCGCAAAAGCGCATCCTTGTAGAGGGGGCCCTACTTTCTGCCTTCCCTTGTTCTTGAACAACATTCCCCAACCTGGTGCCTGTCAGATGTGTTGGGTTGTAACTCTCAACATAAGGAGATGCTCTAAGAAATGAGAAGTAGCTGGTCCTAAGTTATTCATCATCATTTCCCACAACCCCACAGTCACCTCTGCAGATCTAATTGCATATCTAGATTTTTGAGATGACAAGTCCCAGCATTCCTGACCATGGGACATACTGACTTGCAATGATGGGAGTTGTAGTCCAACACCTTTGGAGGGCACCTGGTTGGGGAAGGGCTGCTCTAAACAAAAAAAAGAGAAGTAGGTGGCCCTAAGTTGTGGGAGAGGAAAACTGTAGGCTTTCTGAGGAAGTCTTTGACCTCTGTCTTGGGGTGAGCAGTTTACATGCACAGTATGGGCTCCTGCTCATTGTGCAGAGGCTTCTACTCACATTCAAGCAAAAATGAGTAGACCCCCTCTTCAGACCTCCCTGCTCAGTGTGGGAAGATCAAAGACAGAGGGGATGGGGACACTGGGGGTGGGCTTGTGTGTGCAAGATGTCCACATCCTCTCCCCACTTTTAGCTTTTGCATGAACAGGTTTTACCTCTACATTGGGCTAAGGGCTCTTCCTTTGCTTTTCTCAGTAGGAGAGAAGAGAGTCTGAGAAGTCCTTTGCCCATGTTGTAGCTCACACACAATTCACCAAGTGGAGAGCCAATGTTGTTGAAGTGCTACTGGTTTCAAATATATTCCTGAGCAATTACTCAGGGATTTTAGTTGGCCTGTATTTGGTTAAAAACAAACAAACTAGTTGATGAAGCCTATGACTTTATTCTGTATATCTGCATATAAGTAAAAGCAATGGTTCTGAAGCAAAAAGCATCCTTTTGATACCAAGCAGAATAGCTAGGAATTTACTCCCCCTCCCCTGTTCTTCTCTATGAGATAGTGAAGACAGCCCAGAGCAAAGGGGGGTCAAAAGAGTCTGTGTATGTGGTAGAAGTGCATTCCTTAATGGAGTTTTGAGCCTCCTGTGAAGAAACAAAGAACTGACTTTTATCCAATCAGCAGTTGCTTATTCTGTGATATATGTATATACTTACTCAAATCAGTAAGCTGGTTTGTTAGAAGCACTAACCGGTGATATTCATGTTCTGTTAACATGTGACAATGCTAGCCAATGAAATAACTTAAGAATCAAAAAGTGTGAAAAGTACTGCCTTCCTTTGTTGAAGAACTGAGACCTAAGAGACTGTTAGAGCATTCCATGGCTGCAGACATAGGAATGAATTGATTAAACTTTTTCCTCCCACCCTGTGTGTTTAATTGGGCGAAGGCACACCGGGCCAAACTATAATTACTCTCCTCTTGGGAGTCATCACTTTGTTTTTTGACCAGCGATGGTTTATGTCAGAGCCAAAAGGGAGCAGGGCCACATCCTCTCCCTTCCTCTACCAACTCTGTCTTTTTTTCTCTACCACCCTCTAGTTTTAAGCCAATCTGTTGCAGTTCTAGTTTTAAGCCAATCTACTTGCTAAAGCCCACTTTCATATGTTGGATTTTGTTATTGTGTGGGAGGTCCATCTTGTAATGTTATGGTGGCTCACTTACTGAGAAAGTATGATTGGCCCAATGTATCTTGCAAGATTGTTGTGAGGATAAGAATGGTCCCAAGCTCCCTGGAGGGAGGGCAGAGAGCAAATGTGACTGATAGATAGATGAAAGTCAAATGAAGCCTGTGGCAGGGCATTGATAAGACCAGTTTAGCATGGGCTAAACTGGCTGAGAAGTCAGCAGGGTGTGTCCTAAACTTTTCCTGTGGCTGCCATGTGCCAAAATAGCCATATGAATGGATTCCAAGTCATGATGACTGCTGTTGCCTTCATAAGAAACTTCTGGAGGTCAAATCTGGCACTGTGTTGGGAAAGGGTATGTGTTATTTATCTGTTGAGATAAAGATGATGTTCCTGCCTGTATATTCTGGGTCAATTCTGATTGTCGAATTTGGCTCAGGAGTTGAGCTCGGCCTTATAAATATTTGATAGGCTCTATTCCTGGCAGTGGTATGTCCTTGAAGGTGTTGAAGTAAAAGGTAGGTGCCTTTTGCATGTGAGCTCCAAGGTGGGAATTGCCCTCAACTGATGTTAGATGCTTCAGATACCAGAAACCCTGTCATAGGGACAAACTTTACTTATGATCCATTGAATCAGTAAGGTGTTTTTTAATTCACTATGGTTGCTATTTACACATTGCCAAGAAAGAGCAAATGCATCACCAAAAAGAGGGCATGTATTTGCATAAAATTTGCATATTCTAATTTGTATGTACAGATCCACGTTTAGAAATACTATAATTTAAATAAAAATGCAATATGTCTCACCACTGTAGGGAGACTGTGCCTAGGTGACCTGTGTGTCTGCTGAGTTTGCTGTTCAGGTTAACTTCAAGGCCCCTGATGTCCCTACTTACTGTTCTTTATTTTTAAACTGAACTATGGAAGCATTAGTATTCAGCCATTTGGGATCATAAACCACCAACTAAAGACCACTGTTATACAACGCCCTGTCTTGGGTTCAACTCCTGCCAATTGCAAATGGTGCTTTGATTGCTGGGGTAGCATAGAGCAGAGGTGGGGATCCTCAGGCCCAGGGGCCAAATCAGGCCCTCCAGGAGTCTCAATAAGGCCCTCTGGGGTTCCCCTGGTTGCCACGCCCCTTCTCCTGGCCCCATTGTCTTTTCTCCCAACCACCAATCATTTGGTGGTTTCTTGGCTTTTGTGCAATTTTCCTTCCATTATAAATGCAGTTTGAGTTTTAAGTTAGAATATGCTGGTATTATTTTTTGTGTGTAATTTGATCCCACCCATTTTGCCTTTGGCTCCACCCACCACAGCAATGTGGCCCCCAAGAGCTTCTCCGAAATTGAATTCAGCACTTTGGCTGAAAGTGGTTCTCTACCTGTGGCATAGTGGCTAAGGAGTGTGAATTATCAGCCAAGTAGTTCTAGCCCTATTTAATTATAATGATAATACTAAGCTTCTGAACGTTGCGGTTAGGATGAGGGAGATCATATAGCCCCGTGGGTTGGTTTTTTCATGATTAGAATATATTGGCATATATGGGGTCAAGAAATAATCTACCACTGCTCCTGTTCAGATTCGTGACCCTGGAGATGTTAGTTTCCTCTGTGGCTTGTTTTAGATATTTGGAGCAGTCTGCTTTGGGGACTTTCTTTTTATCTGGCTTGGGCTGATCTGTGGGGGTTGTGTCATACCTATCTCCTGTCAGGGCCAGACAAAGTGAAGACAAATGTGAGGCAGGCTTTGGAGCTGGTGGGCACTGCTGGGATGCCGGGCCCCAGGAGCTATCAATGTTGCAGGGTGGAACACAGCAACGGAGGTCAGTGAGCAAGCCTAGCCTGGAAGCTTTTACAGTGCTCAAGAAGTAAGGACTACATGGCTTTCTCTGGCCTATTGTTGCTTGGTGGTCTGGCTGGCTATTCTTGAGCTCTCTGCTTTGCCCAGAGCTGGGAGATGGCACACATGCTAAATCTCCCAAATCCAGGACCTACTGAGGTCTTGGATCCTGCCAGGCTGATGAGTGGATTGATGGTCCTGCTTTATGGGGCAGGGATTGAATGAGATACTGTTTAGTTTTTTGCCCCAATGAGTTCTAAGTGCAGGCTACAGCCCTGACCATATCCCAGGGATTCAGAACCTCAGGCTCACGTACTTCAAAATGTGTTAAGCCGGCCCTGCTGCATTTGGAGGCCCTTCTGATCATTCGACAGAGTGGGGCCATGGACTTCTGCCCCCAAAGTCCTGCCTTGAGGGCACCTCTGAATATAAGCAGCCCCAGTTCCTGTTGGTCCTTTCTTTATTAGGCTAATAAAGTCTCTGTATTTGTTTTGCATATTAAGGTGGACATTGAATGATTGTCACCTAGGTTCTGTTGATGTAGTTTGTATTGGTGAATTAACTGATAGGTGTGAAGAAAAGTACAAGGTAATAAGACCTCTGGCTGTCTATAACAGGATTGATGGAAATCCATGATGATTATATAGATCGTTACAAAGTGGTTTGGAAGATGAATAGTATATATCTGGATACATCTGGAATACTTTCCTAGTTTTGTATGCTGGATCAAACATGTTAAATAAAAGGGCATTTTCTGTGAGAGTATTTAGAACGGAACATTTCAATCAAGATTTATAACATGGATGACATTTCAGATTTCAGGTTGGGTTGGGTGGGAAAGAGATTTGGGTAGATGTTGCAAGATTCTCAGCAAAGCTTAATGACCTGCTTTTGCATATATTTCAGACAAAATTGTGTGTGTGAGAGAAGCATTTTATTCTAAGAGCATTTGTTGTGGTTATTATTTTTATATACATTCACCTCATAGTCACTATAGCAATGGAGACAGGTCTTTTACACAAAGGAATTTGTGTCTTTGGCATGTGTATCAAGCACAGATAACAAATAGACACCCAAGTGTGTAGAATAGCCTTTCCCAAACAGGTGCCCCCCAGATGTGTTGTCAGATGACTCCCAGCATCACCCAGCCATACACCTGGAAGGGACCAGTTTGGGAAAGGCTGGTGTAGAGCCATCAAGCTGGCATGAAATACAGGTGCTTCTGAGGAATACACATGTGAGCTGAAACATAGGGGAAACAGAGGAGAGTGATAGTGTATGAGCCCCACCTGTCCTTCCAAAATAGAGTTCCTGATTTAAAAGTGCATGACAATGTACTGCAGAAGTTGTAAGACAGGCAGGGGGGGATACCATTTTTTGGGGGTCAAAAACACATTCCCTTCAGGATAATCTATTGGGGGCCACATGCTAAAAGTGGACAGATTTGTCCCCCCCCACTACCTCTCTCTCTTTTTGCCACCTTCTTTTCTCTCCTACTCTTCCTCTCCACCCAGGGAAGGAAGAGATCACTTTGTCTTGTCAGAGATCTAAACTCATTTCTTGTGAGAGCCTTTGTAATTAGATTGAAATTAGGCTGTGCGACTCAGGTTGCCCACTCCTAAAAGATTATTTTGCCAGCCATCTTCACCCTAAGAGAGGATTATATCACCCATAGATCATCCTATGCTACCACACAGGCCAAAGCATGCCACAAACAGGGGATTGGTGTGCCTTGCTGAGAAAGTTATGGCTTAGGCAAGTGAGCCAAGCTACATGCTACAAGAGAAGGGTGGCATCACTAATGATAGCAGATGAACATGGGAGAAAATATCCAATTGTCATCTTCTTATCTACATCATGTTCCTGTTTTGAGCATGGCATCACATTATCCACTGGGGCTTAGCAGTTCCAAATCAGTGAAAATTGTCTCGAAATGCTAGAATTAAAAAAAAGTTGATATTTCATCTTTTGCTGTAAACGAATGCAGGACGGCAGATCTGCTGCAGTGTGTTTAAATGCATGCTGCAGATGATGCCAACTATGGCATCATGCAGGCAGGAGCCCTTCTCAAGGAACTCCTTTGAGCAGGTGCAGAGGATCTTTTCCTTGTCTTCAGTACCATTGCAGGAGTTTATCTGCTGGGTTTGCTCTGAGTTATTCCAGATGTGTTTCATATAGAGTCCCAGGCTGGGTCTGCACCACTGCAGTCCATAGCAATCCAATAGCATTTGGGGCCAGTTGATGCATTATTCAGTAAGGGTGTTTGCCACATACATACTGATGTTTGGTGTGCAAAGTCCGTGAAATGTGAAGCATAAAAACGTGTTGATCAAGACACAGTGGACATAGGTGATGTAGCTGAATGCAATCAGGGCTCCTACTTGGTGCATGTCTATTGCAAGTCCCTGTGTGTTTTCAGTCACACATTTCTGATTCATACTTTGTGGTGTTCACTGCTTCAGATGCCAGTCAGTGAATGAGTGCCATAAATACCTTCCCCATTGTTATTAATCTGCTTTCAGGAGATGCTCAGGTTTTTTGTTTTTGGTGTATGTACATGTGAAATTCATACTGAATATTTAAGATGCTGCACAAAAACTGGATATAATAATAATAATAATAATAATAATAATAATTATTATTATTATTATTATTTATAACCCGCCTCTCCCTCCGGATGATGTATGATGCAGTCATCATACATGATTCTACACATAGGCTGCATGTTATTTCCTGTGCATAAGTATTCTGGGATCCACGAAGCCTTCCTTGTTGGCCCAATGTGCGGTTACCCAAATTTTAGGAAAAGATGAAAAATAATCTGGCACAGGAAATGTGGCAGGACAGAAGGTGTTGCAAATAATTTGTTTAATGATTGTTGCTGTTGCTAAGGGATTTGGCAGCAGGATGAGTATCTGTTTTGTGAGATGGTCATATTTAGTGCTAGAACTATCAGAAATTGAAAAAAGGAAGCCAATTTCTCATATTAAGGTTTTCTTTCAAAGATGTTTTTCACCATCCCCTTCTATGTAATGGGGGTAGACAAAATTATGTTTTATTTATATCTTCCATGATAGGGAGATTAAACAGTTAATAGGGTCAATTATCAAATTATTAAATATATTAAGGGGGAGGGAGTTGTAGGTTTTGTTTCCATTGTGGCAAGATTGTCAATAATTGAGACACCCCCTTCCTTTTAAAGTCTGTTTTGTATCAAAGTAATGTACTACATGGTGGTGAGCCACTTTTCAAATTTGTTTCAAAAGATGTAAAATTACTGAATTTGAGGGATACTACTTGGAAACATAAATTCCTGAAGACAGTAACGTTAAGCATAAGTTTGCCAAATTTGCCTACATTTCAAAAGGAGAATGTGAAAATATTCCAAATTCCCAAAAACTGAATTCTTATTTTTTTGGTGGTAGTGGTTTAAATTTGTGAAGCATTGTTCTCTATTTTCTACCATGGAATGTATAGAATAGGAACCACATTCACATGAAAACTGGCTGGTGCAAACATATCTTCAGAGAGCTGATTGCTGGTTCAAATTGTCTATGGAGTCTCAGTAGTGCGTAGAGACAGAGACCCCCTCTACAAGAATTCGGTTTGACGCCTGATTCTCCGATTATGCGCATCTTCTCGGAAGCGCTTTATGGTAAATGACTGTATGCAGGAGGTAATTGAGCGCACAACTGGTGGCCTTACCGGTTGTTTGAAATGCGCTTTAGAAGTAGTTAATGCAGAGAATCGCTTGTTCACATAGTCAAAATGCGCTTTAATGGCCGCAGCAAAAGAAAACTTGCTATTTAACGCGCATTCGATAATGCGCATAGGATAGATAACGCGCCTCAACTCCCGATTTGCACTCTGCTCATGTAGAGGTAAAATTTTTAATGAGACTTGAAAGAGCTTTAAACCTCTCGTGTAGAGGCAGCCAGAAGCTCAGAAGCAGTGATATGAGGTCCCCAGATAGATTGATTGGTGTCTCATGGGACTTCCTGTCAGCCAGATGTCTACTGCTACCTTTGCCTGTGCAGTTCCTTTCGGAAGTCATAATGAACTGCTCTTTCTCCTTTGGGTGCCTCTAGACGGTTATTTGCGTCTCATTGAATGCACACTGGTGGCATTTTGGACAGACGAGCCAGGCGCAAATCAGACATACAGCTGATTTAAAGTCTCTGATAAGGTGCATTCTTGAGGTGTTGATTTACTACGATTTAATTTTTTTCTCCGCAGTTAGAGCGCAGTTTCTTAATGTGACCAATGTAGTGACCATTAGGATTAATGCTAATAGTGGGCGTAGTTTGGAGGGCAGGGTTGGTGATGTCATGAGTGAATGACTGCCCCATCTCTTCCTCTATCTCTTCTCCATCCACGTGTTGAGCTGCGTTGTGATGGCTGTGAAAGGAAGGGGAATTTTTATGTTCCTGCCATTTACACAGGAGTAACTGGTGGTTTTTTTTGTTTCTGATTGGATCTATTCCCCCTGTCCCGTCTGCTGCGTTTCCTCCTCAGTACACCCCCCTGCGTTCTCAAGGCTGCATTATCGGTTTTTGTTGATGTAGGAACCACCACTTTTCCCTGCTGCCCGCTGAAGGCCACGTAGTTCTGTTGCCCTTCGGTTACAATGTTGCTCTTCACAGAGAGATGTGCCGTTTTCAGCAAAAGTGTCCCTCAGTCAAGGAACAGCCCGTTGAGTTGCCACCACACTCCAGTTATGCTGGGCACTTCCATGGCCGGCGTAGTCTTGTCAGGGAGGTGCTTGCCTAACCCACTTATTCGCCACAGGGCTCTGTGGCGAATAAGTGGGTGAATGGCCAGGTGGGAGTGGGGTTATGGCTACCCGTAACAACTCCCTGACACTGATTGCTGCTTTTTCTCCTCTCCCCCCTCCTTCTCTTCCCCACCCCAGTCAAGCTGATGTTCCTCCATGTAGCTATTCTCAGCAGGCAGCAGGGAAAGGTGGCGTGCCGCCTCAGCACCATGGAACAAACCATGCGCGATGTTATGCAGCACATTGCACGTCTGGAGTGGACTGTCTGCCGTTGCCGTCTGGCAGTCCCCATGCGTCCACAAGCCGTGCCATAGGAGTGACCCAGCAGCGCCCCTTCCCCCTCAGTGGTGCTTTCTCATTCCCTCTCTGGAAGATGTGCAGTAGACTTGTGCTTTCGCTCTGCTCCAGAACGCCATGGCCGCTGATTGTGTGTTCGGATGACATGTGGTCACAGATGCAGAAGTCCCCCGCATTCCAACCCTCTCTTTGCGACGCTTGCTGCTTCGAAGTGCCATGCTCTGAGATGACCTAACCATTGTGCCTTACTGGTCGCCCTCACCCAGGGTGATGGTGCCTTGCCTTTCTGATTAACCCGCCGACGCTTTGCAAAGCCTAAGAACCCTTCATGTAATTATTTCTATGATGCTTCCAGAATAAAGGTAGTTGACATTGTCATTGTTCCTGTGTGTCTGGGACGGGCCACTTGGGGTGGGGTGGGAGCGTCTGGGATGTGGGGAGGGCTCGCTGATGCCGCGCAGCCCATATGGAAAGGGATAGGGAGCGATTGGGAATGGGGCAGCTGTATGTGGGGATCTGTCACCCACGTAACTAACCCTTCGAAAGGTAACTTTTTCCTGGCCCTATTAATTTTAGCCACTAAGTACTAAAAACTGTTGCCAATGTCCATTGGGTCAGGATTTAGGTGAGAAAAACTAGAACAGAACATGGTCTCTTGTGTGGATAGATAGTCTTTATGGGTTTAAGTTCCACCTATTTCATGGACTCTTTCTCAGCTTGAGAGCCATGCATCCACACCACAGGCTTCTGAGATTTCATCAAACATTGCCTTTGCTATTTTCTAGCATATCTCTGCAAACCTAAGAGCTAGAAACACTTGGTCTTGTTAAAAATGAAAGCTGAAATTCTTATGATGCTGAATTCTCTGACTTCTAATAGAGAACGTAAGAATGGCAAAGCCTTCTTTGCACATGCTAGAGAAGTGATTTTTGAAAGAATGCATTAATAGAACAGAAGGAATATCCTCCAAATGTGAGCAGACTCTGCAATTGGTTGGGATTGGGCCAGGTCAGTCCCCTCCCATGCATCTCAGAGAAGGCCTTTGCTTTGGCTGAAGAACCTCTGTGCTCTCTGCCTTAGCACAGTGCCCACAGACTGACTCCCATACTACCCTTCTCTTGACATTTGCAAGAAGCCAAAGAGAAGGTTGCATTACAGTAAGGTTCAATAGTCATGAGTTAACAGTCTATTCCCTTCTCCAATTACCAACTCAAAGTGGACTAGTATAGAGCAGCTGAGCCTATACATCTCCATTAATTTCTTGATCCCCATTGCATCCCAGACTGGGGACAGAGGAAGAATGCATTTCTCTGAGAGGTGCCTGCCCCCCCCACATGTTAAACCAGGACAAGAGAGATAGGAGCCAGAGAATGTGGGGGAGGGGGAGAATATGCAACATAGATTGTGCAGTTTTTATTAATATGAACATGAGGGTTTCCCCCTTAGTCTAATACAAAATTTTGGGACCATTATGTGATGTAGCCAGTCAGAATTCAGGAATATGTAGTCACAAAATCACTTTTCAGAAGTCAACGTCAAATCCTGAAAACTTCTTGCAATAATTTAATGACACAATTTTCTCAACATTTACAAATAGGCTGGAGAGAAGAGTGCTTCAGAGCACATCCAAAGTGCTCAGCACAACCAGTTATCATGGAACTGACCATCATATAGTGAGTGGGAGATGGGAGATGGGAGAAGGATTTTTGATTTGACTTCTATATAGCATATCACGTAGCTTACTTGCTTTTAGTTAGCTTGATCTAGGTTTCTTTTGCCTTTCCCTGAAGTATGGAGATTGGTTAGTTCACTTGAGTCCTCTGCACTGCAACCATTCTCACTTTATGGCATTTTAAAGTCCAGGCTGTATTGTTTGCTCTGGGGGTGGGATAGTGGGTGAATATTCTGAGTCGTGTAGCGGGGTTTGTATTTTGTGATTGGTGCTCACAGTTCAAAGCTGAGTCCCATTATTATACTTTGGGCTAGTAATTGTGGCACAGTTTCATACAGCTTAACTATGAAGCTCAGACTCTCAAATCCATACAGACTAAGATCTGTTTACCTTACAAGATATTTCCATCCAAATTATCATATAGCTTAATCCTCTCTTGAGTGGTGGTGTGGGGGAGAGCTTTCATATGCAGATATCCCTGTACTAACAAGTGTTTACATATGCTAATAACATCTGATCTGTTTAGTACCAGCTGGTCTGGCCACAATGAACCATTGTCTCTTCTTGGCTCGGTAGCTCTCATGAGGGATGTGATTTGTTAACATAGGAACATAAGAAGAGCCATGCTGGACCAGAACAAAGGCATATTTAGCCCAGTCTACTGTTCCTGCAGTGGCCAACTAGATGTCTATGAGAAGTCCACTAGCAGGGCATGAGGGCAATAGCACCCTCCCATGTGTTCTCCAGAAACTGGAGTGGTATTGAGAGGCATACTGCCTCTGATACTAGAGGTAATACGTAGCCATCATGACTGGTTGGCATTGATAGCCTTATCCTCCATGTATATGTCTAATCTCCTTTTAAAGCCATCCAAGTTGAAGGCCATCACTACATAGTGTGGGAGTGAATTCCATACTACAACTATGCAGTGTGTGAAGAAGTACTTCCCTTTATCTGTCCTGAATCTCCCCCCATTCACCTTCATTAGATAAACCCCAGATTCTAGTATGATGTTTACTTTCTCTATGCCACGAAGAATTTGATGCACTTCTATCATACTCCCCAACCCCCTTACTTGCCTTTTTTTCTAAGCTGAAAATCCCCAAATGTTGTAACATTCCCTCATAGGGGAATTGCTGGGGACTTCTATTCCACCCCATGGCCGTTAGCCCGTGGGGTGCTGCAAGGTTCTATCTTGTCCCCATGCTTTTTAACATCTACATGAAACCACTGGGGAAAGTCATCAGGAGGTTTGAGCTGAAGTGTCATCAGTATGCGGGTGATACTCAGCTCTACCTCTTGTTTCCAGCTGCACATCCAGGGAGGCTGTGGAACTGGTGAACCAGGGTCTGGAGGCTGTTTTAGGATAGATGAGGGTGAACAAGCTGAAACTTAATCCAGACAAGAGAGAGGTACTGTGGGTTGGGAAACCAGCTACTTCGGATGGAGGTTTACAGCTGGTCTTAGATGGGGTTGCATTCCTCCCAAAAGATCAAGTACACAGTTTGGGAGTCCTCCTGGACTCTGAGATAACTGGGGAAGCCTAGGTGGCTGAGATGTCCAGGAGTGCATTCTACCAGCTTAGGTTGGTATGCCAACTGCACCCCTATCTGGAGAGGGCAAACCTTTCCTCAGTTATCTACGCACTAGTCACGTCCAGGCTGGACTATTGTAATGCGCTGTATATGGGGCTGCCTTTGAAGACAATTCGGAAACTTCAGCTGGTTCAGAATGCTGCTGCCCAAGTATTGGTGGGGGCAAGGCGATTTGACCACATAATACCTATACTGCACCATCTGCACTGGCTATCTATGTGTTTCTGAGCCCAATTCAAAGTGCGGGTTTTGACCTTTAAAGCTGTAAACGGTTTGGGATCAAATTACTTGAAGGACCACCTTCAGCCTGCCCACACTTTAAGATCACAAAGAGAGGCTCTTCTCATCTGCCCATCAGTGAGAGGAATTAGGTGGGTGTCCACACAGGAGAGGGCCTTCTCAGCAGTGGCCCCACACCTGTGGAACAAACTCCCATTGGAGGTCCGTCATGCACCATCCTTGCAGGCTTTTAAGAAGGCCTTAAAAACATTTTATTTTACCATGGCTTTCTCATAAATGAGTACTGTTTTTAACTGATATTTTACTGTGTATGTTTTATTTCTTTTAATGTTTATACTGTTTTATATATTGTAAGCCACTTTGGGAGAGCTTCTGCCCTGAAAGGCAGCCAAGAAAGTTTTAAATAAATAAATAAATAAATAAATTTGGTGCGCCCCTTTCTGCACATTTTCCAGATCTACAATGTTCTTTTAGAGATCTGGTGACCACACTTGTACATAGTATTCCAAGTGTGATTGCACCATAGGTTTGTATAAAGGCATTATGACATTGAGTTTATTTTCAATTCTTTTCCTAATGGTTTCCAATATGAAATTTTCCGTTTTCACAGCAGCTGTATACTGGGTTGATGTCCATCACAACCCCAAGATCCCCTTCCTCGTCAGTCACCACCAGCTCAGACCTCATCAGCATATATGCTGTTAGGATTTTTAATCTTCTCCCATATCTACTTAGCTGGACCCTAAGGTCACCATCTGAGGATTTCCTTCAGGTGCCACCTCCAAATGAGGGGATGTGGATGGCTATAAGAAAGAGGGCCTTTTCAGTACTTGCACCACCACATCTTTGAAATACCTTTCCCAGAGAGGCTGACCTGGCACCTATGTTGTGGTCTTTTTGGTGCCATGTGAAGACTTTTATAATCTCCCAGGCATTTTAAATACAGTGTTTAGTGCTTTTAGATCATAGCATTTTATTTTGCTCTGGTTTTACTTTGGTTTTATGTACTGCAGTGTTTTTACACTTTGGTGCTGGCTTAATCTTGGTTTTATTATGTGATGTTTTTATCTATTGATTTATTGTCTGTATTTATGTTTTAAATGTATTGTACTGCCCGAAGAATGTGGGTTATTGTGAAGACTAAGAGTGCAATCAATCAATCAATTGCAGGACTTTACACTTGCTTAGATTGAACTGCATTTGCCATTTTAATGCCTGTTGGCAATCCTAGGTTGGCGAGATATCTTTGGAGCACTTTGCAATCCCTTTTTGTTCTAAACACCATAAATAATTGAGTGTTGTCATGAAACATGGCCACCTCACTGCTCACCTCTGACTCCAGATAGTTTATGAACAAATTAAAAAGCATTAGTCCTAATAAAGATACCTGGGGGATCCTGCTGTTTATATCCTTCCATTGTGAAAATGTATCTTTATTCCTATCTCTGCTTTAACCATTTACTGATCCATAAGAGAATCTCTCCTGTTATTCTATGACTGCTAAGGTTTCATAGGAGTCTTTGGTGAGGGACTTTGTCAAAAGTATTTTAGATGTCCAAGTAAACTAGGTCTACTGGTTCACCCCTAGTCCACATGTTTATTGACAATCTCAAAGAACCTTTTAGTTAGATGCTGATTGATTTTTCTTTGGTAATGCTTTCTACCAATTTACCACACTCAAAGAATTCCGAAAGGTTTGTGAGACAAGATTCACCTATGCAGAAGCCATGTTTATTTTTCTTCAGCAAGACTTGTATTATGGCCCTGAAATGTTGCCATTTCAAACTGCTTAAGGTGTCTGATTTTCTCCTAAGGTCTTTGGTGTGAAAACATAAAGGTATGTTACCTGGATAGAGCTGCAGCAAACAGCACTTGAATTGATGTATTTCACATATTCCTGTTTTTTGTTTTTGTTTTAAATACCAGGGCTCAGCCTAAAATGATACAGTACAACAGAGAATACCTTTGGATATGCACAGAATGTCTTTTGTTCACCACTAAGTGAACAGGATCTACCTCAACACATCTGGAATATGGTGTGAAGAAAAACCAGAGTGTGCTTTCTAGGTAGGCTTGTGGGAATCTCTCCATGCATCAGGGACTGGACCATCTAAACTGATTGTTGTAACCTTTTCAGTAGCCATGAGCTTCCCCTCAAATGCAGGCACTGATTTCTCTGGCTACCAAGCCCAAGGGGAAGGGTTAACAGGAAGCCTGGAGCATAAGTTCAGGCCTAGATATGGGTGAGGTGTGTTTCCATGGCAACCTTTGAGAGGAGAAGGCACAGCAACATGCACAGGCCCAAAGCAGTGACATTTCACAGCTTATCTCCCCACTATCCTTTGCTCATGTGCTCCCTCCCGCTGCTGCATCCACAGTTAAAAAGGCTTCTGTTCTCATTGTGAAGACCCTAAGGCCTTTATCACACGTACCATTCCACCCCCCACCCCCCATTGATTCTGCTGGTTCCCCCTCCATTTCCTATGTGAATCTAGCATTTTGAATCACAGGTGGTCAGTTTTGCTCCGATACCTCAGCTCAGCCTGTTGAACTTGCCTGAACTTGCCTGAAACAGATTTTGGTCCCCTCTACAAGGATTCGCTTTTGCGCCTGGTTAGGCGATTATGCGTATAATCGCAGAAGCACATTTACGCCTAATCCCTCTGCACGAGAGGTGGCGAGAGGCAGTGAAGCGCATTAACAGATGTCCAAAATGCGCTTTACAAGTAGTTAATGCGCATAAGCGCTTATTCACACAGTCAAAATGCGCTTTAACGGACGGAGCAAAATAAAACTCGCGATTTAACGTGCATTCCATAATGTGCATAATCGGGGAGATAATGTGCCTCTACGCCCGATTTGCGCTCCGTTCTTGTAGAGGTAATTTTTTAAATGCGCCTTGAAAGAGCTTTAAATGCCTCTTGTAGAGGCACCCTTTGCCAGGTTAGGGTTAACTAAAAACGGAGCACTCAGGGCGGGAGAGCAGCAGGAGGGGAAGGAAGTCATGCGAACCCAGCCCTGAAGAAATGGAGCAAAGCCAAGGTGGGTGTGCTTAAAACCCCCGGTGTGATAACGACCTGAGTGTGGAGCATGATGAGAGGCCCCATTCACAGAATTTCCCCAGAACCAAACATTGTTAGTATATTGGTCCACATTTCCCTTGTTCCTATACAAGATATCAGGTACCTCACATTCATTTCTGTTTAAAAATTGCCTGGCTCTGGTTCAGTAGTCATATTAATTCACATTAAAACCCTCAATTCACCTATAAGCATGCCTGGAATAGGGTCCCCTCCCCTCCCCACTCTTCTTTAATCACCTGTGAGTTTGTTACAGCCCAGAGTATTACCGGGTAAGAATCAACGATAGGTGGCCTTGAGTATGTACACCTAGGCCCTGAGTGGCAGATGAAACCCATCCACAGAGAGCCTATCTACACTACTGCTTTAAAACGGTTTATAACAGTTTTTAAATGGTTAATAACTGTTATTAACCAGTTTAAAACTGTTATAAACCGCTTTAAAGCAGTAGTGTAGATAGGAGACTTCCCAGACACATTCTATGGAGGAGCCCATCCACATCACTTTATATTCTGTCTCTGTGTGTAGTATTTCCATATATTGTTGTGTACATGCACAAAGCTGGCATGTTCCTCAAGCTTTCAGGAACTTTGTATAACACTTCCTCAAAACAGCAGGCTTTTTATTAAAGTCCAGGAATTAACTGGATCTGACCACAGCTTGATTGGCAGCTTCAAGGCAGTTTGGAACAGGAGGGGTGGGGGCTGGGGAAAATTGATTCTGTTCCCTGTGAATGTGCACACAGGCGGGTGAGTGTCATCACTATTAGTCTTTCTGACTGACTGAATTTGTATGTTGTACTCACTCTCATTAAGACTTTAGAAAAGAAAGGGTATTATGAAGTGCTTGAAGTATTAACTCTCGAAGTTTTGAAGGAAATTTTGAAATCTGAATACCCTGATAGAATTGTAGGGTGGTGCAGGGGTCTGGTTCTCTTGGAGCAGGTAGGGTTTGTAATAGCTATAACAGGGGATGGGAAGGGCCTGCTATGCAGGGTACCCATACCTGTTGTTAAAGACTATCCATAAGCAAAATGGTGAGGCTGTTTCTGTAGTCTAAGTTGCTGTTTACTTAACAGGGAGCCGAGAGTGGGAGGTGGGTTTGTAGTGAAGAGGACGGCATGCCTGGGAGGGATGCACAATTGTTCTTCTGCCTGTAATGCAGCCTGAGATGTCCCCTCCACCACCTCCACCCCAGTGACAGACGTTCCCAAGCATTGTGTCCCAGCCTGTACTTACCAGACTCCTGGGTTGAAGGCCTGGAAACAGGAGAAAGATCTAACCAAGGCGTCTGGCATGTGACGAATTGCAGCTGTCCATCCAACCAGCTAGCAGAGACATTTTTCTACCTGCATTTGCAGACAGAGAGAAGAGGCTGAGTTTTACTACTGAGGCATGGCTCCACCTCTGGCCAGGGCTGCCACTACCCTGGTTCACTTCTATCTGACTAATTTACAATTGAAACCAGTTATAATTCTGTAATTGGCTCAGGACACTCCTAATCAAGGTTCAGAATAGAGTTTCCAGCTGTTGATTTAATACTGGCTCCTTGAATAATCTGGAGGTGAGAGAGCACCCTAATGGTTTGCAAAAGTGGTGTAACAAGGGCCAGGTCTACATCAAGCAGAATATAGCAGTATGAAAGTGGTATATAAAAGGCAGGAGCCACACCAAGCAAGATATAGGGGTATATAGTATGTGTCAATGGGCCCCAACAGTTGTCAGTGCATTTCAATACCACTATAAGGCAATAGTAGGGTGACCAGATAAAATCCAGGTCAGGGCTCCTGTAACTTTAACAGTTGTAGAGAAAAGGGAATTTCAGCCAGTGTCATTTGTATGCAATTAGTTCCTGGTGATATTCCCTCTTCATCACAACAGTTAAAGGTGCAGGCACTATACTAGAGTGACCATATACAAAAGAAGGCAGGGCCCCTGCAACTTTAACAGTTGTGATGAAGAGGGAATTTCACCAGGAATTAATTGCATACAAATGACACTGGCTGAAATTCCCTTTTTTCTACAACTGTTAAAGTTACAGGAGCCCTGACCTGGATTTTATCTGGTCAGCCTAGCAATAGTGTGGCTCTGCCTTTTATATGCCACTTTCATACTGCTATATCCTGCTTGGTGTAGATCTGACCAAACTGTTGGATCCAAATTTGTGATAAGAAACCATGCCTTTAATGCTGGAGGGCTGGGGAGGGGATGCTGAGAAACCACATTTTCCTCAGTTACCAAATATTGTGGTTTGAATGCTTAGAAAATGTAATTCCCCACCCTTCCCAAAGGATGTAACCAAACTAGCAAAAGGAAAGATATTTGGATCTCCAGCAATCACTGACTTAAACTCATGCATGCATCTGTATGTGTGCTAATTATAATCAAGGTTGCTCAGGATTCAGCTTAGACAATGGGCTCCCCCACCCCCACAGCCCCCCTCCTAAGAGGCAAGGTATATGAAATGCAACTCTCTTTGGTGCTGAATTACTGCTTACAGGGTGAATTACTAAAGGTTGGAAAGGCCTCCTTTTATATCAGATTTTCTGGGGTCATGGGCCTTGTGTTTACTGCATTTTAGCCCTGTGAATGTCACCATTGGGTGGCAGAATTGACTCTTTCCCCAGGTCCTTTTATTATCCTTGGTACTCTTTAACTAGGGAATGAAAGAGGTCCTCCTGTTGGTGCACATCCAGTCTATACACTGTATTTACTCCATCATGACTGCGTAATTGTGCTTCATTGTTTATATGACATAGCTGCCAGTTTGCAGCCACATCGTATTATTCCCCGCGAAGCTGCTCATTTTTGATACTTTGTTTTACCGTGAGTTTTTGCTTTGCTTGGGTATCACCACGGTTGTTTGTGTGGGTGTGTGGGTGTGGGTGGGTGTCAGTGGTGGCTTCAGTTTGGATTAAGAGAGTGGGCGTAGTTAGGGGATGAATCCCAATGCAGGGTAGGCGCGAGAATACAGGGCAAGGGAGGGCTCCAGGTGAGTGTTGACTAATCGCTGCCAAAGCAACATCAAAGTCTCATTCTGGAACAAAAATAAGGGCTGTTACCATGTATAAGGCATAAATTCAATTAACTGTAGCTATGCAGCTGCACAGCTGCAGGATTTCAAAACTACAATAGTGCTCATAGTTTTTGCCAGTTTTCAGGCGCTCAATATTTGTTACGCATTATCACCATGTGACAATGGTGCTGCAAATTTTCTTTGTTAGATAGCTTGCACTCACTCCTTCCATGTAACCCTATCATTGCCACTTCACAGCAGTGATGTTATGGGTTTGGGGGGAATCAGTAGGAAAAGCTGCGCTGTATAAACATTCCCCGGATGGCTGTAGCATAGGGTTATCTGTGCAATAAGCTAGCAGTGATTTGCTTCTACAGACCTTTCCTTTTCTTTGCTACCTTTCATCCTGGGGTTCCATCACACCTACTTCTCCCCCCCCCCCCCCCCCAGTTTGCGTCCGCGGTTTCCCCCTCTGTTTCCTTAGTGAATCGAGCGCTGGGCACTTTCATGACTGTGCGTTGTTGCACTCATGTATCTTTTCACCTGTATTGCTACTATGCCGACGAAATCTCCCAGTCTGCCCCCTATGTTCTTCTTTCCCCTGCAGTTAATTTTTTTATATTTTTATATATATATATATATTTCCTGTGCAAATACAATAGTATGGCAGCCTAAAACTGTGCAATTATGGTTAAACAACACACTATGCTTTCCCCTAAGATCATATTAAACAAGGCAAGTGAAGAGAAAGAATTACAATTAGTTTTTGGAGAAGTTTGCGGTCAATGTTGGCATGACAAGGGGAAGTCGACATTGTTTTGGTCAGGAAACCTAGGCCCCCTCTACAAGATTTTGCTTTGACCCCCGGTTCCTCGATTATGCGCATCTCATGACAATCACTTTTACGCCTAATACCTATATAGGAGAGGCTGTATGAAACTCGCTTTAAAGTTGTTGACATGCATGCAAATGTTGCTGAAAATAATATGCTTTGTCCTGGGAAACTGCCCAAACAGGTTTTGCACCCTTTATTCTCCCCGCCTCCCAGAATCTCCCGCCTTTGGTTACCTAGGTTACCTGCCGGGAATGATGTGGTTAACCTGTTCAGCTACCTCTCCCCCCCCCCCCCCCTTGCCCGATTGCTATTTGAACTGAACTGCTCAGGAGTAAATGGGAATGTGCCTTATAAGTTTCCCCCTACAGCACCCTTTGAAAACTTATTTATAGTCAGGGCTGCCTCTCTCTCTCCCCCCCCCCTTCGCCCGATTGCCATTTGAACTGAACTGCTCAGGAGTAAATGGGAATGTGCCTCGCACATACACACACAACGCCAAAACAGATGGGGATGCTGCTTCGTTCCTTCCCCCTCCTCTTCCCAGCGAGCATACACACACACATACACAGTTCATGTCAGGAACCCAGCAAGAAGTGAGGGGACAATATGTCTAAGCTGATCGCTAATTATGCGCACATCCTTCCTACCCCCTTTACCTCTCGTGAAACCACCTCCATCTGGCCCCATGTCTCCATGAACGAAATATTCCATCAGGGCAGTTAAAATAAACTTTATTTTCAGTTCACATTGGGTCTCGTCTTCCTGGAGCTTCCATCCAGAGAGACGGAGAACAAGGAGGAAGTTGCCAGGAAGAGACAGGAAATAAAACTAAATGAAAAAGTGGGAGGTTTTCGCAGCAAAGGGGCAGGTCTATGCATGACATCAAGACCATCTAATCGTTAATGCGCCTCCTCACAAAATTGTTTACATGGACATAAGGCGCTCTTACTCCCGTGATAAATTAAAAGTCACTATTTAACGCGCATTCGAAAATGTGAATAATCGGAGATAAAACGCGCCTGGACCCCTGATTTGCGCTCTGCTCTTGTAGAGGTAAATTTTGTAATACGCCTTGAGAGAACTTTAAATCGCTCTTGTAGAGGCACCCCTAGACATGTCTACTCAGGAGTAAGAGCCATAGAGTTGAATGGGACTGAGTCCTGGGCATGGGCCTTCTCTATGGGGTGTTTGGGTGCCCTCTCTCCCTCCCCTTTCACAATTCAGTGGAGAACTGCCCCACCCTCCTGTTTTGTCAGTGAGACCGCCGTTTGACACACATGCCCCCAACAAAAAATGTGATGGTCCGATATAGCGCAAGGACAGCAATACATGGAAGGAAGGAGCAGCTTTATTACTCACGGAGAGGAAAAAAACTGACTTTCTCCGCTCCAAAATAAGATGGAAAAGGGAGGGGAAGAGGTGAGATGAGATGAGTGCAGGACAGGGATGACGTCATGTGAGTACCGCGCTGCAAAAACACATACCAGGCATGGCGAGAGTGCAATAAATCCCTGGTGTGATGGAGCTTCTGGTCTGGGATGATATGTGGTGATGGCAGAAGGTTGAAGGGAGGAGAAATAAACTGGGAGTTTAAGGAAATGAAGGACCCAGTGAGAAATTAGAATTTGGGCTTAGGGACAAGGAGAACCAGAGCTATTAGTGAGAAGGGTGCTGAAGAAGAAAATGGGAAAACATGGGGTCAGGGAAATGAGCAACCAAACGCAAAGAAAGTGGAGGTGAATTTCACATTGATTTAAAGTAACCAGCCAAAAAACTATGGATTTTTGTATTTATCACTAACAACCCTACTGCAAATGCGTAAGACAGCCATTGCTTGGAACATTCCTGGATAATAATCACAACTCAAGGACAGTTCAGGTGCAGGGTGTATCCTTGGTCTCATCCATCTGTGTAAAACCAAATTGTATTACCTTGTGGCCTTGGCTCTGGGAAAATGCTTAGGATTCCTTGTGCAAAGCTTGACCCCCCCCTTCGCATCCCCTATGGGGGAGCTCTTCCTTAAAGTGCTGCTAATCTGTACTTCACAGCAAAACAATTAAGGCCCATGAGATTACATTACAGATCAGGTTCATGTTCGTGGAATTGCTGTACAACGACAGGACACAGGATTTTAAATGCTTCACTCAGGCTGAGCATCAGCAGTGGGGAGGGGGGATAAAACTTTCAAACCTTTGTTAAATCTAGAAAAGGGAGAGCAAGTGTGTGTATGTGTGTGAGAGAGCAGTGAGGCAAAATTGTCTTCTATTGGGGATTAATTTTTCATTCTGTTTCTCAAGGCTCCAAAGCGTTTTTGTGGGTATTTTTTTTCTTGGCATATGTTCGCTCAAGGAAAAAGCTAAAGATGGATTTTCAAACTCCCCAAAGCTCAGTGGCAGGCTGCAGAGGCATCTTTGCAAGCAAAGAGAGTCCTGATTTGCTTTCAGTTTGGCCTCTTGCTGCTGGAATGCTACAGTTTGACAATGCAGGATTCCTAAAGGAACTGTTTTCATGACATAGTTGTGAAACTTTGCTAACTGTTTGCAGCACATGTGAAAGGGAAGCCTATACAACCCTTTCTTGCTGACACCACTTTCTAGGTGGCTAGGCCTTCTTATCCTCACCTACTCTATTTTGCTCTGTGGGCAAGACCATCCAGCTGTGCTAACTCAGTCCTGTTTGGATATGTGGCCCACGAAGCTGAATGCAGCACACAAGTCATGTATTCACAGGCTGGCAGCTCCTTTTTGTCCCCTCTTTCTATCAATTTTTGTAGTCTCAGGGAGGTAGTAAAATCAGGTAATTCATCAAGTCCCTGGTGGGCCACTATCATCGCCAGCCCTATCATTAGCTGGAGTAAAGCAGTCAACTCAGGCAGCAGATGCTAGGAGGTGGTACCAAGGTGTTGGAAGAGAGACCTGTGTGCCATGCAGCCTGCTCTGTTCTCCCTAAGTTAGACTGTTGCCTTCAGGTGCACTGAAGGATCCTGTTTCATCATCAGTGCTGAAGACAGATTAATCTGCTTATGCAGGTGGTTTTTGTACATGTCTTGGACTGCCTTGGCCACCATACATGGGTGGAGAGCTCTATTTGATTTGGAGGATCATATGTTGTATAGGTTAGTGCTAACTCTAAGTTGGTACCTTTTAGACTCTCTCTGATTCCTAGGATTTGGGCAGGAATGGAGGTTCTTTCTGTCAATGATCTCTCCTTTCTGAGAGTTGGGCCCAATTCAGATTTCTGTCTGTCTGATAATCCATATTTATAAAAGTGACAACATGTATTATGTCTGCATGCTTCCTCCTCACTCCTCTTTCATTCCTCCCTTCCCTTGTGCACCTTAATGCAAGATCTCTGGGTTTGTTAAACCACAGTCTCCTTTTATATTCAAACTGAGATACTCTAACCATATTCTTGGCTTGCAAACCAGGATCAAACAGTGGTTTGCAATCCTGGTTTTGCGGTGCGATTTAAACCACAATTTCTTGGTCCAGGACATAATGGGAAACTGTGGTTTAACAGAATTTGGAAATCTTAAGGTGTCCAAGAGGAGGAACCCTGCATACACAATGTTGTTCTCATTCCAATAATGGCTAAGAAGCTGAACTATAGCCAGTAAAGTAGGAAGTCCCTGGTTCAAATCTTGCCTGTGCCATGCACTCACTAGGTGGCCTTAGGCAAGCAACCATCTCTGTGCCCCAGTCTCTCATCATTGTTGTAAGGAATACTGAGATAGTATATGTGAATAACTTTAGAGGATTTGACCATATAAATGGTAAATATTATTATTATTCCTGTTGTTCAGTATGACAGTACAGTCTGAAGAGGGAAGCAGCCCAGAGCCGCTCATATTTTGTGTCCTGCAGCAACTGTTTAAAATCTTTAGGGTGAATACCTAGGGCAGTTAAATGAATGTAAAGAAACCATGAGGTAATGAAACCTGTTTAGCCAAGTGTCCTGACCTGGCAAAACAAATGCCTGAGGCTAATTTGGTGAAAACCCGCACTGTGTGTTTGTGTGTGTGTATTTATATATAAATACACACACACACACACACACACACACACACACACACACATATATATATATATATATATATATATATATATATATAATGTGGCTGAAGTCACAATCCCTTCCCCTGGTTCTAACATCGACATGTTCTGTTCCTGTGTCTTTGCCACCTCTCCACAAAGCTGCATTGTCAATGAGTAAGGCTTGATGCTGTTTCCTGGGTGACAGACTGATTTTGATCAAGGTGAGAATGTGATTATGCCAGAGGAATTGGAAGTAGTTCCTGAAGTTAATAATAATAATAATAATAATAATAATAATATCCACCATACCCCATAGTCCAGTTTTGTACTCTTAACTGTGCTGACCTTAGTAGCCAGCGTCAGGGTTATTTGAGGTAACTGCCTCATTGCTACATTGCTTGCACACTACTTTTAGGGGTACATTCCCAACCATTTTAATGCAAGGAAGAATGCCAAGGAGGGAAGGAACATTCAGTTCCTCCTCTGTGCCAATGTAGAAACCAAGCGGGCTGCCAGAGGAGGGAAGCCCCCTTTTCTGCAACCACCATAGAAATGCAGGGTGCTCCTGGAAGTGGGGCGGAGCTCTCCATCCCTCCTCTGCTACTCCTCAGTAGGCTAGTAAAATTTTACAGGCTAGTAACTTTTGTGGGCTTATTTACAAGGCTGAGCTAATGTCAAGGAGAAAAAGAAGCAGGGTGTAGATGTAAATGCAGGTGTAATTGGGAGGGAGAAAGTGAACTGTTGGTGCTGATAGTAGCTTCAGGATGTTTCATTGGGACCATGTCAGAAAAGGGTTAATCTCTGTCTGCATGCACCACAGTCCCTATCCTGATCATGCACACACAGCACCAGCTATTTCCACTTTTAAAAACCAGCAATGCAATTTCAAATGATGCATTTAGCATCGTGTGTGGTTTAGCCTTCAGTCCAAGATACAAGCAAGGTATCACAAATCCCCCCTCCAGGTCACCCTTTCTGGCAGGTGTGATGGTTCCTGTACACGGAGCTCAAAGATTCCTTCCCTGTTCTACATTAACTGCAGAGAACTCAGCAAAGGGTGCTAGTGGTAGTATTTATCTGCATTTGTATAGAGAGGATGAATGGTGGTTCCCTTCTCTCACCACTGGGCTTTTGTAGGCATGAAGGAGTAACTGAGAGGGAAAAGAGAAATCATTGGTGCCAATGGCAGCTTCCCTCTCGCTTCTAAGTTAAAATAAACATTTCTGTGTAACATCTGTAGTTAGTGAGAACAAACCAAACTCCGACTCTTGTATCAGATCAGGCTTGTACTGAAACCATAGTTTAAACCATAGTTTAACTTGGATAGTTTCCCAAGTTAGGACATTATGGGAAGTTGTGGTTAGTTAAAACCAGAAGCAGATGTTTCTCATCTCCTTCCCTGGTGTGTGCCTGCAGCATGCTGTGACTCATAGATGTACCAGGAAACCATGGAACTGGGACTTTGTGTTGTTTTTTGCACATTATGGTTTATCACATGGTTCATTTGCTTGAATCAACAGGAGCTCTTAGCTTCAATGATGCTCAGAGCCAAAGAGCATCAACCACAATTTGGAAGATTTGAAGGCAGGCCATTGGTCCAACTAGCTCAGTATTGCCTACACCAGGGATGGGCAGAAAGTATATCTCCAGATGTTTTCAATTTCAATTCCCAGCATTCCTGACCATTGACTATGGTAGCAGGAGCTTCTAGGAGTTGAAGTCCAAAACATCTGAAGATCTGCCTTCTGCCCACCCCTGGTCTACACCAGAGGATGGCAACTCATGGTCCAGAGGCTGCATGAAGCCCATGGCTGCTCTGTGGCCCACCTGGTCTCAGGGGAACTTTAACTTTCCCCAGTGACCCCAAAGCTACTAATGGCAGCAGAGAAGAAGCAATCCCAGTCAGGGTTGCTGGGGGGTGAGAGGAAGTTTTATTATTAATTTATTTATTACTCAAATTTATATACCCTTTTCTGCAAAGTAGTGAACATAAAGTACAGTGGCATACAAGCAAAAAATAAATATTAGTGCTGTGCTGAAACCCTACTTGCCCTTTCACAACCTCTTTGTTTCCCTGCGAAAGAGGCAGTCAGTTTTCTGCCTCTTTTGTCGGGATGTTGAGAATTTCGGAGAAATGTCTCAGGGTGCAGGGATAACGGTGCTTACCTTACTGTAAGGAAGTGGCGGAGGTGTGTGTGTGCTCTTTCTTTTACCTCCCCCCCACTCCGCTCTGTATTTGCAGCTTCTTGGCGGCTTGAGCTTTTTGGAAAGGCCTCTAGAGGACTTAACCAAGACTTCCTCTCTTGGGGCTTCCCTGTGCTGCTGCCTGCTCAAAACCTGAAAGCTGAGAGATACATTTTTGGTTTTGCGTTGCTGTTATTAAAAGTCCTTTTAATAACAACATTAAGTAGACTAAGAAGAATAACAACTCCTCTTTGCTCAGCTTTCGGCACTCTGCTGCAACAGAAAGCCCCAAGGGAGGAAGTCCTGGCTAAGTCCCTTATGGGGCTTTCCAAGAGGCTCAAACAACCAGAGAAGCTGCAAGGACAGAACGGGGGTGGGTGAGTTAGTGGTGGAGGATAGTAAAAGAAAGAGCACACGGAAACCCCTCAGCCACCTCCTTACAGTAGTACAGTGAGCACTGGAGCTCTGCACCCTGAGAAATTTCTCTGAAATTCTCACCTGTTGCCATAATATTTGGGTGCAATTTCTTTTCACCACTCCCCACCCAAAGAATGGTTGAAAAGAAATAGATTGAAAAAATTGGCATGGTGCTAATATATATAACAATAAAACAACACAATACAAAATTAATCAGCAGTAAGACCGTATGATGATCTACTATGTGCTACAAACCATAGCTGTCTGGGTTTTAACCTCTTCCTTCCCCCAGTGGCCTTCGAGTAGCTGGGATTGCTGCATAGGGTGTGGTGGTTGGTGAAAGAGGGCTTAGCTTCCCCCAGTAATCCTATCTAGGCTGACCATATTTTGGAAACCAAAAAGGAAGACAACAGGGAGTGTCCCCATCAACATGTCCGCCCCAGGGGGCAAGTCCTGCACCAAGGGGGGGTGCCCACCTGAACATAGCCTTGGTCACATGTTCGATTGTACAGCACACAATTAAGACAAATCTGTTCTACATAACATCTTAATGTTAAAATCACTGAAATAAGAATTGAGACATCCAGTGTATCTGAAATTGACTTCACTCACTCCTACTTTTGTAGCTTTTGCTATACTTTGTTGCTATACTCTGTGTGATACATGCTCCCCTTCCCTCAAATATCTTTTCTGATTGTATCCTCATTCCACTGCAAGCTGGTGCTTAACAGGGCTTGCTGTTGGCTGACTGGCTGGCTTTTTTATTTTTAAAGTTCTTTTTTTTTTAAAAAAAGTGTGTATGATTGTCACAAGTTTCTCTACTCTAACATTAGGGTGGGTGTTGTGAGTGGCAGACACTACTTTGCCCATTCATACATCTCACTTATGTACATTAGCTTCTCAAGGCTTTTGCGTTGGCACCACTTTTCACATCCAGATTTTGAACTCTTGTCTACTTCCTGCACAAACACATGACTCTGAGACCCTATTTCTAATGCCCTGCGTTGCATGCCAGCACCGTGGGGCTAAGTTACAACAGATGTCTCTGGGTGGTCTGTGCAGCCTCTGTTGACTCACTCTCTAAGTCAGTGCAGCCAAACCAAAGCCTCCAGCCTCAAACAATCAATCTCCCTCCTTCTTCCAAGTGCCCCAACGGTCCAGCCGGGCTGCACACTTGTACCCTGTGGCTGGTGGGGGAGGGAAGGGTGCCAGCTTATTGCTTGGTCATGTCTGGTGACTCTTACTTTAAAAACTACCTCCACCTCCATCCGCCTCTGCCTGCACCAACACTGGACTCTGAGATGCTCTTAAAAGGTCCTGTGTGGCATGCCAACCTCTCAGGGCTCAGCTACAGCCATCTCTGAGTTGTGTCTTCAGTCTAACTCTGTCTCTCAGAGATATACGAGCTGGCCAAAGCCGCAAATCTATCTATTTTTTTCTGACATGCACTTCAAACATTCTGCATTGCATAGGCTGGCCATATGAAAAGGAGGACAGGGATCACGTGTACAGGAACCATCACACCTGCCAGAAAGGGTGACCTGGAGGGGGGATTTGTGATACCTTGCTTGTATCTTGGACTGAAGGCTAAACCACACACGATCATCACAACAGGGAATTTCACCAAGAACTAATTGCATAGAAATGACACTGGCTGAAATTCCCTTTTTTCTACAGTTGTTGGACTTTTTTCCCTGCAAAACATGCATCATATTGCACCCTTAGGCTGACCATATGAAAAGGACAGGGATCATGTGTACAGGAACCATCACACCTGCCAGAAAGGGTGACCTGGAGGGGGGATTTGTGATACCTTGCTTGTATCTTGGACTGAAGGCTAAACCACACACGATCATCACAACAGGGAATTTCACCAAGAACTAATTGCATAGAAATGACACTGGCTGAAATTCCTTTTTCTCTACAGTTGTTGGACTTTTTTTCCTGCAAAACATGCATCATATTGCACCCTTAGGCTGACCATATGAAAAGGAGGACAGGGATCATGTAACTTTAAGTGTTGTAGAAAAAAGGGAATTTCAGCCAGTGTCATTTGTATGCAATTAGTTCCTGGTGAAATTCCCTCTTCATCACAACAGTTAAAATTGCAGGGCCCCTGCCTTCTTTTGTATATGGTCATTCTAGTATAGTGCCTGCAACTTTAACAGTTGTGATGAAGAGGGAATTTCATCAGGAACTAATTGCATACAAATGACACCGGCTGAAATTCCCTTTTCTCTACAACTGTTAAAGTTACATGAGCCCTGTCCTCCTTTTCATATGGTCAGCCTAGCATTGCATGCCAGCAGTGCAGACAGAGCCTAGCTCACAAGTGAACAAAATGAAGTGGATCACCCATGATGTGGAACTCTGAGAAAAAGGCCTCTAGCCCATCCTGTTTTGCTCTGCTTTGACTGACGTCTCCTTTCCCACATTTTGAGGTGTGGACGCCTTGCTTCTGCTGAGCTCCAGGTGCCCGACTGCCCTCCAAATCTGCGATTCCGTACTCGCCCAGCACTTCTTAGCTAAAAACTTGAGATCCCCTTGATGCCAAGGGCTGAAACTGCTCAAGGTGCAAGACCCCAATGAGGAGGGTTGACAACCTGAGTTTGAATGGTATGGCTCCAGTGTTTTTTTAAAAATAATAATTTTAAAACTTTAAACTTTTTAAAATTTCTAAAGAGCAACAGATCTGCTTGAAACTTGGCATGACTAAAGCCATACTTAAGAGCTATCATGATGCCAAGTTTCATCTCCTTATCTTTAAAAAATATGTTTTTTTAAATAATATTTTTAAAACCTCAGATTTTTTTTAAATCCTAAAAATCAACAGATGAATGAATCTGCTTCAAACTTGGCATGGCTAAAGCCCAACTTAAAAGCTATTGCCAAGTTTCATCTCTTTATCTTTAAAAATGATGTTTTTTAAAAAATAATAATTTTAAAACCTCAAACTTTAAAAAAAATCCTAAAAAACAACAGGTGAATGGATCTGCTTCAAGATTGGCATAGCTAAAGCCTTACCTAAGGGCAATCATGGTGCCAAGGTCCATCTTTTTATCTTTAAAAATGATGGAGCTGTAAGCATTTTTGTTAATTCCCATTGACTGCCCTTTGGTTGGAGGAGGATGAGAAAAAAACAATTTTTTCTTCTAATTTCATAATCCCCCCCACTCCTGGATTTGTTACAAAAAATCCTGACATATCCTGGTTTTTCCTGACATTTGGTCACCCTTACTCCCTTTTCGTGTACTCATGAGTACAGCCTCTGACCCACTATCTGGCAGAGTATATAGCCTCATGGCCAAAAAAGCTGCCCTGCCCTTACGCTGACTAGCAGGGGTTCTCCAGGGTTCCAGACAGGAGTCCTATCTGGAGTGACTTGAAACCTTCTGCATACAAACCATGCAATCTAATACTGAACTACAGCCCTTCTCCAGTATCTTGTTTCTTCCAAATTTAGCGATTCCCTTGGAAAAACAGAAAAGACACAGACTGCAGAAATAATCTTCTAGATTTGTTTTTATTCAGGCTGATCTCGTGAGGGGAAGGGGTATTGGTTCTTCTAACAGCTGTTGTTCCCTTTTCAGGATTGACCGTCACATTTCTTGTAAGGAAGCCAAGATGCTGGTGAATAATCCTGGCCTCACTGAAGCATCCCAAATGGGCCTTTTTAGAAAAGTAGATGGGGATTTATGGCCCTTGAGCACTTGTTGCTATAAATGAGAAGCAAAGAGGCTCTAATGATGGGAGATTTACAGCCATGACACCATTCTGCTAAGACTAGGGTTGAGTGTTTGGGTTTTATGACTGGAATGTAGGTGGCTGTTGTTTGAAGAGCGAGTCTTCCTTTTTGCACATAAATGTCATGATTTAGATTTTGTTTGGGTCCGTTAGAATAAAACTCTCCATCATTTAGGCTGTAGACGTGTATGGATAATGAAATATGGGGCATAGGGGACTAATGTTGAAGAATAAAACTTGGAGGGGAGATTTTTATTGATTTGTTCATTACATTTATATCCCGCCTTTTTGTTTGTGGCTGTCATTAGACATGATATTGGCATGTGTGTATACAGAGGGCAGGTTTGTGTACTGCAGAGACCCTATGAATGCAAAATGTCCTCCAACATGGACTGTCAGTGGGTTACAGTTATGATCTGACCCAGCCATACCATTGTCCTCAATTGCAGTGCTTTACTTGGCGACTGACTTCTCGGCCTTGGGTTGGTGCTGTCTCCTTCTCCTTCTGAAACTCCGCGACTTCCCTCTTCTGGGGTGGCGTCGGGTAATCCCGATGCCGGGGAGGGAGTGTGGGGTTTCTGGGCAGCCATCCGGGTACCGGAGCCATACTCGTCCTCTTCCGGTTGGAAGGCGACCAATCGCTGGGCACCTTCCACCAGGCACCCCCCCCCCCCCGGATTGGCCGGATTGGCCCCAGAGCAACGTCTGACAGTGGAAGAGCTATTCTGATGTCGCTCCAATTGAAAAAGTTGGGGTAAATCCCAGACTTTTCAATCTGCAGCTTCGTGGGAAAGCTGCACAGTGGCTGTGAAGTGGCACTTGCATTGTCTAACTGAAACAGCGCAGATCTGTAGCCACTGTAGGAATTTCCCCGTGTACAGATAGCCCCTCTAACAGCAGCTAGTCACTTCTATGGAGATATTCAAGAGGTATGCATGGAGAGAGCACTGAGGTGATGGCTAAATCTTCAGGGAGGCCGTTGTGTCTTGAATGAGGTGAGGCTTTCTCCCTTTACTATTGGTTCCCACTATGCGGCCCTTAAATATTATTCCATAGAACTCAGTGGGAGTTATTGAGAATTGAACCAGCTCCAAGTTGCATAGCCCACTCTTTTCTGTTTCAGAGGTCTGGTTTACACTTGTAGCATAATGAGATGGTAGAATATTTAGGTGGTAGAGTAGACTGTACCAGCAGTGTGTATTGCTTGCTGGTCAGACCAGTGGTCCATCACCTCATACATCCCATGTTACAACAACAGCCAGCCAGATCCTCGAGGGCAGTTAATTAGCAGCATCCATCCTTCGCCATCTTGCAGAGTCAGGGCACCTCTGTCCAGTGCAGTGGTGTAGAACATCAGGCCCGTGGGACAAATCTGGCCCTTCAGAGTTCTCCAGAAGGCCTTACCCCTCTTCCACAATCACCAATCGTTTGGTGGTTTCTTGGCTTTTGTGCAGTTTTTTTATCCATTCTAAAGCGGGGTGGGGGGTTGTGCATTTTTTTTACCCATACCTCTCCTAACGTTTAGTAACTGGCAGCAAGAGCTCTAAGCTAAAATATGCTGGCATTTCCCCCGCCTACTCTTTTTGCTTCTGGCCCCACCCCCTTTGCCTTCAGCCCCACCCACCACTGGAATGTGGCCCCCTGAGAGCTTCTCCGAAATTAAATTTGGCCCCTGGGTTGAAAGAGGATCCCCACCCTTGGCCTAGTGAGTATCTTCAGTCATCAGAGATATTCTATTCTGTCTGTGACCATGAAAATTCTGCTTCTAGGTGTGTTGGCTATAGCTGCAACCCACAGACATGTGTTCATGCAATGTTTGTTTGTGCTGGTGGCCATTCAGCATCTTGTGGCAATTGGTTTTATGGGTTTTGTGCTGCGTGATTTGTCCATAGAAAGAACTGTTTCTCTGTCTTCTGCATAGACTGCTTTTCTTCGACTTTCAGGGAACGATCTCCCAATTCCTGGATTTGAAGAGAAGGGGAGATAAATTCTCCCTGTCCATACCACTCAGCTTGATAAATGCCTTCAACGTGTGGCTTTACGTTCTGTTGGCTGGGTTTCTGTATCACTGCTTGGAGGCCAGTGTTGCAGCTTGCCAGACATGAAAAGGCTGAAGGTGAAGAGGGCTTGGACTGGTTCCTGGATGTGAGTCAAGAGAGGTTAGGAGTTCAAGGCCCACCGAGCAAAACCTTCTTTCTGTCAGTTAATTTTTCGATGACAAATGATGTTGTCTCAGACACACAAATGCCTTTGAGTTTCTCCTTTGCTGTGTTGTCATGTGTGAAGGTTGTTAGTATGAATTATAAAGTGGAAGAGAGATATTAAAAACAATTGGATGCTGATTCTAGCCAATGCAGGGTAGATACCATAAATGCAAATGACACATTTAGTGACAGGCAGTGTTTAATGGGTATTTGTGTGTGAGAAGGCCAGGGCTAAATTTGAGCCAGTTTTTACTAAGCTGAGCCAAAAGTTCTCAATTTAAATTATTTAGCCCCTCACCTATTTCACTGCCCCTGCCTGTTTATGGTCTTGGTGATGGTAGTGATCACACCCTGCTATGCTTATTTTTAATCCCTCAGATTTGGCTTCTGATAACTCTCTGTGGTCAAGAATCCCAATGAAGTTGGCTAGATGAACACATTTAATATATTTATACACTGCATTTTAGTAAAACTCCTTACAAGATGGTTTCCAAAAATGTAAAACAATGAAACATCATATAATCAATACCATCACAGCAACAAAACAACGTAAAACAGCTCAGTCTGCAAATAGAATAGCAACATTGGGGGACATTTTGGTTTAGCTCCAGTTTTTACTAACTGGGTCTTGAACTTAAAGCCTCTTTAGATTGATTATATGAAGCTGCTTCATGCTGACAGATTCACATTGCCCAATACGATCTAGTCCAACCTTCCCTAATCTGGTACCCTGTAGATGTGTTGGGCTGCAACTCCCAGCTGATGGTCTCAACTGGCTGGGAATTATGGTTGTTGCAGTTCAATATATCTGGAGGTACCAGGTCAGGGAAGGTCGGTCTAATCAGACAGGCGGTGGCACTTGCAGGGTTTCATACAGAAGTCTTTCTCAGCCCTGCTACCCAAGAGTCTTTTATCTCCAGATTGCAGAATGGAACTGGAGACTTTCTCCTGCAGGCCGTATGGCCAGTCGGAAGCCTATATGAAGAAGAGTATATCTATTGGCCTACAGAATGTCCTACCATCCAATAGCATTGTTCTAATTCATTTATTTCAGTACTGGGCCATGGGAGAGCTGGACATGTGGAAAGCTGAAATGCAAGAGATCCACAGGAGGATCAATTTGCAGGCAGCTAGCTAGGGTTGCAGGGGTGGTCAAGCTGCCTGCCTAATATCAAAAGCCCTCTGCATATGATTAATTCAGACCTCTGGCAAGAGCAGTCTCTTTCATCACTGGGAACCTGCTGGGTGGGAAGGGAGAGAGAGAACAGGGGCTGGCAGAAGGAGAGAGAAAAAGGATCACCCACCCACTTTTGACTCTCCTCACCCCCACTGCTGGCTTCAGCTCCTCCACCCACTACCAACGAGTGGCCCTTGACAGGTTACCTGCAAGGGAACACAGAAGAGAAAAAAGGTTGCCCACCCCTAGTCTAATCCATCCCATCCAATAGGTTCAGGGTAGAAGTGATGAAATTAGGCAGCAGATAGAAGCAGCAGCAGATGGATTGGGAAGGTGTCAGATTTATTTATACTTATATTCAGCCTTTCTTCTAAGGCATTCAGGGCAGTGTGCATTATTTTCCTGTATTTTAGATTTGCTGAGAGACATTGGCCTAGTAATGATGACTAACTCACTAAGTGGTAAGGTGTTCCACCATGATCAACTGTAACAATGAAAGTCTGGTGATATTCCCCCACCCCCCCCACCCCCTGCTGCCATGGGTTCTAATGTGTGCTACAGGCTGGGGCTGTTCTCTGTCCTACGTATTGGCCTCCTGTCCAAGCAGGAGGTGCTAGGCACACGTTTCTGGAAAGGCCAAGTTCATACTCCCAATGAGGGCAAACTCAAGCAAAACAGCGAACACACTGGGTAGCTCAATACGCAGCTCAAGAACCATAGGCACTGGCTCAAGTGATGTTGCTTCAATAAGAGGGTCTTCCTTCCTTCCTTCCTTCCTTCCTTCCTTCCTTCCTTCCTTCCTTTGGCCCCCTCTACAAGAATTCAGCTTGACGCCCGGTTGCCCGATTATGTTCATCTTCTCACAATCGCTTTTACGCCTAATTCCTATAAACGACGGGCGGTGAAGCTCATAACTGGCAGTATGAAACACGCTTTAAAGTGGTTGAAATGTGGAGAATCGCTTGTTTACATGGTCATAAGGTGCTTTAACTCCCGTGGAAAATTAAAACTTGCTATTTAACGTGCATTCGATAATGTGCATAATCGGAGATTTAAAGCGCCTCGACCCCCGATTTGCGCTCCGCTCTTGTAGAGGTAAATTTTTTAATGCGCCTTGAAAGAACTTTAAATCGCTCTTGTAGAGGCACCCTTTCTTTCATTTTGCTCACTGATAGATTTTAAGGCAATTGTTTTAAGTATCAAACCAAATTCCAAGCTTCTGAACCTTGTTCCCTTTCCCACAACCCCCTAAATCCAATTGCTTGCATGGATGAGACACTAGGGTGGGTATGGAATATAAGTTCAGTTTTTTGCAAGCAAGTTCTACTTGGGAGAATTTCCAGAACCTCAGGTCCTTTCGTGGCCAGAATGTCATGTTAGCATGGCTGTGCCTGTGCCCAACTGAAGATTCAGTTGCCAGCCATACAATGATCTGGGTTGGTCTTGTAGTATGCCACAGAGCCCTTGGAGCCAAATAGTGTGGGATCATTGTCAAAGAGCATGGCAAAAGAATGGAGGCTGCCTTGGCGCTCTGTTCCACAACAGAGCTTTGAGCTCCCAGAAAGAGACTGCGGGGGAAGCTTATTGCACTGGCAATCATCAAAGAGCCTCCTCCATCTTATTTTAGTTTGTAAATACAGAAATTATATTATCAGTTGGCTGTAATATAAACAGGGCTGTGTGTGCTCTGTGCTTAAGGAGGAGGGGGAATCGTGTGCCAAGAAAAGCTAGATTCTGCAACTGTGTGAATAGTAAATGTAGCAACTGAGCACACATTTTTGCTTATTTTGCATAAATGATTCTGCTTCTGTCGTGGGAAGGAGCTGTGTAAGGTGCTGAAGCCAAGTCTCCGAATGATTCAGTTGCCTGCTTTCCACTGGCTTCTTGTTTCTTAAGCTAGTCTAATTTCTCCTTAAGGGTTAGAAACCTTGCTTTTAAAGGAAAGAGCTATAAAATTATCAGGATACCCAGTTTTGCATTCAATGAATGCCACATCTGAACTGTTCAGTCTCAGAATCCCAAAATACAATCAGATCTGAATTATGAGCACCCAGCCCCTGCTCAAGGCTCTCCAGTTCCCTGCTGGTTTTCATGGGGTTACGTGAAAGTACTGGGAGCCTAACTATAGTCTTTGTAAGGATATGTCAAGATCTGTATAGAATCGAACGCAGTGTAATCAGTATAAATGGCCCATAATGAAATTAACCATTGCCACAAAGCAGTGGTTCTTGTTGTCCCCACTGCATGCTAGATGCCAATCCACTAGCTACTACTTTCACCAACCCTCCTCACAGAGGCCTTTGGAACCTACAGTCCTGTGAGCAAGAGCAGCAGGATCATCTGCTCTGAGGCGGTGCTGATATCATCTGGGCCCCTTGAGCCTTGTCTGTAGTGACAAGAGTGTCAAGTAGAGGTTCTGGCGCCTACTTTGCCCTCCTTTCGTCGCCAGGTGAAGATCTGTTTATTCTCCCAGCATTTTATCAGCTAAATTAACTCAATTTTAACCCTTGCTGTTTTAAATTTGTATTTTAATCTGTATTAATCTTTGCTGCTTGATTTTATCCTGGTTGTGTTTTTATATTGTATGTTATTTTGTGGTTTTAGATTGTGGTTTGTTTTGTATTTCTTAAAATGATTTCATGGCTTTGATTTTTGTGAACCGCCCAGAGAGCTTCGGCTATAGGGCGGTATAAAAATGCAATAAATAAATAAATAAGTAGCTGGTAGTTTGCAAATGTATTAGTTTTATATGTTTTTAATAATTCATTAGTTTTATATGTTTTAAATCAGTTTTATGTATTTTATTCTGTTTTGTATTTAATGTTGTTCCCTGGCTCAATCCAGAGGGAGAGGGACGTAAGAAATAAATATATTATTATTATTATTTATTATTATTATTATAAATAGGCCTTAGAAATCCAAGACCCCACCTTGTAAGATCAACAACGTCCAGCTGCATTGCACCCATTTTGAGGAAGGTCAAGTTACCATTATATTTCTTAGAGGCCACAGAAAGCCTGTTTTGAACTGTAAATAGCCTCTTTCCATCACAGCTAATCTCTGTCTGCATCTCGTTGTTTTCTGTTGCCCTCCCCACACCTTTTTCCTTTTGCTGTTGTGTTCCAACGGCAGAAGCTTTCTAGTTTCTATTGCTCTCTAAGCTGTTTTGTGTGCCTTTTGGGCTGAACAGCATGGTGTATAAGCACATTTTGACAATGGGAAGATAAGGAAAATCCTTGTAAGTTGCCATGTTTTTTTGGGGGGGGGACTGTTGAAATCAGGGTTCAGACTGGAGAAAAAGTTAGGGTGGGGGTAGACAGGGCCAAACTAAATAAAAGAATCATGTGATCGCATTGCATGTGTCTTGCTTTTAAAAAAGAAATGACAAGTCTCCCCACTCTCCCCGCTATAAGATACTTCCTCCCACACTGTGGTCCAATATTGCTCCCTCCTAGGCTTCTATTTCATAGAATCATAGAATAGTAGAGTTGGAAGGGGCCTATAAGGACGTCGAATCCAACCCCCTGCTCAATGCAGGAAGCCACCTTAAAGCATACCTGAAAGATGACTGTCCAGCTGCCTCTTGAATGCCTCTTGTGTGGGAGAGCCCACAACCTCCCTAGATAATTGGTTACATTGTTGCACTGCTCTAACAGTCAGGAAGTTTTTCTTGATGTCCAGCCGGAATCTGGCTTCCTGTAACTTAAGCCCATTATTCCGTATCCTACACTCTGGGATGATCGAGAAGAGATCCTGGCCTTCCTCTGTGTGACAACCTTTCAAGTACCTGAGGAGTGCTATTATGTCTCCCCTCAATCTTCTCCAGGCTAAGCATGCCCAGTTCTTTCAGGCTCTCCTCATAGGGCTTTGTTTCCAGACCCCTGATCATCCTCGTTGCCCTCCTCTGAACCCCCTCCAGCATCCTTCTGATTGTGGTGCCCAAAACTGGACACAATACTCAAATGAGGCCTAACCAATACCGAATAGAGGGGAACCAGTGCCTCGCGCGATTTAGAAGCTATACTTTTATTAATGCAGCCCAAAATAGCGTTTGCTTTTTTGCAGCCACATCACACTGTTGCTCATATTCACCTTGTGATCTACAACAATTCCAAGATCCTTCTCGCTTGTAGTATTGCTGAGCCAAGTATCCCCCATCTTGTAACTGTGAATTTGTTTTCTTTTTCCTAGGTGTAGAACTTAGCATTTATCTCTATTAAATTTCATTCTGTTGTTTTCAGCCCACGCTCCAGCCTATGAAGATCACTTTGAAGTTTGGTTCTGTCTTCCGGGGTATTAGCTATCCTGCCCAATTTTGTGTCATTTGCAAATTTGATAAGCATTCCCTGCACCTCCTCATCCAAGTCATTAATAAAAATATTGAAGAGCACTGGGCCCAGGACTTAGGCCTTTGGTACCCTGCTCTTTACCTCCCCCCAGTTTGAGATTGTATCACTCTTTGAGTCCGATTGTGTAGCCAACTGTGGATCCACCTGATAGTTGTTCCATCTAGCCCACTTTTAGCTAGTTTGGTGATCAGAATGTCATGGGGCACTTTGTCAAAAGCTTTGCTGAAGTCAAGATATATTATGTCCACAGCATTCCCACAGTCCACAAGGAAGGTTACCTGATTAAAGAATGAGATTAGATTAGTCTGGCAGGATTTGTTCTTGACAAATCCATGCTGGCTTCAAGTAATCACTGCGTTGTTTTCAAGGTGCTTACAGATTCACTTCTTTATGATCTGCTTCAAATTTTTCCCAGGGATTGATGTCAGTCTAACTGGTCTGAAGTTCCCAGGTTCCTCCTTTTTGCACTTTTTGAAGATAGGGACAACATTAGCCCTAATCCAGTTGTTCGGCACTTCACACATTTTCCATGATTTTGCAAAAGATAATAGACAGTAGTTCTGAGAGTTCTTCTACCAGCTCCTTTATTACTCAAGGATGCAGTTCATCAGGCCCTGGAGATTTGAATTTGTTCAAAGAAATTAGGTGTTCCTTGACCATTTGTTTATCAGTCTCAAATTGCAATCTTTCTCCTTCTGCTTTTACTTCACTTTTGCCGGGGGTGGGTGGGTGGTCAATTGAGCACTTTGGCCTTTTCTTTAAGCAGTTGGACCACCATTTCTTTCCTCTGTCTTTTACTATACACATGTCTGAAGAAAGCTTTTTTGTTGCTTTTAGCATTCCTTGCTAGCCTCAGCTTATTTTCAGCTTTAGCCTTCTTGATGCTATTCCTGCACTTCTGTGCTACCTGTCTGTACTCTATTTTTGTAGCCTGGCCTTCCTTCCACTTCCTATATGTGTCCTTTTTTGTGTTTTCAGGCCATCTCTATGCTTTTTGTGGAGCCACATTGGTTTCTTCTGTTGTCTTCTATCTTTTTTCTTGTTGGAATTGTTTGTAATCGGGCCTTTAAAATTTCCTTTTTTTAAAAAAAATCCCACCCATCTTGGACTCCTTTTCTCACTTGCCATGGGATCTTACTTATCATAGTTCTAAGTTTATTAAAATCAGCTTTCCTAAAATCCAGAGTACGTGTATGGCTACACTCAGCTTTTGCTTCCTTTAAAATCAAGAACTCAGGTATGACGTGGTTGCTTTCCCCCGGGAAAGTGCCCTGGGAGCAAAGCTGCCATTAACACAAATGGCAACCTTCTTCCCAGAGTAAGCAGAAGTTGGTGGATGCTCTACATTGGGACTACATTGTGGAGGAAAGGGAAACCCTACTTCCTACACACTGTGGAGCCTTCTAATCGCCCTACCCCTAACCCTGTGCATCTGCTGTTTCTATAAAACAACAACAGCATGTGATCACACATTTCTTGTATCCTCTGTAGTTTGAGATAATGAGCTCCATCACACCAGTGATTTATCACATACTAGCCATGCCTGGTATGTGGTTTTGCAGTGCAGTACTCATATGACGTTGTCCCTCTCCTGCATTAATCTCGCCCCTTCCCCACCTTGTTGTGTTTTATTTTGGTGCGGGGAAAATCTGGATTATTTTCTCCTCTCGCTTCTTCCTTAGTTGGGGGCGTGTACTAATGGAGTCTTGCTGATGAAAGGGGTGGGCGGGGCAGTTCTCCTCCTCCAGCATATCTTTGTTCAGATTTGTTAGTCTGTTGAGTGGACTTTTTAGTGCTCCAACCCCCCCCCCCATTGCCTGCAGAAACAGGAGCCCAGATAAAACCTTCTCAGTAAATCACTAGATAACAAAGCCAGAGCATTGGGGGGGGGGGGGAAGAGTCCACGCCCATCATAATGAACTGGAGGAGGAAGGAGAAGGGGCAGGGTGGAGTGAAAGAGCAAACAAGCAAAAACCCATGTGAAAGGGATTGTTTGTGTGATCGAGCTCTTGATGCGCTTATGAAATGGAGGTAAAAATGCGGAAGCAAACCGGGGGGGGGGGGGTAGGTGTGATGGAGCCCAATAACAAGGTTAATTCTTCAGCATTTTCTGCTGATTGTACTTATGCAATGCATTTTCAAGTTATACAGAATGCTTTCTCATACTGGATGTTAAAAAGCAACAATAGCTACGTTTCTAATAGAGGGTATAGTGTTAAGCTTGCTTTGCAAAGGATTTCCTTTGAAGACTAATAGTATGCCTTTTGCAAAAGGGCTAAGGTGACAAAGGGTTGGAACAGAGAAGCAACTGAGTCTCTTTCTTTAGTAATAGAAAAGCCAGCAGTTGTCTGAACCTGTCTCTTGTAGTGCCAATTGCTTGTGGGGACAGGCAAACATTATTTTTAAGTGCATGTGATTTGAGAGCTGTGCATGTGCCCCAACCTCCACTGCTGCAGTGCAGGAGATGCTGGGCTTTGTCTTTCAAATACAGCTGCTTCTGGCAGCAGTGGTTTGAGCCAGCCAACCACTTTTGGTCACAGGGCATGTGTACAGGCATGTCGTCATGCGACCCATGAAGCTTAATGAATGGCGCACGTGCTTTGCATTGCAGAAGGACCCATGCTCAGTCTCAAGCATTTCCCATAAAATAATGTTAGACATTGGGACTGGGAAGGGCGTCCATCTGTGACCCCAGAGAGCCACTGCAGGTCAGAGAGGACAGACAATACTAGGCTAAATGGACCAATGTTATGACTTGGTATAAAGCAGTTTCTTATCTTCTTAAGGGAAGCAGTGTGATACCTTGAAATGTGGTAGACGCAGCATACCCTACCAGTGATACTGAACCGGTTTGCAAAAAGAAACAAAGTAGCAGTGGGGTTGGGGGAGGAAAGCAGTTTGAAGCCACTGTTAACTAAATTGCAGATGCGTCCTTCATGGAAAGCATGGGCTACCTATTTTTATCTGAGAAGCGTTGGAGGGTATGTTTGTGCTAGGGAGTTTCCAGCTGTGTTTCAGTGACAGCCAAGAGTCTAATACTCCTCCGCTGCAGTCATTGGCTAAACTGCTTAAGACCCTGATGACAGCATGATGAAACCCCCACATCATGCTCCACACTGAAGACTGACGAAACAGCCGAAAGACACAGGCAGCCAGTGCTTCTCACCTCTGGCCTCCGGGCCTGGCCTGTGGAGCCTCAAAGCCATCCCATTGGAAGGAATGTGGGCTGCTGCAGAGAGGATGGATTCTAGCTGTTGTCGTAGCAACTGCCTCCATCTGGTGCAGATCACAAGGAGCCGATAGCCCCTTGGCAAATAATTTCCGAGGCTTCGTCTGCAACCCCAGAGCCTTGTACACCAGACTTCTATACGGCTGCTATAGAAGAAGAGTTTATTGGCATGGTAATGGCAGGTGGAGTAATAGATAATAGGTAGGGTTCAACTCAGAACTTATTTTAAATGCTAGAGCTCAACCCTTGAATATTTAAAGTCATGATAAAACAACAACACTCAAACTGATGTGACTTTGACTATATGCAGAATTCTTCCCTCTTACCATGTTCTGAAGCCTCTTTCTGACCCATACACAATTAATTTGGTTTCCTCCCTCTGATAATTTTATTATTTATTATTATTCTGCTGATATGCCAGCTGCTCCCCTTCCTAGAGTTGGAAGACCTAAAAATGGTAGTGCACACGCTGGTAACTTCGAGACTCAACTTCTGCAATGTGCTGTACATAGGGCTACCTCTGTGCCTAGTCCGGAAACTTCAACTAGTTCAAAATATGCAGCCAGGTTGGTCACTGGTACACCTAGGGGTGACCATATCACTCCACCATTAAAATCACTCCACTGGCTGCCAATTAGTTTCCAGGCGAAGTACAAAGTGTTGGTTATTACCTTTAAAGCCCTACATGGTTTGGGTCCAGGTTACCTGCAGGATTGCCTTCTTCCATACAATCCGCCCTGCACGCTCAGGTCCTCTGGGAAGAACCTAGTACGGTTGGCCAAGACTAGGCTGACAATCGTTACCCAGAGGACCTTCTCTTCTGCCGCTCCCAAACTGTGGAACGACCTGCCGGGAGAGATCCACCAACTTACCAGTCTTCAAGAATTTAAGAGAGCTATAAAGACTGATCTCTTCTGGCAGACATACCCAGTCAAATTTTAAGACTTTGTTGATTTTAATGATGTATTAATTTTATATGCTTTTAATTAGTTCATGTATTTTATATTTTTGCATTGATGTTGTTCCCCGCCTCGATCTGGAGGGAGAGGTGGGTAAGAAATAAATATTATTATTATTATCATTATCATGTATTACTTTGAATAATAAACCAGGAGAAAATCACAGAAGCTTGCTCTTTATTACTATACATGCTCCATTAACAGAATAGTAGGAAAGAAAAGTAAGGAGGCAAAGTGAAGGACTAGTAGACTAAATATTGTCAAAGGATAGGGAGAAAAAGATTGGGTATAGTCTACCAGAAAATTTTATTATACAAGGCTCTTTTAAATGAATGGGAGCATGTTGGTTCGTTGGTGGAGATTGTTACTGAGATGTTCAGCCATGGTGGCTTTTACATGTGTGTTATGTTGACACCACCAAGGCACTTTGTCCAGTATGTTGAATATGTATTTTATTATGGAGAAGGCTGTATGGGTAAAATGCTCACAGCAACTAGGAGCAAAAGGATCCTAATGGTAGTATATTAGCTACCTGCCTATTGTAATTAAAGTTCATGTGTGCTATCTTGTGTGTATTCCCAGGCAGAGGATGACCTGTGTGAAGCATACACTGCGACATTTAGATGGTGCCTTATTTAAGTGGTGCTACTCAACTGCACTGAGAGATAGGCTGCTTGTCCTGATAGTGCTGGAAGTCTACTCTACATGCTTAGCCACCCTAGTGGGGCTATGGATCACTGTTGGTTCACCCTTTTGGACATACAGAGTAATGCCATGTCTTGCAGTGGGAGTGAACAGTTTGATTATTAAGGTTTATTGCTTTAAACGCAGCAGTTCATCCTCCTTGTAGCCAAGCTAAGAGATGAGGGTGTTGGGCTAAGCTTTGCAAGATTTTGAGCCAGGCACATTCAACAATTACCTAGTTTTGCTCCTTCCCTCAGTTGACTTGTATCTCTCCATGTCTGTTATTTTCCCTGATTAGTCAGGGATCAAGGAGAACTATTGTTTTATTGCTCTCACTCTAACACTGCTTTTAAGAACAGTCTGCTGGTCCAGTGCTAGCAGGTGGTATACTAATCAATGTTTTCCTTTCTGTAAACTTTGGTGGTGCCATAAAACATGGATGTTTCAGACTTTACCTTCGTTGATGTTCTTGGGATGTTCTTGAAATGGGGGCTGTCTTCGCTGCACCATGTTGGCGCCACCTCCCTCTGTGGTGGCTGCAAAGATGCACCTGCGTCATCTAACTGATGCAGCGCATATCTGCAGCCACTGCAGGGCTTTCCCTGTGTATAGACAGCCCTTTGGTTTCCCCACTTTGTCTAAGTACCGTGCATAATCTGCCACGTACCTGCTACACCTCTGCAAAAGATCTCAATATTTCTGTTTCGGTTGATTGTGAGTATATAGTTGTGATTCTCATAGATGTGTGAACGAGGACACATGATAACAGTAGGTTGTGAAACTGGATTTCAGACTTTTGAGGATGGTAGAATTGCTGTGTGTGACTAGACAAAAGGTGTATCTTGCCTGGCTCTCTGCTTCTGAGCCAGATGCCCCAGGGAGGTTCACAAGACAAGTATGGTGGAGATTTCATTTCCTTGCTGTTAGTCCCCAACATCCCACCATGAGAATGCCCCTGAAGATGAAGAACCCAGTTTTATCTATTAAAGACCTCTCTCCCCCCATCACCCTCATTACTTTGTATTAACTGAGACCCCCCTAGGTCCTCTCTCTCTCTGCCCCCCATTTGTATTATCTGAGACCCCCTAGGTTCTGTGTCTCTAGCTGCAGTATCTTCACCTCTCTGAACTGCTTTTGATTCCTAGCCATGCTAACAGTACATAGCAATGAAACATTTCCCTTTTTTTAATGACAGCATTGGTATGCGTTTACCAAAATACCATCTTTGTTTTCCATCCCTCATCCTTTTCTGTTCCTTATTACTGGCAAGCCTCAGGGTGAGCAGAAGGATGGGCTGCAGTTCCCATCAGAAATTAAAGAGTGATCTGTTTTTGTATTGCACTTGCATCCTGATCCTACGGGGGTGGTGGTGGGTAGCCCCACTGAGTTCAATAGTACTGACTTTGTATTAAGTGTGCATAGGATTGCAGCCTCAAACGAAGGAATTGCTGTTTCCCTCTTCAGACATTAAAGCAGAGGTGGGGAACCTTTTTCTGGGCAAGCACATTGAGGACTGCATGCCAACTGTGGGTGAGGCAACCCCACTGCTGGCATGTGGCCCCAATGTGATTGCCCACAGTCCATTCACCCTCTCTCAACACATGTGTACTCTTTCTGTCTCTCTCTGTGTTTGTGCACACATCCCCTACCACGATCAGGCTTCTAAAAACATTCCATTGATGGCAATAGAGGCTTTTCAAAAGCCTGTTTGCAACAGGGTGCAGGCAGGTTTTTGGGGATGGAGTGGTGTGGGAATTACAGCACTGGGGAGGAGGGTGTTATCCCTTCCCACCCCAGCAGTATTCTTTGAAAATGCCACCCCCTTGCTGGAATGAGACTTTTAAAACATATTTTTAAAGGCAGACTTTTAAAAAAAAGCTTCCTTGGCACCAATGGAAGCTTTAAAAAAACTTCATTGCAGAGTGGGAAGGCTGATTTTTCATTTTCATTTTTTATTTTTGCAGGGTTGGGGAGGGGAGCGTTAACCCTTTCATTCCCTGCAATGCCCCCCACATGCCCCCCATATTGTAATTACACTTTTAGAAAATCTCCATTGTCAACAATGGAGAGATTTTAATAGCCTCATTTACAGCATGGGACTAAGAGATAAAGGCGGGAGCCAGATGGTGACTTCTGATTGGTTATATTCAGTTCCCCATCCCTGCACTAGAGAGTTTCTTTTCCTTCCTGTCAACGTTTGAGGAAACATGACATTGCTTAAGACAAGCCTGACTTTACAGTCTAATGCAGATTCTGTGAGACAAGGGACTTCCCATGAAATGTGTAGAATTTTATGCAGTTATTGCTCCCTGTTGCTCTCTGCATTAAACACTCTGAGAATATCAGTAGAGCCCTGCTGAATGAGACTGAAGTTCCTTGTGGTCCAACTTTCTGTTTCCAACAGCGGCCAGCCAGATGGGGAGATCTCAGTGAAAGCATGAAAACAACAGCCCTCTTCTATTGTGTGCCATAGCAGCCAGTACAGTTATCCCTGATCATGGAGGCTCTACTTAGATATCATGGTATAGCTGCTAGACAGCTATCCATGTTTGTCTGGTCTTTTAAAAAATCAATTAAGGGCCAAACTAGATAAGATGACAGAGATCGTGATTTGGTCATCTTAAATTTTGGCCAATAGCTGCCCTTCTCCCCAGATCCCAATGGTGGAGGAAGGAGTTAACCCTTTTCTATTGCACCATTTCCCAATTTAACCTTCCTTCCTCCCGCAGTTTCTTGCACCATATGGAAAACCTGTGGGTGCACAGTTAGGAACAGCTTCCCTGTTCAGGAAAACTCAATAAAGAGAAAAGCAATTTGCAGCACTTTAGACTGAAAAGCAAATTGCAACATGGCAGCTAAGATACAACTCTGATTCAAACTCACATTTATCCAAAGGATAGTTCAGCCCAAACAGGTAGTGTTGGCAGGCTGGAAAGTATTTATTTTTCTTGAGTGGCTAATCCAAGATTGTAAACAGGACTGTGTTGGTTCTCAACTTTAAAATTCTGCTCCATGTTCAGGTTAATTCAGTGACCTGTGTATATTATACAAAGACCCAGTATTGTGTAGTGGTTAGAGTGTTGGACTGGGATTTGGGAGATCCGGGTTGCAATCCCACTTGGCCATGAAGCTCACCGGGTGACTTTGGGCTGGTCACTGACTCTCAGCCTGACCTACCTCACAGGGTTGTTGTGAGGGATGAAATGGAAAGGAGGTTAGAATATTAGACAAAAGAACCAATTCAAAATCTTTACTCAGCTACGAAGCTCACTGAGGTGGCCTTGGACCAGTTACTATCTCTCAGGCTCACCCGGCTTTCCCCAACTTGTTTCCCTCCAGCTGTGTTGGACTACAACTTCCATCATTCCCAGCCAATCTTTTTCTAAAATGAACAGTCATCCATCTCTCACATCTTTCTCATCTGGTGGCCCCTTTTCTAATCTCAGATGTGCGGAGGCCTATGTATAGTTGCTCAGCATGGAGGGGCAGATACAATGCATATGCTTTGATCTACCTCCTCCTTATTGGGCCTGTTCAGAAGACACCTTAAAACCTGGTGGTTAAGGCTTTTGGTTAAGCAGCAGGGTTTAAGGTGTCTTGTGCGATGTGTTTTGCTAAACTGTCTGCAGCAGGGTTAGCGGTTCTAACCATGGCTTAAAGTGTTGTGAGCGATAGCACAGCTTGTGGTTAGTGCAAACCCCAGAGAACTACAGTTTTGCTAACCCCAGAGCCTGAAATGTCGTCTGAACAGACCTTTATTCTTACTTTTTAGAACTAAGCTCTGATATCGAAAAAAAATCTTAGGAGCACAGCCCTGATGAGTACTGACTTGTATTAAGTCTGTATTAGTTGATTCTTGTAAATAATAAACCACAATTATAACCATGTGATTGAGGGGAGGGAGGAGTGCTGTGAGCCACACAGAGGTGAAACAATTGAGGGGACATCGTGCCTCCGCTGTCATGCAGACAGGGCAGTGGCAGAGCAGCGCTGTGGCAAACACCTTACAATACACTATACTAAGGAGATGAATCCCTGTCTAGCCATCCCCTTGTGCCACAAAAAATCCTTGCAAATAATCCTTCCAGGCATCACATATGGGGCAGTTGCACCTCTAGGTATGTGCTCTGGCATTCAGCTCAGAGGTAAACCAATCTCATTCGCTTTGCATCTCATTCTATTTTTATGGAGCATGCTTGGTTCAGTGCCTGCCAAAATCAATAGCAGAACTCACATGGATGTTTCTCTCCTGCAATTTCAAACCTCAGATCCAATTTCACAGCCAGCCGTAATATTTCCTATGTGTGTGCTTGTTTCTAACTGAGCAGGAAAACATGTACACGCACACACACACACACACAAACACAGAATCTATGAAGATCTCCTAGCGACTAAACCTCATATCAAGCATGTTACTTAAAAAGAAGCATTCACTTTTAAGATGTGGAAGAGTGACAAGAGGTGGATTCAGGTGTAGAAAAGTGCTAAAGAGAAAGTGAGACATGGAGCTACTGCTAGAAAACTCACCATAAGCCTGATTTTGATCTGAACTTCAAAGCCCCCATGTTATGCTTCAGCTCCTGTACTCAAGGGAGAAATGCACTTTGCATGTGTTCAAAGGGGCTGAAAACAGCTTCTGAACTGAGCCCCCCCTTTTTTTAGTCCTTGTTTTTTTTATCTGGTGGTGGAGGTGGGTGGATGCATGGGCAATCTGAGGATGTGACAGATGTGAACGTATGCTTTGAATCCCTCTGGAGAAATCCACTGGGTTGGATCCAGACTGAGATTGCAGTCTTAATCCCATGTATTTGAGACTAAGCCCCCATGGAACACAATGGCTAGTTGCATTTGCATCCTTTTGAAATCAATAGGACAAGTAAGTCATGTCTTAACTTGAGCATCATTGATTTCATTGGGAGCAATGCAGCTAACTTAGTTTGGATCTCATTAAGTTCCAGCCAACTCAGAATTGGATAGCACCATGGAATTTGCAGTGCTGGAACTGTGGGGAAACATTAATGCACGTGTGTATTCGATGAAGTTCTCACTTCATCATAAGATTTGTAGTGTTCACAGTGTAGATGTTTTTACAGGAGTTGCTTTGTTAAGAAAAAGGTTAAAGTTTAACCGTTCAACTATTGCAAGAATGAAGATATTATGAAAAAATAAAAGCAAGTGCTTCTTGATGTAAAGTGTGAAAACAGTGAAGCCTTTCTGTGGCTTTTAAATTATGAACATATGGAGGGTTTGGCAGAATTGTCATCTTTTTTTTTTTTTTAAAGTGCCAGAATCTACAGGGCAATATTCTGAAATTTCTGGATCACATTAGTCATCCTGCACTTCTGATGAATTTTGGTGACAACACTAGAAACTCTGGGATGGCAAAGCAAGATCAAGAAATAATGGCTTAACTATAATTTTGTTACTCAGCCTTGAAACGTGTGAAATAGTAAAGAAAGGAGTGCCTCTTATCATGTGCAGAGTTGTGCAGAGTTTGTAGACTTCCTTCTGGGCTCAGATAAGCCTTAACAGTACAAGCTCAAGGCTTTTTCCATCTGCCTTTGCTTTGGATAGAATGTATTTTTTTATTTCTGTCTATGTTGGGTTTGGTGATACTGAGGTAGGACAGTGCTTACATTTTTAAAGTGTGAGACTTTATTTGTCCACTCAGACTAGACATTTCATCCTCTGACTTTGAAGGAGTTTTCCCCTAATCACAGGTCAAGCAGGAGGCTCTCCTCAATCTTTAAGAAAAGATAATTTGTACATGCTTAGAGGCACTCCTTTCTAACTACTGCACATAGTCCTAGAATGAGCCCTACTGTCAAAAGGAGATTGCAGGGGTGAACTCTGCCTCAGATTAGGAACTGTACTCTGCATGTGCTCAGAGGCACAGGTTCATTACTTTAGAAATTGCACAGCAGAGATATGGCACTAAAAGCTAGTTTTGGTAAACTCATGTGGCACGTCTAGCCTCTGAGTAAACCCCTCCATGTGCACACGTTTTTTAATAGCATCACCAAGATATCCACACCTTGCCTGTACCCTGAAGAAAGGTGTGTCAGAATCCCCAGCAAAACTGATAATCTTGTGTATGGATGACGTGTGTGCTTGGGGGGACACATTTTATTTCCATTATTACTTCCTACATGGAAAGCACTTCTATTTAGTGCTACTATATCATATTTACTAAGAAGACTGAGCTCTGAGAAGTAGGCCTATCACGTTCAGGAGTTATCCTGTATTTAAATGTGATGTAGCTAATTTAGAAGTAAAAGTTTTAAAGTGTGGTTCAGTCAAAGGAACGTAAAACAGCTTCCTTTCTAGGCAGGCACTAAGTTGATAATAACGCTGTCCTAATTTAGAGGACTGTTGTAAGAATTTCTGAGAAAATATAGGAAGTACTTTGAGCATTTCGGAAAATAGATATGAAGCATGTTTTCCTTCTTGATAGCTCCAAGGCTTGCCTCAGATAAAGATCTGATACCCCAAGCCTCTTCCAGTCTAGAATCAGCTATCTGATGAGTCTCTAAGAAATAACCTTTTGTAATGCATTCAACTGAAATGTGATGACATGTGAATTTTGACATGTGATGTTCATTGTTCTGCCTCCGAGTACTGGGGATGACTCCTACAGTTGATAATAAGGTGGTGGTGATAGGTGGGGACGGATGGACCATTTCAAGAAGTGTGGAAGAAGGTACAAACCACTGGCACAATCCAGTGATAAGTTCTCCTGCATGATTACCATTTAATTTCAGAACAGCTTGTACAGGAGAACTTCCTTCAGGATTTTGTGCCCTTTGTTACTAAAATAGTAAGGTTCTGAAAAGAGTTTGCCTATTTCGTTCGTTTCCAGCTGTATAGAGTTGTCTCTTCTAACGCACCCCCACCCGGCTTCATTCCTCATTTTAATTCACCTTCTAACAGGAACAGAGCAAAACAGATGAATCTGGCTGAAAAGAAAATTAAAAATGAATACTTAAGTAAAAAAAAATTGTGCAAGCTGTGTACCTGCTCTTTAAGGACCTTGTAGGAGCATAGGAAAATAAATTTAGATCCTGAGACAGAAAGAGGTTTAGAAGAAGTTGCAATAAGAGAGCTGTTGCATGGAAGGAAAATTATATTAAAAGAAAGAGAACTTGTTTAACAGGGCTGAGGGGCAATAGGGCACTGAGGGGCAACAGGACACTGTTATGCCAGTGGAACACAAAATGTGCCACCCCATGACAGATACCCCAGCAGAATGCCCCAGATATGCTGGTGGAACAGCTAAACTACTGGCCGTGCCAGGACAGACCACGTCATATAAGTAATCAAGGGAAGGTGGCAACCCTACTATGAAGTGGAATGATTTTATAGTCTCCCCACCCCCTTTGCTATAAGTAAAAACTATGCTGTGTTGGTATTGCTCTAACTTTATTCTCCCCCACCCCCAATGGTAGGGAGCACTGTCCCTCACACAGGGGGGCATTCACCCCATGTGTAAGTAATCTCTCTGTTGATAAAGGCACTCTGCTCTAACTAGTGTCACTGCTGGCCAAAGACTCTTGTCTTGCAGGATCACAGCCTGGGGGCATGCAGCAGAACCAGCTGTTCCTGGATTCAGAGTTCCACTGCAACCCCCAAGGGGAATGCAGTGAGTATAGTCAGTCACTATCATTGGAGTCTCCCTGTCCCCGCCATAGCCAGATGGGGAGGAGGCTGAAGCATAAGCACTCAGAGGGGACCACTCCCTCTTCTCTCACAAAAACGCCTGCTGTGCTTTCAGGGCCAAGGACTGTGTGCTCCAGCAGCTGACTATTGCTTGTTACTCCTTCTGTGCTTCCTCTTGCTCTCCAAAGTCTGCTCTGACAGTCCAGGACCCACCATATGCTTCAGTTTGTTTTGGCTATAAGGAAGGACCACCTCATGACCTGCAGCAGTGACCAGGGTGGTCCTGGCTGTTCTCCCAGGGGGTTTCTAACTTACCTGCTTCAGGAAAGCTCATGCAGCATTGAAAGGTCCATGGCAGACAGCAGTGCAACAGGTGAAAGTGTTCCTACCATGGAGTGGGTGCTATTGGGGACTCTGCATCTGCTTTCCTGCTGCATGTTGAGCTACTGTCCAAGGCATGGGAGCAAGGCTGCGATGAATTGGTTGGTTGGCAACTCCACACATGTGTCTTTCCCTTTCAGGATCCACTCCATCTCAGATTCCATTTAATAAAGAATTTGCTTTTGCCACATGTGCTGTTTCCGAGTTGCTAAGAGAGTGGTGGGTAGGGATCCCTTTACTCCACCCTGGTATGATCTGGCTTGTTGGCCTGAGGATGAGACTCTGAGGGGGGTGGACATAGAGGTTGATTGTCTCGAGGCCAGGCTTCCTAGGCAAAACTATGTGTCTGTGGGTTGAAACGTAGGTTGCCTGTGGAAGGGGTGCGCCAAAAGGACTGGTTGGCCAATGGAAGAGCAAGGCATCACTCCTGTTGTACCTGAGTGTGCAAGTGTGTGTGGGTCCTCCCCACCTTTTCTAGTGTTGGATTCGAACCTGGGACCCCCAGATGTAAAACATGAGCTGTTCTACCTGGCTAGAGTGTCTCTTGCAACCATTGTGCTTCCAGGATTTGGTTTTGGGTCTTGAGGTTGTGGGTAAATACCCCAGTTGTGTCTAATCCCTGCCAAGTGGTTAGGAAACTATTCTTTGGTGACTGCAGTGTCGCTTTGAGTTTAGGGAGCTCCTTCTGTTTTTATCTCTGAAATGTTTCCACTTCCAGGCATGTGAAAGGTGAGGGGCAGCATTTCTCCCTTTCCCTGGGTCGATCGTGAACCCTTATCTCTGGAGGGCCGTGTGTGCCCTCTGCGGGTGTCCTGCTGAGGGAGCTATGTGGATGCTTTGTTGTGTGGGCTCCTGGTTCTCCCCTTTGTGTGTTGTGCTTCTAAATAGTGGCTGTGAGGAACATATGGGGGCTCAAACCCCTGCCTATAGGGCTGCATGAAGATTGGGGGTTCTGGGGTCACTGCTCTCTGTGCCACTGGAGCTGATACATTGGGGGAACTGTGGCACTATGGTGCGTGTTGTGATACAGAGATGTGAGCTGGGGGCATGTATGTCTCCGTTGACCTGGGTTCATTGGCTCCCTTCATGTCCAGGTGGCAGATGGGTGTCACAGGAACAGCCCCTGATTCATGGTCTTTGGTGGTGTTTGTGTGGACAATGGGGGCATTGTTTTCTGGCTATCTTAGTATTTCCAAGTGGTGTGTTTTCCCCTCCCCACCCAGCCTGAGTGTTCCACCCATATAGCAGTGGTATCTCTCCCCCCCCCCCCCCCCCCAGTAATTGATGTGTAGGATTGCTCACCAAAAAATAAAATACAAAAATCAAATGTGATGGTGGGAAGGAAATAGAATGCAAAGCTTTCTAACCTACAGATGTGCAGTACAAAACTGACTCTTTTTGGGGCTGGGGCAGTATATGTAGTTCCATAAAATGCTACGTGCGCTGATAATGCTACGTACATAATAACTAAGTAATTTCTTTCACAGGAGCTTCCATGGAAGATCACTGTCCCTGGAGTCATTTTTCACCACGGGTTTCTTGGCAGGTGGCTATTGACTGTGATAAAACCCCAATTTATGTAGCTTTAGGGCTATCTGTAGAAAGAGGAAAAACAAATGCCATAGTGAGTCCCCGATGCTGGTGACTAGTCACACATTGGATGCCCTCATGAAGAAGGCAATCTATGCCAGTTAAATAATATGGATCACCATAGGATGTAGAAGTGGAGTTTCTCGACATTGTATTCCTACTTTGCAAACTGGGGATTATAAATACAGGGTGGGTGTGTTGTCAACCAGCCTTTTTCTATCACTGTGGGATTATCACCGCTTAATTACACTGATTACAACTTCCTTATAATTAAGATGCAAAGGGTCATTTGTACAGCTACATGGGGACGTAACCTAAAGAGCTCCCATTAATGAATGGGTTCCACCCAGTGTGTATCAAACGGTTTCTCCACACTGAGCTAGACAGATTTAACCAGGCTGTTAGCATATTCAACATCATGCCTCCAAAACTATTCACAGCTGAGCAGAAAAAATTGTTGTTTCTTATGCTACCCAGGCCATTTCTCATCATCGTTCAAAAATAGGAGCTTTCCGGATCCAAATCCCAGACCTAATCAGCCATTGATTTGTATCAAGCCTCTGCCGTATAATTTGCAGGAGCCCTCCTTGCCCTTTCTAATAGGGTTGCTTTTATATCCTGCAATCCCTTGAACATATCTGACTACTTTGTCAGTGTGGGGGATGTGTTCCTAAAGTAGGAGGGAAGGCTGTGATGATGAGTTCAGCTTCTCTGTGCCAAAGGAGGAAATGCAAATTAGTGGAAAGGGCCTGAACAAATCGGTTCTGGATAGGGTTTTGTTTCCTATGAGTGATTGAATGTGACATGGGGGATGGGGTGAGCAGGAGTTGTTCTTATCAAAGCATCCTATAAAATATTTTTATAAGCCATATGCTGTCCTGCTTAATGCCCTCCCTGCCCACTAACTTTATAAGGATAAATGCTGATTAATGGGCAATTGCCTCCAGAAACTTGCAGGGTTGGCATGTTTCTCATGACTCACAGGCCATTCGTGGGGATGGCGAGGGGTGGGGGTGGAGAAGATTATTGCATTTGGGATGGACTAAGTCTGCTTTAGGAACTAGCACTAGCTAGCTTCCCTTCTGTGCAGCTCATGCACTTGCAAATTAAATAGCTTATCTATGGTACTATAAGTCTCCAGTACTGAAACTTGATCCTGTAAATGTCTGGCTCTGGAACTTCCCACCACTTCAGGAAGTGGGAGTGCAAAACAGTTTCTGTGATGATCCTTCAGTGCCTGGGCTGCTGTTAAATCCATACAACTCTGATATGATGAAGTTACTGCTGGAACAGCTTTGGGTGCCTTTAAAAAGGAAAAGACTTGGAAGATTGTGTTTGCACACCTTCTTGAGAGATAGGAAGGAGAGTGATAGATTGGTGTCAGGGCCAGCCCTACCATGAGGTAGAGTGAGGCAGCTGCCTCAGGCAGCAGATGCTGGGGCACGGGATGGATAGAACTGCATGTGGCCCTGTTCTGCACCCAAAGCTACTCTGCTTCCCTCAGGTGCAGTGGAAGATCCTGCCCTGTTGCCAGCATTGAAATAAGGTTAAACTGCTAGACTGGTTAATTTTTGTACATGGAATAGGCTGTGTGGGGCAGGTATCATTTTGTCCTTTGCTTCAGGCAGCAAAAAAGTTTTGGGCTGAGCCTGATTGGTATCTCCTTTTGTGTAAGGGAAGGATTATTAGTGGGCATTAATTAGTAAGGGAAGAAGTTCTGGAGTATATCTCAAAGTTGAGTTATTGTCCCCACCCCTCCTCACCCCTCTTCTGCCCTTTCCTCCCAGAACATCCATTTAAAATAAGATGAAAATGACTGAGATCTGCTGGGGAGAGAACCTCAGCTGATCTGCTCTTATGCATTTAAAGAATTACATGAACCTGACATGAACCTACCTATAGACTACGTTCAGTATCTTAAGGCCCTCCTCTGGGTGCCTTTTCTGAGGGAGGCTCAGAAGGTAGCAACAAAGAAGAGGGCCTTCTTGGTGGTAGTCCCCAAATTATGGAATGATCCCCACCAAAGAGGTCTGCCTGGTGCCAATATTCTTATGTTTTCAGCACCAGGTTAAGACCTTTCTTTTTTCTCATGTATTTGGCAGCATACTATGAGTTTTAATCAGGTCCTGGATTTGCTTTATGAGTGATTGCTTAAAGTTGTTGTTAGATGTATGTTGCCTGCATGTATGGTCTGTTTGTGTATTTTTATGTAAATAGTTTTTAAACTTTGTATACTGCATTTTAAATGGTTTTTAATCTTTGTAAACCGCCCGGAGAGCTTTGGGTAAGAGGTTGTATAGGAATGTAAATAATAATGATTGTGATTACATTTTGTTGACAGTGAATGTTCTGTTTAAGATCACATCCCATGCAGTTGTAATTTTGTTAGTCCAGGCTTCCCCAACTTGCTGTCCTCCAGAGATGTTGGACTACAACTCCCAGCATTGTTGTGGTCAAAACCATCTGGAGGACACCAGGTTGGGGAACCCTGCATTAGTTGCATGCATTGGTTGCATAAAGGCCTGGCTGTATGGAGGGCTGTACCCAAATCTATACCTGGATCAGCCCAGGGTCCCTTCAGTCTGCTACTGAAGCTGGAGGTGGCCTACGAGATGCTTCACCCCTCCCTCACAATTGTTTGCACCTCCTGCAGACAGCCAAAACAGGATATTTTATTGAGCCCCGGGGAACTGCTACAGTGCTGTACCTGCCTGGTGTTTGGGCTTGATGGGTCAGCTCTGAAAGAAACCATTGTCTTATTCTAGAGCCAACAGCTGCACTGTATACACCAAGCCTTCTCCTTCTTCCCAAAGCTCTCACCCTCCAGCAGAGCAAAGAACTCTCATTTCTCTATGCAAAGGATTTGCTGAGAACAAACATTCAAAGACTTTGGAGGAATGAACAAAAGAACTATTATCTGCTTGTTAACAATGAAATGCCTCCAAAAGAGCTTTAGAGAGTCTACTTAATTGCCCTTGATAGACAAGGAGAGGTTTTGCTGAAGCTAAGGGATTAGGAACTGTAGAATTAGCATCTGAAGAATCCTCATGGGGGCTGAGTCTATCCCCCACCCACCTCTGCTCCTCCTGGTGCCTTGGGCCAGAATACCCACTACATCCAATTAGGTATCAGGGTCCAAGGGATAATTCAGGGCCCAATGCTGCAGTAATGCACTTGAGGTTATAGTCCGCCTTTTGTGTATTCAGTGGTTTGCTTTTACAATCAGAATCCTATGCCTAGAGAAGTTTCATTTGGTTACCTGTATACATTATTCAAATGTGCACTATCTGCTTATTTTTTTACATGATTTGTTCAACTTCTCCTATTCATGGGGAGGAGCAAAGACAGGCAGAGCTCTGACATCTCACCCTTCACCAGTGGGAATGTTTTTTCAGCCCCGGGGCCAACTCAGCCGTAGAGAGCACACTAGGCGACAGTCTAGAGTGCCAAAATTCTAGAAGTGCCTGCCTCTGTGATGCAAAGGCACAGGAGAAATGCTGAATCACTTTTGGAGGATAATATCTCCTGCCAGGAGACACAGAGTGAGATCAGAAGTTATCACTCTGTGTCCCCTGGAACGTAGAGGGCTGTTGCACCCATGTCCTGCTTATGGGTTCCCAGTCAACAGCTGATTGGCCACTGTGTGAACAGAGTGCTGGACTAGATGGACCCTTGGTCTGATCCAGCATGGCTAAGTCTTAATAATTTATGTGCTTATGAAAAGATGGTTCATAGGGGACAGATATTATTTTGCCTAGAACAATACAAACATCTTGTGCTGGCCCTTCTCAGCCCCCCTCCATTTCTGAGATACCTAATTTTCTTAGCCTCATGGGCTAGAAACTTGCTTTTAAAATAAAATATAATTATAATTATATTTGTTTGTGTGAGTGACTGTAATGACACAGATATGGAACTAAAAGAAGATGTAATTACAACTTGCTCATATTCATCCATTGATCTGGCTCTCCTTTCCCACACTTCCTGTTCTCTGCAGACAAATTTAGACTGTAAGCTCCTTGGAATAGGAGCCTGTTCATTTTATTTTAATAATAATATAAGAGGATTACTAATGTGGACTGGGACATGATAGAGTTTTATAAAATTATGCATAATGTGGAGAATGCTGTAGATATTATTTTTCTTCCTCTCCTATAACACTAGAACTTAATAAAATAAATCAAAATGAAATTAACTGGTAGACCTAGGACTACTTTTTCATGCAACATAATACTTAACTTAAGGTATTTGCTGCCAGAAGAAGTAATAGTGGTCACTAGTTTAGGTGGCTTGAAAAAGGGATTAGACAAATTTGCAGAAGATATATTTATGTCATTAGCCAGGATAACTAAATAGAACTTCCAGTTTTAGAAGCAGTATATCTCCGAGAACCAGTGGAGAAAGGATATTGCCTTCATGCCCATGTCCTGCTTGTGAGATTTCTGGAGGCATCTGGTCATTGTGGGAAGAAGCCTGCTGGACTATATGGATTTTGGTCAGATTCAGCAAGACTCGTCCTATTTTTTATTAGGTCACTCTCCAAAGTTCCATGTTCTTGGTGGTGGTATATAATAAAAGCCTTACAGTCTGTTCTATTATGCTTGTGGCAGTGAAGCCTCTGAAACTGATTGGCTGAGCAGGTTGACATCATAGAGTGACACCTTTCAACTTCTCAGAGAGCAAAGCTATCAGTGTTTGCAGTTCTGTTTCTGTGAGAAAAAGGTGAATTGTCAGTTTTACTGGGATTAAAATGTCACATAGGTAGTGGGGACAAGGATAGCTTTGAGGGGAGGCCGAGTACTGAGAAGTACCAGAATGTTAAGAGGCAGAGAGAACCTAGAGAGAATGTACAGGATGTGCAATGGATTATGAAAGAGGAACCTGGGGGAAGGACAGGGAAGATAGGAAAGCGAGACAATTCCTTAATTGCAAGTTTCCAGTCTGCATTGAGGCTGAGATGGTTAGAATGCTGAATTCTGTGCCCAGCAGTAAATCCAGTACTTGTGATCATGGGCGTCCGCAGGATTTTTTCCACAGCGGTAGTGGGGTGGGCAAAGCTGCAGCGCACAATAGTTTGTGGTTGTGCACCTGTGCACTTTCCTTCTCTGTGTGCTTTGTTACTTAGCGTCACATTCCATGACATTTAGATACCAACACAGAGTAGTAGAAGATCCTGATAAACTGAACAGCACTAACGCAGAAGAATGTTATAGTCAAGAATCATCATGAACTCCAACAAAACTTTAATCAGAGTGATGGATAAAAACACACGCCTAGGAACAAGAGAAAGAATTCCAAATGCACAAACACAGTGCAGCTATCTTAAGCAAATCATACTGAATATTTTATGGCATCACTGCCCTCCTCTTCCTCCTTTTCCATTACATATTGTCCCATAGCCAAAGCTCTCTGGGCGGTTTACAAAACACTATGATCACATAGTTCTGGTCACCACACCCAAAAAAAGATATTATAGAGCTGGAAAAAGTTCAGAAAAGGGGTCGGAGCATCTCACCTATGAGGGAAGATTACAACAGCTGGGATTGTTTAGTGTGGGAAAAAGGAGGCTGATGGGAGACATGATGGAGGTGTGCAAAATTATGCATGGTGTGGAGAATGTGGATAGGGAGACATTTTTTCCCCTCTCTCAAAATACTAGAACCCAGGGTCATCCCATGAAGCTGATTGGTCAGAGATTCAGGACAAATAAAAGGAAGTACTTTTTCACACAGCGCATAGTTAAATTATGGAATTCACTACCATGAGATGTAGTGATGTCCACCATTTTGGATGGCTTTAAAAGGGAGAAGGCTATCAATGGCTACTAGTCCTGATGGTTATGTGCTACCTCCAGTGCCCAAGACAGTAAGCCTAGGCTGACCAGATGGCCCGGGGTTTCCCAGTCCTAACCGGGGGGGGGGGGGGAAACTGGGGTGGCGGGGGGTCACGCGGCGGTGGCAGCGAGCGACAAGTGGCGGTAGACCCGGCGGCGGTGGCGGCGGAGGAGCCCGGGAAGCAGCCGCCCCAGCAGGTAAGTGCCCTCCCTCGTGCCTCGCACTCCTTTCCTGCAGGGGCGTCCGCTTCCCTCCGGTGCTCGAATCTACCGAGAAACAGGCTTCGCAGCCTGTCCCTCAGTAGCGCGCTGGGTGATGACATCATCACCTGGCGCGATACTGAGAGACAGGCCGCGAAGCCTGTTTCTCAGTAGATTCGAGCACCGGAGGGAAGCGGACGCCCCTGCAGGTAAGGGGTGCGAGGTGCGAGGGGGGGCACTTACCTGCTGGGGCGGCCGCTTCCCAGGCTCCTCCGCCGCCACTGCCGCCGGGTTCTCCGACACCGCCATGCCGCCGGGTCCTCCACCACCGCTGGGTCCTCCACCACTGCCATGTCCTTCGCCGCCGCTGCCGGGCTCGTGAGGCCAGAGGCCGTGCGGAAGAGACGGGAGAGGTCCGATTACGTCACTTCCGGATCCGGCCCTCTTCCGCGCAGCCTCTGGCCTCCTCGGGGCTCGTCACTTCCGGATCCAGCCCTCTCCCGCCTCTTCCGCGCGGCCTCTGGCCTTACGAGCCCAGCGGCGGAGGACCTGGAGGCTGACCTGGCGGGGGACCCGGTGGCGGGGGACCCGGCGGAGGAGGAGGAAGACCTGGTGGCGGCGGGGGACCTGGGGGCGGCGGAGGAAGAGAACCCGGTAGGTCTGGGCTGGTGTTTTTGGGGGGTGGGTGGCTTGGTGGCGGGGAGGTTGTTTTGGGTGGGTGGGTTGTTTTGGGTGGGGTGGCTTGGTGGGGGGGGTTGTTTTGGGTGGGGGGGGTGGCTTGGTGGGGGGGGTTGTTTTGGGTGGGGGTGGCGGCGGAGGGGGACTGGGATTTTGGTTTCCAAAATCTGGTCACCCTAAGTAAGCCTGTGTACACCAGTTGCTGGGGAACATTGGTGGAAGGGTGCTGTTGCACCATGCCCTGCTTTGTTGGTCCCTGGTCAACAGCTGGTTGGCCACTGTGTGAACAGAACGATGGACTAGATGGACCCTTGGTCTGATCCAGCATGGCACTTCTTATGTTCTTACATTCTTACACTATTCTAATCCTCCTAACCCTGCAAAATGGGAATAACAATCCTGGGCTACTTTGTAGGACTGGTGTAATCCAAACTTTCTCATCCACATCCCTGTCTCCTGCAATATTGGTACAACAATATTGCAGGAGGCAAGTATTTCCACACGTTGTCAAGATATTTTTTTATGTTTATACTCAGGAAAATGTTATTAATAAGACCTGAGTTAGAAAGAACATGAATTCCTGCCTTTGCTACTACCTTTTATTTTTTGGTAGACACACTATTGCCCAAACTCATCTATGCTAAAACTCCTGGATTTCTAAATTTATTATTATTATTATTATTATTATTATTATTATTATTATGAGGGTACAATTACTCCTAATAGGGAAGACCCCCCCAAGGCTTAACACACCCAGAAGTGTTAACACATGCCCAGATAGTGGGTGCATTAGCTATTGCTGTGACTTCATTCGTTGGCTAAAAATACCGAAAGGTGGGAGTAGTCTAGTTTCTTACAAAACAAATGGGCGGAATATTGGCTGCACATTTTGCCTCATAAACTGGTTTCTACAAGGGCTAAAGAATTTATTTTCATTTTTATTTTTAATGAAAGCTGGGAGTTGAGATTATTGCTCATGGGGGTGGGTGAGAAATAGGGTTGCCATTTTCTCAAGTGCCTCACTTAGCATTCCTCAACATTGAACTTTAAACTCATCTCTTCAAAATAACTGCATTATGCCTGCAAATTCCAGCACACTTTCCCCCAGAATTGGTGTTTTGGAAGACGCCCTTGCCCTGTGTGTGGAACATCTCTTTCCTTCATGAAAATGGCCCATTTGCGCTAACCCTTGGTGCTTATCTATTAACCTGTTTCTGATCTGTAAAAGGAACTTGGGCAATGAACTATGTCAAAGTAGATGTGTTGTTGCTGTTTTCTTTCCCAAAATTCAAGGGCGTTCTCCTTCATCTGTGTCTTCCTGGCTGAACCACTACGCCATTTTTATGGCACTTATGATCATTTATAGAACACTTTGTGGAGTGTGAAGGGCTTAAAATGTTGTTTTGAGGAAGGATATTCAATATTCTAATTTTACAGACAGGGAATGGAGGATGATTGGGAGGGAGTGGTCTGTGAACTCACAATGACCTTACAGAAGAGGAGGCAATGCATGTCTGTTAGACCCAGCTAGAATCAGGGGATGAGGATGCAAGAGTGATTCTATCACAGGGAATATACCTGCAGTCTGTAATATTTTTTAAAGCAAGTCATGTTGCATAAATTATGCTATTTCCAAGTGTCCAAAGTCCAGATATGAAACACTTGATGAAAGACCTCTTGAAGCTTTGGAAACTGATTTTATTCTGCGCAGAATAGGTGACCTCTGGACGCTAACGCTGCTTTCCAGAGTCACACCACACCAAGGTTCAAACAATGCTTTTGTACTCTAAAAGTTACACGTCATCAGCCCTCATCCCATTGGTTTATAACCCCAGTGACATCATTTGGCCAACTCTATTTTACTCTCGAGTAGTCCCTAGTAGTGGCCAGATGTGGCATTGCATTGCCATGTGCTATTTTACTTGTACCCAGAGATGCTTTGCAATGTCCCTCCACTTCTATCATTCCCTTATATGGTCATTTTGTCTCTCCAGGTGTGCCACGGTCACATCTGGATGAGTCACACTCCTGGTTACAATGGAGTCTGACCTGGAGAAGAAGGAGCATTGGCAATATTGACAAGCTCCTAGTTCTTGCACCGCCAAATCTCTTGCAAGCAGCTTGACTTTTGCAGAAATGGATACAATGGACAGGCAGTGGGGAATGGGGCTTTGTGGTGCTGTGTGTGGATGGTTTGGGTGTGCGTGTCAGCGGACACATGTAGGATGCGTGTCAGGTGCGTGTTAGGTGCGTGTAAGGGAAATGGACGTGTTTTGGGGTGAAAATCATAGATCTGTTCAGATTTCTACAGCAGTCATACCTCAAAACTTTTATATGGGTCAGGAGTAGTGCATGGCTCTCTTTGATCTATTGCTGTAAAAGGTGCTTCATCTAGCTCTGAGGTCTCCACAGACACCTCTGTTGGTGCCCACGAGGCTTCCTGCCCTGCAATTTTAATTTTCTTTTTAAAAAATAAATTATTATTTTTAATTGGGAGGTTGCCAAGTTGCAAAGCAAAGATCTGCCCTCCAGCACCATCTTTATTTGGGCTTAACAGAGGGCTTTTGTGCTTTGGAGCTCAGATCCTACCTCTGTCTTCTATTTAGTTTCTTAGGCGTTATTTTTATTTTAGTCTCACCAGTTTGCCTAATGGGGGTGTTGTGACTGGCCATGATCACCATAGCAGCCATTTATGAATGAACAAGTCCATCGCATGGCAGCCATTTTGTGTGAGTTCCCATAATACTCCCTCAAAATGCCAAATGTGCCCACTGACCCAAAAGGGACCCCTACAGTCCCCTCCTTTGGTGTAGAGCATGGATGGAACTGCATACAGTCTTTGGCCTAATTTCAAAACCCCACTGCTAATAATCATTTCATACCTCTGTCAAGAGTGATCAGGTCCCTCAGCGAGTAGCCTTCTAGGTGAATAGAGAGGGAGATAGAGAAGGAGGTATCTGGAAGAGGATTATCCTTAAGGGAATGTGGCTCTTGACAGAGCGTATATTCCAAATATTCTGGTGTAAAGGCTGAATCCCTGCCTGCACCTGCTCAGCTCCCTGGTCCAGGACCTGCTCTAGGCACTCTATCAGGTGCAAGAGTAATTTGCTACCATAGGGCAATACTCTATTGAGTATTGCCCTATGGTAGCAATACTCAATAGTATTGCAATTCAACATAGTAATTGCAATTCAACATAATTGCAATTATGTTGAATTGCAATGTTGAATTGAAAGTGAGGTCAGGGTGGCATAAGAAGACCCCTACTGGAAAAAAAAGACCCCTACTGGATCAGACCAAAAGTCCATCTAGTCTAGTATCTGGTAGCGGCCAGCCTGATGCTTTTGGGAGGCCCACAAGCTGGGTATAAAGGCAATAGCTTTCTTCTACCTTCTTGATGGATCACTGGTCCTGAGGCAGGGCGTCCTATACTGAGAATCTCTGCAACAGATGTTCGCCCAGCAACAACAAAAACAAATGGATGATTTGAATGCAGTGTTAGTCTTTTCTGCTGTGGATACTTGGTTAAGAGGCTAGGCAGTTTACTTTACCATGTATCCAAATTCCAGAGTGCCATGCCACTGCCTACAGCAGGTGTCACTAGATTTACAAATGCTCCATGTAATGGAAATCTTCTAACACAGGGGTCCCCAACCCCCGGGCCACGGACCGGTCCCGGTCCGTGGCCTGTTAGGAACCAGGCTGCGTTCTCACCAGTAGGGTGCCCAGATTGCCCATGGTTTCCAGGTCCTGACTGGGAAAACTGGGGCAATCCGGGCAGACCGGGGGGGTGGCAGGGGCAAGCCGGGGCTGCGGTGGGTGACGCAGTGGCGGAGGAGAGTGGCGGCGGCGGAGAGCGGCAGACCTGGTAGGTCCGGGCTGGTTTTTTTTGGGGGGGGGGGGTGGCTTGGTGGTGGAGTTTGTTTCGGGTGGGGGGACAACCCGCCCCCCCACCTGAAACAACCCCCCCACCAAGCCACACCCTCCAAACCCCCCCCCCGGTCCGTTGAAAAATTGTCTTCCACAAACCGGTCCCTGGTGCCAAAAAGGTTGGGGACCACTGTTCTGAAAGGAGTGTCATGACTGACAACTGTTTCAGTGATCCCGAGAACTTGTGCAAGAGCTATGCATTGCTTAGAATGCTGCTCTTTCCCTTAAATGTTTCAGCACAAATGAGCTGGAGTTCAGGAGTTCAGTCTTCATTTAAGAACACAGGAAGCTGCCTTATATTGAGTCAGACCATTGGTCTTTTTAGACCAGCATTGTTGACACTGACTGGCAGCGGCTCCCCAGGGTTTTAAGCAGGAGATTTCCCTGCCCTAGTTCCATCCCTCATGATGCCAGAGATAGAACTTGGGACCTTCTTCACACAAAGCAGATGCTGTTTCCTCTGGAAAAAGTCTTCAGTGTTTCCCTCTATTACAGCAGTGTTGAACCTCGTTCTGCCTGGGGGCTGAATTTCCTTTTGGGGAAGCTGGGGGGGAGCATTCTAGTAGTGGGCGAGGCTGAAGGCCCAACGGGTGGAGCCCAAAATACCAGAGTATTTCAGCTTAAAGCCCTTACAGGTGGTAAATAAGCCTTAGGAGAAGCATTTGAATGTTCTAGAATGGGGTGGGGTACTTCACAAAAACCACCAAATGGATCAGGGGTTAGAGAAAAGAGGGTGGAACCAGGGGAAGGAGTGGGCCTTCTGGGGAACCCCAGGAAGACTGGATTTGGCCCCTCTGCACCCCTGCTCTATTATTTTCCATGTAGTTTGTGAGTCACCTGAAAGTTAGTGCCCCTCGGTCCAAAAGTGGTCATAGCTTTAAGAATCGCTTATCTAGGGCTTCTGTCATGCTGTGAAACCAGACTGTATTACAGCATAAAGACTGGGTTGTGTTACCTTGGCAGCAGAGTGGGAGCAGCAGCAGCAGCGTTCCTTCGATGCCCCTTTGCTTAATGTAAGAAGCCAGGAACCATGCGGAAGAAATCCACACTGTGGCTGCTCTCCACACATGAACCCAGTTTTCCAAGGGTTAATGCTGGCATGGGGAGGAGCTACAGCATGAGCTCCTTCACAGTGCAGTGCTTCTTGCATCATCAAATGACTTGGGAAAGAGGAGGGCTGCAGTTGCTCCCGCAACACTGTCAAGGTAACATAGGAACCCAGTCTTATTCACCTTCCAGTGTAAGGATTCTATATTCACAGGCCCCTGCTGTGACATTCAGAAAGACCTTTCTGTGAGCAATTCCCCAAGCAAGAATTAATTGACTCTCCTGACAAGCTGCGAACATGGAGCTCAATGAGATACATTCTGGATCTGTTTGGCTGGTGAAGATTGAGTACCTCTTTCCAAGATAAATCTTGTCACAGTGCAATTAGCAGAGCATTGCACAAGCAATTATTGTATAACTGAATTTTTTATTAATATACTCTGCTCGCCTTCTCCATCTCCATGCACAAAATATTTTGCCGCTGTTTTCCTTGAGATCGAGTTTGCTTAAGGACAATGATGATCTTCTGGGCTAATATATAGAAAATATTTTAAAAAAAAATATTTTGAAAGCATCTGATTAGCTATCACGTTTTAAATGCTAGTTATGGCCCAAAGCATTCATCTAGCAATAATGAGGACAGGGAGGTAATTTGCATACGTTTATACCCACATAGTTATTATGACTTAACTACACTGCAGGCAAATCTTTATTCAGCAAGGCTCCCAAAAGTTCTGTTTACGGTGTACAGAGATGTAAGATACCGGAGAAGGATAGTTGCTTTTCCCGATGAGTTTCTGAAGAAAGCGAAGGCTAGAACATGAAGCGACAGGGCTGAATTAGAACCACAGTCTAGCCTTAGCAGCAGCTGTGAATGGCAGCGCACGGATGTATCCATGACATCAGATATAATCCTATGTGGGTGCATAAGGACAAGTGTCTTTGAGCATGTGCAGAGTGACATTCCTTCTCTGCCAACAATAGCTAGTGCACATATGTCTCAGTTAAGAAGGCATGGCTTCCATGCCAAAGGGTCTGGCTTCCTGATTGGATTGAGCTCCTTCATGAGTAAGGACTTGAAAAGCACAAGCAAAAGCTTAGCAAACAACTTCTTTGCTTTTCCTACTTCCATAGCAATAGCTGCTCCAAGGTCTGCTGCTTGTTTGTCTCTGTGAGCATTCAGGGACTTTTGCAGTAAGAGGCTGTCTCTTGCATGTATTTGTGTGTTCATGTATGTAGGAGAGTGAAGCAAACAGAGACAGTCTCTTGCCAACACTTGATGGTCTTGTAGCTGTTGGAATAATGATGGCAGAGGATGACACCAGAAAAGGTGTCAAGCTAAGGGTTAATTTATTCTTGGAGTTTATAAAGCAATTAATAGGGTCACTCAGGGTACAGAGCTAATGAACAGCTCTGGATGCATCATAAAGGCTTGGGTGCAGACAGATGTCACAAGGGAGAGCGGGGAATGCTACCTAGCAGTCAGGTGGAGCCAAAGAAATTATTGTTTTAGATTGGGTTACATGTGTATAAAAAGAACAACATGTCCAGTAAGTTCTGTAGTAGTTGTGGTTGTATTGTGTTAGAAGCCTGGCTTGATTTGCTGTGCTATTTTATACTTCTAACTGCTTAGCTGGGGACGATCAGTTTATGATTCAGTAAAGTTTTCCAAGCTCTTCACTTTCTAGATTTCATGTTTTATTCAGCTGCTTCTGCTAAGAGGAGCTCCCCCTTTTAACTATGTCCATTTGGATCACCTCTCCCATCTGTGGTCCTGCTCTTTCTTTAAAGAAGTACATATGAAATAACATATAATAACCCTATCCCTGACCATGTGCAAGGTGCCTTTCCCTTACTATTGTGTCCATCTAGGGCAGATGGTTGGGCCCCACCCAGATTTAATTACTGGTATCTCTCTTTTTAGAAATTAAGCGCTGTCCCCTTCTTATCTAGTCAGCAGCAAGAAAACTCTTGCAGATTACTTTTAGTCTTGCTCTTGGAGCTCCATTCTTCTTATTTTTAACCATGTCCTTTAAGCACATCCTTCCATCATTAACTAGAACCCTTCTTTAGAAGCAACATGGTATTAGATATTAAAGAAAAGCACTTCTGGGCATGCACTGAGTGCATTTTCAGCTATAGCCTATTCTAGGATGGCTAGATGTAAGGGGAAAAGTTAAGGATAGTATATCTAGTTTATCAGACCCCCTGCTTACTAGTGACAGGCCCTTACTTCTTTTCTATATCTGGCTTGGGTCCAGTTTATTTTATGTTACAAGGAAGCACTGAATCATCAGACAACTATTTGAAATGGGAAAGAATTCTTTTATTAAAGAACACAATCACACACACACACACACACACACACACACACACACACATAGTTTTCATCCAGCTTTAATACAGAAATAACAAAGGATAGAATTATCTCACTGTATTTAACAGTGAGGGGTCTCTCATCCTTCAAAGACCCTTTGAATGGAGGAGACCTCAGGAATCTTGAATGAAAACAGAATATGCTTCTAGGGTAAGGCTCTGTTTTAATACTGTAGGATGCAACCTCTTATGCCCATTGCCATACATGAAAACTCTAATGTTTTAAACTTACTGATTGGTTACATTAGGGTGGTCTAGCCTTCTCAAAGACCTCTCCTCCATTTATGTATTTGCTGATGTCTTGTTTATTCTTAAATTTTAAAGAAATTTCCCAGCTTGTTCTCTGTGGTTTTACCTTGTGGTTTATACCTGTTTGGGGCATAAACTTCATTGAGCAGTATTTTTTTCTTGTCATGTTCTCTTATTCCCAGGACAAACTTAACTAATAAGCTGCCTGTCAGTAATAGGTCAAGAGCAAAGTTTGGTTCAGAAAGCCAGTGTTAAGTGCTTGGGGTCAGTCTACATTACCTCCAGGGGTGCTTTACAACTCAGTATTTCTGAGTAAAAGAGACCGAGGATTCTGCCCTCTTTCTCACTAAACTTTATACTGGTCGTCCGCACTTTACACACTCGCTGGCTTGCCATCCAGATCAGCATGGAACCATTTCCAAAGGAGACTCTTCAGCAAATGGCCCCCTCCATTCAAAGCTGGTGAAACCTGTGCACTGTTTGTGGATTCACTGGAGCTCATTGTAACATTCTGTTATTGGCCAGACAGAGTAAGATTGGAACTTCCCAAGAATATAAATGTGAGCAATGCTGTTCCTGAAGAGCAATATTTTTTTGTTTTAACCTTTCTCTGCTACAGTCTCTGTTTTTGCATTTGACAGCTAGGTATTAGTGACATAAAAGCAGTAGTAATTTATTTATTTATTTTCTAAAGAAGAGGGGCAAGGGCTCTGATTATTCATCTCATTTCGTTTCGTTTCATTCATTTACTATTTCTATACCGCCCCATAGTTGAAGCTCTCTAGAAGATACACAAAGATGAAAAACCATTAAAGATACATTACACAAAGTGCAAAACCATTTACATAAAACCATATAAACAGACAGCACACGCAGAGACAATATATATCTAAAAACACTTTTTTAAAACAAATTCCATGATCTGCATGGGAACTACACCTCATAACCCGGCAGGCCTTGCCCTTAATCTCAGGTGTGTGGGATTGGATTACGATGGGGGAAAGCACCCACTGCATGCTCAGAGTCATAGGCTCAATTCGGACGACACGTTAAGCAACTGAGGGGAAATAACCCACTGATGGTGTGTTAAAGAGGTGGTGATCTACAGACAACACGCTGCAGCAGGCGCTGCAAAGAATTTTTAACCACCCCGGTTGTTAATCACATACTTGGCTCTGACTGACAGCCCGGCCGCCATTTTCCCCGCTTACCAAACTCCGTTAGTCCTCCAGGAGGTATCCCAGCACACACTGCGTCTGAAAATCCATGGGCGCCGCCATTGCAGCCAATGCAGGACACGCCTCCCAAACCCCATTGGCCGCCTCAGTCAGTGGGCGGAACTCAGCAGCCTCTGGAAAAGAGGCAGCCAGGAGGAACGGACGCACAAATACAGCAGTTGCACCCCGCGCCCAGCACTGCAATTCCAACGTTGGCACCCACGCCCCAGGGAGCCACCCTTCACCCACCCTACACAGGAGACGGGGCAGTCGCGAGGAAGACCCACGGCACCCAGCCCCAGCCCCAGCCCCCAGCCCCCCCACCTCCCTCCTAGAGCATCTCCCGCACACACAGGAAAGAAGGCAAGAGTGGGGTGGCGTAGAAAACTTTATTCAGCAGGGAGCTTAGACATGGGCAATAAGGCACATGGGCACCACTAAGCCAGGGCAGAGCCCATGGAAAGGACAGTTGCCCCCAACTGGAAGGTGGAGGTGGCTTGAAGGCACAGCGGTGGAGAGGGGACAGCCGAGGCCACACCCCCAGGCAGCCAAGCACGGAACGTGCCAAGGGGACATGGTGGAGAGGGGCGGCTTGCCAGGGAGAGATGCCAGTCCACACGTGAAACTCCACAGCCAATGCTCACAAGGGGTCGGGGTAGCACAGCCAGATCCAGGCACTGATGCATTCACGCACCCGGGATGCCTCCGCATGGGCGCGATGCTCCCCAACGGGATTCTCGGGGCCCGGCAAAGGCTCAATGTCTTGCCCGTCCACAGGGATGGCGTTAGCGTCCTCGCCCGCCCGAGGGAGGTCAGGGTGCTCGGCCAGTAACACGTCCCCACGGGACTTGCAGATGTTGTGCAGGATGCAGCAGCACACCATCACGTCCGTAATGATGTCGGACTGCAAGTCCAACAAGCTGAACAGGGAGCGCCAGCGCTCCTTCAGACGCCCGAAGGCACGCTCCACGGGCAGGCGGGCACGGCAATGGTAGTAGTTGTATTTATGCTGCACGTTGGTGCGCGGGTAGCGGTACGGGGCCATCAGCCACGGCTGCAGGGCGAAGGCCTGGTCGGCCAGGAGGAGCGGACCCACCGCACGGCCGCACACGGAAGCGGGGCCAGACTTCAGGAAGCGCCCCGATGTCAGCTTGGCAGCCAGGGGGGAGTTCCAGAAGACAGCTGTGTTGTGGCTCCGCCCGGACATGCCCGCATACATGTCCAGGAAGCGGCCCTTGGCATCCACCACCGCCTGGAGAACCATGCTGTAGAAATGCTTGCGGTTGTAGTACTCCTCGCCACGGGTGGGCAGGGCCAGGATGCGCACATGGGTTGAGTCCATCGCCCCCACCGCCCGCGGGAAGGCCAGGGCACAGAAGCCACGCATGTTCTCCATCTCGTCCCCCACCCGAATGATGTCGGCCAGGTACAGCTCGTTCAGCACGCTCACCGTCTCACGGAAGATCTCGCACACGGTGGACACGCCCACCCCGAAGATGGTTGACAGCGGCAAGTAGCCCACATTGAACGCCAGCTTGTACAGCGTGAGGGCGAGGCGACGGGACACCGGAATACTTCGGCGCATGTTTGTACACTCCTGTTGCAGGACAGGTGTCACCTCAGCCACCAACACCTTGAAAGTTGCACGGAACATGCGGAAGCTCCCACGGAAGCGCTCGTCATCCCAGTCCTCCAGGTCCTGCATCTCCGTCCACACGGCTTCCGTGTGGGGAAGCACCCAGTGGCAGACGGTCTCGCGCTCGGCAAGAAGTTGGCCGCGCCTTCGGCCAACTTCTCCGCGATCATCGTGGGTGCCTCATGGAGTTGAACCAATGGCAGGATGGTGGCCTGGAGACAAGGCACGGCCTCCGTTGCTCCGATGGGCCAGTGGAAGAACTCCGTTCTGAACACTGGCGTCGCGGGCATGGCTCCACCTAGCCACCTCAGCCGGGCATGGAATAAGTCCTCCTTGTCGGCATCGCCGTGGTTCTGTGTGGCCACCTGGATTGCCCCCTGCAAGCAGGCCGTTGCGAGCTCCCTCCAGGACATAGTCGCCACCGCCGGCTGGGCCGGCGGGGGGCAGGCAGAACAGGAGGAGCGGTGGGCGTGACGGAGCAGGAGGGCGGAGGGAGGTGGGGCAAGGCTGGGAGTATGGGACTGCCAACTATGGTTGTGTGGGAATGGGAGGACAAGAGGATTTGTTTAGGCTGAAGCACACCTGCTAGATAGAGGGGAGTGACAGGAAGCGGCTAGAGTGGGGTGTGTGATGGGGAATCGGCAAAGCAGGCCAAGTCTACGCTACGACTAGGGGGATGGGCGTGAGCCTCCATGCTGGCGAAAAGGCCTACGGTTGGCCGTGGATCGGATGGCACCGCCACCGGACGCTTCTCCCAGGGCCACCTCCAGAGCGTGGAGACACCATGCCTTTTGGGCCCTCCGCCTTCTGCGGATGGCACGGCGGAGGGAGCGCAGTTTCCCTGGGAGGCGAGAACAGAAGGGGGGAGAGGAGGGGGGGATAGCCATCAGTGACACGGAGACCACAGCAACACCAATGCATCCCGCCCAACAGCCCCGTTACCAACCTCCACGCCGAAGGGCCCTTTGGCGTTGGACAATGCGCCCTGCTCGGTGCCTGTTGGACCTGTAGGGTGCTGCCATCTCGACTGGTTGTGGCTGCAATGGGGGGAGATAGGGCCAGGAACGAGAGGCATCCAGAGTGTGCAACATTGTAGCATAGGGATGCTGATGGACATAGCCTTGAGCGTCTAGACCGGGCCGAGGGAGGCGCCGGCCAGAGGGACGGGGCTCTAAAGGGGCCTTATCGCGTATATGGGTGGGGGCAAACCTACAACTGCATATCCCTATGGTCCCTTGGCGGATGGGTCTAGGGACCCGTAGGACGACTGTGCCTTAGGTCATGTCATCCTGGGAGGGTCTGTCAACCTCCTCCTCGTCCTCCTCCTCTGCCTCCTCCCGCTCCTCCTCTCCCTCTTCGTCGGTGTCAGGTGGGATGTCACAGCCCCTCTTCGGGCGGCCGCCTATGCTCCACTGCTCCTGCCCTCCGGGCGCCGCCCCTGCCTTCCCTGAGGCACCTGCTGCTGCTGACGCCGAATGTGGGGCCCGATATGGTGCTGCCATTGGTGGGGGCAAGTATCCGTGGTGGCGGCGTGTATCCGTACAGCCCCATGTAGGGAGCAGGCTGCGGGGGCCCATGGTAGGCGCCCTGGAATGATTGGGCGAGCTCCCTGAGCACCTCGGTTTGGCGGTCGATGGCTGCTGTGTGCTCCCGCATGCCTCGATCAATGATGGCATTGGTGGCCACCATGGCCTCGGTCATCCCGGTGACATGGCACTCTAGACCTATACGCACGTCCCTCCCCGCCTCCTGTGTGGCTTGGGCGCACTCTTCCACGGCTTGAGTGGCTGTGCGTTTGGCCCACATGGTAAGGACGCGCTCCTTGGTGCGCCTAGCCTTCTCCTCGGCCGCCATGCGTGTGAACAGGTCATGGATGCGCTCCCCAGTTGTCTCTGTGACCGTGACCAACTCCCTCGCCACCTGCAGCCGGTCTGTCCTGCGCCTGTTGCGCATACGGATACACCTCTGCGCGTTGGTCAGGGGACGGGCTTCTTCGGCCGCAGCCACACCATACTTGCGTACGTGCAGGGGGGCTGCTCCCTCCATTGGCTCGTCCTCCAGCTGTGGAGGTCCCTTGATCTCCTGCTCGAGCATGGCCTCACCGGCCTCGAGCTCCGCATCTGACGGCGCCTCCCCTTCCATCGCCTCCATCTCCATGTAAGTTTCATCGGTGGCCTGTGTGTCAATGTCCAGCAGCTCTTCTTGGGTCAGTGACAGTTCTGGCTCCAGCACTTCGCCCACCTGTTGCTCCACGAGCTGCTCCATTTTGTCCTGGTCCTCCTGTGACACTGGCCCCGTCTCCGTCACGACATCCAGGATCCCGCTAGGGAATCTCTGCACCGTAGTTGCGTGTTTCGAGGACCCCAGCCGCGTACATGGTGCTGGCACTGGCCGTGACGCTCGCCCTGCGGTGGCAGCCACGCTTCCCTTCGTGAGAGTCACCCTCGGACATGACGGTCCTGGCACTTGCTCCTCCTGCTGGGTCTCTGGCACCAGGGGGTCGGGTGCAGGGTCCTCTACTTGCATGTCCGCACAGATGAGCCGTAGGAAGGCTGTGGGGTTGCTGCTGCTGGAGGAGGCCGGCGTGGGGTAGATGCTCCTTGAGGTGGTGGCCGTCCTGGGCGGTATGGGTGGCAGCCTCGCAAGCACTGATGGGCTTTCAGATGCTGCGGGGTGGCTCATTGGCCTCGCCTTGGCTGGCCATGCTTCGGCTGATGCCTTCAGAACTTTCTTGGGGGGGGTGCGGCTGCTGCTTTTGGGCCTTTTTTGGGGGGGGCGCAGCTGATGATTGTGGGGCTGTCTTGGCAGGGGGTTTGGGCGCAGCTTTCTCGGCTGTCTTGGCAGGGGGGTTGGGCGCAGCTTTCTCGGCTGTCTTGGCAGGGGGGTTGGGCGCAGCCTTCATGGCTGTCTTGGAAGGGGGTGTGGCTACTCCCTTCTTGGCTGTCCTGCCGAGGGGGGGGTTGGCCAGGTGGTGTCCGTCCTTGCTGGCGGCTCCTGTTTCTGTGCAGGGGGGCCCTCCTCCCATTTCGCTCCTTGGTCCAGCCGTGCTCGTTGACGTGTGCGTGGCGGCTCGTTGGCGACCCTGCTGCCCGCCGTGTGTCCCGGGACGACGTTGTGGCTCTCTAACAGCAGGCGTGACAGTTCGTCGTAGAAGGGCATGGTGCGTGGCTGGGCGCTGGTTCTTTTATTGTGGGTGATGATCTCCTTGAACTTCCTTTTGAGTCTGTGGAACTTGTCCTTGCATTGCTTGCCGTTGTGGTCGTGTCCTCGTTCCTGCATTTTCTTGGCGAGCCAGGGGTAGAGCTGATTGTGCCTGGGTGTGGCCATGATCCTCCTGGCTTCCGGGCTTCCCCAGAGCTCAGTGAAGTGCCCGATCTCTTCCTCAGACCAGCATTGCGCTCTGCATCTTTCCTGGGGGTCCTGGATGCTCCCTCTTCAGGAGATTGTGAGCCGGAGTCCTCGGCTGGGTCTTCCCGAGCCCCCTCTCCCTCTGGCTCCATGTTGGCGACGGGTGTGTGTTTCGGTGGTGATGGTGGTCTTTGTCGTGGGCTGCCTTTCCTCGTCCCGTGTGGTTGTGTGTTGGTGGGTGCTGGTGGGCTGTTGTGCTTGCTGTGAATGTGCCCTGTGCATTGTTGTCTTTGGTGGCCGGGGCCGCTTCGTGTCCTTGGGATTGTTGTGCATGGCTTCGCTGGTTTTCCACAACATTTGCAGGTGGCTGGCTGTCGCCCACGGGCACCCATTGCCTAGGCATTTCATGCGTCTTGGGGATGTGCATGGCCTTTGCTCGTCGTCCAGCCGTGTTGGGTGGATGAGGGGGTGCTCTCTGGTCGCCACTTCCCCTGCCCTCGTCCTTCTGGGTGATGCAAGGGTGGAGGTGGCGGTGCAGTGAGGGTGTACTTTGGATGGGTTTTTGTTCTCCCTGTTGGTGTGAGGGGGGCTGCCTCTTGCTCCAAGGCGCGTGGGGTTTTTGGTTATTCCGTCTCCTCCTCCCCCCCTTTGCCATAGTTCTCTTCTGGTGCGCTTCCCTTTCCGTTTGGGTAGCTGCCTGGGCACCCTGCGTGAGAGTTTGCAGGAGCTGACGCCTTGTTGAGCTTCGTGCCGGCTACCTGGTTGCTATGGCGGCAATACCAGTGGTCTGTTGCGAGCGTGCCTGAGCGGCCGGCCGCTTTCTGCCGCTCTTGCCGCTCTCCTCTATGGTCTTTTGTGTTAACGTACTCACCTCAGTTGTTTAACCCACGCACCTCTAGAGGCTGAATTCGGACGACACGTTAGTCAATTGACTAACTTTTAAACAACTCGCAAGTGAGTTGTTTAACTCCGTTGTTTAAATCTCCCGCTTAACCAACTGTGGGTTGTTTATCCGTTGTGTGGCTGAATTTGGACAACACGTTAAACTAACCAATTGATGGTTGTTTAATTTAACAACCGTTGCTTAACGTGTTGTCCGAATTCAGCCATAGTCTTGATCATTCCTTCATATATTTTTTTCATATGTGTAACTCTTGGGCAGTCTTCCTCAACCTGGTGCCCTCTACATGCATGGGATTATGACTCCCACAGCTATGCTGGCCTGTTCCCAATTCCCATACTAGCCAGGGCTAAAGGAGTTTGGAGTCTAACAACATCTGGGAGGGGGTCAAAGTTGGAACAGGCTGTAATATAGCAATTGAGGAAACATACCTTGCTGCTGGTACTGAAGGAGGGGGATTAATGGGATTTTTAAAATAATTTTTATGTCAAATAATACGGTAACTGTGTTGTTTTCATTGTTGTATTCACATTTTTGGCTCTTATATTTGGCCCTCTATCATACTGCTGTCTAGATTGAAAATATAAATAATTTAATTGGCTTTGGGCCTGCTTCCATACTAGTCTTTCTAGTTTGCATCTTGTGAGAGAAAATTACATGTACAGTTCCCCACTTCACTCAGTGGTAGGAAATATGAATCTGTTTATTTACAAATATATGTGTTGAGTAGGCACACACCCACACAGTCTAGCAGGTTGTTTAGAGCTAGTCGGTAAAGCAGCTTCAGCTCCCCCCCAAAGCAAACAGCATCAAATAGGAGACTCCAAGGCTCCCTCTATCACCCAGCTTCAAAAATTGGACTTTTTTGGCCCTTGCCGGCTACACCGTAACTCCCAAACTGCTATCAAGCATTTTGGGCACATGTGGGCAACTTTGGGAGGTCTGGGGACTATTTTTGCCCCTCACCTGTGGGCCGCATTCTGCTGGGTGACTTGAAAAATATTTTTTTAGACATATATATCAATATCTATCTGTGGGGGAAATGGCACCCGTAGTGCTATGGAGTTCCAAAAATATCAAATTTAGCTTACAGGACTATCAGTGTCCATTAGCAATCAGTCAAGTTACTTGACATTTCACAGTAGCATATCTCTTACAATGTATTCCAGAGTGGAGACCTTCGGATCAGGAAGGAGATTTTTTACACAGTCAACTTGGCCAATGATTTTGGGGTGTATTTGTCTTCTTCTGTAGCATGTAGCTTGTCTTCTTTGCTTAGTTGTTTTTGCTCTCTAGAAGGCTTATCTATGGTGCACACCTGCTTTCCTCTAGGGGTACATTGAGATTTGGATTGTGTGGCTTGATGGAAGATCTTACATCAAAGGGCTGAACCAGTAGCTGTGTGGGGCCTTTCTAGGCCGTGCAAAACCCACAGTCTAAATTCAGTTACATTTTCCTAGCCTTGCACAACAGATTTCTATGGGAAATCCATCTGCCTATTTGAATTTTAGATGGTTATGTTTGTGTTTTGCTTTTCCTTCCATATCCTTGGACTCCTCGATTGATTGTTTCAATTAAAAGGTTCAGTGTTCTCATTTTTGCATATCTTGGTTGAGAGAGAAAGGTGGTTAAAAAACAACAGAAAGGGATGTTATACTATGAGAAGAAATTTGGGAGAATTGTGGCAGAAAAACCAAATAGCAACCAGTGCTCAGGAATTAACACAAGCCTCAGTACTAGTGCTCCTGCACAATTCCAGTTCATTGTAATGGAGTTGTTCAGACCATCCCCAGGGCTCCGTGTGTCAGATCTGCCTGCCTCCCATGGTGCCACTCCTTAATTGTGTCCAGAATCTGTTGTCTGAAGCAATCCCTTCATCTTGCCTTATGATCCATTTTGGCCCAGCAGTGAGTCTTTGGGGTGCTGAACTGGAGGAGACTGACCCCAGGAGGCCAGGTTCCAGGTAGATGTAGCTGGGTCAGTCTGTTCTGGACCTGAGACAGCTTCCATAGAAGCTGTGCGAACAGTCAGTGTCTGAGCTAGAACTGTAAGCAAATGGCCTGTTGAAATTCTCTTCCTGTTTTGTGGGTAGAGAAACTGGAAGAGACCATTCTGCTGATTTTCTCAAGGGTGGAGCTCAGCACTGGCAATGGTGATAGCATGGCTTCATTCTTTTTTTTCTAAGGTTTTTTTTGTTGCTACGGCTACTATTGCAGCAGAAACAATTGTGTTGGCAACCTGGTGGCCATTTTGCATTCTCCACAGTTCCCCAGAGTTAGCATTGTTCCAGGGCACTGTGTATGTGTGTGAGAGTGGTCACCACCACTCAAAACATGTTGCAGAATATTCAGAGACAATTCTTCAAAGTGGCCTTCTTTCTCTGGAGGGTGAGGAAAAGAAAAACCTCAAAAAATTTACTCAGAAAAATGTATTCTGAGAAACTTTGGCCCACTTCTAGTCTGATCACCAGTTCTATTCAGGCCTAGCAGGCCTGCTACTATGTAGGCCTAGCAGGCTGCTCAGTGCCCAAGCCCTTTCCCATAGCTGAGATGAACTGGAACGTAAAGGGGTGGTAGAGCTCAGGTTTAGAGCCATGCATTCCACCTTCACTGTATGGTCTCCAGGTGTATCCTTTATATTCTCTGCTGGGAGCTTAAAATGGAGTGAGGAATCTTGGGTGGGTGCTGGAGCCCTGGGGCTGTCTTGACATCTTCTTTGCCCTGGGGTGGTTCCAAATCTGTGTAGTGTCGGTTAGATGATGCAGCTGCAGATTTGAAGCCACCCCTGGGTAAAGAGCCAAATATGCATGGCTGAAAAGCTGGGGACTTACTCTGATTTTTCCAGCAGGAGTGAGGTCAGCCCGGCTTTTCCACCAGTCTGTCCTCGCTCAGTAGCCGTTCCGGGAGTGTTCCCAGTGGATGGCAACCCCTGAGTGGTTGCCCTCTGCTGGGACAGAGGGCAGGGGGCTGACCAGTGAGCCAAATGGCCACTGGAATGCCCTCACGTTGTCTTGCTCAAAATATATTTTTTCCATTGTAATTATTTGTTGTGTAGTTTATCTGTTTCTTATCCTTTTTTCAGTTCTGTGCCTGCTAATTCCTGACTGCCAAATTATAAGATTAGTTTTAAACACTAATGTGAAATTCTTCCCCCAAGCTGCCTCCTCCTCCTCCTCCTCCTCCTCCTCCTCCTCCTCCTCCTCCACACCCTACATTACTCAGGGAGGGATGGGAGAGGGGGCGGATGACTGCCATAAACCCTGCACTTGCTCCTTGGCATGGGGATTATCTGGAGCAACTCTGCAGGAGCAAAAGTGTAGGCTTTGGGGGGGGGGAATGTGGCGCCAACTTGGTGGCGTGAAGATAGCCTCCTGGAATCTGGAGGGCTCTGAACCCCCAGCCTCAAGGGTAGAGTGAAGCACATAATCCATTTCCACTGAGTGGCCAGCAAGTTTCTTACTCAGACAGCACTTTGAGCCTGAGGCATCCCTGAGGCAGACACCCATTGACCTTAGAGACCCTTTTGCCTCTGAATCACTGTCTCAGGTGTCTGGGATCTGGGACACTATTTGCATCTTGCACACAGAAAAGGTAATAGATTGGCAAAAAGGATGTCTAAACCTGATGCTTTCTACACATCTGTTATGGCATGCATCTTTTGTATTTTATTGAAGAATAACATTTAGGTTATAAAAAGAGAGAATGGATCATTGGCCACTTGGTCTTTCCTCCGTAGCTCTGGTAAATATTTTCTTCTTTCCCCTTCTCTTATTTTCAAAGCCTTTCATGCCTTTGCAAACTGTCTTAGTTTGATCTTTTTACTGAGCTAAATTACATCTTTTTTCCTTCCCCCTTTCCTCCTTTTCCCTTCATGTGTCTTGTGGACAGGCTGTGAGATAGAAAGAGGTGACATTTGTTGAATCAATTATGTATGATTTATTTGTGCCCCCTTCTCCAGCAGAGTGCCCTCCCCCCTCAAGCACAAAATAGTATGAGTTCAGTGTATCGTTCTGATCTCGCTTCTTATTCAGCATTATGCACAGAGGTGCGCCTTTGCTGGAAAAGAAAGATAAATGACCCAATGTGTCTTAATGTATGTCCCTTACAAAAAAAAAGAAAAAAAGAAAATGTATTTCTAGCTGTAATAATCTCATCTTCCCTTATGCACTCCTCTTCACATTGCATGTCCATCCAGAGCATTAACTGATGAGTCAGGCCTGTCAGGTGAATTTGCAACAGACATTAAGGCTGATATAGAGAGGGGACGTATTCCAAGCTGTAGTCACCTCTGTCATAAAGTTTCATGATCCTCTCCATATACACGATTCCCCCACCCCCCACCCCAATCTATGGTTATGTGTTATATGTTGAACAAGTGTGCTTAATCTGGCCTTTTAGTTTGGAGGGGGAAAAAGCAGCTACTGGGTTCTATTCAGGAATATTTTCCCAATCTTGATTGGCAACATGCACTGGATTTCTGCTGAAAATTGCCCCCTACCTGGCTGCTATTTGCCCCTGAAGATGCTGCTTGCAGAAAACAGCATTTTTGGGGAACAAAAAGGAGCTGAGAGAGATTTTCAGCCAAAAGGTGATGAGGGCACATTCTAGATTGAGGCCCCATGGCTGTTTTCTCCCCTCTTCCCCCAAAATAAAAATAGCTAGATAAAGCACACGTGTCTAAATACTTGACTTACAACAAATGTAGTTTGACCCTTAGATTTGGCTTCCTAATATAGTGGCTCAGTCATAGTAGAGTGTCTAAGAGCGTGATGTATGACTTGGAAAGACCCTGGTGCAGATCTCTCCTCATGAGCTTGCTGAAAAGCCTTAAGTTTCTCCTCTGCAATACAGGAACAATAAGATTGGCCTACCTTACAAGACTGATGTCATGATTATATGTCTGCCGTTCACCAGGGTTGAGCCCTAGGCTTGACTACTGCAATGTGTTCTATGTGGGGCTGCCTTTGAAGACTGTTTGAGCACTTTCATTTTCTTCAAAACACAGCAGCAAAGCTGTTAACTGGTACAGGTTACAAAGAACATTTCTTTCCAGAGCTTCAAGTTCTACACTGACTACCCATTTGTTTCCAGGGACAATTTAAAGTGCTGCCCTTGTCCTTTAAAGCCCTAAACAACTTGGGCCTGGAGTACTTGAAGGACCACCTATTCTCATATGATCCTGCCCAAACACTAAGGGCCAAAGAGCAATGACATTCATTGTAGTTTAGCATTGTGTGGCTGATTTTTCTTAATCAAATAGCTGGCCCAGGGGGGCTTAGCCAAATGGGTAGCATGGTGTAGGGAGAGGATTTCATGCTTTGCCCATACTATGGTGCTAATCAGATCCCCCGCTCATTATCCATGTTGGGAAGAATCTTCTCTGGAGCCCTGTTTAGGATTAGTAATGCTGCCGAATTTTGAAATTAGGTGGCTTGTTGGTCAAAACTTGTCTGTTTGTAATGTTCACCTTTGTAGCAAGCCTGGATCAACATACTACAAATCCACTATTTTGGAATTGATTGTGAGCATCAAAGCCTGCGCAGTAAAGTAGTACACAGACCCCTTCCCCTAAATTTTCAGTCACTCTACCACCTAGACCCCCACCCAAAAAACTCACTTGAAGCAGTCTTCTTAGCTGTTTCCTTTGTTGCCGCCGCTGCCACCTCTGCAGCAGCTGTGGCTCATTGAGAAGGAGGAGGGCTTTCCGGGTCCATCTTCACACCAGCCATTGTCGATGGCGAGTAAACATCACATGACATCACTGTGATGTTCTACGGTTTGTGGTTGTAAATATATTGCAAAGTTTATTGTTTGTGATATGCATTTGTTTATATCTTTAAAAAGAAGTAAGAACAATAACAGGTAAAGTAAATAACTAGGCCGAAATGTACTTACTGTTTGTGGTTATAGGTCTTGGTAAGTATAGAGTGATTGGCTGGTTGTGGGGGAGTGCCTGGATTGGCTGGCTGTGTGCCCGAATGGAAGGTGAGTGTTGATTGGCTGGTTGGTTGGAGTGCCTGGATTAGCTGGCTGTGTAAGAGTGGGAGGAGCTAGAGAGCAAGTGGAGTTTATATATGTGTCTGACGGTTGATTGGGGGGAGATTTGAGGGGGATTTTTAAGAGAGACATTGAAAGGGATTGAGATAAGATTTTAGAGCATAGATTAAATAAGGAACAGTTTGTTAAAGAATAAGAGTTCTGACAGAAACCATTAAGCATGGAAACCTTGTAACCGCAACGCAATTGAACTGAAGTACCCATTAAGCTTGTTGACACACAATTTCTTATTAATAAATTGGTGTGGTCTGTGGGTGTATCTGAGAAGGTGCTGATGGCAGAAGAACAAAGAAATTATCTGGAGGCCAGATTGCTGGGCTGTGGTGCCGTGGGGCCTAAATAGTAAAGGCGAGACAGGGGCAGCAGCAGCAAGTGGTAGAGGATAACCTCACAATCATCACACAGGAAGGCCATGTGAAAACATCCATTCAGAAAGGGGGCACATAATGTCGTCACGCATGATGTCATGCTGCACTACACAATTCCAAACTGCATCTGCTAAGGTGCACCTTGACATTGCGCATGCACAAAAACTCGTATACATTGTCGGAGAGTTCATATTAAAGAAGAACTTTTGTCCAAGCTCACTTGGATGAATTCGTTACTTTCCAAGTAAATAATAAATTCACTCAGGGGAAGTTCGCCCATCATTGCTTATGATCTCCCCCCAACTCTGAGATGCAGTGGGTGGCGATGTGAAGCAGGGCCTTTCTGTTTTGGCACCTCACCTTTGGAACTCAGTGCCCCTGGTAATTTGTCAGGTTCTTATTTTCAGTGCACTTAGACAACAGGTAAAAATGCTTTTATTCTTTCTCCCTTACCTTTAGTGGTATCTGATTTCATTTATGTTTTTTATTTGTTTGTTATCGTACAGCTAGTTGCTGGCTGAACGTGTTCTAGTGATTTCTTTTGTTTTTGTTTTAGACTTCCATGATTTTGAGATGTTTGATGTTTCAAAATGCTGTTAGCCATCTTAAGAGGTGCTCTTTGAAACAGAAGTATTTTAACATATAAATAAGTAATAAAATAAGTGAATCAATAAAGACAAGTCCCACAGAATGTGTGCAGGTATTTTCCTTTGCCACTAAGCAACCGCAGCCTTTGCCCACATCATGTTGCAGGGCTTCCTGGGCAAGTAGCAGCGCTTTCTAGAAGACTTTCCCTTGTCCCCTGCTTTTCAGTAGAAATTGACTAGGGTTCTGTGATTAGGAGTTGCAAGAGTTAAACAGATTTGAAACTTGCTTAAATTTGTGGCATGGATGCAGTGATCAACTTCCAATTTGTGACAACTTCCAGTCATCAACATTCAATCCATAGATTCAGCTCCAGTTGTCAAGTGCAGAGAAATTGAGTCACATACACATGTGCCCACGTTGATTAGTGGCAGCTGAATGTGTGAATTGGGTCCATCAAAAAGCATTGTGTATGAAGTGATAGGAAAAGTCTATCTGTGGTGTTATACCTGCAACTGCCCATTCATTCATGCACACATTGCAGCCACCAAGTATGTGTGTGAAGCAGGCCCAAAAGTACAGTAATGAAGTGTAGAACCAGCTTTGGCAAATTTTCAGGTTGCAAAATATGTTTTATTTAATAGACCAGGATTCTGATCTGCTGATCTCAGAATGACTGAACAGACAGTGAATTAAATGCTTGGGATTACAGCAGAGAAAAGGCCAAAGGGGAAAGAACAACATCTCGATCAATTATGCTGAGGTAGCTGCTGGGATTCCATCAGGTGCAATGCTAGTTCCCTCCCAGCACTGCTGCTACCTTTCCTTGCAGGACAAATAGAAGAAGAATACAGTGTGTGCATTTGTGCCAGGAAATTGCATTATTCCATTTGACATCTTCTCATCTGCTAGCTTCCAGTGGTGGTGGCTGCTGCTGCTGTTTTTACGAGGATGCCCAATCTGTTGTAATACCATTAGCTGTGCTCTAGCAGTAGGGCAGACAAAGAATGTGGCCAAAACTGATTTGATGCTGATTTAAATAACAATAAAGATTGTTGAGGCCTTGCATGGACAAGTCTGTCCTGTTTTCAGCCAAGCTCTGTACAAGCCCCTGCTGGCCATGGCTGGAAGAGGCTGGAATGAGCACAGAGCAATAGTACAAATAAGTTTCAAACCTTGGGGTTCCTTGCAAAGTTATTAGATAACAAGACGATAGGCCATGGCAAACAATGTGTGACCGGCAAATCACTTGCCCGCCTTTAGCAATCTTCCTGTGCCACTAAAGAGAATATTGGGTGCATGCTAGAGTTCACTCTCAGCAGTGCTGGCTCCAGATTTCGAGGCCTCTTGGACAAATTGTCCTCAGTGGGATTCCTTCCTGAATGGGCCCATTTTCTCCTTGCTGATGTTGCCCCTGCCTGATTTGCTTTCCCTTTCCGTTTGGGCCCAATCTGCCACCCCAAGGGAGAGGGCAAGGCAAGTGGAGGCTGCTTTGCCTGCTCTTTGCTTCTCTCCTTGCTCATTCACTCAGAGGGCAGGAGAACAGGCAGTGACAGCAAGGAGGAAGAGGAAAAGGCCGGGGGAATGGGGCTTCAGGCGTTGGCTGGGGCTTCATCAAGTGTGCAATGATGTTGAGCCCTGATGCCAGCCCTCAGTTTGCACAGGGTGGCAGCTAGACCCCCAAACTGTGGCCCATACATACTATGTGCACTATGCCCTCCTGCTGTTCTGGATTCCAGCTCTCACAACCCCTGATCACTGATTATGCTTATGGGAGTTGTACTCTAAAACATCTGGAGGACACTACTCTTAGTCTAGAGCATTCTTTTGGACCTTCCACCAGTGCACCTGGTTTCTATGGCAGATGTGCAGGAGTCTTGAGCAAACCAAACAATGTGAAAGGGATTCCCTGAAGGCTGGAGCTTTTGACTATGGCTATAATTTAAGAGATGTTCCAGGGTTTACACCTGCTTGGAAGCCACACCCTCTAATTTGGAAGTCCAGCAGCAAGATGGCTCGTGTTTCCAGATGTTGGAGAGCAGTGAGAAGTACCACCTTTCTGGAGTTTCCCAGTGTGCACTAAATGCTGAATCTGCAGAACAGCCTTCCCCAACCTGATGTCTTCCAGATGTATTGGACTACAACTTCCAGCATCCCCCAGTCAGCATGGAAGTTATAGTCTAACATATCTGGAGGGCTCCAGACTGGGAAAGGCTGCTATGGAGCTAAGGTACAGTGTGATGGATTCAGCTCTGGCTGGGAGGAAGCTCAGAGTCTGAGCTGGGAAGCAGATGCCTGGCTCATAAGGACAGCCCAAGAGTCCAGTGTTCTGTTGCCAGCAGTAGCCAATTGAATACTTCTGGGAAGAAGCTCGCAAACACAGCATAGAGGAGAGGGGCTTCCCTTGTTCTCTGTCTTTGGCATCAGGCATCCAGAGGTGTACTGCCTGTGAACTGGAGCTTCAATTTAGCTGTCATAGGGAATCATTGTTGATAGACCTACCTGCCATGAATTTGCCTAATCCTTTGATGTGTAATTCTCTTCAGTGTTAAACTTCAAATATAATCTCTGTTATTAAGCGTGTCATCAGCCGGGGGGAAATCGCGTTTCCTTACTGTAGCTTTCCCTACGCTTCTGTCCCACCATACTTCCTCTTTCTTCACACAGAGGAAGAAAGACGAAGTAAACAATGATCACATGGCCCATTTAGTGGGCATTTTTATCATGCTGCTTTTCCTGCACATAGCAGGAAATGGTGGAACATTTATTTAAAAACAACAACATGGATTTACTGGGGTCTATTTTGTGACGGAAAGAAGGGCAGAAGGAGCAGGAGACGCGTGGGAGGTGGACGGTGTCGTCAAAAGGACCCACGAACATCTGTAAGTGGGCAGTAACGAGCATGCGATAAAATGCTTGTCAGATGCTGCTGCCAGTCAGTAGGTGGCTTTAGACATGCTCCAATCTCTCACTTTCATTTTCCCCTTCTGAAGTATAGGGATACTAACAGTGGCTTCCCTTACCGGATCATTGTAATGTTTAATCAGGTAAATGAAGTGCTTTGAACACTCTGTACAACTATGTAAATGTGACGTATTCAAAAGTGAGGGAAAGACTTTCTGTTCAGGATTCAATTCTGCCATCAAGAATAGTTTTGGGGCTGAGTACTGCTAGGGCAAACTAAGCCTGGTGCTGTCTGTGTGTGCCAAGAGTTATTCTCTTTTTTGTCTCATAACTGTATCTCTGAGTTGAGTCCTGCCTTCTTATTAGTTAAGTTGCATCCTAAATGGGGACAGGAACTGCATGTAAAAATGTTACCAGGACAGCTGGATTTGGCTATTAGGGCCTTGGGTGACTGTACCTGGAATGTGGGGCTTCCAACCCCAAGTCCCTGAATTAGAGGCTTAAAGTGAAGTCTGTGCCTAACAGTGTAGTAGGCAGAAGCTATTGGACCGAGCAAAAGCAGAAGACTAGATTCCTGCTATTTGCTTCTGCCCTGGCCAATCCAGAGGCTTTGTCCTGCTTGCCATTTGCAGGGGCTGATATTGCTGAACCCTGCTCCATTCTGGGCCTGGGAACTATGCACTAGGTCTCAGTAGGCTAGGCGCAACTTAAGACTTCAAATTCCTTGGTTCAAGATCGAGAAGCCCTAACATGGAATAAGATGTGAGATAGAGTTGGACAACTCTAGAGTTGTCCAAATTCATAGCTTTATTTACTTGAGCCATTGGTTGAACCTGTGTGAGGCAAAGCACTCTTGAGCAGCCATTTTTCATTATTATTATCTCTGTGCTCTGCAGAAATTGAAGTCTGAATGTATGAACTAACCTCCTGCATATTTAAAGAACTCCACATTGATTGATGAGGGCAGCAATTACCCAGCACATCTCTCTAAAGGATAGCCTGGGAGAGACAACGATGCACCACACGCTATAATGTTGTTGCTGTTGCAGATTAATAGCATGACGTGTGGCTTTGAAATCGACAAGTTGCAGCAAGCTGTTTGGGAAGCAGTTGTAGTCAAGAAAGGCAGTAGACCAGGCTCTTGTTGCTTCTGCAGGGGAGAGATCTAGATCCTAGTTATACAGGGGCTGTATGCGCATGCACCAGTTTTGCTATCCTTTCCAGATGTCCAGAAAACCTATTTCACCTAATTGCAGCTGTTGGGTCGACAAAGAAGATTCCCAGAACATCCCTGTTTAGAGGGGTGAGATTTCCTTACTACCCCTACTTAGATCTTCCTTCTCTTCCTTTTTCTTCTTAAAGAGCCAAGAGACATACATCATGGTCACCAAGCAAGCTCCCTTCAACTGGGGTTTTCCCAAAACTGAGTCAAGGCATCATTTAAGAGCCTTCCCAATGGACGTGGCTGGCTGGGACTAATGAGAGTTGTAGTCCAACACAACCTAGATGAGGAAGCTTGATTTAGAAGGTTCTGCAGCAGTTCTTCTTCGTGGTCTCTGTGCATCACACATATGGGCTCGCGCCGACGCCGAGCCCCATTCAGGAAACTTCGGTAGCTAGCTTAGAATTTAGGCGGGAACCCCTCCCCCCACCATCCTACTGCGCATGCTCGGGAGGTTTCCGCCTACCTCAGTTCTTCGACCGCTTCGCTGATCGCCTCGCGGAGACTTCGCTCTTCGAATAGTATTGTATCTGTGAAGAAAATAGTTTTTAGTTAGCTTAGATAGTTATTTTTTCCAGTTGTTCGTTTATTGTTACTGTTGTTTGCCGAAATAAATAAATAAATAAATAATATATATTTTATTGCAAATAGTTGTTTGTTGCTCTGCTGCTTATGGCACAGTCAGCGCTATTCAAACATCGTTCGAAATGCAGGGCTAAATTAACCCTAACCGATGGACATTCACTCTGCCTGATTTGCCTCAGTGAAACTCATTTGGTTGATTCCTGCCCGCATTGTTTGTCTTTTTCTCGACAAACACGCCGCAACTGTGCTGATCGGCTGCGCAGCATTTTGTGGAGTAAAGCCCTTTCTGCGGTGGCCGCAGCATCTGTTTCTGGGGAGCGTAGGCCTCTGCCATTAAACTGCTCAAACCCAGCATCCCCTGGCTCACCCATCTTAGGGGTTGCAGCTCAGGAGCCTGGCTTTCTTAGCCAGCAAACATTTCCACCATCTCCCCCAGCCAGAGACCACGCGAAACCAAAATACAAGGATAAATCGGCAAAATCGAGCAAGCCGAAAAAATCCTCGACGTCGACACTGGCCCCGACATCGACCCCAACACCCGCTTCGATGTCTACGGCATTGGGCGAACGCAGAGGAAAAAGCGTCTCGCTGCCGGCGCCAACCGCTTCGGCACCGTCGGCCTCAACATCAGTTCCGCCGCCGACCCCGAAGTCGTCAACTTCGGTGCCGGGCAAACGTAAGAGGAAAACCACTTCGATGCCGACGGCCACTTCGACATCTTCGATACCGGGGGACCACAGGAAGAGGACGAAGACATCGACCAAGTCGATACCGACGAGCATAGCACCGAGTGGGCAGCAAGCCATTACTGGCGATATCTCACCCCCGTACAGTCGCCAGTGCATGTTGCGGTCAGTGGGCCATCCCATACTCTTTCTATTTCCCCGGTTTCGGTGATGTCAGAACCGCAAGGTAGACAATGGCCCTTAGCCATAGCGGCCCGCTCTTCATCGTTACCTCCTGTACCGTTGACGATACCGTCCCCGGTACTGGTGGACTATTCTTCTGACTTCGACATCATGGATACCATTCCACTAGATCAACACACCTCTCCTCCAGCCTCACCTCTCTCTCATGCTTCTCGATCCCGATCGAGATCGCGCTCGAGACACTGGGATGCCTACTCGGATTGCTCTTCCCGCCCTGTGCAACCTACTCGACACCGTAGCCGATACCGATTCGACCCATATACGGGGCAAAAGCTGTCTAGTGCCCTTGGCGAAGAGGCACTAAGCCACCCACAGGGCCGGGCTACCAAAGATCGACACCGATAAGCGGTATCGACTGCTACTTTGCAGCCCTTACAACATGAGGACACAGCATTGTCAGTGGAGGACTATGCCTCTGATACGTCATCACTGCCATCACCGGCTCCATCTGTACCCTCCCCGTCGGACGGCGTGGGCACTCGGGACAGAGCGTCCCCATCTATGGAACTTGGTGGATTCTCTGATCAAATGTTGAGAATGGCACAATCGCTCGGGATCGAGCACCAGCTACCTGAAGAGCCAGTCGATGACAACATTTTTGATGTAATGTACAGCGAACCGTCCCCACAGTTGACGCTGCCAATGGTACCGACGCTTTTAAAAACAGTCCGACAGGCATGGACAAATCCGGCCACTGCGGGTCGAACGTCCAAAAGGCTCGATGCCTTGTCCTCGCCATCTTTATTCAGCTTCCTTGGGCGCCACTTCTTCAACTGCCCTGTCTCCTAAACTCCCTCATCTCCTTAGTTTACTTACAGTATACAGCCCTTTCTGTTCCTTTGTGAGATTTCTCTCCCAGCCAAAATAGCTTTTCCATTTCTTTCAGGAACTGAACATTCTATGATATCACAGCAGTTCAGATAATTGGAAGGGACAGAAAGGGGTGATAATACATTTCTGATCTATATAAAATAAGGCTACAACGTTTATTCTAAAATTATATTTTAGGCTATGTTGCCTGGGGGATGCTTGGAACTGTAGCCCAACACACCTGGAAGGCATCAGGTTGGGGATATTGCACTAATGTATCAAACAGTTAAGCTACTACAATAACTGAAAGAAGGCTGAAATTCACTACACATATAATCCAACACACCCTTATGATTATAAAGATCTGAAAAAGGGATCCTTGCTTTGAACTCAGAACGTGACGTTTACCTAGTGACAACAGCCAATACCCCAGGACCAAGCATGCCATAGGTGAAGGGGGTGAGAGAGTTCCTTCTTCACATACCTTTGGATTGGGGAATGAAAACAATAAGCTACATGTATGACAAAACAGAGCAGGGGTGGGCAAAACGTGGTCTGCAGGCCACATGCCCCCCATTGTGGTCCCTGTCCCCCATCGCCCCCCCAGTTAAAAAAATAGGTGGGGGGGAAAGGCATTCATGGCAGCTACAGAACGGTCAAAAGGATTACATTTAGCTTGAAAACAAGCTACATTTAACAGTTGTAGCACTCTTGAGTGGTTTGCTTCTGAATTTTAGTGCTGAAAATTTCAGTTTCAGCAATTTTTTGTTTTGTTTTTGGGCATCCCACACTGAGAGTCCAGGGATCAAAAATGGCTCTCGGACCTCCGGCAGTTGCCCACACCTGAAATAGAGAGATGGATGAGTTCCTGCTTCATGCAACCTCTTCACACATTTTGGTGTAACACAGTAGAACACAATGAAACTATATATATATATATATATATATATATATATATATGTCTTGGGCAACATTCTAGGGCTGCAATCCTACTGACAGTTGGATTGTTACATTGAACACTGTGGGGTTTACTTTTGGATCAGACTATACAAATTAGGGAGTGGCAGATTTCTAGTGGCAGCCAGGAAATGTATCCATGCTTTCAGAATTCAAGCTGGATTTGGGTGGGTATAGGTGCCTCCAGGTGAGCCTATTATCCTGTACTTGCCCTGCCTCAAACATGGAATTTTACAGCGAGTCCAGATGACATTGTTTTCCCATGTTCCCCCACTGCTTGTTTTTCTTTCAATGAGGAAAAGATGGGCTAGTTTAACAAAGCCTTTTAATTAGCTCTAGGAGCCCTACATTTGGAAACAGTATGTGTGTGTGTAAACCATTTAATTTTGTAGTTGTTTATACTTTGATTTTTGCTGAAATCACAACAACCCTATAAAGCTGGTTTTATGACATCTTTGCTGGCTGTCAATGACATCTTTGCTGGCTGTCAAATAGTTTTTGAGTCTAATTCAAAGGAATGGCTTTGCCCTTTAAAGCCATAAATGGGTTGGGCCCAGGGATACATCAAGGATTGCCTTCTCCCATACAACCTTCCTCAGAGACCTACTCCATATTCCCTCCTTCCTCCAACATCTATAATAATAAAAGAAGATGTGTGTCTGTCTGCCTATTTGTCCATCCATCAACACCATCGTGCCAAGATCATGAAATTTAGATACCTGATCCTTTGCATGCATACTAAGTGGACCCTAGCAGTGTGCAACTCAGGGTTATTTCATTTTTTAAACACATTAAGGGCACAATATTATCTGGATGCCCTTCAGCCTTCTCACCCTGACCATAAAACCACCCCATTTCCATCTTCTCTGAGGTTGCTTTTGCAAGCTCGGAGAGGCAGCCGGCACAGTTCTCTCCATGCTGACGGCAAGGGGGAGGGGGAGAAGAGGTCAGACTCCTCAGTCTGAGTCAGAGCGCTGTCTCCAATCTCTGATTCAGGAATCCAAACTTTCCTATGCCCCCACCAAATGCTGGCTAGAGGGCATCAGATTACTCTCTAAGTAGTTTTAATGTATGCCTGTCATTGAAGCTTGCAGTAACACCATCAGCCACAAGGGACAGACTTCCCTAACCAGCCCATAGCTGTGCCTGTCATACAGTTTCAAGCCATGGACGATGAGTAGGCAGGCTAAGGGGACAGGACAGACCTCTCCCTCAGGAACCTAGAGGGGGTTGCCAGAGGCAGGGGCCCTGCCTAGGGTTCCAGCAAGCCCAGCTTCATGCAGACAGGGCGGCTGCCATGTGTCCAACTCTGACAGCTGTGTAAGTTTGCTTGAAGCCTTCGCAGTATCAAACTAAAGGCTATTGCCGCTATTCCGACTGTTCACTAGTCTGAAATATGGTAGATGGTTACCGAGGGCAGGGCGGTCTCAGCAATGTGGTGTTCCTTTCCCAGAAAGTTTGACTCTGTTTCCTCCTTGTTGGCATTTCAGCATCAGGAAAAGATCATTTTATTTCAGCCAGCTTCTCAGCGCATGGAAATTAAACCTCTGTTTGATGGTGCTGCTAATTTTTCTGCTACTTATTTAATTGTGACTGCTGTTTGTTTTGTTATAGCTGTGTTAATCTAATTTTATGGTAACCATTTTAATGTGTATTGTAGTTTTATGATCTTTTGTCAGCCAGCTCAGGGATTTTTGTTATCAAAAGATGGGATAGAAAGGTGATAATAAATAAATCTTGTGTAGTTGGTTGATTATTATGACCATTTTCTAGATTGTGGAGCAAAGCTAAGAGAGTGATTTGCCCATAGTCATATAGTGCCTCCATGACAGAACAGGGATTTGGACCTGTGGCTCCCAAATCAGTACCCAACCCTCTGTCTTACTGGATTTCAGTACCTTTTGTACTTTTCCATGAACAAAATAAGAGCATTTAGATCATGCTTATTTTTGGAGTCCAAAATTCCGTGAGAATTTTGAGAGAAATACCAGTCCTTAAAGCAGGGGCGGGGAACTTATTTTATATTTATTACAGTTTTACACTGCCCAGTAGCTGAGGCCTCCTGCACATGATCGATTTAAGGCTCTTCCGCAGCACATTAACGTTTTTACCTCTACAAGAATGAGGCACATAACAGGCATACAGGCAATTTTTATCTCCTTTTCTGCGCTTTTTTGCATTCATGTTAAATAGCAAGTTTTATTTGTTCTGCGCACTTACGGCGCCTTACTGTCGTGTAGGCTCCCTCTAGAAGATGTCGCTTTTACTCCGGATAATAGTGGGCGGACTATGGTGGTGATGTTATTCTTGAAGAACTGCCCCTTCGCCCCTTCAGCAGGAACAGCTCTCTTTCTCCTCCCAAATCCCAAATCCTACCGGGGGGGGGGGGGGGAGAGGCAGCCATGAAAGAAAATATTTTTTAAAAGGGGGCTGGAGGCTGGAGGGGAAGTTTGCGAGGCACCAGGTGACAGGGGGGGGTGTCAGCTGCACGGAACTCCATCCGTGGGACGAGGTCACCGGGAAGGAAAGCAGGAAGGTGGCTGGGAGGCTTCGACTCGCCCATTAGCGCGGCGAGGTGAGTCGGCCGCGGCACAAGGAGGCGGGGGTGGGGGAGTCAGGGCAGGCAGCTTTCAACCCGAGCCCAGCCGTGCTTCTTTGGAAGGCCGGAGAAATAAAAATATTTTTAAAAGGTAGCTGATGGAGAAGGTTGTGAGGCACATTTCCCTTTACTCCTGAGCAGGGGAGGGGCTTGCTGATGCTCACTATTTCCATCTATCGGCATTTACCTCACTGCAGTAACCAAAGGTGGGAGATTCTGGTGGGCGGGGTTAACAGCTCCCTTAATTTATAATGCGATTCTCCTTGACCATCATGTATAGGTATTAGGCATAAACTCGCATGTAAGGTAATGCTCACATTTGGAGAATCGGGAGTAAAAGCGACGTCTTCTAGAGGGAGCCTGAGGCTCTCTGGGCAGTTCACAATTAAACTTAATTTAACCCAAGTGCCAAATTCAATTTTGGATAAGTTCTCCAAAAGTTCTCCAATGGTGGACAGGGCCAAAGGCAAAGGGGTTGTAGCTGAGAATACAAAAAAAAATATATGCCAGAATATTGTAGTTTAAAGCCCAGTATCTAAGCCTTAAGAGAGGCATTTCAACCTTTTAGAATGGGGGAGAAACTTTTACAAAAGACAGGAAACCACCTTTGGGGGACAAGGACTGGGGACAGGGGAAGCAGGTGGGGCCTTCTGGGGAACCCATGAGGACTGGATTGGAACTCCAAACCTGAGCGTCCCCATCCCTCTCTTAAAGTCTGGCTCTGTGTTTTGTTTCACTCCAGCTGTTGCTTGCATTGCACATTTATAGAGATAGCTGATAATAGCTGAAGTTGCTGTGTTGACTTCAAAGGTTACGAGATATGAAAGAAGGTTAAAAAAACATTTTCCTTGCCCCTTCTTTGGTTGGTATGGGAGCAACCAGGCTTTGGGGTTTCACAGAACTTTTCATCCAGCAGGGTTGAAAGGCAGCAGCTCTCCTATATAGACAGAGCAAGCTGTATGTTGTGACTGGGAAGAACATTTTCATTGATGATAATGGGATAGTTACAAAGTTGGAAATGTTTATATAGTTTATAATGGGCTTTTTGCAGAGTGACTGAAAACATTTACACTGCTGACAAAGGGCATTTCCCCAAACATTTGTCATTCACAAGTAGGCATTAGAGTTGGCTGTAATAACCAGGAAATCTACAGTCTTGATTGAAACTCATGCCTGATGATTTAGAAAGGTGATGAGTTTTAATTTCAACCATTGTCTGAAAGTAGCAGCAGGAGGCAGGGGGTAAAGCATCCTGGAAAAATGTTTTAGTTGGGTGTTAAATGGAGGGGAGATGTGAGCAGGTTTAAAAGTCTCCACCACCATCCCTACACTTTTAAGTCTAAGCATGGAATGACTGTTGGTGGCTCTGATGCAGGGATGCTTGGTTTCCATGGTGACGGACCAGGGATGCTGACCAGGCCGCACACAGCAGGTTAACAACAGGATTTGATTGAAAACAGGATTAGCTAAATCACAGCTAAGCCTACAGTGCTCTATGGTTCTGCCAGGCTTCAGACATGGATCGGGGGCTGCCCCCACTCATAGCATTTGAAACACTGCCCAAAGCCAGAGGCCTCAGCTCTGGATAGAATTTGCTTCACGCTGAGGGGCTGTCTACATAATACATGGCAGCAAGCCTGGCATTGTGACTGTGTGTATACTGAATCTTACAGCTCATCCTAATTCTCTGATGAATGTACCTGTGTATATTCTTCCCAAACATATAGCTTATTCACAGATTGCATTTTCCTGCATATGTTTCAAAAATCTTAGGTGTGCACACAATCAAATTGTGTGTGTAAATAAGGCTTCTGGTGAAACAGCTAGCTAGCGTTGTTGTTATGGAGAGAGTGGAAGGTTGCTTTCCTTTCCTGAGTGTAACTTGGCTCACTTGCTTGAAGCCATTTGGATTGTTCATCCTTGAAATGCAGTGGGCGGCTTTTGTGTAGAAAACATGTCACTGAGGAATGTATCAAGATGAAGTCTAGATGTTCAAACTTCATCATTAAGGTTCATTCCCCAACACTCCTTTCCATTTATTCTGCATTTTGGGGTTTTTCCGTTGAAACATGCATGATAGCTTAAAAAAAAATAACCTCCCCCATGTACAAAGGTATCTCTAAATATCCAGATGTTGTGGACAAACAGAGTAAGGCCATCACATTCATGCCCTGCTTGTGAGCTTCCCAGATAGGGCCAGCCCAAGACATTTTGCTGCCAGAGGCAGAACAGGAAATCCATACACACACCCAAATCAATGGGCATAGTACCCAAGACTGGTCAAGTTATTTTGGGACAAATAGCTCTTCCCCATTTTACTCTTTCCCACAGTAAAATACAATAAGAATACATTAAGTAACTAACACTTTTCTGTCCTTTCATGACACTCAAGATCAGCTGCCTGAGGTGAGTGTCTTACATGAAAAGCCTTCCCTAACCTAGTGCCCTCCAGATCTTGTGGACTACAACGCTCCCACTCCCAGCCAGCAGAGCCAATAGTCAAGGATGATGGGATTTATAGTCCAAAAGTCTGGAGGGCACTAGGTTGGGCACTGATATACACAACAGCAGTTTTTAATTGTGTATTAAGCTCCTAACGTCAGTTTAACTGTGTATATGGGCCCGTGTTCCTTAAAATAACACACAATGAAAAATAAGCCGCATTTTAAAAAATTAAACCACATCAATCGATCCAGAAGGAGAGGAGAGGAGGGTGAGGGAGGAACAGAAATAAAAACAGAATGTTAAATGTTGAACTCAATAATGTGCCTTGTAATTACAAAGTTAGATATTTCAATTCCCTTATAACAATTTCATCACGTATTATCTGCTTGACTTTGCATGAATACTATCTACACACAGGATAAAGGTTAAGAGCAATATAGCTTTGAATGGGTTAGCCTATCAAGAGATCATTAGACTGATAGTCTCAACAGTTACCTTTCTCCCCATGCTGAAAGGGACTTGATTATTTACACAGCTAAGGCCTGAAAAAGGGAACTACAAGTGCGAAAATAGGACAACCAAATGCAAACACTCTGTAAATAGGTCTTCCACAATAAGCCAGAGTTTGCTTGCTTCATGTGATGGCATTATATGAATTGCATTGCACTGCACATTCTTTCTCCATTCTGGTTAGATGCAGATGCTTTCCACCAGCCTGCCCTACCCTGCTCCATGTGACTAAGTTCCTCACATGTTCATGGGCGGGGTGAAGCGAGTGAGGTGTGTGGGCCAAGTTGCTACCCAACCACTTCCACATTGAGGCTGAGGTAAAAAGTCCATCTCTTGGCCTCTCTCTTCTTCCACCAAAGCAGAGCTCTAGTGGACCATGACTTCCTAAAACACTTAGCAAAGAAGCATCCAAAACACTCCCCATCCCTGTGGATGCACAGAGCATTCCCTACACTAGGAAAGCAGTTCCTCAAGCCTGGAGGTCAAATCTGGCACTCTTGGGGTCCCAAAACGGCTCTCTGGAGGTGCCTGGAAGGTCCTGCCCTCTTGCCTTCAGCCATCATTGTTTGGTAGTTTCCCAGTTTTGGTACAGTTCCCCGCCCCCCATTCCAAAAGGTTGAAATGCCTGTCCTAAGGCTTACTTAATGGCAGTATATATTCTGGTTCCTCTTCAGATCGTATAAATCTTACTGGGAGTACAAGCTTTAGATTAAAACAGGTTTCCAATTTTTGGATTTTTGGTCCCACCCCTTTTGCCTTTGGCCCCACCCACCACTGGAATGCAGCAACCCCCCTCCCCCCAGCGACTCTGAAATTTAATTTAGCCCTTGAGGTCAAAGAGGTTCTGCACCCCTGAACTACATGAAAATAGCCCCTAAGGAGCAGAGAAGAGAAAGAGGAGTACAGCAAATCACATTGAAGGGGCAGAGTAGCCTCCCCAGCCAAGACCGCTGCAGAAGGTGCAGCTCAAGCGATGGGCCTTGAGGTGGGAGAGGCACTTGTGTCTTCTCCCTTCCAGGTGCAGCTGCACATTGAGAGAGCTCCTTCGGTGGAGCAACGATGACAGATGAAGGAACTGCAGCTGCTGCATCCCGGCTGGGCTGGCAGCTGGGGTCTCACCTGGATTAAAGTTCGCTGCACATCTTCAGTCCAAGAGAAACCCCAGCCACTGGCAGGCTGGGCACTTCATAGCTGAGCCCGGCTGCTGGCTTGCTCTAAGATAGAATCCAGCTTAGAGAAATCTGCTGCCAAGTTTGGCCATGGAATGCCCAGACACCGGCTGGAGTTTCCCATGGCTTGAAGGCAGGTGTGGCACGCTTCGTTCCAAGAGAAACCCCAGCAGTGTTTTATTGGGTGGGGGTGGCCAGTAGCCGCGCAGCAGCAAGCGGCAGACTGTGGTGGGGGTGGAGGGACGGGACGGGACACAGCAAAGAACTGGCGCCAATCTACTGCTTGAGCTGAGAGGCTTGTGGCTCATGGCAGGGCCAGCTCTATGGGGCATCCGGATGGCTGTTGTTAGCAGCAAAATGGACTAGATGGACCTTGGATGTCACCTGCAAATCTCTTTGTCTGTTCTTCTTGTTGCAGCTGGCGAGCCATCTCCCACATTAAACACATGATTAGTTAATGGCTCAGGATGGGTGGGTTGATGTGTTTTCTCTCAATGGGAGCTAATGGCTGGGAGAGTTCTCTCTGGAATGTGAAAGCCATCAGCTTTGCAAAAGTGACTCATCTATCTTCCCCCTCCCCAGCTAAATGGACAAAGGGGGACTATTGATCCAGGGTCTGGCTGGGGGTGGGTGAGACAATTTGCAGTATGAGACAGAGAAATAAGAGGGAGGCAGGGAGTTCACTGAAGGCTGAAAACATTTTGGGGTGCTGGGAGCCTCTGATCTGGGTAGTGGGTCAGCCTACTTACATTACTTACTTACATTACTTGTAAATTTTGTTAGTATACAAGACATGCATCTCCAATTATTTCTTCTCCAAAGGAAGCTAAACCTGGGTAGCACTATCCCTGGAACATCTGATTGTTCAGGGATTTGGGGAACGTGTAACATCGGGGGCACTGTGCTTCAGTGGTTCCAGTCCTATCTCTCGGGCAGGTTCCAGATTGTGATGCTTGGGGATAGCTGCTCTTCAAAGAAGGAGCTGCTATGTGGTGTACCACAAGGTGCCATCCTTTCCCCAATGCTATTTAACATTTATATGAAACCGCTGGGAGAGATCATCCGGAGGCATTTGGGGGGGGGTGCTATCAGTACGCTGATGACACCCAAATATATTTCTCTGTGCCTTTGACAACATCTGTTTTATGATTTTTGTATTTATATTTATTGTTGTTCCCCGCCTCGATCTGGATGGAGAGGCAGGTTAGAAATAAAATAAATAAATAAATAAACAAACATGTGGTGCAACTTTTATGTGGTGTGCCTATTCTCTGCTTATAGCAGCATGTTGTGGTCTGAATTATATAGACTCACCTGTGGATTTTAACATAAGAAAGGGGGCGGCACTTGGCTTTCTGGTATCCTTCGCAGGTATTGGAAATATTAAGCCCTCTTTGTGACTTCTGCCCCCTCCCTCACACTCGCCATATTTGTAGTAGATCCCCTGAACCAATGTGGTTCAGATCAGGGCTGTGCAGAGCTGGTAATATACCCAGGCCAGATGGGAAGTGGATGCCTTCCCATTTCAAAAAAGGAGGACAACATGGCCGCCCCAAAGGGGCGTGTCCACAAATATGTCCGTTCTGTATAACACCTTCATATTAAACTTGTTCTATAACACCTCAAGGCACATATATTCCCGCCCCACATGCGGCATGGCCCTCTGGAACTTGTAGTGTGACCGTGGTACTCATGATGGATGGCTTCTGTGCTGTTTCCGTAAGGTGGGCTCCTCACTTGTTGATGGGCTGCTTATGCTACAGAAGCAGTAATGTAAGCTGGGGGGGACCTCCTCATCGGAGTGCCCCCTCAAAATCGTGGGCCCCGGGCCAACTGGCTCCCCCCCCCCTGCCCTGGTTCAGATCCTAGGGAAAAGGACTGCTGTCTTTGCAAGAAGTTTGCTTTTGTGTCAGAAAGGCCGAGGGTGATGGAATGTGCTCTCTCTCTCTCTCTCTCTCTCTCTCTCTGTGTCTTACTGCAGGGTACTGTGAAACAGTGGAGAGGAAGCAGAGACTCCCCCCCCCTCCTCCCAATCTGTTGAATGGCAACAGCATCGCCACCTAGCTATGTCTCATGCAGAGCTTTCCATCCAGGATTGCCCTGGCCTCAGGGATGGGGCAGTACAGAGGGAGGATGTAGGAAGCCTGATTGGGAATGGCCATGCATGTGCAGGCTTGGCATTAGTGGCAGAAAGCCCTGGACTTGTGCAAGCATACATTCATGGCAGAGATGTATGTATGGATCAGGCAGGGGCAGCAATAGTAGCAGTGATGCACGAAGGACCAAGAGAATGCCTCAAAGCAGTGACGGGGCGGGTTTCAGGGCAAGCAGCTGCGACGATCTTGCACATCTGTGGAGTAAGGCTGATGGTGATCCAGAGTGACAGCCTTGCTTGTTTGCCTGTGGCGCCATCACTGAGCCAGATGGCAGAGATGCGACAGCCCAGCTCCTTCTGCAGTTTTGGTGTGCCCCCTCCCCATTTTGTCTCACTCGTGCCACTGATTGGCCAATAGGAAACACAGCAAGCTAATGTGGGGGTAGGGATGTGGGTGGGAGCTGATCCTAATATTATCTACATATGCAGACTTGTTTGCAAAATCAGGGGAATTCAAAAGCTGTAGGTTTAATAGTTTAATCTGAAATTCTTTACATGATCTGGGAAACTTGGAGTATTTCAGTCATACCTCCTTGCTTGGCTCATTCTCATGACATTGTGGTGAACAGGAGTCTTCTCTCACCTCTGCTTCCCCAAGTTAATTATTGCTTTCGTTTCCATGGTGGCTTACTTTCTAAGATGAAACAAACATTAATCAGTCACCCCCAAATACCCAGGGGCCCTTATTGACACTTTCCATTTGCCTTTAGCATCCAGCTGAGTTAAGGGACTGTTGGTTCAGGAACACTGCTATGGGAAGTGACAGGAAAGTGAGGATGGAGAGCATCTCAACTTCAATTATTTCAGAGGAAAACACTCCTTGGAGAACCATGGATCTATCAGGAAATGATTGAAACAACTCGTTGTAGGTGGATGGAGCAACAATGTAGAAGACCCAATCAACCATTTTTCAGTTTGTCATTTGAGCAGCATATTTACCAGTCCCAATCTTACACAAATCCCAAGGAGGAGATTTGAATAACTAGTTAGTAGAGACAAAACAAAATATGACAATCAGATTAATTTTCCAAATCAAAACACAATTGTTAGCTGTTGTTTTAAAAATAAAATAGAAATATATGATAGAACTTACATTTTAGTGCCAAATTTGAATGTTACTACTACTTATTTCCTGCAGAAGCAGGAAGCCCCTGTACCCACATCTCATTCAAAATCCACATTCTGATGCCAACATTTGAAATGAAGTTAAAATTAAACATAGTGAGTTTTGAATTCACAGGTACCTCTTCCACTTCTTAAGCCTTAGGATTTATCCTATTACAAATTAAGATCTGCAGCAGGGCACAGACTCCGATAATAGATGTACTCTCTACAAGCAAATTGCCATTTTGTCCCCCAGTCATTACTGCCCAACATAAGTTTATCTGGACATTTTCAGCTGTTCCTGTTCAGGTCTGCTTCGAGTTTTGGTCAGAGGTAGTTCTCAGTTCGAATTTCTCATACCTACCTAATCTTTTCTTGATGAGACTGTGGAGAGGAGAGGATGCCCCAAAACGTTATCAGCAGGAAATAAGTGACATAACTCAGCACACCCTATTTAGTAAGAACTGATCTGCTTTACTCCAGTTCTCCACTAGATGGTATAAAGGGACCAGAGAACAGCGGAAGAGCTTTGTAATTGTAAAAGAAACTGTGATGCCAGAATCAGGGTTTAGAGCTGGGGTATGTACAGCATGAATACCGATGTTGGCAGCCTACCTAGGGTGACGGTTTTGCATGTCCTCTCCTGCCTTATTTTCAATGGGTTGGATCCAGACTTAGTCATGTTAAGACTCATTGAAATCAATGGCATTTAAGTTTGCCACGACTAAGGGTGCCTCTACAAGAGCGATTTAAAGCTCTTTCAAGGCGCATTAAGAAATTTACCTCTACAAGAGCGGAGCGTAAATCGGGCCCAGGCGCGTTTTCTCTCCGATTATTCGCATTTTCGAATGCGCGTTAATTAGCGAGTTTTAATTTACGGAAGGAGTAAGAGCACCTTATGTCAGTGTAAACAACTTTCTGAGGAGGCGCATTAACGATCAGGGGGTTGGACTGTGGTCGTGATCTCATGCATAGAACTGCCCCTTCGCTGGGAAAACCTCCCACTTTTTGGTTTAGATTCATTTCCTCTCTCCTCCTGGCAACTTCCTCCTTGTACTCCGTCTCTCTGGATGGAAGCTCCAAGAAGAGGTGACCCAACATGAACCAAAAATAAAGTTTCTTTGAAGTACCCTGATGAAATATTTTTAACATGGAGACACGGGGCCAGATGGAGGTGGTTTTATGAGAAGGAAAGGGGGTAGGAAGGATGTGCGGATGTGCGCATAATTAGCCATCAGCAGACATAACTTCCCCTCGCTTCTTGCTGGGTTCCTGAGCTGAGCTGAGGTGTGTGTGTGTGTGTGTGTATGTTTTACAATTGTTGAGCTCACTAGGATGTGGAGGGGGAAGGAACGAAGCAGCATCCCCGTCTGTTTTGGTGTGTGTGTGTGTGCGCGAGCGTGCGCGCGAGGCACATTCCCATTTACTCCTGAGGGGGTCATGGCAATCGGGCGAAGGACGGGGGAAGACAGGTAGCAGAACGTGATAATCAGCTCATTCCTTTCAGGTAACCTAGGAAACCAAAGGCGGGAGATTCTGGTGGGCGGGGAGAATAAAGGGAGGAAACCGGTTTGGGGAGTTTCTCTGGGACAAAGCGCATTACTTTCAGCAACATTTGCATGCGATTCTCAGCATGTCAAAAACTTTAAAATGCCTTTCATACAGCCTGTAATGCGCTTCAACGCCTCCCATGTATAGGGATTAGGCGTTAAAGCGATTGAGAGAAGATGCGCATAATTAGGGAACCGGGCGTCAAACCGAAATCTTGTAGAGGGGGGCTAACTTGTCTCATTGATGTAAATGGATGTACTGTAGGCATGGCTGTCTGAATTGACTTTGTGGGTACTTCTGGATCCATCTTGTTCACTGGAGGCCCAGGTGACCTCAATGGCTCAGAGAGGCCATTACCAGTTTCAGTTGGTGTGCCAACTATACCCATTCCTGGATAGGGATAGCCTAGCCACTGTGATGCATGCACTGGTAATCTCACTATTAGACTACTCTGATAAGTTCTATGTGTGGCTGCCCTTACACCTAGTTTAGAAGCTGCAGCTAATGGAAACTGCAGCAGCTAGCATGCTCAGTGGAGCACCTATATATACACATATTGTTCACACAACTTTTCCCTAACCTGTCAAGGACAATGTTACTGCCCTGTTTTATTGTTATTTTGCAATGTTTTAAATTATTTAAAATTATTTACTATTTTGTCTAGTTTTTACATTTTTTTTATTGTATTTTTAATGTGAACTTCTAAGATTTCGGTTTGACGCCCGGTTGCCCGATTATGCGCATCTCCTGACAATCGCTTTTACGCCTAATACCTATATACGAGAGGCTGTATGAAACTCGCTTTAAAGTTGTTGACATGCATGCAGATGTTGCTGAAAGTAATGCGCTTTGTCCCGGGAAACTGCCCAAACAGGTTTTGCACCCTTTATTCTCCCCGCCTACCAGAATCTCCCACCTTTGGTTTCCTAGGTTACCTATGGAATGATGTGGTTAACCTGTTTGGCTACCTCTCTCCCCTCCAATTTCACCGCCAGCTGAAGTTTGTTCCCCCCACCAGAACTGCTCAGGAGTAAATGGGAATGTGCCTCAGAAGTTTCCCCCTCCAGCAGCCTTTTAAAAAGTATTTTCGTCTGCCTCTCTCTGCCCCCCACCATTTGCCGGAGAGAGAGGAAGAGAGTGAAAGAACAAAGAGAAGGAGCGAGCGAGTGAGAGATCCGCACAAACGCATGCCCAAACAGACAGAGGAAGCTGCTTCGTTCCTTCCTCCTCCTCCTTATTTTCCCAGTGAGATCAATTGTTTTCCCTTCTTTCTTTCTCAATCATCCGTTGTCATTTTGGTGATGTAAAACATTCAGATGCGCGCACACACACACACAGCAAGCAAGCAAGGGGAGGAAGTGTGTATGTGTGTGTGTGTGTGTGTGTGTCTATGGACGGAGGCAGGCATGCAGGCAAGCATGAAAACACCCTCCCCCTGTCCCTCCCCTTTCCCTGCTTCCCGTCTCTCAGGAACCCAGCAAGAAGCTAGGGGATGAGTTGTCTAAGCGGATCACTAATTATCCACACATACGCATGACAACAAGACCATCTGATTGTTAATGTGCCTCCTCACAAAATTGTTTACACGGACATAAGGCGCTCTTACTCCCGTGGTAAATTAAAAACTCGCTATTTAACGCCCATTCGAAAATGCGAATAATCGGAGATTTAAAGCGCCTGGACCCCTGATTTGCTCTTGTAGAGGTAAATTTGGTAATGCGCCTTGAAAGAGCTTTAAATCGCTCTTGTAGAGGCACCCTTAGGGATTTTAGTATATTAAGTGGTATACAGGCATTATAAACAAATAACTGGAATGCATTATCCACAAAATGCAGGGAGGTGCATCCGTAAATGAGAGAATGGAATGTGTTCTAATGACATGCCTCCATTTGCAGCTCCAAAGAGCATCCACCATATTACTTCTCATTAGTGGCATACTGAAGTGAGTTGCTCAAAATCAAGGTCTCCCACTGCACATTTCAAAGCTAGCATGCAGTAGGGGATAAAATATTGTACTATGACTGAAGATAGTGGATGTTGGATGCATTTGAAAGTGCCCCATGTCAGCAATATAAATGGTTTCAGTAACTTTGCATAAAGCCCCTCATCAACTATGTAAATCTTTCTAGCTTTGTAACTTTGTCATTATTATCACTAATGAAAATGTTCTTCTCAGTCACCGAGCTTGCTCTGTGTGTACAATATAAGATAACTCCAAACTCCTTTGAGGAAGAGTGGGATATAAATCTATTGTGTAAAGTCTTCTGAAGGTTTAGTGGGGCTAGGATGAGGTTCATAACACATTTGTCTATTGATAAATACTACAACAAGAACTTTCAAGACGAGCAGGCACAAGAAGAGCAGGCATATGTGTTGACTCATTGATTCTAAGTATCAAATGTTCGTATTTTCTGTACAGAAAATATTTGTGTGTGTGGGTTGGTGGGATGGGGAGAAGCTTAAAAAACAACTGGGTTTTAGAAACTTAGTGAATTCACACATGTAATTGTCATATATGATGATCTTACTATGTGTAGTTTTCATGTTTCCTCCCCAACACAGAAGTGTTGGACATCCATATCAGTTTACATAAGAGCTGTTCTGGAACAGACTAAGGTCCATCTAGTCCAGCATTCTGTTCAGACAGTGGCCAATCAGCCACTTGTTGGAAACCCGTAAGTAGGATGTGACTGCAATAGCATCCTCCTGTTCATGTTCCCCAGCAACTGATGTATATAGGTGTACTGCCTCTGATACAGGAGGTAGCATATAACCATATAGCCATTGATAGCCTTATTCTCAATGAATTTGTACTATCTCCTTTTAAAGCCATCCAAATTGTTGGCCATCACAACATCTTGTAGAAGTGAATTCCACTGTTTAACTACGCCCTGTGTGAAGAAGTACTTCCTTTTACCTGTGTTGAATCTTCCGACAATCAGCTTCATGGGATGAGCCCAAGTTCCAGTATCATCAGAGAGGGAGAAAAATATCTCCCTATTTACTTTCTCCACACCATGTATAATTTTGTAGACCTCTATTGTGTGTCCCCTTCCTTGCTCCTTTTCCATGTTAAACAGTGTAATATACTGTATATGTTATCTGTTGCCACCTAGTGGTAACAAAGCAAAAGTGTTTCTTTTAGAATAGTTGGAACTGAGCATGTTCCAGGCCTGTTTTTCTGGGTGTGGTTACAAGATGGACGCCAAACAGAAATGTATGAAGAAATAAACCAGTTATTCTTTCATCCTACTGGTGTAGGCTACTTATATTACAAACAGTCCCAGATATTGTATTCTTTCCTCATAGGGGAATTGTTCCAGCCCCTTGCTTATGTTGGTTACCTCCTTTTGCACTTTAATATCCTTTTCAGGTGGTACTCAGAAAGCATGAAATACCAGGTGTCTTGAACCTAATTTTGTTCCTAAGTGCCTATAAATACACACTTTTACCTTGCTTTTACTTTGAGTATATAATAGACTAAAAACTCTGGTACCTGTGTGGAGGTCCCACCCCTTTAGCACTAACTGCACTGCTGTGACATCACACAGCACTGTAAAACATTCTAATTTATGAGTGGTCACAGACAGTCATGGCACGTTGAATCTCAGTCTCTCCCCTCTGGCAAGTTGGTTTGGCTGTGCTGAGGTGTGGGAGGACCTCAAACCATCCTAAGAATAGGAGACTATGTGCTGCCAGGGGCTAGAAATGTAATAATAACAACAGGAAGTGTTTCTGAGCAAGTGCAGAGCTTTTTTTCTTTTGTCTTTTTTTTTTTTTAGCTTTGGTGGCATTGGGCCTTGACTTGGAGCCTTTTTCCAGTGCCAGGAATCAGGCTCTGAACATCCCTGATTGCCTTTGAGCATGTGCAGAATGTTTTCCCTCATCAGTGGGAACCACAGCTGGCCATACATATCTGAGATCAGGAAATAAGACTTCTAGGTCAGAGGGTAGGTTTTGGCCATATTATAAAGAAGCTGGCTGCTAGGACACAGAACACACACTTAGCTATGCTGATGGAGGCATCACACTCTGAAATTGCAGCTCTTCAGCCTCTGAATGCTACAGTCCTTATGCTATACACACTGCTTTATCCTCATCCAGAACCAGTGTTTCCCACTAGCGGTCCACAGATATAGTTACCATGTTCAGGGCTGGTGTCAAGGCATAGTTGGGTTCCTGCTGAGGGCCACACCCCAGCAGGGGCCCACTGACAAGAGCCTCTCTGGAATTGCTCCTTCACCATTGCAACCTGATTGTTCACTTGCCTCTTGCTCTGGCCCAAACGGTGGTGGTGTTGAGAAAGAGGAGCAGTATGTGCCATTGCCCACTTGCTCACTGTCTCTCTGCCTGTCAAGCAAGTAAGTGGTAGCAATGATGAGAAAGAGAATGAGGAGCAATAGCAGCTCGTGACAATGGCGGTGAGAAGGGCCCATTGAGGGTGAGATGCCCAAGGGCTTTGAAGAACATAGAGCTGGCACTGATCATGTGTTTTTTTTTTCCCTTTAAGTCACTGGATGAATCTGCTCACACTTTTCCAGAATGGTGTTAGACTGCTTCTTGTGCTAGGATGCAGTATCAGTATCATGGAGTGGAGTTGGCAGAGTTGCTACAAATACGCACACCACCTGCCACTTCTCCCTTGTAAGACTCCTTTCCTGGGCTGCAGATAGAAAAGGATCCAGTTACTTCACCTCTTGTGGTCCAGGAAATGAGAAAGCCACGCCTTCTAGAAGCCTACTAAAAGCAATGGTGGGCTACCAAGCCCACTTAGAATGTGTGGAGTCCTGTCCCTAACTTCATCAGAAAACACGTTCCTTTAACCCAGAAGATGACAATTATAACCAACAAACATCTTTATTACATTTAGAATTCATGTTGCGTAGAGGCTCCTATCCTTCATGCCTCCATGCTCCTTGCTTCAGTCTGCTCGGTGTTTCTTGCCTTTGTCCCTGGATCTGGCACGTCGCTTTTCCTTCCCTCTGGAGCCCCAGGAGCAGGATCTGATGAAGGAGACAATTTTGCTTGGCTTTCGGACAGGACCTGAAGGAAATCAAAGAGCAAGGTCAGGTCCAACCAGACAGGACTAAATACCTTGGATAGCTCCTTTAGAGTTCTGACTGAAACCCAGAGTGGATTCACTGCCCCACTGACATCAGAACCACCAGCCTCCACTAGATGCAATCCTATGGATGTTTAGAAAGAAAAAGTTGGGAGTTGTAGGTCTTTTTTCTGCCCAACATGCATAGTATTGTGCCTTTAGAATCATAGAGTTGGAGGGAGTCTTGTAGGCTATCTACTCCAACCCCTTGCTTGATGCAGGAAATGCAACGCTATCTCCAACAAGATGGCTGTCCACAGGGCGAGCCCAAGACATTTTGCTGCCCAAGTCAAAGGAGAGGTGGAGGCGCTTTCTCCCTTCCATGTACATTAGCCAACTGGACTGGTAGTTGAATCTTACTTCAACAGTGGTGTCAAGTCAGCTTCTTCCACTTCACTGGAGGGCAGCACCGGAGAGCAGCTTAGCAGGCACAGGGCAATGTTAGGAGGAGATTTATGGAAGATGAGGAGATAACGTGAGGAAGAAATAGATTTGGTGTATGAAGCTGCCTTATACTGAATCAGATCCTTGCTCTATCTAGTCCAGTACTATGTACTCCGATTGGCAAGTTTTCAAGCAGAGAATTTTTTTCACAGTATTGCTTCCCCAGATCTATTAACTCCAGGACGGGGAACATCTGCTCAGAGAGCCACATGCAAACCTTGACCTAGTTTCATCCAGGACTCAAACCATTTTGCAAACACTGCCTCATTTGGTTTCTGGCCCCTACCAATTGTAGCTCCAGCTGCTGCTGGAATGTGGATCCTGACAGGTTTTGACCAAGGTAATGCAGACCACAGCAGGAAAAAAGTTATATTCCATTCTTTATGTGGAACTGCTATGGATTGAATCTGGGACCTTCTGCATGCAAAATGTGTGCTCTGCCACTGAGCCATCATTGCATCCCATTAAGATAAAACATAAATGGAAGAAAGGCAGGATGAGCATTCAACATTTCTGAGTCATCTTGCTGTCAGGCACTCAAAGAGACATACAGTCAATGCAAGAAAAATTAACAATTTTTAAATGTTAAAAACATACAGCGTGACGAGACACTGAAATTGCAGGGAGCCAACCCATTAGAAGCCACAATAATTATTTTTAAAATCAGCTGCTGAGATAAGCCTTGTTAGATAAAAAAAATGTTTACATGTCTCTTCAAAGCCAGCACTGAAGTCGCCAGACATGGTTTTCTGGGCAGGGAGTTCCAAAGAGGAAGTTCTGCTACTGAAATGCTCCTCATCAGATTTTGTTTCAGAAAAAGAGGGGGCACAGATAAGGTTCTCACCCCCAGGTCTTAAGGGCCTGTGAGCTGCATGTGGGAGAAGGCCTTCCTCAGGGTAGGCAGAGACTGGGCCATTCAGAATTTTGAATGGTAAGAGACAGGTGTGTGTGGGATAGGAGGGCTGATCATTGCACAGGAAGAGAGGAAGATATATGGGGGGCAGACAGGAGGGTAGACAAAGAGCAATATAAAGCAGGACTGGCTCTACTGTTAGGCAGGCTGAGGCGGTAGATTTTGGAGCACGATGAAAAGGAAGAGAATGGTCAATTAGTCCCATTATGAGAGGTGCCATTTTGATTTGCTGCCTCAGATGCCAAAGTCTTGGGACATATCTTCTATAAAAGGGTTATGTCTGGACTAGAGAGAGATGAAAGTAGAGTCTATAAAGGTAGGGGATAAATGGAGAAAGGAATGAACAAATAGCTGGCTAAAAAAAACTCAAAAAAGACAGATCATCATGGGACTAGAAATGGAACCTCATGATAGCAGAGAGGGATGAATTCAGCTGTCTCGGAGCAGTGGGGCATTCTGAGTCTTTAGTCAACCAGCGAATTCAGAAATGTTATATATATATATATATATATATATATATGAATGAAATAGTATTCCAGTGCAGAGCATTGCATTTGTATAGTGGACAAATAGGCTGCTCCTGGAATTTAGTGCTGTAGCTAATGGGCAAAGATTTTTCTTTTCCAAGTGCCTTAAAAAAAGAAGCCTGCCAAGATGACATTGGTTTTTTATTTGCATTGTGGTGGCAATACTTCCATCTAGTTTGATGTTCTGTTAAAACTCCCTGGCTGGGTCAGACCAAGGTCCATCTAGTCTAGCATTCCAGATGTCCCTAGTAAAGACCATAAAAGAGCAGAATGACAAAGATCACCCATCACCTGTTTCTTGCCCCAGCATGCAGCAAGCATGGATATTCTGGTTTCTAAATACAAAGTTTCAATTTTTGGCTGTTGTGGCGAATTGCATGTGACAGACCCCTGTCCTCCATACATATGCCTAATTTTTTTAAAAGCCATTTAGGCTATGACCATCACCATGTCCTAGGGCAGTTTCCTGGGTGCAGAATTTAAGTTCTTTGTGGGAGGATTTGATTTTTATATAGAATCTTTAGCATTTTCGCTTTGCTGGTATTTCCCCCCTTCTGTAGAAGGCTGGTTTGAGCTGAATATAGTAGATCTGCCTGCTGCTCTGAACAAGGGTTGCTTTGGCTAGATGAAGGTATCAGCATGCAGTGCCAAGGGAAATCTCTGTATTGTGTGTGGCAAGGCTTGTCCAGGAAGGTTTAGGTGTCAGTCCCGGATCCTGTTCTAGGTGAAGACAATCCGTGGCCCGCACAAAAAGCAGTAAGAGTAGAGTGCTTGGTTTCTCGAACTACTGGGCAAGACTAACCAGGAAGCCTTTACAGTACTGCCCAACCTGTACTGGCCTAAGGGCTGTTGAGGTTAGTATCTGTTCTCCCTACAGCTCTCATTTGGCTGGTGGTGGCACATGGGCTGGAACACTGTCTGATATTGCTCAGATCCTAGGTTCAGGCCCGACATTTGGAGGGAAAAAGCTCTTTGCTTCAATGGGCCAAGCCTGGCCTTCCTGGGGTTGCAGATTTCCACACTCCCTTCCCCACACCAGGTGATTCCCACTTTTCCTCCCTAACTGCTGGTTGTTTGGTGATTTCCTGGTTTATGACATTTCCCCCCTTTTCTTCCCCTCCCCCCAGTTTAGCACATTTCCCCCCTATTCTATTCCCCCCCTTGTTTAGCACATTTACCCCCTATTGAAATGCCTCTCCTAAGTCTTAGTTGCTGGCAGTACAAGTTTTAAGCTAAAATATACTGAAATTTTGAACATTTGGCCCCTCCCACCTCTGGAGTGCAGCGCCCAGGAACTCTCAGAAATTGAATTCAGCGCTCAGGCTGAAGAGGTTCAACACCCCTGGTTCAAAGGGTTCAATAAAAACATAGAAGCTGAGGACACAATCCCTCAGGATGTTCTTCTCCTGCACAGGCCTATGCTCTTCTGCCGTTCCAGTTCTGCTCAAATCAGGCTTGCCAGAAAGAAATTCTGGTAGATTATGGATGCAGCCAGAATTGCAACTTCAACCACTGCTGGAAAGAATTTTGGTGGGGGAAAGAGTTCCCAAGCAAATGTCCATACGTTGAATTTTTATTTGGTTTACAAAAAAATGAGTTTATTTTCTTTATTATTTTTATTGCTTTGGTTTTACCCTAGATCTTTGATCTCAAGTCCTCTGAGGGGTTTACAGTCTCAAATGAAACAAGGGCCCCCTCCACAAGAATGCGCCTTTGCGCCTGGTTCCGCGATTATGCGCATTATCGCGGAGGCGCATTTACTCACAATCCCTCTGCACGGGAGGCGGCGAGAAGCGGCGAAGCGCATTAAAAGATGCCCAAAAAGCGCTTTCCAGGTAGTTAATGCGCATAATCGCTTGTTCACACAGCGAAAATGCGCTTTAACGGCCGGAGCAAAATAAAAGTCGCTATTTAACGCGCGTTCGAAAATGCGCATTATCGGGGAGATAACGCGCCTGTACGCCCGTTTTGCGCTCCGCTGGTGTGTAGGTAAAATTTATAATGAGCCTTCAAGGCTCATTAAACGCCCCGTGTGGAGGAGGCCAAGGAAACCTTTAAACAAAGTGGGGAAAAATATGGAAGGTCCCTTTAGAGATGTTGCATCAGCAAGTAGGTGGCAGAGTCTGGGGGAGTTTTATATGACTGCCATGCTTCTTTCTGGTAACACAGCATACTAATCTTTGCCTGATTTTCCTGAGCCGGCCGAGGGGAGGATTTAGGCTGCTAAATGAGCACTACTTCTACAGTGATGAGCTTCAGCGTGGGCCTCTTGTCCCTTTGCTCATGGTGTCCTGGGGTCATGGTGTCCTGGGAGTGAGGGTGGATAGTCCAGAATAGGCTGTGGGGTCCGGGCAGGGTGTGTGTGCATGCTGCCTCCATGTGGCTGTAGTAAAGTCTTGCTCCTCCTCTTTGGAGGAGCTCGTAGAATTCAGGATCCAGCCACAAGTGGATCCTGACACCTACCAGCAGCAGCCAATGAATGACCTGGAGTAGGGATGAGTAATCCGTACTCTAGGACAGCAGCTGAAACTGTTGGTGGTGGAGTAGAAAGGAGCCACAGAGAACTGAGATTTCCTTTAGATATTGCAAAATAGGCCACATTGGGCGTCTCCTACCTTTGTGTCCAGACCTGCTTCGACTGGCACGACTCTTGTCAGATTTTCTGAAATAGGAATACATCCCCCCATTAGAAACCCTTGTTGTTTGATCTGATAAACCCCTCCCACTTTCCATCCTTCTGAGCAGCCAAAGACGATAACACACACAAACATGCACTATTATAAATTTCCCCAAGGTTCTCTGTTTGTGTGTGTGTGTGCGTGTGTGCTGCATCACAAATACTTAACATAAGACTGTTTCATGTGTGACTCAAAAAAAAAGCCATTGAGCCTGTCTCCAACTATTGATGTCATCTGTGAATCTTAACATGGGATAGAAAAAGAATTGAAAGGAACTTTCATCTGGTTATCTGCTTGTTCAAACCAAAACAGGCTTGAGGCCAGTACTATCTGTTTTGCACATTTCCACTGGGCTGATGCCGCAAAATTAGCAGCCCTGTGGTCTTCTCCTTTGCCTTCTAATGTGTCAGGACTCTTCTCTGTAATGTTATTTATTTATTATCATTTATTTAGAGTAGTTTTATCCTTCTCTTTAGTCAAACAGGTTCTCAGAGAGGCTTACAAATAATAAGTAAATGAAGACAATTCTTGTCTGCAATATTACCATCTAAAAAGACATAAAGGAAAAAAGAATAGGGAGAGAAGAGGAAGTGAAGTATAATGACATTTTGTATTTCACTGCACCTATGTCTGGAAGACACGAGCAACAGAGCAGGTACTTGAACAAAGATACCTGGGGACTGTCTACACATGGGGAAAGCCCTGCGGTGGCTGTGGATCTGCGCTCTGTCAGTTAGACGACGTAGGCGCAGGTTCGCAGCCACCGTGAGGCTTCCCTGTGATGTTGCATTTTGAAAAAGTCAGAGATTTACCCCGACTTTTCCAAAAGGAGTGACGTCAACATGGCTGTTCCACTGTGTAACATCGCTCTGCAGCCAATCCGGGGCCAACCCGGGGATGGATCCTGGTGGAAGGCGACCAGCGATTGGTCACCTTCCACCAGGAAGAGGGCGGGGGCAGCTCCAGGGCCTCCATGGCTGCCCAGAAACCCCTCATTCCCTCCTTGGTGGTAGGATTACCTGACACTGCCCCGGGAAAGTGTGGGTTTAAAGAGGGATGCAGCATCAACCTGGTGCCTTGAAGACAACCCCCTAGACCAGCTAGCCTACTTAATGGCAGTGTTCAGCAGCAAATCACAGGTGAATTAACCCACGATTTGCAGGAACACCCATTGTGCATGAGCCACTTTTGGTTTCTGTAAATAACCTATGATCAGCTTATTTGTGGGTTGTTAGCATGACATCTGAATCAGGACACTTTGGGTTATTCATGGGTTAAAAACACAAAGTTACTCTAAGATCAAACCATGGGTTAACTTTAGGTTGTTTAACACACAAACAACTCAACGTGTCTGGGAGAAGAGGAAAGTCTTGACCTGGCACTGAAAAGATTACAATGTTGGCGCCAGGCAAGCCTCATCAGGGAGATCATTCCATAATTGGGGGGCCACCACTGAAAAGGCCCTCTCCCTTGTTGCCACTCTCCATGCTTCCCTCGGAGTAGGCAACTGGAGGAGGACTTTAGATGTGGATCATAGTGTACAGGTAGGTTCGTGTTGGGAGAGGCGTTCCATCAGGTATTGTGGTCCCAAGCCATGTAAGGCTTTATAGGTTAGAACCAGCACCTTGAATTGGGCTCGGAAACGTATAAGCAGCCAATGCAAGCGGGCTAGAGTAGGTCTTATATGTTCGAACCTTCTGGTTTCTGTTCGAACCTTCTGGTTCCTGTCATCAATCTGGCCGTGGCATTTTGCACAAGCTGCAGCTTCCGAACCATCTTCAGAGGCAGCCCCACATAGAGTGCATTGCAGTAATCCAATTTAGAGATTACCAGAGCATAGACAACTGAAGACAGGTTATCCCTGTCCAGATAGGGGTGTAGCTGGGCCACCAAACGAAGTTGGTAGAAGGCACTCCGTGCCACCGAGGCCACCTGAGCCTCAAGTGACAGAGATGGTTCTAGGAGAACCCCCAAGCTATGAACCTGCTCCTTCAGGGGAGTGCAACCCCATCCAGAACAGGTTGAACACCCTCCATCCGGTCAGCAGAACCACCCACTAACAGCATCTCAGTCTTGTCTGGATTGAGTTTCAGTTTGTTAGCCCTCATCCAGTCCATTGTCGCAGCCAGGCACTGGTTCAGCACATCCACAGCCTCATCTGTTGAAGATGAAAAGGAGAAATAGAGTTCTGTGTCATCAGCGTACTGATGACAACGCACTCCAAAACTCCGGATGACCGCACCCAACGGTTTCATGTAGATGTTGAATAGCATGGGGGACAAGACTGACCCCTGAGGGACCCCATACTGGAGAATCCACGGGGCCGAGCAATCCTGAGCAGGATGAGGAAGGGTAAGACTTAGACTGCCTAATGGGCACTGTGTCTACAACACTGAGCTTCAGCATGGGCCTCTTGTTCCTCTGCTCCAGGTGTCCTGGGGTGATGGTGGACAGTACAGAGCCAGCATGAGATTGCAGCATCTGTTGAAGGGGGCTGTAGGCATTCTGACTCCATGTGGTCCCAGTCTGTATTGCAGGCCATAGTAAAGTCCTGCTCCTCTTTTTTGGAGAACAGCTTGCTGGACTCAAGTTCCAGCCACAGGTGGATCCTGATGCCCTAGCAGCATCACCCAATGAATGACCTGCAGAAGGGATGGGCAATCCCATGGAGTGATGTCACAACATGGGTAAATGTGCCTAAATGCTACTGGAGGGAGGGGGACTCAACACAGGGCTTTCAGGTCTGTTTAGAGTTAGGGAAGCAGATGGCATTTCTCCTTGCACATGAAATGCCATAGATTATCTCCCTGATGCTGGGAAGAGCAGCAGGGTGGGAGAAGCATTACAGAATCCATGCCAAGTATTGCTTTTTTAAAGTATGGAGTTCTTTCCTGCTGAGGTTCGCATGACATCAGTCAAAACCTGCCGGATCCACTTTCCAGCGGTGGATGTGACCAGAGCCCAAAGTGGGTGGAGTTAAAATAGAGACTCTTAACTTTTGTTTAGTATGCAACAACAACCAAAAGAAGAGATTTGCATTTAGGCATTCTCCTTCCCCACATTGTGCAACGTTCCCGCCATCAACTTTGCAGTTGGGGAGACAAAGAGTACATCAGTAACCCAGAGTGGGGTTAGCAGTGGGGACATGGCCTGAAGAAAGGGCGGCGGTCCAGACTAAGATGCCTAGAGGTTTACGTTTGGCCCACGGGCTGGAGGTTTCCCTCCACTGCTTTAAGAGGATGAATCCATTCATTACAGAATTATGAGAGCTGCAAGGGCCATCATGGAAGCAGTACATCCATTGGACATAGCAGAACATAGCAACCCCCTCCCCCATAAGCCTCTCCAGCCTTTTCATGGAGGTCTCCATGGCTGGAGGAGATTGTACAGTTTCCCCAGGAATGCCCCCACCACCACCTGGCCCACATAAGCTCCTCCTCCTAGTAGTACCTCTTAGTATGGGAGCTGCTCTTCTCGCCAGCAGACCGCCTGCGGCTGGAGCTCCTCTCTATCCTCGCCTCTTCTAACTTTTCTTCTGGCATCTGGACCTCTGGGGGTGGTTGAGGGACAGCCACATCAACATCCTTTTCACTAGGGGGCAGCATTGTGACCTGGAGGCTGGATAAGCTCCGTGAAGATTTGGCTGGCTTGCTGTTCTTCTTGGTTTCATCTTCCCGAGCACCAGCCATTTTGGTTGCAGCATGAATATTCCAGTTGCTTTTTTTTGCAGGCGTGTGTCGAGGAGATGGCTTCTATGGAGATGGATGGACAATCAGCAACCAAAGAACCCTGACTCCCCCGCTCCCCCACACATTCACTCTTCTTCCTGCTCCGCTCCCCACCAATGCCCACGGCCCAAAGATTTCTGCCGTTAACAGTGGGCTCACTTTGCCTTTTGGAGGCGGAGTTGGAATCATCCCACGACCCTTCAGTTTTTTGGTCTTCTCCTTCTGCTCATCAAGGTTTACATCTGAGGTTGGCCGCAGCAGTTGCACAATCCTGACCCAGGCATCAAAGAGTTCTTCTCGCCTGTCTGACTCAGAGCACAGCTGGAGGTAGAAGGTGCGGCCGCTCGCAAGTTTAAACCGCAGCTGCTGCCTCTCTGCGTTGTGGACTGTGATCTTGACAAAGCGCAAAGGGAATAACCTGCATGGGTGTGAGATGAGATGGGCAACATTTAAGGCTTTTAGCTGCAATTTATAATTCTACACTGCAGAATGGAATTTCAAGTGATAATCTGTAAGAAAGCATTTCTTGTTCCGGTAGTTAATTTGTTTATCCATATCAAGTGTGGGCAACTTCTGGGAGTCGGGGGGGGGGTGTCATCCCCCCTCCCAAAATTGCCACCATAGTGGCCGTAAAAAAATTGATTTTGCCAGGAAAGAAAGGAGGCTTCCGGGCACATCATTCTGCTTGCAGAAAAGATGTGCATTCCCTGCACACCTTGTTTCTTTGTAAAATCACTCCTTTTTTTTGTTGTTGCTGCCAGCATGGCAGTAAATTCAGCAGCAGGAGCAGGATGGTGACAAAAACAGCCATGAGCCCTTGCATGCAGTCTGCGTATTGCCCATCCTTGATCTGTATCTTAGTAGTGTAAGTGGACAGTAGCTTGTGGGATTCATGTGGGGCTCATTTTAAGCTTGCTTGTGTTTATTTTTAATGGGTCAGTGTGTAATTTCAAGTAGCTGTCTTACACAAGTTGCAACTGGGTTGCTAATACCAACTTTGTCACAATTGAGTCTTGCTTTGCTAAAAGGACTCCGGATTGGAGCCCAGGCCTTTCTATGCACTCCTCTATGATTTGAACATCCTTGCAAAAGTACCAGAACAACAAACCTCTAAGATTTGGGAACTATATAGAGCAAAAGATTTTCCTTCTGCTGGGCTTGCGTGGAATGGAAAGGTGGCTTTTACAGGAATAACAATTCTTAAAGCATGTTGCTCCTGAATTTCTAAGGAGGGGCACTGCTTCTCTATCCTTCCATTCAGCCACAGATTTGGTGGCGGTGAAGACACACTATTACCACTTTATATTTGAGTAAATACAAAATGATGAATATGGATTCCAGGGTCATAGAAACCAGTGACTCAAATGAAGCCCTCCTTTCGTTACTGTGATGTGCTACAGTGATGAACTGAGCATGGAAGATTGCCATCTTGACATGCACTTGATGCCTCTGTGGAAAGACTCACCTGGTTAGCTCAAATCTCACTGGGGGGCGACGGCGGAACCGGGATTTGAGCTTTGAAGGATGCTCTTCAGGCGAGACTATGGGCCGTGCCAGGAGCAGCACATTGGGGATCAGCAGGAGAGGACTTGTAGAGGTGATGCCAACTGTCACGATTTGCTCCTGGTTGTGGATCTCAATTGGACCCCCTTGCTTGCTGATCTAAGGTACAAGGCACAGTTAACCACCTTCTCAAAATGGAGAATGTCTAATCTGGTGGTTCTTAAGACTTAATCTACTCCTGCCCACAAAGTATGCAACATTATCATTCAATACCCCCAAGGCCTATGTAAACCGCCCAGAGAGCTTCGGCTATGGGGCGGTATACAAATGTAATAAATAAATAAATAAATAAATAAGGCACAGGTAGAAAAAAAAATCAGGACACAAAAGCATCGCTATAAGCAAGGCAAACTTCTTTTGATACATAGGCAAGGCCATGGAGGAGAGTGTGGCCAGAAGTAAGGCTGCGTGAGGATCATGTAAGTGCTCTTAGGTGGTGGAACGGGGAAAATGCTGCGGTGAGAAAAAGTGGAATATGAGCTGGTGGATTCTGGAAGATTATGCAGACGAGGGAGGCAGTTTGGCATTTTTTGGAGAACCTGTTTTTATCACCCTACATGTATGAGGTAGTGCCAGGATGCAGTACTGGCTCGAGGTTTTGGAGGTCCTTTGGGCAAGACACCATCAATAGCCTCCCTCCTTCAGTGAGTCTACCTTCCCACCGCCATGGTCACCAGCTGCTCTTGCTCCTCATCCTTTCTCATCCTTTCTACCACTTGCCTGCTTGACAGCCAGGGAGCCAGTGAACAAGTAGGCAGTGGCATCTACTCCTCCTCATGACCATCATTATCTGGGTCACAGTGAACAAGCAGGTTGCAATGGAGAAGAGCAGGAACAATTCCAGGGGGCTCTTGTCAGTGAGCTGGGTTGTGGGCTCTCGGGAGGTGCCCCACCATGCCAACCCTTAATGCTAGGCCCTACCAGGATACTTTCATTATGAGTAACAACTGTCCTGTGAATGGCCACTGTTAATAATGTGATTGTCACTTGCAGAACTTCCTGCACTGTTAGAACTTTATCTTTCTGACCTCACTGTTAACTATTACCCCCACCCCCACCACTATATAAAAACCAGAAATTCTTGGTAACACTTGACACATCTGATGAAGTGAGCTATAGTCCATGAAAACTTATGCCAAAATAAAAGTGTAGATCTTTAAGATGCCACAAGACTCTTTGGTGCTTTTGCTGCAATAGATGATCAATGCTACCCTCTTGGAATGAAATGGTTTCTCCCTTGATTTTGTGGCTGTCACATACCCTCTCTGTTGTTTACTTTCTTGAAGCTTAACAGACATACTTAATCTTTGGGTGCCTCTACAAGAGCGATTTAAGCTCTTTCAAAGCGCATTACCGATTTTACTTCCACATGAATGGAGTGCAAATCGGAGGTTGAGGCGCTTTTTCTGTCTGATTATTCGCATTATTGAATGCGTGTTAAATAGCGAGTTTTAATTTACCGCGGGAGTTAAAGCGCCTTATGGCTATGTAAACATGTGATTCTCCGCATGTAAACAACTTTAAAGCGTGTTTCATACAACCGGTAATGCGCTTCACCGCCTCCCGTGTATAGGGATTAGGCGTAAAAGCAATTGGGAGAAGATGCATATAAACAGCCAACTGGGCGTCAAACCGAAATCTTGTAGAGGGGACCTTCATTGTAAATGAATGTAGGACTGCTGTTTCATGCTTTTTGCCCCTGTGGTGGAGGGGACATTCCCCTTTAATTCCTCTTTGCTATGTACAATTTTTTTCAGGTCCTAGGGGAAAAATCTAGGATTTGGTATTTTATTCTTAGGGCGGGGTGAAGAGAAGCCATTGCAAGAAAAGAGAAGGGTCTGCCCAATGTCTTAAATTCCCAACTGTTTCCCATTTGTCCCTAAAATTTCTGAGTTCCCCCACTTATAAATTAGCCTTTGGGGGCCCATGATCTGATTAAGAAGCACTGGATTAATTTTTATTGCTTGTGTGCATGTGTGCTTCTGTTTAGAGAAGGGTCATAATTCAGTGGATATGAAATGGTCTGCAAAAAGAAATATTTACTCACTTCTCAGCCATGGTGTGAGCCCAATGTCCTCCTGGCTTTGTAGTTACCCACATGTATATACCAGCAAATCAAATGCTATATCAGCTGTCAGTGTTGTCTCAGTCTGTGCTTCCCATGGCTGCCTACCCTTTTTAATGTTTTAACAGCACTATATATATATATATATATATATATATAATATGATTTCAATGGGACCTAAGTCACCTAACTTAGTCTGGATTGAGCCTAATGTATTTGTGGAAAATGTGATGTATAAACAAACTGACTAATGATTGTTAGTCGTCACTCACTTAAGGCTCATTGATTTCACTGGTTTAGCTCTAAACATGCCTAAGTCTGGATCCAACCCTATGACTAGAAAAAAAAACATGTTGTGGAAGTATTGATGGCACTTTGGTATTTAGAGACATTCTTGTAGAAATTTGTCAACAAGATGACCTGTTGCCTGGAACTGCCAAAAAGGGGCTGGGTGTTGATGTTATCTAGTGCCTAGCAGGCCATAGTATAATTTTGGTGGACTGCATTTGCCTTGATGGGTCACACACTGAGCAGGCCTGTGGTAATGCCAAGCAACCAGTCTCTGCTTATCTGGAATGAGGAATAACTGATTCACAAGAATCTAACCTGAATAGGCAGTTTAAAAATTATTTTAAATAAATAAGAGTCAGAGCACAACTTTCAAGTAGATTTGAGCCTCGTTAACCTCTTGTTTTTAGAAATTAAATTACCTCCCCACCCACGTTAGCTTTTATCCTCCTTTTATGTCCTTCCGGTTTCCTCCCCTGCCCCTGTAAAGTCTCTCAGTGGCTTACCTGGACAAAGTTACTTTCAAACATAGGGGAAAACTTGAACAACCCATATTCCCCTTGGCGTAACTGGCGCTGAAGGGGTCCTATTCGCCTGGTGAAAAAGCCTTTTCCACGGGTCGCTGCTGTCCTTTGCATCTTAGAACCTTTGCTAGAACTGGGTGATAGATTATTGAAGATAAATTCAGAAATATGGCCAGCTTTTTTAAATAACTGGTTTTCAGCTTCAGGTTTTCACACATAAAGCTGAACAAAGACAGCAAAGTTTTGTGGTAGGGATGCTTATGATTATTCTGTTGTTTTTGTAGGAGCCAAAAGCACTCTTTATTTCTCCCCTTTGTACCTCACTTCAGGGAAACACATTGGAGCTCTGAGCACTGTCGATCTGACTCTCTGCCACAGGGCCGTTTTGCTGTCTGAGGCGGAACAGGAAACACCCCCCACTCCCCTGATCTAGGAGGATAATACCCAAGGCTGGGTGAGTTATTTTGGCACCTGAGGCAGATAATCCCATAATCACCTCTCTCAGGGAGTAAGAACACAATAATAATTTTTTAAAATAACTATTTGCTATTGTTTCATAACACCCCAAATCACTTTGCCTAATGTTAGGGCTGACTCTGCTCTGCTGGTTGTCTCTTTGACTTCCAGGCCTAATTCAAAGGCTTGGTTTCAACCTTTTCAAAGCCTTATGCAGTCCTGGGAGCAGCTTACGTTATGGACCCCCACCTTCTTCCATACCAACCTGCCTAGCCTTTAGGATGATAGAGGTTTTACTCTGTGTCATCCTGCCCTCTGAGATACTGCAGGCAGGTGCATGAGACAGGGCTTTCTAAGCCATGACTAGATAGTCTGCCTAAAGAGGCCTGCCTGGCTTCACCTTTAAGCATGGCTGGCTCCAACTTTGAGAGGTGCTCAAGATGGGCTGGGGGAGGGCACATCCCCTTGGCAGCAAGTCTATTCCTTCCTGTTAATTCCCACCAGACACGGGGCAGGTAGGCATGCTTAGCAGAGAAGGAGGGGGAAGAAATAGTGGGACGGTGTAAAGGCCGGAGCGGAACGGGCCAGAACGACCCCTTTATATTAAAAAAAACATGCCAAAAACAGTGGCATGTGTTAGAAACACTTGAGAACAATATTTTAGGACTAAAACCATTGTAATATTATATTACTATTAACCCCATAACTCCCAGAACAACATCAGGAACAGAATGGATGGCCCGGAATGGCCACTTCCAAATGACTGAAATCAACCAAACCCGCCAGGCTCACGTAACTCCATGGCAGGGATGCAATAAGCACCAAATTTTCCACGGAAACTACGTTCCGATACCAGTTCCGGGCCATAGTCCATATTATGCAAAACAGGCTGGAATGGCAACTTTCCAGTGAGCCAACTCAACCAAACTCACCACTCACTTATTACTAGGTGGGACAGATACAATCAACCACAAAACAGCCACGAAAACCACATCTTGATACCTGTTCCGGGCCATAGTCCATATTATGCAAAACAGGCCGGAATTGCAGCTTCCAAGTAAGCCAACTCAACCAAATTCAACAGTCACACATTACTAAGTAGGCCAGATATGATAAGCCATAAAACATCCACGGAAACAACGTTCCGATACCCGTTCCAGGCCATAGTCCATATTACGCAAAACAGGCCAGAATGGCAGTGTCCAAATAAGCCAACTCAACCAAACTCAACAGTCACACATTACTAAGTGGGACAGATTTACTAAGCCCAAAAAGATCCACAAAAACCACGTTCCGATACCCGTTTCGGGCCATAGTCCATTTTGCACAAAATAGGTTGGAACAGCAGCTTCCAAGTAAGCCAATTCAACCAAACTCAACAGTCACACATTACTAGATGGGAAAGATATAATAGCCTCCAAAACTTTGATGAAAACCGGGTTCTGGAGCTGTAAACATGTACAAAAATTTTGGGAAAGGGTGTTCAAAGAAATAAGTGAAATAATTGGAAGTAAATTGGAATTAAGCCCAAAGCTGGCTCTACTAGCAATATGGGATAAAGGCAATGAGAATATAAATAAGAGAGAATTAATAAACAACCTCCTGGCTCCCGTCAGAATAATGATTGCTAAAAACTGGAAAGGGCAAGGGGTATATACTAGGGATGTGCACTGGATCGGACCCGATCCACGATCCGAGTCTGGTCCAGTGGGAAATCGGATAAATTATCCGATTTCCGATCCAACAGCTGGATCGGCTGATCCAGTCTGAACCGATCCGAAAAGGCTCCGAACCGGTTCGGCGGATCGGCGGGCGCCCACTGGCGCCCACCGCCGCTTCCATTGGCGGGCGCCAGCGGGCGCCCGCCGATGAAAGTGGACAGCGGGGGGGGGGAGGAGGGGAGGAGGGGGGCGCTTACCTTTGAGGGACGTCCGCTCCCGTCCGGCACCGGCGGCTACTACCAGCGGGCTCCGCGGCCTGCTCCAGGGTGGCGCGCCGGGTGATTACCCGGCGGGTTACTCTAGAGCAAGCTGCAAAGCCCGCTGGCGGTAGCCGCCGGCGCCGGACGGGAGCGGGCGTCCCTAAAAGGTAAGCAGTGGCGGGGAAGGGGGCTTACCCCCCCCCGGGGCCGTCCGCTTCTATCCACGGGCGCCCGCGGGCGCCTGCGGATGGAAGCGTACGGCCCCAGGGGGGGTAGGGAGCGCGGGGGAGGAGGCTTACCTGCCGGGGCCGTCCACAGCGGACGGCCCCGGGGGGGAAGGGAGTTAGGCCCCCCCTCACCCACCCGCCGCCATTTTTTCCTCATAGACTTGCATTGCAATGCAAGTCTATGGGGAAAAAAATGGCGGCCGATCCAAAAATTACCGATTTTTGGATCGGGATCGGACTCGATCTGGTCCGGGGGGGCCTCTGATTTTGTCCGAACCGATCCATGACAAAATTGGAGGTCCCGATCCGGGTCCCGATCCGATCCGGGGGTCCGTGCACACCCCTAGTATATACTATAGAAGAATGGTATAAAGAAATATGGGATTTGGCACTTAATGATAAGCTAACGTGTAAAATGAAAATAAAGAGGGGAATGTCCAGTAAGGATGATTTTGGAGATATGTGGAGTCTATTTTTGGAATATGTATTAAGAACGGGGAAGGGGCAATTACCTTCAAAAGAGTCTTTACACTTTTGGAAAGAAGAATAATGTATAATTGAAGGTCTCCTGGGGGGAAGGGAGCATGGGGGGAATGCGGTATATATTGTATTTTATGTTGTTTTATATTGAATTATGTTGAAAAATAAAATAATAATAATAATAAAAACCGGGTTCTGATACCTGTTCTGGGGTATCAGAGCACTGAAGGCAATTGCAATAGCAGCTATTGGAACACTGGAAAAAGGGGCTCCTACTAGCTGCTCAAGGTTGCCACTGGGCCAGCCTTTCAGCAACCAGCAAAGATCTGGCTCTTTCAACACACATTTGGGCCAGGAGGGAAACTTTTTTTGGGGTTGTTGTTACTGTTATATTCATTTTAAGATGGTATGATTTTGCATTTTTACTTCAGCCTTTGTTATTTTGTGCTGTTGTCTTTTTAATTACTGCGTGATTGCTTTTGAAGTTAGTTTGCTAGACACCTTGAGGCAGGTGTGGGAACTCTATCTGAAAGAAAGAATAGAAATGTTTTAATAAATGGGAGTTTCCATTGCAATCCTCACAACAAACCGGTGGGCATATCTACATTGAAAACTTGTATGTGGTTCATACCTTTTTGTTCTGCCAGCACCCAAGAACTTGGAATTGTAATTAAGAATTCTTTGTCAGTAACAGTGGCAAATCATGGATTAATTAATCTATAATTTGCTGCCATTAACGAAATCATCAGATGAGTGTTTTATCGTATGCAATTGGCCACTCACGGTTCCCTGCAGGACATTTTGACGATGCAGCGATCCATTTGCCAGTTTTCCCATTTTAGAAAAAAACCTCAGAAAACCCAACTTTTGAAAAATAAATTGGGATTTGTCGGGATTTCCTGCCATGTGCAGGAAAGTTCCGCTATGAAGGACGCTGTTCCCATTGTTCTGTTGGGGCTATGTGGTCTCTGCACACTCCCTTGTGTAATTGGAGCTAGGCCCCAATGCGGAAGTGAAGCGGGGAGCAGAGCAATGGTATTAGACGGTAGGGAAACGCAATCCCCCACTCTGTCTGAAGGAGCTCTAAGTCTGAAGAGGCTCATACTGTTCTTAAATCTATGGTTAGAAATGCATAGTTCCTGCTCCCTAAATAACTGCACTGCCTCAGACTTCTGGTGAATAACGGATGATTATTAAATCACTTTAAGCCTGTACTGTAAACATGCCATTAATCAGTTTAGGGTTAAGAGCAGCCTTCCCCAACCTGGTTCTCTCCAGGTCTGTTGGACTACAACTCCCATCATTCCCAATCAGCAGTCCATCAGATCTGGAGGGAAGGCTGGCTTAGAGAGTTAGTGGTTTGTCCAAGGCTACCCACTAACCTTAATGGGTGAGCAGGATTTGAACCTGGGTCTTCTGGTCCATATCCAACCCTGCTACACTATGCTCCTTTTGGCCTTCATGGGACGTTTAAGTCCTCTTTCCCATTATTTGGCTGTAGATGGGGTTTGTGGGAGGGGTAGAAATTATAAATGACACACCCTTTCTTTGCACGAAATGCTTCATATTGGCTGCTTTGTAGTTTCCTGCAACCTTTGGAGCTCATCTTGATTATAGTAGCCCCTGCCTGTTATTGCACCGTTAGCTTCTTCTTAATATGAGCCCAGGCTCATTGGAATTTAATCTTGGAACTCATTTTCACTGCCTGGGCTCAGATATGGAACATGTAAAGTATTAATCTAGGAGAGAATGTCTCTGTGAACGTGCAGAGTGACTTTTGGTCACTGTTGAGTAATCACAACCAGACCCCCATATGCCAGAGATTAGAAGGAAGTGCTTCCAGGTCTATAGATACAGTTTCTGGGCATGTTTGACCCCCCCCCCCCCCCAACCTCTTGCTGTTTGAGCTCTTGGTCCCTTCCACCCAGTGGGGGTGGGGAGAAGGACTAGTAAAACGAAAAATCAATATTTTTTTACTCTATTCCCCCAAAACATCTCCCCTGAGAGGTACTAATTTGAATAATGGTTTCTCTGGATCCATACTGAAGCAGTCATTTGAAGTTGAAGAAAACCATCTAGTTGAAATGTGGTCGGGCAAACAGCAATATTAATTTTAATAGATTGTCCTTGTAATCTGAGATTGAAAATTTGTAACAGGGTTATGATATTGTTTATTTGTTCTTCAACTCATTTGTATATTATTGTGAGTTTTGAAATTGGTTCATTTTTTGTTTAGCAGTTTACCTATGTTTATACTTCTTAGTGTGAAGTTTTAATTATGTTTTATAAATTATTTTAATTGTATAGTACTGATATTCTGTGTAAAATCTGCAGTTCTTTCCTGATTTCTTCTTTTTCTTCCCTCACCCTTCCCCACACTTTTGGGTGAGGGACTGAGACTTACCTGGGCTCTCTGCTCTCTCACCTCATGTTGTCTTGCCTATCAGCTTCTGCTGTTCAGAAGCTTTCCTCCTTGGTCACACCAGAAGCTGTTTTATGACATCACTGTCTTTATTACCATTTTAACCCAACTATTATTTGCCTCCTCTGCAGCTAAAGCAGAGAGAATTGGGACAGAGAGATATTGTAAATCTGTGGCTGAACAAAGATTTGAAGTTAGACCATTATGCAGCTTCCCTTTTCAATAATAGGTGGATGACAAAGTTCAAAATCTAGCTATTAAAATGATCTGACTTTGGATGCAATGTTCAAATTCAATTCCTGATTCTGGTTTTATAGCTGGAAATCGAGATCCAACTCTTGTAGGAACCGTCCTTTCCAGTCAGATCTCCTGGAGAGTACCTGCTACGAACTGACTTTAGGAGTTTCAGGTTGTTATGAGTGTAACAGGGCTTTCTCAGTGATGGCCCCAACTTTTTGGAATGCTTTACCTAGGCAGAGGCACTAGCTTCTCATCCTTCTGATACAAACTGAGGGACAAGACTCCTGGATCTTTAATAGTTGTGTAGAAGATGGAACTTTAGATGGTTCAGGTTTTCTCGCTTCTGTATAACATGGTACCTGACAATGTTCTGTCTTCCCTGCCCATGGTCACTCCATTACCTAGCTGCTACTGCTAGGTAGGGTAAGGGAAGAGTGGGGGCAAGACCAGCCATGAACTTGCTCTTACTACGGAGGTGACCTGTTTTATAAGGCATCTTGCGCTGGTGAATGATATATGGATTCCATTGTAGGTACATTGACCTGCTTTGCTAGGTCAGACCAAAAATCACATTTGGACCAGTGGTCTGTGTCCAGCATCAGCCAGTCAGATGTCTCTAAGTCAGGAGTTCTTTCATAGATGTGGTACTCCAACTCCCATCACCGTTGTCCATTGGCCATACTGTCTGGGGCTGATGGGAATTGGAGTCCAGAACCTTTTGGAGGACCACTGCTTCTTCACCTTTGCTCTATGTTCTACAAGCAGGGTGAGGGACTGGTAGTTTTCTGTGCTTTTCCCCCTCAGCATCTGGCTGTTAGAGGTATACGATCTTTGTACAACAAGAAGGTTCCACTTTGCTGTCTTTATTTTTTTTATTTTTTTTTTTTAAATAATCTTTTATTACATTTTCATCCCCAGACAATTCCAAACTAACATCATACTTTATCATCACAAAAATCTTAATTGCCCTAACCCCCCTCTCCTCTCTCCCCCAACTTGGTTTCCTTCTGCTAGTATCACGAGTACCATAATTCTTCATATGCCTCAGGTATAGTCTTTTTGTTCTCTTGTTTCTTCATGTATTCTATGTACGCTTTCCAATCCGCCTTAAAAGTGTCTCTTTTCCTTTTCCTTTCATAAGTTTTTAGTTTCTGCGACAACTTTTCATTTATCGCAATCTTCCATAAATTTCCCCCCCACATCTTTATCGTCAACATTTTTGCTGTTTTCCATTTAGAAGCAATCCATTTAGAAGCAATCCATTTAGAAGCAAACACAAGTAGTGCTTTTTCTCTTAACTCTTTATTTCTATCATGAAACATATTCAGAAGAGCCAACTCTGGCGATCTATTTATCTTTTGCTCTGAAATCTCTTCCATTTTTTTTTTTTTGGAAAACTCTTTTAACCCTCCCACATTTCCACCACATATGTATTTGAGTTCCTTTAACCTTACAACCTCTCCAACATTTTGATGTTAAGTCTTTGTTTATTTTCGCCAACTTCACTGGTGTCAGGTACCATTTTTGCACCAACTTTTAAAGCCCCTTCTTTAAACTTCTCTTTCCATTCTTCCTTTTCCAAACCATTTCCCAAGTCTTCCTCCCATATTTGTTTTATTATTATTTCCCCTCTATTTTTGAGCTTTAATAAAATTCTGTATATTTGCATTATTATTCCTTTGTCTCCAACTTTATACTTGTCTACTAGCTCCTCCCATTCCGTCAGTTCCCTTGTACTTTCCGTTATTATATTGCCCTTTTAAAATAAATTTATTAATCTGCAGGCATGCCATCCATGATAATTTTAACCTTTTGTGTTTGTTTTTGCCACATCTCTTGTGTTATTGGCTGATGTTGCTTATAGAAATTTCTCATTTGTGTTAATCCTATTTCTTCAGGTTATTTTTTGTAACTGCTTTCTTTTCAATATCAACTTCTGAATGCATCCACATCGGGGTTAAAGGTGACGTACTTGGCATCAATCTTTCTTTCTTATGGTACCATATTTTCAGTATTCCTTTTATTGAACATTGTTTACTTTCCTGTTGTTTTTTATATCTTTTCTATTTTGAAATATATTTTGTATCACTTTTCTTTCTTATATCCCATCAGTTCCTTCACGATTTCCACCTATTGTAAATTTTCTTTTTCTCTTGTCATTGCTAATACATATCTTAATTGTATGCTTCATAATATATTTTTAATTTTGGTATACTCCACCCTCCTTCCTGTGTAGGTCTGTACCTAAATGCTTTTGCTGTTCGTAATCTTTTACTTTGAAATACATTTTTTTCAATTCTGTTTTGCCATTTCTTAAACATGTTATTTGGGATTTCCACTGGTAATACATTGAATAAATAGGTAAATTTGGGTATTAACATCATCTTTACAGTCATGATCCGGTCAGATACGGTTAAATGTTTTTTCTCCCATCTCCCATCTTTATTTCTTTCCACAATCTTCCATAATTCATTTTCAGTATATTCTTTTGTTTCTTGGGTATTTGTATTCCTAAATATCTAAAAGTTTTATCTACTATAGGAACACCTGTTATTTTAGATATTTCTATTTGTTTCTTAGGTCCTGTATGGAAGCATAATATTCCAGATTTCTTTTCATTCATTTTAAGACCTGCTACTTGTTTAAATTTCTCCAATTCTCTTATTACTTCATTTATTCTCTTTTTTGAATTTTGTATTGTCATTATTATATCATCTGCATATAAACTTAAGTTATATTCTTTCCTTCCTACTTGGATGCCCTTAATTTTTTTATTTTCTCTAATTCCTTCTGCCAAAAATTCAATTGCCATTACAAACAACAATGGTGATAATGGGCATCCCTGTCTTGTTCCAGAATTTAACTTTATTTCCTCTGTTTCTAAACCATTATACCTTATTCTGGTATTATTTTTCTCCCATGTTATATATTATTGGCATATTAGTTATAAATTTTGAATTTACCATATCAAATGCTTTATACACATCCAGAATCATTATTGTCATTGGTACTTTCCTTATAATGCTCCACTTTATTAGTCCAAATGTTTTCCTAACTGGTTGTGCTATATATCTATTTTTCAGAAATCCATACTGATCTGCCCCTATAGATTCATTAATCACCTCTTTTAATCTTTTAGCCCAAATTTTTGTGAATATCTTATAATCTATATTCAGCAAAGTTATTGGTCTATATGAGTCAGGATTGCTACTGTCCTTATTTGATTTAGGTATCAGTGTTATCAATGCTTGTGTCCATGTATTTGGGAGAGGGTCCCCTTCTTGTATTTCTAGAAAAACTTTCTTTAACTGGGGGATCAAATTCTCAGAGTATACTTTATAGAATTCTGCGGTATATCCATCCTCCCCTGCTTTGCTGTCTTTATAGACCTCTATGAACTTGTCTAATCCTTTTTTTTAAAGTTGTCATTGGCTAGTGGTCCTCACTACTTCTTGTGGTAGTGAGTTCCACAAGCTACTTATTTATGTTACTTAAACTATTTGGATTCTGCCTTTTAGGACATGCACACAAAGCGGCTTCCAACAACAGATAAAAATAATACAACAAAAATACAGAATGCAAATTAAAAACTAAACACAGGTACACAGCAGTGGTATAAAAGCAGCATACAATGAATGAATCAGGAAAGGCTAGGCAGAACAAAGTAACCCCAAAGGAGGCCTGACAATGAATCCCTGGGGAGGAAATTCCATAGATGTGGGACCACCACTGTAAAAGCTCTGCCTCTGGTGGCTACCAACCAGATTTTTCCTGGAGAACAGAGCCTCTGAAGTCTATCTTAAGGTCCTGGTAGGTGCATAGGGATGTAGGCAGTCTTTCGTATAACCTGGTTCCAAACCATTAAAGAATTCAAATTGTGCCTAAAAAAGTCATTTGCACTGAAAACAAATGGGTAACCAGTGCAATTGATGTGGGATTGGCATCTAGCTCCTACTTGCGCCCTGGCAATCCTATTCTGAACCAATTGAAGTTTTCAAAGTGTCTTTAAAAGTAGTCTTACGTAGAGCATTACAGTAGTTTGGCCTGGATGTAACCAACACATGAGTAACTTAGGCCAGGTCTGCTTTCTTCAGCTAGCAGCGCAACTGGCGTACCAGCCAAAGCTCCTTACTGCTGTTGTCTCCTATAGCCAATCACTTTTATTGAATGGATGTAAGTTTGACAGAGGGAGAACAATTCTCCCCTACCCCCTTTCTCCATAGTATTCAAGATTTTTATAAACCATTAAGAAGATTCCCTCTTAATTGTCTCCACCCCCCTAAACTAAACAGCTTTAAATGCTCTGGATAGGGAAGGTGCTCCAATCCTTTCATCATTTGGGTTGCCTTTTCTGTCCTTTTTCCAGCTCTGTGCTATTCTTGCGAGACAGGACAACTTCTGGAACTGAACACAGTATTCTTAATGTTTGAGAGCTTTATTGTATGCGCTAATTAGTGGGAAATTGCACAAGGTTTCTCTCTTGTCCCTTTTGGCCACACGAGGGTGCTGCCTGTATTTAAATGGCAAGGCTGGATTAGCTCATTTGGAGACACGAGGTCAATGGCTGGCCAGCATTATCTAGTGGATATTTGAGCAGAGCCGTCTGATTTGGCATGACTGGCCCCTAAACATGTGATGCTGGAGGCAGAAAATCCAAATGACTCCCCCTCCTGCAAATTATTATGGGGCACAATCCTCTGGGAAGTTCTTTTGCAGAAGCCCTGTTTAAATGCATGGAAGCTCTTGCACAGCTCTGGTTTGTTTTCATGGGGCCTTTGCAGGAGATCCTCCTGGAGGATTGAGCCCCATGAACCAGATCTATCTATTGCCTTTAATGGCTAGAGATCTTGGAGAAATCCGCAATGAGTTCATATAAATTTGGATTTCTATGAAACTGACCTGTGGATTCTGTAGCGGACCGACTTTTTCCAAGTCGTGTAGAATTAGCGCAAGTAGAACAACATTCTTGTACATTCCTAACAAACAATCCAATTCCTTCAATGAGTGGACAGTGGCATAAAAGACACCTGGCAAGCCGCAAAACACAGATGGAATGAATTTAACAAAACCCACACATCCCTATTAACGGCTCCTAAAATCCACCACCTTATCTTGCTTCCTGATGGCATTACCTCTGCCATTCAGGCTTTGAAGACGATGCCAAATAAGGTGAAGGCAGAGGAAGTATCAGGCCAAATGGGATTTTCCCCTGGATCTGCATCATCTGTTAATTAAGAGTTGAGGAAGGCAATGATGCCAGTAGTGATGGCTGAAAGAGGCCTTGGAGCTATTAGTCACGAAAGGCCTTTCCAGGTGATAAGAGAAGAATAAAAGCATTTCCCTCCATAGAGTCAATGTAGTAGGATCTTGCATGAGTAGTGCAATATCCTGCCTGTGGCCAGGATTGTATGAAGCTGCCTTCTATTGAGTCTGATTATGTAGCCCAGAGGTGGGCGAGGTTTTTTCTGTTGAAGGCTGTATTCCCTTGGGGATAACGCACAAGTTGGTGGTGGGCAGGGCTCAAGCCAGTGGAGGTGAAACCAAAGCCAAAAGTGGGAGGAACAGCCTCTCTCTCTCTTTCTCTCTCTGCCCCATCCCCTCTCGCTTGCTCTCTTTCCCCATGCATTGCAAGCTGCCATCAGAGGGAAAAATTCTCTTCCTAGAGTTCACTCATTGCTTGCAGAGAGCCTTTGAAATTAGGTTCAGGGTCACGTGAAATTAGGCTGCATGGTGCAGATTGCCTTTTCCTAATCTAGCCCAATGCTATATTGATTCCAAATGGCAGCATTTTGCCAGGGGTCTTTCCCAGCCTTAATACCTGAGGACCTTTTTTAAAAACTGGAGATGGCAGGGATTGAAACTGGGACCGTCTATGGGCCAAGCAGGTGCTCCTAGCACTGAAGGAGCCGTGGCCTCTCCCCGTTTATTTATGGACTCTTTCAGTTTATGAACTGCATTATTAGTCATTGGCTGTTGCAATACCAAATATTGTCAACACAAATGCAAGATATTAATCCTAATACAACTGTGAAGACACACACATTTAAAAAGAAATGGTGAAGTAGCATGCTGTTGGAATACCGATATGGGAGGAATACGTGGTCATGTACTTGTGACTTCATGCTCTTTATTGATATGGACATGTGTCTGTAGTTGTTGGTTCATTTTGGGCAAGCAACAATTAGCCCCAGTAGCTAAGTAGTTAAGTGGCATTCAGCTCCATGTTTTATGTATGGAAGTAGCTATTCCAGTTGTCAGTGCTTGCACTAGTTCGGAAGTTGTGAAGAACGTGCTACCAGGATGATCCTGGCTACAAAAGAGTAGGACTGCTGCTCTCCCCTCCTATGTACCCAAATCATAAATGTTTAGTATTTGTATGGCATCTTTCCTAAAGGGGCAAATCCCATGGGCTTTGGAAGGGTGTTCAGATTTCCCTTCCTGAGGTCAAAGAGAAAGAGAGACATCTATCCTCAGAGAGGGAGATCCAACCTTGCAAGCCTCCCATCTGTGGCTGCAGAAAGGTCCTCACCTGGTGCTTTTCCAGGTGAGGACCTTTCTGCAGCTGTGCTAAGAGAGGCTGTGGATCCAAAGAATCCAAAGTCCTCCCATTCCCCTGACACGGCCCTAGAAGGGGACAGGAGGACTGCCAGCTCCGGAGATGGCATAGTTTATCACATTAGGAGCAATGAGAAGGGAACACTTAAAAAAAAGGTATAAAAGCCACCCCCCCTCACATATACAAAAGCACCACCAACATCTTTCATTCTGCTGATCTGAGCTAGCAGTGTGTAAAAAAAAAAAGTGCTCCCTCTGCCTTGGTTTCTCCCTCCCCTATAGGATTGCTCTGCCTGTATTCTAAGCATTTCATACCCATTAATAATTCTTACAACAGCCCTGTAAAGTAGGCCATTGTTATTATCCTCACATACTGGAGATCTGAGGCTTGAGTTGAATTGGTCGCTTGTTCCAGGCCCCTTCATCTGTTCCTGTTTGAGGAATGATCCGGGGACTTCCTGGTTCATAGCTCACTAGATTATACTGCAATTCCACATTTGAAACCTAATACACGTTTCTAAACAATTGATTTTCTTTGCTGCCAGTGCATAAAAATGTTTCTCAAGAGCTTTTGTGCTCATTTCCCCCCATCGTTTTAGAACTTTCGCAGATTATCATTTTTTGCTCCAAATAAACTGTAAGTTGGAATCCTAACTTGCAAAGGCTGTTGAAAATGACACAGGCAGAGTTGTTGTTGGGTTTTTTTTTGTTAGAAACACAATGCTGCTAGCTGTTGAGTGAAGCGCAGGGATTAATATGAGCCAGGACTCACAGAACTTAAGCCCCAGAAACTCTTATTTTATTTTCTATCACAATTTTTGTTCTGCTTCATTTCTGAGCCATAAGGTTGCTGCAGTTTAAAAAAAGAAAAAAGAAAAACAAACTCAGCATTCTAAAATACTCAGTTGTTGGTTGTTGTTTTGAAAATACTGCTTTAAAGTGTTGGACTTTGGACGAGGTAGCCTTGCATTCAAATCTTTGCTCCCCTGAGTGACCTTGGGCCCTTTCCTATCTCTCAGCATAGTCTGCTTTGCAAGAATGCTGTGAGGATAACATGGGGTAAACCCATGTACATTGGCTTGAGCTCCTTGAAGGGACGGAAGGGTAAATGTGTTAAATAAAGTATGTGATTGAAAAAATTAATTTACATTTCCTGCCTCCTGTTTAACAAAAGACTGAATAACAAATGAGGACGTACTAATAAATATCATCAAAAGAAGAAAATTGCAATATCTTGGTCATATTATTTGAGGAGAAAAATACACAATTCTCCAACTTACTATACAAGGGAAAATTGAAGGAAAAAGATCGGGGGGGGGGGGAGATGAACATCATGGCTAAAGAACTTGAGGGAATGGTATATCTGTACTTTTATGCGATTATTTAGAGCAGCGCCGTCAAAATCAAAAATAGCTGTAATGATAGCTAACCTCTGATAGGAGAAAGCACCCTAAGAAGAAGGAGGCTCCTGTTTGGCCTAAGCGATTGACCCAGGCCAAGCAAGGAAGCAGTAAGACTCTTCCAGAAAAGATTCGCAGATGGACATGCGTCTAGTATAAGGGAATTATGCTATTATGAGGCAGCCATTGAGAAGTCACTGTTCATGCCCTTTGACAAGGATGGGGAACACATGGGCTTCCAAAGGTTGTTGTACTACAAACCCCTACAACTGTCTACACTGGCTTGGGCTGATGGAAGTTGCAGGCCGCCAACATTTGAAGGGCCTCACATTCTCCACCTCTGCCCTAGATATTTGAACCTGGTGTATGGGTGGTGCAATCGACAGGTGGCCTTAGAGATCATGAGGAACCTAATGCCACAGCTTTGCGCTGGAACACGAGAAGCATCAATAATAATAAAAATACAAATACAGAGTTTCTCCCAACAGATGCAGAATTTGAGCCATGGCTTGGATGCTGAACGTCTCAGAGCTCTGCACAGGAAGATATGAAGTAATATTGAAAGGGTGCCTCTGAGCATGTACCAAGTGCCTTTCCTCCACTACTGAGTAACTGTGGTATGTGGGGTGCCGCTTTCCCCCACCATCTGCCTTCAGTCTGCAGGTGTCCCTTATTGAAGGGCAAAAGCATTCCATGATCTCAGTGTAAATCAGGAGATATAAAACTCATCAGGAGAGTCCTACCAGCTTGAAGAGCATGGCAAGGGTGAGCTGTGGGTAAGGCTCAGCTCCCTCCAGGGTAGCACGTACTTATTGCATAAAAGGTCCGAACGCCTGTAATTTAGCATTTCCAACTCATTAACCAGATCAATATACAACAGTTACCCTTCACATCAAATGCATCGTTAGCCTATCTGTAATTTGCTTGCTCTTAAGTTCTCTCTCCGGCTCTTAGTGTGTAGTACTTGGGAGCACTAGAGGTTGGGGTGGGTAGGCGGGTGGGCAAGGGGTGTGTGACGCAGAACAGCCTCTGCGTTGGTGCAGCTTAGTGGGGAGAAAGCCACAGAGTTGGAGCCAGGCTGTGAGCAAAAAGCAGCTCAGCTTCCAATTGCAACCTGGATCAAGGGAGGGCTGCCCCATAAAAAAAAGGGGGGAGGGGGTGTGATTCTGTTTTTTGCAGCACCTATAATACAGTTGCATCATTCATGTTGTCCTTCAAAGTGCAGACTCTGTAGGTGGGCATAACAAGAAATGCTAGAAAAACTGCCCTGCTGTCCCCCTCTGCCCCACTCTAGCTGATAGAAATTTCACTTTACAGCTGATCATGAGCGTGCACACGCATCAAATCCCAGAAGCCCTCAGAAGGCCTTTTCCATATGGTCTCATCTCCGAGCCTGGATTGGGTCTTTAGAAGGCTGGGCCAAGGAACACATACATAAATTGGTAGCTGTCAAGGAAAGTAACTCTTTGCCGGCAGCAGGTGCACAACTCTTCCCCGAGTTCTCATGCACCCGCCTCCCGGTTCCCCAGCCCGAAAGGTCTCCAGCCAACCTCAGGAAATAATCACACACAGTTAAGGACTGAAGTGTTTATTTAAAAGCTAATCTCTAAGGTTTAGGGCCTCAGTCGGCAATAATCATAAAATGCCAGCTAGGAGAGAAGGGGAGGGAGAGTGGGTAATGGGGTGTGGGGGGAATGGAAAAGGAATGTGAGGTAGAATTTAGCAACACATCTTTAAAACAATAAAACCATTAACCCCCTATCAGTCACACATCTAAAGGTGACAAAACTTCCCTGGACCGGACCAGACTAAAATAACAAATTCTAGATGGAAGTACAGAGTATCCTCACTGTACAAAGGGATCTCTCCATTCTGCACACCAACCTTGGAGAAGATGGCCACTGCCCAGTTGGTATCTTCTTTTATCTCTTCTTGGGGCAACTGGTACCGTGACTATTAGGAACCAATCTCCATCGCCTCGCTCAGGCTACTCACCCCCTCCTTATTTCCCACAGCTGAAGCCTGGTAACTTTCTGCCAACTAACTCAGGTGGCAAGAGCTGGGAATGAGCAGCTCAGAATTCCACAACATCTTCCTCTCTCTGAGAAGTTCCCCTCACAGCTCTGAGGCTGTATGCCTCAATAAGGCAGGCCACTCTTGCAAAGCAGGCCACCCCAACCAGAAGGTAGCCTTTCTTCACAGTAGCCAATAAATATAATACCTCCATGTAGCAGTTCCCAAAGTTCCATCACACAGTAACGTGACCAAGGGACCAAACCTGTCTATGCAGATATAGAAGAAAGTTTGATTCATACTGGCTGGGGACACTGGTGTTTCCAAATATACCTCCTTTATATTTCTGAATATAAGCACATGGCTGCCATTCACTGCTGTGGGCACAGCATTGAGGGACATTGTTAAACTGAGGAAATACCCTTCCTACCATCCTGCCACAGGATGGCCTGTCCCACATGGACAAGATCCACAATGGGGTGCAGTGCAGTGTGTCTCTCTGTGCAGAACACCTAGAAATCCTTGCAACAGACAAGTCTTCCCTCCACATATGTACCCCAGAAGCCTATAATAATAAAATATTGTTTCTGTCTGCACCATAGTGCCAAGATCATGAAACCCAGACACCTGAAATTTGGCAAGCAAGAGGACCCTAGCGGTGTGCACCTTGGGGTTATTTTGTTTTTAAAACGCATTAAATATCTTTAATTAATTTAAATGTGTTTGAAGCCTGAAGTACCATCTTCAGTCACTAGGTGGCAGACTCCCCTAACCAGCACATAGCTTTGTAGATGATAAAGTTTGAAGCCAGGGAAATCAGTAATCTGTCTGAGGGACATAACTATATGGATGCCTCTCCCTCCTGCTGTGGGATAGCACTCTCTCAGGGGAATGGAGTGGACAGGAGCCTCCTTCAAGGGGCCAAAGGGGTCCGCCATGGTAGGGGTCATGCCAAGGGATGCCAGCAGGTATGAGTTCACTTAGACAGGGCAAGCAAAAAGTGAAAGATGCTTGAAGGCTTCAAGGTTTGCTTGAAGGCTTCACTGTATCAAACTAAGCTCTATTGCAAACTGTGCAAAGCCAGGTCTGTTTGCTCACGTTCAAAGAAAAATGTGTGAAATGTTGCAATTATAAAATAGACTTGATGTCAGAGAGCTAGTGGATTAGCTGGTATATAAATACAGGGGTCCCGCCAAAGAGAAGCCCTTTTGGATTTGAATCAGAGAAATGTAAACATGTCCTTAAATGTCCATGGGATTTTAAAGGGCTCTTTAACATTGGCTGGATACTGCCCTGGTAGTAAGTCAAGGAGATGGGGAGGCCTGCCCTTAAATCTTTTCCCCGCTGGCCTGCACTTGACACACCCAAGGGCTCCCCCTGCCTCTCCTGCAATGCATAAAAGAGAAGGAAATAAATTCCAACTTGTAATTTATTCACGCTTTGAAAAGAAGAACAATCCCGGTGGGGACATCTGGTCCCCAGCAGGTTCATGCAGAGAAAGAAGACATGGCCTGGGAGGAGTTGCCTTGGCAAGCTTTGAATGCCCCCCCTCCACTTCCCCAATATTTCATAGACTGCCCGCAAACACCACCTTTATAATTAGAAGCCCTGCGCCTGCTGGGCCCTCCGCAGAGATCAAACGCTTCCCTTCCACACCAGCATCCTACAGCCTGGCGTCTGCGTGGAATACAAAGCACCACTTAACAGTTGTGCCTCATGCTCCGCATGAAAAGCTCCTGGAAACATGGCCTTTTTGTGGAACCGATAATCAAGGGACTTGTTGCTCGGGGAATGAGAAAAGCCTCACCGTGCGAGAAATAATCAAACGGTGTCCTTTGTTGAGACGTCTGCTTCGAAGGCTGGAGGGAATTCAAATGAGAACCAGCGCAGGCAGGCTTATTTTGTGGGTAGAAGAGGGGCCGTTCTGTAAACCAGGGGTGGGGAACCTTTTTGCTGCATTCCCTTGGGGGTAATCTGTGATGGTAATATGTGCTCACCACATGTTGGTGGTGGGCAGGACCAAACCAATGTTGGGCCAGATCTACACCAAGCAGGATATGACACTATGAAAATGCTTTGAAACTGTATATGGAGTGTGTCCTGAGCACCAACAGTTATCACTACTGTTATAAACCGTTTTAAAGTAGTAGTGTAGATCCTGCCCTGGTTAGGGTCAGAGGCAGAGGTAGATGGGGCTGCCCTCCCCCCCCCCCGCCTCCCTGTTCTTGCCTACGGGCCATGGGGAGCAAATTACTTTTGCCTGAGGTCTGAAGATCACTTGCAGAGGGCCTTTGAAGGCTGCAAATTAACCACGCCTGCTGTAAACATGGGGGGGGGGGGAGTGAATAATAGATTCACTCCAGGGAGTCCAGATTTATGGACATGCATCTCCTTCCCTTTCCATTTTATGTTGGTTACTGTGAACATTGGTGTACACCACCTGTGTGAGGCTCTAATTCTGTTTGTAAGAAAGTGGCTAGGGTTGGCCAAATGGTCTCTGACTATCTTAGGGCATCTGTACATTAAGGGGAGTCCATCGTTTACTCAGAGCAGTTGTGTTCCCTGGTTGTTTGGCACATTCTTTGCAAGGAGAGGGGCAATGAGGAGGAAGAGCCTGCTGTTTCCCTTTAAATGGCAGACACGTTTGAATCAAGGGAGCGCCTCCCTCCCTCCCTGGCATGTGTGCAAAGGAGCAGGAGTGTGTGTCTTATTTTCGTCTGCTGTAAGTCTGCAACCCGCAGGACACTTACTTGAGAGTAAGTCCCATTGACTACAGTGGGATCTGAGTAGGCATACAGGGAGCTACTAGCACAAACCAACAGAAAGAAGAAAAAATAATTAAAAAGAATCACATTGGATTTAAATCTAGCACAATTATATTATAGCATAATGAAGGGTTTTGTTCTTGTGGTCTTATAGAATCCTCTATGTCCCTTTGGCACACTTACTTGGCAGTAAGCCCCATTGAACTTAAAGGGGTGCTCTTGGTAGGGTGGGGGATCAGATCTGTCTCCCTTTTTTTTCAGGGAGACATTTTATCCTTTTCTCCCTCCGATGCCAGGGAAAGTCCTTCCTCTGCGGGTTCATAGTACAATGCCAGCTTTACACACTGCCGATTTCACACCATTAAGGGTTTATTCCAGTTTATGTCTGATCTTTTAAAAAGCAGAATAAATGGGGAAACTGTGGGAAATGTCCTGTTTGCTGACAGCTTCATGAAATAGAAGCCCTTAGAGTGACTGAAAATAAAATTCATCTGGTATTGGCATCACACTCTAGCCAAGACTTAGGGATCCTGCTGAGAGACCATTTAGAGAATCTGTTTTCAGTGGAAGGGCTCAAATAATAATAATAATAATAATAATAATAATAATAATAATGTGAAAAGCTCTGAGCATGTGCAGAGTGCATGGCTTAATTTGACCCAGATGTTTTTAGTATTTAGTCCCATAAGTTGTCTTCAGTCCCCAAGAAGATGTGGAAAGATGGACGAAAGGGCTGCTGAGCACATGCAGAGTGTCATTTATCTCCAAGCAAGCACTGTCAACCTTTATACATCTGGGATCAACTAAGGAGGAAGGATTCCAGGTTGGGAGGTGAACTTTGAACTAATTACTGACCATGATCTCCCACCTTCTTAACTCAGGTTGCCCACTTCACTGTACTGGTTTGTTTGCTGTTCAGTTGTGCAAAGGATGAAACTATGTGGCCCAGTGAGACCTTAATTCATAGTAATGGACGAATCACGTTAATCACCGCCAAGCAGTGCAGTCTGAAGAAAAGTCTCCATTATGTTCTCCAATTTGCAGACATTATCCTTGCTGGGGAGCGTGCAGCGAGCGTCTTGCCCATTGAATTAATCTGCTTTTGTAAGAACAGCACAGATCGATCACACCATCAGGAAAAAATATTTTTACACCAGAAGCAATTTAATTCACAAAAGACCTTGCATCCAGGGACAGAGTGTGGGTGGAGCTGCTGAGTGGAATTAGGTCCCAAGGCATCAGCCACATGGGTCGGAGATCTCAGGTGAATGAAGATGTGGGACCCCAAGACTGGCAGTAGGCTGAGATCCTCACTGAAAAGAAATGATACCCTTTTTGATTGTTCATGGGTTAGTCTCTCTCTCTCTCTCTCTCTCAGCTTCTCCTCTGAGGCCCTGTAATAATAATTATTAATGTTCATATTTCCTAACAAATTGCTTCTCATTGCTCCCCTGCCGCCTACTTTGTGAGCTCTGCCTCATTACACCACATGCCTTTTCTGAGTTTTTAATTTTGTCATTGTCTTGACTGTAAAACCCACATGGGGTCAAAATGTATTATCCTTCATTCTTGGATATACTTTTAGATGTCTGTCACCTTTGCTTTCCCTCCCCTTTGAACACGCTCAGACTTTCCCACCAGATATGTTTCAGCCAATAGTCACTGCAAAGTCTTTGATTCTTATTTCAAGGATAAGAATGTAAGAACATAAGAAGAACCATGCTGGATCAGACCAAGGGCCCGTCTAGTCCAGCATTGTTTTTACATGGTGGCCAACAAGTTACCCATGGGAACCCCACAAGGAGGTTATGAGTGCAATAGCATCCTCCTGCCCATGTTCCCCAGCAACTGGTGCACACAGGCATATCATAGAGACATATCATAGAGGTATCAGGACTAGTAGCCATTGATAGCCTTCTCCTCCAGGAATTGGTCCAATCCCTTTTTAAAGCCATCCAAATTGGTGGCCATCACTACATCTTGTGGTAGTGAATTCCATAATTTAACTATGTGCTGTGTGAAGAAGTGCTTCCTTTCATTTGTCCTGAATCTCCCACCAATCAGCTTCATGGGATGACCCCAGGTTCTGGTATTATGGGAGAGGAATAATTTTGTATTATCCCCCCCCCCCCACAAGGAATTGCAACCTTATAGAATGGCAGGTGGGGGGGAACTGCACAAAAGCCTCAAATGCTTGGTGGTCAGGGGGAAGGGTGTGGGGCTAGGAGCAGGGTGTGGGGCCTTCTGGGAACCCCAGGAGGGCAGATTGGGACTCCAGGAGGGCCAGATTTACACGGTGAGATTCTGCAGCCCAGGCTTATGCAAACGTCTACCCCATTCCTGAATTATTTTCTCCATCCAAAGGAGTGCATGTGTAAAAGAGGAGATGAGTCCTCCCTTCCCAGCCTACTTGCCTGCGCTCCTTCACTCCAGCCATTCTTTTTCTCCCCACCCAGCTCACTTCCAGGCTTGGAGCTAGGCTGGGAAAACAGTAACAGGGTGATTCACTGCAGAGAGGACAGGGATGTTTTGGTTCTCCTTCCCTATGCATCTCTCTTGCACACCTGTGCAAACACATAATCATGGAACAGGGCAGGCATGTGGAAAAGCAAACTTGGCTGCTGGCTGGCCCCAAGTCTAACCCAAAGTTTCTCTGACTGGTGTGGCCACCCGGGACTGTTGACATGACCACAGAGGCTGTGTTTTGTTCTGTTGGCTTCTATGCAAAATGACTGTAGTGGCCTGTGACCATCATGTGTGTTCTTGGGCTTTACCTGCATGCTCAGCTAAAGACCAAGGTGAGAGCCATCGATCAAACCTTTCTCACAGGATTGTTGCGAAGCTAAAATGCTGCTTCTCTCAGGAAAGGCAATTAAAAGAAATAAAGATAAAGCCTGCCTGCCTGCATCACATTCAGCCTCTCTTGCCTGCAATCTCTCAGGCCCTCCCCTTTCCCTGTTGGAGTTAAGACAGGATGCAAGCATGCAACTTACAGCAAAAACTTCAGGGCCAGCTTAGATGATGTATAGGAGATGCGTGGACAGTCTCCCAAGCGTTGGCGGCTGCAATCAGGAGCTGAACAGCAGTGGGAGGCAGGGGCAGCTAATTCCGTTCCCTTTCTGCTTTTTTCTCACTCAAAATATCCCCCCCCCCCATCTACTTACCTTGTATCTGTTCTGCTGTGGGGAGAAAAGCGGCTCGAGGGGGGCAATTCTGAGAAGACAAATGGCAGGAAGGGAAAGGGTTAAACAATTCCTCTCACCTATCATTTCTCCCAAGGGTACTTTTCAGTTTTAAAAAAATCACAAAACATCAGAAAGCTGCTCAGATCTTTCCTACCGATTGTCTGATTTGTCCCTTAGTTGTTTCCAGCAGACCCATATCAATACCAAAGATCCACCTATAACCTGGCAGTGTTGAGAAGCCAAGGAGAACTTAGGGGTCCTGGGACAGGGTTGGTAAGAGAATGGGCTGCTTCTTCCCAATTCCCTCCTCAATTCCAACTTGAATTGCCCACAGCAGCCGGATCCCAGCTTGCTCTCCTGCTCTGGAAGCTGCCGGCCTCCCTCCTTAAGAAACACAACCAAGTATCCACGGGTTTTAATTATTCATCTTAGTGAAACAAAGAGAGATTCATTAAAGCATGTTGCTTGCACCGCAGAGACCAAAGGTGATTCCCCCCTCCTGATAATTAGTTGTTGAAACAGAGAAATAAAAGTATTATTAGGATTTGTCCTGCTTATTTATTTATGGGCCATCTACAAACACACACACTCATGTTGTTCTGGACTCGTGCCATAGCTAGAGGGGGAAGTAGGAGGGGGGGAAGGTGGTTGAGTGGGGGGGGGGATGAGAGTTCACAGCCAGGCATTGGTTTAGAATTTAAACATTTTAAGGCTCTCATCTTTCTTGTTCTTTCCCTATCCCCCAAAGACACTTCTCCCTGCCACCCATCCACCTCTCATTCTCTCTATTTGTTGAGTATGGTACCAGCATGCAGGCAGCCCAGTAGTCTAAATGACCGGGTGGGGTGGGGAGGGAGGGGAGAAGGGATGGCAGAGTAGGAGGGGCTTCTATTTATAGTTGAGAGCTCCTATTTTGCAGGGAAAGAACTGGGCATGAGAATGACCACCTCTTCCCCTCCAAGCAAAAGTACTGGCTGAGGCTGAGCCCCACACATGCACTCTGCCATAGTTCCATCAAGGAACTTAAGCACCAGGCCCAAACCCAGGCCCTCAGCAAGCCGGGCTGGGACTCAGAGGGCCTGTTCAGAAGAAACCTTAAACCCTGCTGGTTAAGCAGCAGGGTTTCAGGTGTCTTGTGCAATGTGTTTTGCTAAACCCTGCTCACTCACTAACCACAGTTGAACTGTCTGCGGCAGGTTTAGCGGCTCTAACCATGGCTTAAAGTGCTGTGTGTGACAGCACGGCTTGCAGTTAGTGCTAACCCCAGAGAACCACAGTGTTGTCTGAACAGGCCCAGAGAGGCTGTTCCCTGCTTCCTTTCAACGTGGGGCCAAAAGGGGAGGGGGGAAATTCGGCTTGTTAGATGTGCATCTTTTGCCATGTGTCTTCCAATCCACGTTCCTCCTCGCATCGAATGCTTCCCATAGCAAGTGGGACTCCTCCTTCACACTTTAAAGAACTTGTGTGTGTGTGTATTGGGGGGAGTTAGCAATTGATATCCTCAAGGCCAGCTCCCTCCCGCAACTCCTTCATCAGTGAAGGAGGTTTGCTACCGCTGTCCCCTCCCCAAGTGAATGATTTGCAGATAATGACTAGTTTATCTTATTTCCTGAAAACCAGCATTCAGTAACCTTTTAGGGCATTTACTGTAGTCACACAGGGATGAACATTAAGCCATGGAACATGCGGATTTGAAGGAAAATAGTGGTAAACACTTAAAAAAATGTTGGTTGCTGTTCACGTGAACATTCTGGCTGTGGATGTCCCTTCTGATTCTTGCGCTGTGCTTTGAGGTGTGGGTATGTTTCCATACAGCACACGAGTGGGGGAGTGTGTATGAGGGAGAAGAAAAAATGGGCCCATAACTGGTGTGTGTGTGTGGGGGAGATCACAGGCATGCATTTACATGGGACTTTGCTCTTTGAGCAGGAGCCCACAGAGCACACCACCAAGACCAGATCTACACCAAGCAGGATACGACACTTTGAAAACGTTTTGTAAACTGTATATGGAGTGTGTCCTGAGCCCCAACAGTTGTCATTACTGTTATAAACCGTTTTAAATCAGCAGTGTAGATCCTGCCCGGATCACCTAACGGTCATGCCACCTGCCGCCTAAGACTGGAGTTGCAGGACCTTGGAGAGCTCCAAGTGAGCAGTTTGCTCTGACAAGCTCTGGAGTCCAGTTGAGGCCTTTTATACTTCTCAGCCCAGACTGCTCCTCTCAGGCTTCCCTTCTTTCTGGAAAGTGGTGAGCTTAAAGGAGTGGAAAACTTGTGGCTCTCCAGATATTGTTAGATTACAAGTCCCATCATCCCTGACCATTGGTCATTCTGGCTGATGGGACATGTAGTCCAACCACCTGATTGGCCACAGGTTCCCCATACTTGGCGTAAAGGGGCAGTCACCTTGCCTGAATAAAAGCTGTCCATCTCTTCCCATTACTTCCTACTCGGTTTGATGCCTGTGCTGGTGATCCAGTGGAGCCACGATTGGGTCCTTGGGAACTTCAGGCTCAGGAGTTGCACTTTCTCTGGATTCCTCTTTAGGCTGAGGCCCAGTGTCAGGGCGTGTGTCTGCATCTAGCTCAGATGTGGACAACTTCAAAGGCTCCCCTGGGACACTTTCCATCCCTTGTACCACCTTCCCAGGCCACAGTTCATCTGCGCTGCCGAAATTTGGCAGCAGCAAACAAAACAAAAAATAAAAAACAATGCAATGATCTCCTCCAAACTAAATTTCACTCCACATTGAAAACTAGCAGGCAAGGGAGAAGAGTTCTAGCCTAGCTTTCTCCCTGATGTGCTAATTTTCTATGTGTAGGGATTATTTTTGAAAGCTCCCAAATTGAAATGGTACAGCGCAAGACAGGTTTATGGCCTCTGTGAGAACTAAACTATGCTGAATGATTTCAGTAGAGAAAGTAAATTAGTGTCCCTGTAGACCCATCACTCTATCTCAGTAAATGGTAGCCATAGGAAATAAAATGCACCTAAAATGCTAAGGAATGTGGTCTGATCTGCACCTCATTTCTTAAAATGACACATAATTATAGAGATTAGAGGCAGGAAACTGATAAATTCCCCTTGAACCCGCTGCCCATAGCAACATCTTTATGTTGCTTTTTGTTATGGGTGTTGTAATGTATTTGTTAGGACTGAGTGATTGATCAGTTGCTCCTGTTTTGATCGTTCGGGGCTGCCACTAGGAGTTTCAGGCAAGCCCCATTTTATGTGTTTGTTAGTTAGCTTCTGGAAGTTTCCTAGTAAAGAAGCATAGTTGAAGCTCCAAGCCTGACTCCTTGTGTTACTCAAGATTGAATGAGAAGAACACAACAGTGGCGACGAGGATAAAAACTTGAAAGCCTAGGCCTGGCCTCATCTCCAGAGAGAGAGCAGAGTGGCAAACAAAGAGCAAAACACTGAGGCGGCCTGGTCACAGTGAGTAATATAAAAGATGGCTCACAATATTGGGAACATGGAGATGTTTGATAGCACAACCGATGATTGGGCAGCCTATACAGAGAGACTGGAACAGTATTTTGAAGCAAATGAGATCACTGCTAAAAACCAAGTGCCAGTGTTACTGAGTGTCATGGGAGGCAAAGCATACAGTTTATTGAGAAGTTTAACCATTCCACGAAAACCCTCTCAATTCAGCTTTGCAGAATTAGTAAAAATAATGCAGGACCATGTGGCTCCCAAACCATTACTGATTACAGAGCGCTTCAGTTTCCATAAATGAAACCAGCAGGAGGGAGAGTCAATCACAGCATATATAGCTGAACTTGAAAGGTTAGCTGAGCATTGCAAATTTGGTGAGGGGCTGAATGATGCCTTGAGAGATAGACTGGTCTGTGGAATTTTGAAGGAAGCCATTCAGAAAAGACTCTTAACAGAGGAAGATTTAACATATAAGAGAGCAATTGAAATTGTGATATCTATGGAAATGGCTGCTAAAGATACAATAGAACTTCAATCAGAAGTGAAAGCAAACGTGAACAAGCTTGCAATAACATATAAACAGACTGTAGCAGGTACAAATGAACTGTGCTACCGTTGTGGCAGAGGTTCACACACACCAGCCCAATGCAGATTTAGGGGTGAAACATGCAGAAAATGCAATAAGATAGGACATATTCAGAGAGTCTGTCGTTCAGAGAAAAGTCAACTAATTGCTAATGACAGAGATAAAGATAAACGACCAAGACATCATGTAAAAAAACATACGGAGGTGCATGCTATGGATGAGGAACCCAATAATGAAGGCAAAATGGGGCTAGATAGCCTGGAAATTTATAACATAAAGGGGGGAGCAAGACAAGCAATATGGCTTGCACCAGAAGTGAATGGCAAAGTCATATCAATGCAGCTGGACACTGGTTCTGCTGTATCAATCATACCACAGCATGAATTTGAGCAGCATTTTAAACATGCTAAACTAAGACCTGCAAAAATACAGTTGATAATGTATACTGGAGAAAAGATTATTCCCATTGGAATGGAACCTGTAACTGTGCAATATAATAACCAGAAAGCGGTACTGGACTTATATGTTGTGAAAACAGGTGGACCAGCACTCTGGGGCCGTGATTAGCTGAGGAAGCTGCAGCTAGATTGGAGTGACATTAACAGACTGTATGCCACACTCGCCATGCCGAAAGCAACTGAGAATAGGCTGAAAAAGGTATTGGATGGCGCAGAGACCGTGTTTAAAGCTGGCATTGGCACACTAAGACACATCAAAGGCAAAATAGTGTTATAGGAGAATGCCACACCCAAATTTCACAGGGCCCGCCCAGTTCCATATGCCATACGCAACAGGGTGGAAACTGAGCTGGATCGCATGGAAGATGAAGGAATTCTTTCAAAAGTTGATGGGAGCCCATGGGCTACACCTGTGGTTCCCGTAGCTAAAAAGCCTGGAGCTGTCCGAATCTGTGGTGGTTTTAAGGTTACCATTAATCTAGTATTGCAGGTGGAACAATATCCATTTCCCAGAATTGAAGACATTTTTGCTAATCTAGCGAGGGGACAACTTTTCAGTAAAATAGACCTAGCAGAGGCTTATTTACAAATGGAAATGGAGGAAGATTCTAAGGTGTATCTCACCATAAATACACATAAGGGGCTATATCGTTATAATAGACTTGTTTTCGGAGTAGCTTCAGCACCAGCCCTTTGGCAGAAAGCCATGGACCAAGTGCTACAAGGCTGTCCAGGCACCCAGTGCTACTTAGATGACATCATTGTCACCGGAGAGAATGATGAGACACATCTATAGAACCTCAACACAGTTCTGCGGAGACTGGCAGACTATGGACTCAGAGCACGATGTAACAAATGTGAATTTTTCAAATCTAGTATTACATACTGTGGCCACACCATTGATGTGCAAGGCCTACACAAGTGTGCAGACAAAATCCAAGCAGTTGTAAACGCTCCGAGGCCAACAGACGTGGCACAGCTACGATCCTTTTTAGGATTTGTAAATTATTATAACAGATTTCTGCCCAACTTAGCCTCTGTACTACATCCCTTGCACACCTTGTTACAAGGGGGAAGGACATGGCAATGGAAGAAACAGTGTGAACAAGCTTTCAAGGAAGCAAAGGAAATGGTGACATCAGACACTGTACTCACACATTATGACCCATATTTATCAGTGAAACTGGCTTGTGATGCCTCCCCATATGGCATAGGGACAGTAATATCTCACGTCATGGAAGATGGCAGTGAACGCCCTATAGCATTTGCTTCATGATCGCTCACAGTGGCGAAAAAAACCCTATGCACAGATAGACAGGGAAGCACTAAGTCTGGTCTGGGGAGTTAAACGCTTCAACCAGTACCTATATGGGAGAGAGTTTACCTTGATTACTGACCATCAACTGCTATTGTCTATTTTCAATCCACAAAAAGGGATTCCGCTTACCGCAGCTGCTCGAGTACAGCAATGGGCACTGTTTCTTGGAGGACACCGATACAAAATATAATTTAAGAGGACACTCAGTCACGCTAATGCAGATGGGTTGTCCCGGTTACCCCTACAGGGTGAAGAATCTGAGACAAACACATCAGATGGAGATTCCTTTGACACGTTTTCTCTCATGGGAATTGAGAGTCTTCCCGTTACAGCGGAGATGATTCAAAGAGAAACTAGGAAGGACCCTACACTTTCACAAGTCTACATGGCAACACAAAATGGCTGGAATGCAGAGCAGAAATCTCAGTTGACGGAGTTCTATCATTGCTGTAATGAACTGACGCTTGACAGTGGGTGTATTATGTGGGGGCTAAGAGTCATTATTCCAGCCAAGCTCAGAGCCCAAGTACTGGAGGAGCTCCATGTTGGACATATAGGGATAGTAAAGATGAAAGCATTAGCTCGTAGTTTCATTTGGTGGCCTGGAATAGACCAACAAATAGAGCAACTTGCAATGGGTTGCTCTGGGTGTCAAGATGTCCAAAAGATGCCAAAGACTGTTCCACTTCATCCCTGGGAATGGCCTGCCTTGCCCTGGCAAAGGATACATATAGACTTTGCAGGACCATTTCTCGGCACAACCTTCTTAGTCATGGTGGATGTGTGTTCCAAGTGGCCAGAGGTGTTTCCCATGACTTCAACAACAGCCACCCATACCATAGAGGTATTAAGGGAACTCTTGCAAGAACAGGTGTCCCTGAGCAACTAGTGAGTGACAATGGACCACAATTTGTAGCTGAACAGTTTCAGACATTCCTTTAAAAAAATGGAATTAGACATATTACATCAGCACCGTATCACCCCGCTACCAACGGCTTAGCGGAAAGGTTTGTTCAAAGCCTGAAAAATGCTTTGAAAGCAATGTATGGGGAAAAAATAACATTGACACAAAAACTTGCAATTTTTTAAACTGCATATCGTAACGCTGTTCACGCTACAACATACCAAGCGCCAGCAATGTTGTTCTTGGGTCGTACCTTACGTTCAAGGCTGGATCTTCTCAAACCTAATCTGCGAAGAACTGTGCAAGAGAACCAGCTGAAACAAGCTGAGCAATCTCCACACGGAGAAGCACGACACTTCTCCATGGGACAAACTGTACTAGCAAGAAACTATAAGGGAGAACGGAAATGGATATCCGAAACCATTAAGGAACAGACTGGACCTCTCTCTTATAATGTACAGATTGCTCCCAACAATATTTGGAGGCGACATATTGATCAGCTGAAGAGATCTGAGATACCGAGCAAGGAAGTAGCCCCAGATATGGCTGTTGCTCCAGTTACAAATTCGGAGTCACCACCATCAACACCTGCCCCAATGGTGGACGTTTCAGCAGTGGTTGCTCCACCGTTACCAGCATCACCAGAGACACCGAGTGCTTTTGCCTCTAGTGACAGACGCTACCCTACTCGAATAAGAAGGTGACCACAGCACCTCAATTTGTAGATATACTGTGGGTTATATATAGTGGGGAGGAGTGTAATGTATTTGTTAGGACTGAGTGATTGATCAGTTGCTCCTGTTTTGATTGTTCGGGGCTGCCACTAGGAGTTTCAGGCAAGCCCCATTTTATGTGTTTGTTAGTCAGTTAGTTTCTGGAAGTTTCCTAGTGAAGAAGTATAGTTGAAGCTCCAAGCCTGACTCCTTGTGTTACTCAAGATCGAATGAGAAGAACACAACAGGTGTCCGTCTTTTAAGAGTTGTGCTGAATTTTTGAGACAAAATGAGTGCTGTTGAAGAGGAGCAAATCAAAACAAAACAAAAATCTCCTTCCCAAAACTACCTTCCACATTTTAATTCTTATTTATGAAAATACAAACCTCATAAATCACAGAATCATTATGCAATGTTACAGATATCAGGAATACAAGAATCACAAAATATGATTTAGCCTCGGTTAATTAACAGACATGTTCCCTTCTATAAGATAATATAATAAACACAAGATACATTTTTTAAAAATGAAACGATGTATATTTTCAGTCATTGCCCCAAAATGTGTTGTTCCAAAACATAATACGAATAGATCATCACTGAACAAACAGGTTCTCTTTAATTTGTCTCAGTCTGACTTGTATAAAATTAGTTATTTGGGGCATTATAGGCAAGTCCCTTGCCTTGAGAAACTGTTCAGCTATGGGCCATCTTTCAGTAATAAGCATGAGCAATTTGGGTTGCCATCAGCAGATTTATAATCATTTCTCAGCTTTTATTTCCTACTTTCCACTTCTTGTAACAGTTTCTCTGATGCAATTTGGGCATGTTCCCTTTCCCCATCATGTGAACACTTTAATGCTATTTGAAGCACTGCCCTTCCAGAGACACAAAAATGCTCACAAAACATGTTCAGTTCAGCACATCCCAGGTTATAGTGTAACAGTGTTCCTGTTGATACTTACCCAGCCATCAAATAAGTATGCAGCTTTGCTCTAGAAAGGATTGAATTAGAAATGTAACTGGCATAGCCTACCATTGCATTGTAGGAAGGAAGTGAGCCAAGCAATTTCAGGAGAAGCCCATAAATGCCCTTTTTAACAAATAACATTTTAATTAACTTGCCATAGATTGTCCTCCTGTAGAAGGGCTGTTCTTCTTAATTAAAACAGCAGTGATATTCCATAAAGGTTCCCTCCCTCCAACATTTGAGCAGCAGCGCTGGGATTATTTATAGCAGGTGTAATTTGAGTTAATGGCACAGTTGCTACTTTATTGGTACATTGAGCTAGTGGTCCATTAGCTCTTTGGCTTTGGCTGTTGATTATTAATATTTATTATTGTTGTGGCTGCTATTTTCCAATTGTCTTTTAGTGTCCAAGGGACACATTCCACTTAGTTTGTTATCCAGAAGTAAATCCAGAATGCGTGCATTGACTACCAGACATGTATTCTAGACAGATGCAGCTGGAACTGAGCCTGGAATTGACCATTTTATACAGTGCAGTTCTAGTAAGTTACCTCCCACTGGCATGTGACTGCCATTAGAACCAGGCTTAGTGGTTGGCAAAGCCTGGGTGGCAACATCGGACAGCATTTTGTAGAGGGAGGGACTTTAGTGCACAGATGCTGCAACTTCAGACTACTAGGGTCATCAACAGTTTGCACTGTATGTGAGGCCACAAGTCCTACCTGAGGTTTCGTTTGAGGTGGTAAGCCAGGATCCTGAACAATCCATTTAATCCTGCTTGGCTCCGTTCACTAGTGTGACCAGCTAAACAAACTAGAAATGGTTTGCTTAGGGTGTTGTCTAAATCTAGGATACTGGCTTATTGTTCCCAAACAGGATCATAACTCTGGTTTATGATCCTGACAAGACAAGATCCTGTGTTCGGATTATAAACCTAAACAAAAAAAATGTATTTAGCCACTTATACTAAAGGGACGATCCAATTGGGAGTGAACAGGCTGCATGCACTAGCATACAGCTTATTCATGGTAAGCCAGGATACTTCAGAATTGTGATTTACCATTCTGTATGAATGTGGCCAGTGTCTGTAGGCTCACAAAACTGAATGATCCTCTCTACACTTACAGACCAAAAATGATCCCTGCAAGTCGAAAAATAGCATGGACGAAGATAGAACATATCTTCCTGATGTGTCAGTTTCGATGCTTCTTCATACAAAAGCCGTGGCTACGTGTTCCCTCCAAGTTCAGAGGGGGCATGCCATGGAACACATCTTTTGGGGAGCAACGAAGGAAGAGGGATAGTGCCATCATGTCATTTTTGTGGGCTTCTCAGATGCATCGGACTGGAAACAGGATGGTGGACTGAATAGAACATTGGTCTGGACCAAAAGAGCCCTCCTTTTGTTCTTATGATGTGAGTGTCCACCTGCAATCTCAAGTGATACAGCCCAGGCACCAGTTTGCCACCTCAGTGGAGAACTATGCCAGAGTCTTAGTCAGATTTCTCCACTAAGCTCATCTGCATGTTGTTATTTGGTGTCTTCAGGGCTTCAGGTTGCTAGCAATGACCTCCAAAGCCCTAAAGAGCTTCAGCCCTGTCTAGCAGAATGGCCCTTTTCTTTCCTCTCCCTGGTCACAACCTCAGGGATTGATCAAAACTGCCCCTTTTGACTGTAGCATCTGGACCCTCTTAGTGCTCCAAGCTACCATTTAAAATAGTATGTATCTCTCTGTCACTCTATACAGATGGCAAATTTAAAAAAAACACCCATCAACTTCATGAGTAGAAGGAGTGCTTTTGTGGGCGATGGGATGGGAAGGGGGTCCAGCTCCTTTCCCCTCCCCTCCTCCATATTCTAGCTCTGCCTTCCTTAGCTTTGTGTTCCAAATCCTTTCCATTCCTTCACCGTCCTGCTCCCATGAGCCACTGCGATCACAATCCTGCATGGCCCAGAGTGTCCCTGTTAGCCCCACAGCTGTCTTTGATGTCATCATATGGGATAACTGAATGGGGGGAGTGGCAGGGGTACCATCAACAGGGACACTCTTAGGGCAGTCCAGGGAGAGGATGGAGGGTGGTGCCAGCCAACCCCACCTCTGCAGCCATCACACACTGCCCATGTTTATGGGTTGGGGACTGAGACAGAGGGCTGCTGGTACTCCTCAGGGAGCCAGATTTTCCTCTGGGGCCTCCAGCTGCTGACCCTCACCCTACAATGTCCAGTGCAGCAGTTATTCTCAGCACCGCATCTTCCATTGTCTACTCTCAGCTCTCTGATTGCTGCTGGTATTGTGTGTTATTTTCATTACAGTTTTAGGTGATCATTATGCCATTATAAAGTTTTTATAGCTGCGTTATTCAATCATTACAATTGCGAGCTACCTTGGGGACTTCGGTTAAGCAAAAAGGCAGACTATCGGTGTAAAAAAGAAAGAAAACACCACAAGCTTCTGCTTTCATTGCCACCACTTCCCAGATTGAGCAAGTGGAGGTAAAAATGTTCCTCTGCCCCTTGGTTCGTGCTGCAGCGGCAGCTACACCGTTGATATGAACATTGGAGGCAGTGCATCACCATGCGCCAAAATGCACCATCTCCATCAGTTTCTGACTGGTGGTCAAGCTAGAGCATGGTCAAGGCACTAGTGTGTGTGTGTATAAATACCAATTCGGTCTGTTGCCATGGAGATAATGTTGTAACTATTTGTAAGAACTTTGATACGACGTTTTGCCGTTAGTTTAGTTATTTTGTCTATTGGTCATGCTCCTGCCTTGCGTGTTGCCGGGACTGGCAATCAGGCTCTGGGCAGTATCAGGCTCTGGCACAGGACCTGGTTTCAGCACCTCTTCCCAGTCTAGCTGGTTCCTCCACTCTTTCTGTGTCAGAGGGTGCCTCTAGACGGACACTTTCTGTCACGGTGGCTTTGGAGTGGCGGCAGTTGGATTAGATGACATTGCTGCCACTGCGAAGCCATCTAGGGGCAAATCCCCAAAGCTCCGCACTAAAAACGTTGGACATTTACTCCAACTTTTTTAGGTTTGAGTGACGTGACGATGGCTTTTGCTGTCTGTCACTGTTGCTCTGAAGCTTCTGCGAGGTGTACCCAGTCTATGGTGACCACTGATTGGTCGCCATGGGCTGGGCAGGGAAGGGGATGGAACAGTGAGCCATAAGCTCACTGTACCACCTCTTTGCCTCTACAGTACTCCCCCCATTTTATGTTTATTTTTAAAAAACCTAACCTGCACGCCTCTACAGTACTCCCCCCATTTTAAATTTTAAAAAGCTAACCTCTGCGCCTCCGCAGTCCTTCCCTCCTCCGAGGAGGCATGGGTGCGGCAGCTGCACGAAAACCCGCCGTGACGCTCCTGCTGCTGTAAATGGGTGGCAGGAGCGCAAATGCATGTCGCACTGCCAGTGGCCAGTGGCATGACGTAAAACAGATGCTGTATAGAAGAGAGCAGATTTATGATTGCTTCTTTTCAGGCCTGGGGGCATGGCACCAGAGGCTGGTGGCTCCAGATTTTGGTGGGTTTCAGTCAGAACCAGCCAGAACTCTTTTTTGTCAGTAGGGTTCAGCACCTTGGATAATTCTTTTATAGTTCTGGTTGCTTCTGATTGAAACCCAGGTTCGATTCATAACCCCATCGAAATTGGAGCCACCAGCCTCCACTGGTACTTGGTACTTTCTGTACACATTTTACCGTGTTTGTATTGACATTCTGAGTCATCCCATTGGTCCATCAAGCTCAGTATTATCTACACTCACTGGCAGCGGCTGTCCAGGGTTTCAGCTGCTGGAAATTGGACTTGGGACTTTCTGCATGTGAAGCATGTGTTTTACCACTGAGCTATTGGCCTCTTGAATGGTTTTTCTATTGGAAATGTTTTGGAGTCTGAAAATCCCTAAGGCAGGAGCCAGAACATTAAATAAACCTATTTTGTCATATTCCTCTGTTTTGTCAGTCACTTATTTACCTCTGTCAATATTTCGCAAAGAGTGTGTGCATGTGTCTGCACAGCTAATGTGCCCCGAGAGAACTGGTGGCATGCTGTGTGATGAGATTAAATCCAGAAAGCCTCCCATAAACCCAACATGATCACCCATAGGAGGAGGCTGCCCACTGCATCTCAGCATGATTCACTGTTCTGACTTGCCTCCTTCCAATAAATGTGGAAAGCAGGGAAATGTGCCCCAGCTTCAGGGGTGTGACTGGATCATTCAGAGAACAACTCTATGCATGTTTAGACAGGAAACAAAGCCCTACAACTCCCAGCATTTGGCTGGGGAGTGCTGGGAGTTGTAGGGCTTTGTTTCCTGTCTAAACATGCGTAGGGTTGTGCCCTCAGTTACTCCAGATAGGAAGCTGCCTTATAAGCAGTCAGAGCATTGGTCCAACAAGCTGTGTATTGTCTGCACCACTTTCTCCCAACTCCAGATATTTTGGACTACAACTTCTTTCATTCCTGACCATTGACCATGCTGGTAGGGGTTGATGGGAACTGGATGTCACCAGTTTGGAGGAGGCTGGTCTAACTGACTGAGAGCAGCTCTCCAGGGTTTCAGACAGGCAGCATTCCCAGCCCTAACTGGAGATGCCAGGTACTGAACTTGGGACCTTTTCCATGCAAAACATGCACTCCTCTACTGAGCTCCAGTCCCAGCTAATTATCTTCTCCCAGAGGAGGTTGCCTGTCACTGGAGTCATTGCTCTGTGCTTGCTCCCTTCCAATCCAGAAGTTCGTTGACTCAGGCAGAAGTGTGCGTGTGTGTGTGTGTGTGTGTGTGTGTGTGTCTGGGTGGCACCACTGAGTTTTTATTCTTAAACATTATGTGGGTTTGGATGCAACCTTTTAATTTACCTCCGAACTTGTTTCAGAAGAAAATGTTTTCCTTAGCTCTCTGAAGGTTAGATAACTCTGACACTGGCACACACAGCCATGCGGTCTCTTGCCCTGAATCTTTTGTAAAGGCTGGCAGAGTTACAATTATTAAGTACATAAATAAAATAGAGAGTGCTTATGGCAGTATGAGCTATGTACATTGTTTAAAGGAAATTGTGGGGCACTAACTAGAACATGGTGGGCAACATTCAGCCGGTGGGCCTAATCTGGCTTGCGCAGGGGCCCAACCCAGCCTGTGAGAGTTAAGCACTTTCTGTGGGCCCCACCCCCTACCCTCCTGACCCCTCCTCCTGAAGGTGAGCAGCCGGTTATCTCCAATCAGAGGTCGGAGATAAGGTGGGGATTCCCTGCACCACTTCTTGCACTGCTCGTGCATGGGAAGAAGGAGCCCGGTTTGGCCAGGGCTTGCGGGAGTCGACTCCTGCAACTCCCATCTGAATCCTTTCCCACAATGCTCATGTCCTGATCAGAGCGCAAGCAGTGTGGGAAAGAGCAGCCCAACTGAGATGGGGCTTCCAGGAGACAACCCCTGCAAGCCCTGGGCGAGTCCCTCGTTCTGTGCACAGAGAGGCATGTAGTTCCATTCCTCTCTCTGCATGGAGGATTTTTTAAAAAGGTGGGTGGGGTGGATGATATCATGGGGCAGGACTCTGCATGTGAGCCCCCACCCCTGATGTTATCTGACTCACCAGCTTGGTCTGGGGCAGGAGTTGTAATCCAGCCCCTGGATGAAAAGTGGTAGTCTTCCCAAAAACTGGAAGGATTTGGCAGGGAGTATGGTTTCTTTTTAGCTTGGCTCCCACTTCAGCCACAGATGGAGAAACCGTGGGTGGGTGGGGTTAATCAGCACTCTGTTTTCTTTCTCCTTTCTCCATCCAGCTAGAGATGGCAGAAGTTTTTGTTCAGTCTGCATTTTTAAGTGAACCAACCTGGTTCTGATTTTTCGGATTAACGCAGGATCAGAATACACCTATCCTTTGGTTTTTACAGTTTTCTGAATTTTGCGATTCATTTCTCAACTCAAAAATAAATAAATACCAAAATGCATATAAAGATGTGCATTTTAGGTTAAAATGCATTAAAGTGTACATTTTAACATAAAATACGTGCAAGAATGTGTGCTTTGGAAATGAGAAGGAACAAAGTTATCAACAAACACACCCAAATCAGACACAGACCAGAAACGGACTGATCCCTCCCTGAGCTCAACTGCCAGGCAATCAGCTGATCTCCAGGAACATCATCCTTGGCTTGTCCATTTCTCGACCTTAAATACTGTCTCCCAGCCAATGTCTGTTTTCTGTTTCCTTCCCAGTTTTCTTGTGACTGCCATATTCATTTAATTAAGGTATTCATACAAATGTACCCCACAGCAGTTCACGATAAGAAGTTGCAATAAAATACAATCCCCATAATTAAAATACCATGCAAAATAAAGCACACAACACACTTAAAATAGGAGCATAGGAACATAGGAAGCTGCCTTTTACTGAATCAGACCATGGGTCTTTTTAGCTGAGTACAGATCTCCAGGGTTTCAGGGAAGAATCATTCCCTGCTCTACCCAGAGATGCCGGGGATTGAACCACGTCCAATGCCCTAACCACCGAACTATCACAGCTCCACTTTCCAAATGAACCACAACTTCAAAATCAATTCAGACTGCAGATAGACGATAACCCAATTACAGTGTTTAAAATATAGCTTCCTTTCTCCTTAGATCAAGAACAGTGTTTCCCTTTGAAATGCCCGAGAGAATAAAATGTCTTAACTTGGTGCCTGAAAGACAACAATGTAGGCACCAGACAAAGCACCCCTGGGGTGGAGGATTCCATAATCAGGGCAATATTGATGAAAAAATACCTCTCCTTTGTTGCCTTCACTTGATTGGTGATACACTGAGAAGGGCCTTAGTGGAAAAGCTTAACTTCCATGCGGGCCGATATGGGAGTTAGCAATCTTTAAGCCACCTGGATCCCCAGAATTAAGGGGCTTAAAGGCTAAAACCAGCACTTTCAGTTGAGCTCAGAAACACAACATCTCATGATGAGACTGAGGGGACATCTATATGATGCCATTTTGCCTACTGATTCCACCCCCCCCCCCCTAAACTCTGCAGCATCACTGCTGTGAAGCAGCATCAATAGGGTTATATGGTAGGAGTGAGCGTGGTGTATCCAGACAGGAAAAATCACAGCGCCGTTGTCCAACGGTGGTAATGGGCAGCAAATATCGAGAAACTGAAAACCTTGAAAACTTTTTTTTGGTTTTGTTTTCTGGAAACTCTGTGCAACACTGTAGCTTTGAAGGCCTGTAGCTGCGTGTTTGTGCTGCTACGGTTCATTGAATGTATGTGTTATACATCATAACTGTCCTTATTTTCGTTCCTCAGATTTTAATATCACCATGGCGGCCATTACTAGGCTTGGCGAGCCTGCCCCCTGGCCTGCAATCTTGCGCTTACCCTACATTGCCCTGAACTACACACACTCTTGTAATCAGGACTGAAGCCACCACTGACAGACGAACAAACAACCGTGGTGACATCAGGGCAATGTAAAAAGTTGCGGTAAAATGACACACCAAAAAAGCGCAGCTTCGTGGGGAATAGCACGATGTGGCTGAGTCATATAAACGATGGGGCGCAACTGTTCAGCCATGACATGGTATATAGAGTGTATAGACAAGCCCTGAGGAACATGTCCCATCGCCTGGCAATAAGGATGACGAGGGATCACTCCTTTTATGTCATCACCTCTGATGGCTAGGATTGCACTTCCTTTGCCATTATGATAAATGGCAACCAGCTCTTGCTGCATTGCCTCTCCTCAGACTATTGCTTTCCCCTTGCCTCAGCGCTGGGGCCAGCCCTGCTCTGCAGAGGGTTTTAAAAAGAAAGAAATTAAGGAGATATTAGCCCATTTTAGTTGCTTGCCTCCCTCCCTGCTTTCTCCAGAACAAAAGCCTCCCCAATGTTTGTAAATAGTATTCTTCACACCTCTTTGCTGAACTAGTAAAGTAAAGAATCACTCACATGACAGTTTAGATCTTCAAAGCACTTAAGACACATTAACTAATTATCATCACAGCAGCTGTCAAAGCAGGATGTTTCATCTCGCTTTCTGTGGCTAACACTGGGAGGAAGGGAAGAACCTGTGAAATTGTGCTTTCCTCTGTCCCTCCTCCCTAAAAGATTTGGGAGGCCTCGCTCAGGGGTTCATTTTTAAAACGGGAGGCACATCATAGACTCTAAAAATAAAAGAATGAAAAGAAAAGCCCGGGTCTGAAGGGTGGATGGCTAGCGCTCAATTGCTGTAGAGACAAATGACACTCGAAGACAGGGTGAGAGATTTGATTTCACTCTGGGAGCAGCACAACTCAATTGAAGCTGGACTTCATTCGACTTTGTGTGTTACCGATCGATGCAGGGAGGAGGGTAAACCTCATAGTGCTCTTTGCAGGTCTTTGGGAAGAAATCTGAAGGCCACTTCTTCTCACTTTACATTGGCAGGTGGAGATAGTCAAGTACAATCCATCCCACTTTTCTCTGCTCTCTCAAAGTAGATCGGAATTCTAAAATTGATGATACAGTATACAATAAGTTCGGTAAGGAACGTAACCGCCACCTTCTCCACAATTGTTTTTAAAAAAAACCCAAAGACCTTTAAAAACAACAACTAGCAACAACTTCTGAAATGTAACATCCAGTTTAAATGGAACAACAGCTCACTGCTGCTCCAGCAGACCCAAAGCTTTTCTGCTTTTTTTTTAGGGCATGTTTATGACTGGGGGGGGGGGGGGATCCTGCATCCCCCAGCCAGGTGGACTGAGAGTTGTAGGTTTTTCTTCTTCTGTCTAAACTTGTTTGGATGGCACCCTAAAAGACAAATGGGAGATGGGCAGGCGAGCTTCTCATGGGAGGGCATTGCAGAGGAGAACAGGAGCTGGGGGAGGAGGACTGATTAATTGTGCTAACAACTGCCCACTCCGAGCCTATCTACACTACTGCTTTAAAACGGTTTAAAACGGTTTATAACAGTTTTGGGAACACACTCCATCAGGGTGACCAGATAAAATCCAGGTCAGGGCTCATATAACTTTTAACAGTTGTAGAGAAAAGGGAATGTCAGCCAGTGTCATTTGTATGCAATTAGTTCCTGGTGAAATTCCCTCTTCATCACAACAGTTAAAGTTGCAGGGGCCCTGCCTTCTTTTGTATATGGTCACTCTAGTATAGTGCATGCACCTTTAACTGTTGTGGTGAAGAGGGAATATCACCAGGAACTAATTGCATACAAATGACTCTGGCTGAAATTCCCTTTTCTCTACAACTGCTAAAGTTACAGGAGCCCTGACCTGGATTTTATCTGGTCAGCCTACACTCCATATACAGTTTTCAAAACATTTTCAAAGTGTTTTATCCTGCTTGGTGAAGATAGGCTCAAGATCTCCCAGCAATCCCTGCTGTTTGTTTCAGTTGCCCCTTTGAGACAGCACGTGGGCGAGGGCGCACCTCTTTTTACCTTAACGGCTGCAGTGAACTGTTTGGAGGATGTTCCTGGGCGGTGGAGGCTGGTGGCTCCAATGTCAGTGGGGCGGTGAATCCGCTCCAGGTTTCAGTCAGAACATTAAAGGCACGATCCAAGGTCCTCTTCATCCTGCATTGCAGGTACTGCACTGCTTTGCATTTTGGATAGCTCCTTTAGAGTTCTGACTTGCTCGGACTGAAACCCAAAGCAGATTCATCGGCCCACTGACATCAGAGCCACCAGCCTCCACTGCTCTGGATGAGAATAGAGAGCAGCTGATGGTTGGTCCAGATTATTAGTGACAGAGCCTGTGCCTGTTTTTCTAAGAATGGTGAGGTTCAGTTTGCCTGCAGTTTATGAGATACTTATTTGCCCAAAAAAGCAGAGCTCTTCCAGAACACCTGCCACTTCCTCCTTTTAACCAGAGATGCCACCAGGGACATATGCTCTGCCACTGGGCTATCGAAGGCAAATGTGGCTTGACTCTGGAGCACTGGGAGGAAGCTCGGGACGGGCAAAGCCTTTGCCGCACCACTGCTGCCCCGCCTCCCACTGACAGCCACGGTATCGGCCCCGCCTGAGGATGTACCGGTACCGGTAACCTCTCAAGTTCCACTGATACCATACGATGTCGAGCCTCCGATGTCGCCACTCTCGGTGGAAGACTACGCATCTGATTCCTCGTCGGTAGTGACCACTCCGCCTTCAGCTCCATCGCCGGAGGAAAAGGTTGGAACGGATAAAAGAGCCTCCCCAACGATTGAGGTCACGTCCTTTCAGGAACAGATGCTTCGTCTGGCTCAATCTCTGGGCGTAGAACCACAGCAGCCGGTGGAGCACTGTGTGGACAACATTTATGATGTCATGTATGCAGACTCATCGTCCACTCTAGCCATGCCACTAATCCCCACACTACTCCAAACTGCTCAAGAGTCCTGGAAAAATCCAGCCACCCTTGGCCCGGTATCCGGGCGATTGGATGCTCTGTACAAACTGCAGGAAAAAGATGCGAGCTTCCTCACTATGCATCCTAAACTGAATTCTATAATTGTGGAATCCACGCAGGGCCGCTCATCCAAGTCCCATTCAGCACCAGTTGATAAAGAGGGGAGAAAGTTAGACACCTTCGGGCGTAGAGTTTACTCTTCGGCAGCACTGGGCATCAAGGTGTCTAACTATCAGGCGATGATGGCCCGGTACCATCTCTTCCTATGGAAAAAGGTGGCATCGCTGCATTCACATCTGCCAGACGAGATCAGGGATGCAGCCCAAGTATTCCAACAAGAGGCGATGACGCTGGCTAAACAAGAGCTAACGACAGCTCGTCACCAGGTGGACTGCCTGTCAAAAGCAATGGTCGCTGCAGTGGCGCTCCGCTGCCATGCGTGGTTGAGATCCTCGAATCTGCCTCCTGAGTCCAAATCACGGATCGAAGATGTTCCCTTCGACAGAGAAGGCCTGTTTAATACATCCACTGACTCCACCATGGATACGATACAGAAAGCAAAAACAACGGCCAAGAAAATGGGTTTCTACCCTCCTTTCACTGCGCACACTTACCGCCAGCGGAGATGGGGACGCCAGTACCCTTACCACTCCAGACAAGCCCATCAAAGGCAACAGAGGTTCCCCCAGTCTACCACACTGCCAACTTTCCAACCGTGCAGAACCTACCAACAAGGCCGCCCCCACCAGCAACGAGGAAAACCGGAATCCTCTCTTAAGCAGCGGGTTTGACTGTCACCAGGCCTCTCCCCTTCCGACCACAAATTTCAGCCATTGGCTACAGCCCTTTTACCATTCATGGGCGCAAATAACAACAGACGCCTGGGTCTTAAGCATCATAAAGAACGGATACCGGATAGAGTTCGCCTCCCATCCCCCGTTGGGCGCCATATGGCATACAACTCCATCGCTTGTCTTACATCAAGAAGTGGCGATTCTACAAAAGGGTGCCAATATCCACGACAGGTTGTATTCCCGGTACTTCACTGTCCCGAAGAGAGATGGGGGTCTTTGCCCAATCTTGGACCTGAGAAACCTCAACGACTTTGTGCTGACCAAGAAATTCCGCATGGTCACATTAGCCACCATTCTACCGCTAATCAAGCGCAACAGCTGGTTCACCCTCATCGACCTCAAGGACGCTTATTTCCATGTTCCTATCCACAAAGCTCATCAACGATTTCTCAGGTTCACAATAGGTCAGACAGCCTACCAGTTCACCATTCTCCCCTTTGGGCTAAAAACAGCACCCAGGGTATTCACCAAATGCGTGGCACCAGTGTGCGCCTTTCTTCGTTCACACGGGGTGGAGATCTACCCTTACCTGGACAACTGGCTGATTGTGTCACCCTCATACTTTCAGGCGGAAAGGGACGTGGCCAACGTTACAAACCTTCTACAGACCCTTGGCCTGATCGTGAACAAAGAAAAGTCTGTATTCCAACCCACTCAGACTCTACTGTTCATCGGAGTAAACTTAGACTCCAGAATAGGCAGGGCCTTTCTCCCAGAGGAGAGGGTGCTCAAAATTTGACAGCTTGCACATACCGTCATCGTCTCAAAGTCAATCAGAGTACTGACCCTACAGCGGCTTCTAGGCCTCATGGCATCGTCGGTCTACACGGTCCGCTGGGCACGCCTCCGGATGCGCCCACTCCAGCTCTTCCTTCTCACTCATTTCGACCTGTCCACTCAACCGAATTGGACCCGCTTTGCCATACCACACAGCCTACATTGTTCCCTCAGATGGTGGACATTCACGACAAATTTGCGAGATGGCCTCCCTTTCGTGAGCCCAGGTCCGAGCAGAACTCTAACCACGGACGCCTCCTTACTAGGATGGGGGGCACACTGCGATGACCTGACGACACAGGGACAATGGGCAGGTCACGAACAGACCCTCCATATCAACCTGCTGGAGCTCGCAGCTGTACAGAAAGCTCTACTGGCCTTCAAAGGCCACTTACAAGGGCACCATGTGAGGATAGTATCAGTCAACACGACGGTTGTCTGGTACATCAACAAGGAGGGGGGCACACGCTCCCCAAAACTCCTACGCGCCACGTTGGAGATATTCGAGTGGGCGTTGCAACACAGGATGTGTCTATCAGCCATACACATCGCGGGATCAGACAATATTCAGGCGGACGCATTGAGTCGACAATTTCTAGAAGCACACGAGTGGACCCTATGCCGCACCACTCTCACCCATCTATTCACCAGGTGGGGAAACCCGGACATCGATCTCTTCGCTACGACAGACAATGCAGTCTGCGAAGCTTTTTGCTCGAGAGCTGGAATAGGCCCCAGGTCCCTAGGAGATGCTTTCAACACTTCATGGGGACGGGGACTGGCCTATGCATTCCCACCATTTCCACTGGTGACCAAAGTCATCATGACTCTACAATGCCGCCATACGAATGCCATCTTCATCACCCCGTGGTGGCCATGCCAACCGTGGTTTGCCACACTCCTCCACTTATCCAGGGGGGAATACCACCACCTATCTCTCCGCCCGGATCTGATCTCGAGGAACGACGGGTTGACCCTTCACCCAGACCTGCACAAGCTAAAACTAACAGCCTGGCGAATCCGGCCTACTGGCAGGGGTTAGACTTACCATCTCCGGTGAAGTCTATCCTGAGGGAGGCACGGAAACCCTCCACGAGACTCTCCTATAAAAGGAAATGGGACAAATTCTCACAGTTTGCCACCACAAGGGGACTAACCCCACAATCCTGCGGGATCTCGGAAGTCCTCCTTTTCCTACAATCCCTTCACGGAAAGGGAATGAAGACATCTTTGATAAAGGTTTATCTGGCAGCAATCTCAGCGAAACACGACTTGATTCAGAACTTTTCAGTTTTCACACACCCACTCTCCAAATGTTTCCTAAGAGGACTCTGCAACTTGCACCCACCAATGCAGCCCATGGTTCCGCAATGGAGCTTGTCTGTGGTGCTCACGGCTTTGACTTCCAAATCCTTTGAACCTCTAGCCACGATCGACATGCGGCTACTGACTTTTAAGGTCGCTTTCCTGGTGGCCATCACCTCTGCACGCAGAAGTTCAGAGCTCTGCGCTCTTATGGCAGACCCACCTTACACGCAGTTCTTCAAGGATAAGGTGGTGCTCTGGCCGGGACCTACCTTCCGTCCTAAGGTAGTGACCAATTTTCACATTAATCAGAACATCGTTCTACCAACCTTTTTTCAGGCATCCACCGACAACCTCGATGCTACACTCCACTCGCTGGACGTTAGAAGGGCCCTGGCTTTCTATAAGAGCAGATCAAGATTCTTCCGTAAGTCAGATCGTCTCTTCGTATGCTATGGGGGGAAATCAAAAGGCCAAGCTGTCTCCCCCCAGAGATTTGCAAAATGGGTGGTACAAACCATTCTTCTAGCCTACCAGCTACTAAACTGAGAACCACCAAACAATCTCAAGGCACACTCTACGCGCGCCATTGCAACTTCCACTGCGCTTGATAGAGGGATCTCGCTACTGGAGCTTTGCAAAGCGGCCACATGGTCCACTGCATCTACCTTCATAACGCACTATAAATTGGACGTCAGAGCTAGAAGCGATGCGTCCTTCGGACGGGCAGTCTTGTCGTCCATCCTCCAGTAATGCCGCGGCGAGGCCTACCCTCCTTTGGTAAGTGCTTGCTTTTTAATTGCCCATAGTGTATGATGCACAGAGACCACGAAGAAGAAATGCAGGTTGCTTACCTGTAACTGTAGTTCTTCGAGCGGTCATCTGTGCAGTCACACAACCCACCCACCGTCCCCTCTAGACCTCTCCTACGGCGTTGGTTGAAGAGGATGTCGCTTGCATGCAACTTTCTATTAAGCTATTTAATAATTGACTATTCAGTTCGCGAGGCAAATTTTCGGTCTCGATGAACTGAGATAAGTGGGAACCCGAGCATGCGCGATAGGGCGGTGGGGGGAGGGGTTCCCGCCAAGAGTCTAGGTTTTAGAAGTTTCCGGAATGTGTGTGTGACTGCACAGATGACCACTCGAAGAATTACAGTTACAGGTAAGCAACCTGCATTTCTAACTGCATGTGCATGAATGCAAAATGCCTGTCCACGGCTTCTCTCTCTTCCTTCCCATAAATGTCAGTCCAGATAGTAAATGATGCTGAATCTTGCAGTTATTCTATAACAATTTTCTCATAGGGTTGCTGCCACTGGAGGTCATACAAGGGGATCAGTTTTGTTGGTCTCACAGTTATCTGAAGCAAAGGCTGCCCTTCACTTATATGGGGGAAAGTAAAGGAGCACACTTGAGGACGTCACTGAAGCAGAGGGGATAAAGCGGTCTCCTTTCCCAGTGTCAGGGTGTGAAGGTCAGGTTTTGACTGTCTCTGCTGTGCCTACAGTGCAGCTAATGGACTGGTGCCCCACAGAAGTTCAGTAGGAGCCCTTGTGAACTCAACCAGTCCCTAATCTGCATAGGGCTGCCCTGGGTTCTGTTTCTTGGTCTGACACTAAAGTGTGGCAGAACCCAAGGAAATGGCTTTTTAAAAATACGTTGATGATGATAATTGAATTTGACTAGCCCTGACCTTAAGAGACATTTCTCGAAGTCTGCCTTCCTTTGCCTAAAATCCAACTGATCCTTCTTTGCTTACCAGACTCCATCAAAGCTTTCTGGGTTAACGTCTAAACACCTTGAATTTCACATCTGCTGTCTTTCATCATGGTTCTCTCCCCTCCCCCCGGTATTTGTCTGCTATTGATTTTTTTTCTTGGCCAGAGTGCCATTAACCAACATTACCTGAGACTATTGATTGTGAGGGGACCCACAGGATAGCCATTTCTTTCTTAATGAAGACACAGAGCAGATAATGTTTGAATAAAATTTAATTAATCTGCTAGAAGAGGAACTGCAATGGAAGGGCTGACTCTTAACGAGGCCATGATTAGTATCAAGGGGATGCAAGCAATTCAAGATGTAGCTCTCGGCGAGGTCATTGGACAACATGGACATTTGTCCAGGATGCCAGCCCTGTAAAGGGCACCTGTGGCCAATAGCAGGCTGCTCCCACTGCTCCTCTTCTCCAGCATAAATGACCTTCAGTCCAAAGCCACCTGTTTCCCCTGCTCCAGGGCGGGAGAGATGCTCTGGTTCCCCAGCAACCACAGGATCTGCTTACCTGCCAACTTTAAAAAACTCATCAGAAGAAAATTAAGGCTTCCTGAACCCCTCACTCCATGTCCATGTCATGTGAATATGATTAAACCAGCAGAGATACTTGGATATTTCTAACAATATTTCTAACAGTACACTATAAGCTGAAACATTAGGATGCTGCATCTTGTCACTATTTAAGACAGATTTATTTATTTATTTATTACATTTATATACCGCCCCATAGTCGAAGCTCTCTGGGTGGTTTACAAAAATTAAAAGATTGAACACTAAAAAGACAATATGCAAAATTTAAAATCATAAACATAAAACAGCTGACATTGAAAACATTTTAAACTGTTAAGCCTGGCCACAAAGTCAGTTAAAACCTCAACTTAAACTGTTAAAATGCCTGGGAGAAAAGAAAAGTTTTGACCTGGCGCTGAAAAGATAACAGTGTTGGCGCCAGGCAGGCCTCATCGGGGAGATCATTCCATAATTGGGGGGCCACCACAGAGAAAGCCCTCTCCCTTTTTGCTGTCTTCCGAGCTTCCCTCGGAGTAGGCACCTGGAGGAGGAACTTTGATGTTGAGCGTAGTGTACAGGTAGGTTCATGTCGGGAAAGGCGTTCCATCAGGTATTGTGCTCCCAAACCGTGTAAGGCTTTACAGGTTAAAACCAGCACCTTGAATCGGGCTTGGAAACATACAGGCAGCCAATGCAAGTGGGCCAGAATCAATCTTATATGTTCAAACCTTCTGGTCCCTGTTACCAATCTGGCCGCTGCATTTAGCACAAGCTGCAGCTTCTGAACAGTCTTCAAAGGCAGCCCCACATAGAGTGCATTGCAGTAATCTAACTTGAAGGTTACCAGCGCATAGACAACTGAAGCCAGGTTATCCCTGTCCAGATAGGGGCATAGCTGGACCACCACCCGAAGTTGGTAGAAAGCACTCCGTGCCACCGAGGCCACCTGAGCCTCAAGTGACAGAGATGGTTCTAGGAGAACCCCCAAGCTACGAACCTGCTCATTCAGGGGAGTGCAACCCCATCCAGAACAGGTTGAACACCCTCCATCCGATCAGAGAACCCCCCACTAACAGCATCTCAGTCTTGTTTGGATTGAGTTTCAGTTTATTAGCTCTCATCCAGTCCATTGTCAAGGCCAAGCACCGGTTCAACACAACCACAGCCTCACCTGATGAAAATGAAAAGGAGAAGTAGAGTTGCATGTCAACAGCGTACTGATGATAACGCACTCCAAAACTCTGGATGACTGCACTCTACGGTTTCATGTAGATGTTGAACAGCATGGGGGACAAGACTGACCACTGCGGAACCCCATATTGGAGAATCCATGGGGCTGAGCAATGTCCCCCAAGCACCACCCTCTGGAGCCGACCCGTCAAATAGGAGCAGAACCACTGCAATGCAGTGCCTCCCACTCCCAACTCAGCCAGTCGTGCCAGAAAGATACCATGGTCGATGGTATCGAAAGCCGCCGAGAGATCAAGGAGAATCAACAGAGTCACACTCCCCCTGTCCCTCTCCCGACATAGGTCATCATACAGGGCGACCAAGGCTGTTTCTGTGCCAAAAGCCAGGCCTGAAACCCGACTGAAATGGATCCAGATAATCAGTCTCATCCAAGAGTATCTGGAGCTGGCCAGCAACCATCCGCTCAAGGACCTTTCCCTCTGTGCTTATATTTCCAACTAAGGTTTTTCTACAAGGTCTGTTTGCAGAATCTCAGATCGGAGCCCCCTTTTTTTTACCCTGATTTGGGGAGCCCAACCTCATCCCCATGTAGTTTCATTTCCGACTGGAACCAGACAGTTAGACTTGAGTTTGAGATGGATTTGGACTGTGCCATTAAAGGCCTCCAAGCCCTGGAGAACAGCAGTGTTCTTATGATTGCACACTTTTCCAGATGCATCACACCTTTCTCCTCAGACCCTGCTTTGGCCATTTACTGCTGTAAATATAGATTTTGTGCCCATGTCCCTCACCTCTACTAAGGAATGTTATTGGTGAGAGACACATTTGTACCATAAAGATTATGGAAAGGATAGGATGGGGGCATTTATGTCAGCTGTTTTTATCAACTCCAGTATCTTCCTGTAGCTGTTTTTTAGCTGCTTTAAATTGTTTTTAAATTTTGTATGTTAATGATTTTATATTATGTTTTTATTGACTGGGTTTGGATGGCATGCCTCTCCTTTACAGTATATCGATGCTGAAGTGCCCAGCTGCAAAGCGGTGAATGGGCTAAACAACCTCCCGACATAGTGCTAATGCACAACATCAATAAACTGCAAAAGCTCAACTAGGGGAGGCTGCAGATGAGATTTGGTCCCAATCCTGCAAGGATTTACTTGTGCTACCCGCTTTTGGTGCACCTGGGATTTTCCCTCCCCTAGGTATAATTGCACAGGGTTTAGAAGGCGGATTAGATGCCTCCTTATAGAGAGAGGTGTGTGTGAAGTCCGGTCCCAGTCCTGCGAACCCCCAAGGGTTTATTTGTGCAGTTGATCAAGTGCACCCGGGATTTCCCCTACCCTAGGTGTAATTGCAGAGAGTTTTGAAGAGTTTCACTCCTTGTGGCCCCTGCTGCAATATAATGAATGAGTGAAACATCACCACTGCTCAGATGGGAGGACTGCAGAGGAACATTGGGTGGGAGATGGATCAGGTTAGGCACAGTAGCTTAATAAGCTATGCATAGTAGCTTATTAGCCCAATCATGTGGTGAGGCATCGTAGACTATTTCTAAAATAAGCTACTGTTCATAGCTTATTAAACCATCGTGGATGAAAGTGATGTCTGAACACGGCCATTATCTCTATCTCTGATTGTAATTCTTCTGAACTACCCATAGAGCTTTGGCTATTGGGCAGTATAGAAATGAAATGAAATAAATAATAAAGGACTGCAGGCCAGGGCCTACTACTAGGCTGACCATATGAAAAGGAGGACAGGGTTCATGTAACTTTAACAGTTGTAGAGAAAAGGGAAATTCAGCCAGTGTCATTTCTATGCAATTAGTTCTTGGTGAAATTCCCTCTTGGTGAAATTCCCTCTTCATCACAACAGTTAAAGTTGCAGGCACTATACTAGAGTGACCATATACAAAAGAAGGCAGGGCCCCTGCAACTTTAACTGTTGTGATGAAGAGGGAATTTCACCAGGAACTAATTGCATACAAATAACACTGGCTGAAATTCCCTTTTCTCTACAACACTTAAAGTTACACGAGCCCTGTCCTCCTTTTCATATGGTCAGCCTACCTACTACAGACTCAGCCTAAACTGAATCTGGATTAATTTTCCAAACATCTAGAGTTGTGTTGTTCTGTCCATTCCTAATCTGAGCTATCATAACAAGGAGCCAAGGGCTAAACGATACATGACTGGGATAGTAATGTATGTTCTTCTGCCCTTGCATCAGAATACATATGTAGTGTAACCATATGAAAAGGAGGACAGGGCTCCTGTTATCTTTAACAGTTGTATAGAAAAGGGAATTTCAGCAGGTGTCCTTTGTATGCATGCAGCACCTGGTGAAATCCCCTCTTCATCACAACAGTTAAAGCTGTAGGAGCTATACTAGAGTGACCAGATACAAAAGAGGGCAGGGCTCCTGCAGCTTTAACCGTTGTGATGAAGCAGGAGTTTCACCAGATGTTGCATGCATACAAATGACACCTGCTGAAATTCCCTTTTCAATACAACTGTTAAAGATAACAGGAGCCCTGTCCTCCTTTTCATTTTGTCACCCTACTGAGAAGGGGCACAGAGGTGCAGGGCGTACAACTCCCCTCCCTCCCTGCCTCCCTCCCTCCCTGCTTTATATCTTTATGCTCCATAACCAGCGGCACTTTTCTCCTAGGCCAGAATTGAACCAGAGGGGAGAAAAATACCTGAAGTAATAGAGAGTAGCAGGGTAAGGCGGGGAGGCCCCAGGTCACCCCTTTTGGTGTTAAAAATGGATCCCATCCCACACTTGATAATATACTTATTTAAAGGTGTATCATAATGACTTTATACAAATCTGCGGTGTGATCACACTTGAAATACTGGAGTATCCTCAAGAAAGGTTATTGCAGAGCTCTAAAAGTTTCAGAAAAGGGCAACCAAAATAATCAAGCGGCTGGAGTAAATCCTCATGAGGAAAGGTTATAACATCTGAGGCTTTTTAGCTAAGAAAAAAGACAAGTAAGGGGAGACATGAGGAGGGGCACAAAACTATATGTTGTGTGGAGAAAGTGGATGGGGAGATTTATTTTCTCTCTCTCTCCCATAATACTAGAACTCAGGGTTGTCTAATGAAGCTAGATGCAAAACAGATAAAAGGAAGGACTTGTTCACACACTACGAGATGGAGTGATGGCCATCAGCGTTGACAGCTTTCAACGGGGATTGGACAGATTCATGGAGGATAAGGCTAGCAAGGGCTACGAGTCATGATGATTATCCATTACCTCTAGTATCAGAGGCAGCATGCCTCTCAATGCCAGATAGTGGGGCAGGTGGGCTTCCTAGAGACATCTAGTTGGCAACAGTGGGAACAGAATGCTGGTCTAGATAGGCCTTTGGCCTGACCCAGCAGGGCTCTTCTTATGTTATTAACAGGGCAGACATATGAACAAATAAACATGGCTGCCCCCATCCTGTCCAATTTGGCCCTCAGATGTAGGGGTTAATCTCAATTTGCAAAGTAATGGAGTTTGTAAAGAATTCTGAAAAGTGGTGCACTTATGCAGCTCCTTTTCATTTCAACTGGGTTTGTGCAGGAGAACATCCAGACCAGTAGAGCTCCCATGTGTTAGAGTCCTGTCTGTTTCCTGCTCCTATGCCTGTGGCTCTGCCCCAAATGCTCTGCCTGAGGTGGACTAGAGAGGGCTGCTTCTGAAACGTATTCTTTCCCCACTGTTCCAGAACATTCATTCTCCAGGGCAGGATCTACACTGCTGTTTTAAAGCGCCTTAAAGTGCTTTATAACAGTAGTGACAACTGTTGGGGCCCAGGACACACTTCAAAACAGTTATCACTACTGTTATAAAGCACTTTAAAGCACATTAAAACAGCAGTGTAGATCCGCCCCTTCAGATGGGATCGGCAGAAGCACATTTCATGGGTTCAGTGGCACTCCCATTCAGTGGCACTCCCATTTTTAAAAGTTGGCAGGCCTGCCATTATCACAGTTAATAAATAAGAGCAGGCTGTAGTTGCTGCCCTCCATGCCTCCCTTCCATTCCTGATCTCCCCTCCCCCTCCCCCAGCCATTTCTTTTTCATAATGCCTTTCGTGATGACTTAACTAATCTCACAGGCTCCTTCGCTGCACACAGCTCTGAACTCGCGAGCTAATCACATCTCTGCTGCACATAATATTTTTCCAATCTGATTTCAAAGGAAATGCTATTGATCACTCTGGTCTCGCCAAGACCTCTGAATGCACTGCCATACTGGAGAACTGCTTTGCATTCTGCATGGGGTTGTGCCGCACCAAGTCAGCAAGGAGGGAGAATTAATCCCACCATGTGCAGAAAAAGTACACCAGGTTTTAGCAGGGTGATGAGCTCGGTAAGACACAGGGTGAAAACAGATATATTTACAAGTAAGTCACAGCAGGTTCCTTCTTCACCTGCAGTGTGAGCCTAGTTTCCTCCTGGCTTCCCAATTTACATGTCAGTTGTATATTCCAGTGAAGAGGTGGACAGACTTTAAGCTTGCAGGATCTACTTTGTGTTTTACTAGAACCTCAAGATGCACCAACCAGAGCCAAGTTCAAAATAGTGGACTTGGGGAAGAGGTGTTAGATGCAAAATGCTGGTTGAGGGAGTGGATCCAAGTACCTGCTGCAACTCTTGAGCCATAGGTTGTTATCACACAGGTGGTTTTAAGCACACCCGCCACAACTTTGCTCCACTTCTTCAGCGCTGGACTTGCACGATGTCGTCCCCGTCCTGGTGCTTTCTCGCCCTGAGGTCAATTTTTTTTAGTTTTTTAGTTTCTGTTTTGAAACTAAAAAACTGACCGGGCAAAGTCCAAAACGCACAGGCAGGTATTGCAAGTATCACAGGTACCGTAGCAATACCGAGCACATGTAAATCAAAACGTTAGACTCGCATAGGAGTCTATGGAGGGGGAACCGCAGAAACAAACCGGGGATGGGGGGGAGAATATAGGTGTGATTAGGCTCATAGACTGGATAACCTGCCTATGAATATCTACATTGAAGCTACAATAGATCAGGGATTCTAACACAGCTCAAAAACTGGATAGCAGAGTTGCATAAAGATATGGTCAAAGGCAACCACTTAATTGATCAGCAGACCTGGCGTGAGGAACCAGTATGTCTGCCCCTCCAGCCCTGCGAGGTGGGACAGGCTATAAAACATCATGTCGTCTATATTCCTCAGAGGTAGCAGTGCTACCAACCACATATTATTAACACTTATGGAATATTAATCTTGAATTACTCAGACCCTCAATAACTGAGAATTCAGGGTTATGGTGTGTGTGTGTGTATATATATATATATATATATATATATATATATGGAGATGGATAGATTCACCACCCCCATTCCAGAACCTCCTTCAAACAAGCAGGTTAATGTGTTTGCTAAGCCGTCCAACGTATGGATAAAGCCACCCTTCAGACTAGGCAAGAGAATCAACTCAACTCCAGTTTCCAATTCGATATATTTATTAAAGAACCAAGCAGAGAGAAGTTCGGAAATAGTCAGTTGCTTTTGAAATGAAATGAAATGAAACTTTCCTTACTAAACCCTATGAGTAACTCACCAAAGCAGCTTACAGATTGGGGTGGGGGGTGGGGGAGGCCTACCTGGGATTCCAGAAGAGCAAGGGAGAATTCTTATTTTTGAATCACCCAAAGAAAAGATTTAACAATTACAGATGTTTCTCAGGGGAGGGGAGATGGCTGTGTCCCAGGGAGGAAAATTCAAACCAATCCATCAATAGCTTGACAGGATTTCTGTAGTAATTACATAGCAGAAGGTTGAGTGAGTGTGGAAGGGTTGGCCAGCCCTATTATTAGGCAGAGCGAAGCAATCGCCTCAAGCACAGATGCTGGGGAGCAGCAATGACAACCTTCCAGCTGTTCCTCCTGGATAGGCTGACCATCTGAAAAGGAGGACAGGGCTCATATAACTTTAACAGTTGTAGAGGAAAGGGAATTTCAGCAGGTGTCATTTGTATGCAATTAGTTCCTGGTGAAATTCCCTCTTCATCACAACTGTTAAAGGTGCAGGCACTATACTAGAGTGACCATATACAAAAGAAGGCTGGGCTCTGCAACTTTAACTGTTGTGATGAAGAGGGAATATCACCAGGAACTAATTGCATACAAATGACACTGGTTGAAATTCCCTTTTCTCTACAACTGTTAAAGTTACATGAGCCCTGTCCTCCTTTTCAGATGGTCAGCCTACTCCTGGATTCCCTGGCTGTTCCTCTGCATTGGAGGGCAGGGCTTTGTATGTCATGTATCCTAACCTGGGACCCCTAAACAAGGCTACTGTTTCAGGTGCGGTGGAGGACACTGTCCCATTACCAAGGGAGCAAGATTTAACTGCCAGTCCAGCCAGCTTCTGTACTTGAATGGAATGGGCAGGGGCTGCCATCTTGTCTTTCGCTTCAGACAGCAACATGCTTTGGGCTGATCCTGTTGGAAGGGGTATACAAATGCAGATTTGGGGGTCTGTTGCAGCTAAACCAGGCCAGGCCTGGCATGTTCTTTTTTCAAAGGTAGTTCCAGAAAAGGGGTGAGGAGGAGGTTGTATTCATTACACTTGGTCAAAAGTAACTAGTTTACAGGTCAGGAATACTGGGGCTGGGAGATAAATTATTGACGCAAGGCCAGCCATGGAAAGGAACCCTTTTGGGAGGGTGATGGTGTCTTTATGGCACCATTTTACTGCTCCTTCCTTGTAAAAACCCGCTGTATCACTGCTGCAGGGTGGGGGCAGGAAATCCCCATGGCAGGAGGCAGGAGGCTGACCAGATAAAATCCAGGTCAGGGCTCCTGTAACTTTAACAGTTGTAGAGAAAAGGGAATTTCAGCCAGGGTCATTTGTATGCAATTAGTTCCTGGTGAAATTCCCTCTTCATCACAACTGTTAAAGTTGCAGGGGCCCTGCCTTCTTTTGTATATGGTCACTCTAGTATAGTGCCTGCACCTTTAACTGTTGTGATGAAGAGGGAATATCACCAGGAACTAATTGCATACAAATGACACTGGCTGAAATTCCCTTTTCTCTACAACTGTTAAAGTTACAGGAGCCCTGACCTGGATTTTATCTGGTCACCCTACAGCATGGGCTTTCTGGCGGCCATTCAACTCATCGAGCCCTCTGCTCCTCCAAACCCAAGCCACTTGGCCAAACTCAATGTGGCATTTGTCACATTGTTTGTTATTGCATAGTTCATTAAAATAAATCAGCACAGGCCCCCCCCCCCCCCCCCCCCCGCTGGACTGGGACCATGGCATTCAAGGATGGGGCCTTTAACACAGCATCAGAGTCACCCTGCCTGCCAGTGCCTGTTATTTACAATGTGAGGGGTGGGGAGAATTTCCATTCACACCAATGTGAGCTTTCCTCCCATTGTGAAAAGCAGGCAGGAGAACCACATGACAAACGCAGGGGCAAATTACTTGATTCAAAAGTTGTGAAAAGACAGCAAAACTTCAACCTGCCAAATATCCTGCCTCCTGTGCAATCTGGCTTGCTTTGTTGCTTTGTTCTAGATTGCTGACCCCTTTACTAGGTAAGGTTCACATTCCACATTTTGGTTATTCGATATAAAATGACCTATTTTCAGATGTTTATAGCAATTAGTATGTCATGGCTACATGTATGACATATTTCATTTCTCAGGGTGATTTGGCAGTAGCCATTTTTGGATATACAATTTTGTCCTTTCGTTTAAGAATGAGTTATATGAATACCTCCTTTCAGCCCATTCTAAACATCCTACATGTTCAATCCATTCTTGGGCCACAGGTGTATCAAATTTCACCTCTTGTCTAGTGCAGGATGGGGCAATGTGTGGCCCTCCAGATGTTTAGCCTACAACTCCCATCAGCCTTAGCCAGCCTAGCCAATTCAGTTTATTCATACCATGCCTTTCTACCAAAAATGGTAAAGTGACCAATGGTGATGAATTATGGGAGTTGTAGGCCAAAACATCTAGAGCCACAAGTTGCTAACCCCTGGTCTAGTGCATAATGCTTACCATTTTAGGGTGTACTTTGCATCCTCTATTTTGAGAGTAAGATGTGCAGATGGTCCATTTTAATATTGTCCTAGTAATTGGGGTATACTAGGCTATGGTGTACCAAATTGCTAAGTTATGTGGAAGTACCCCATCAGTTTTGTTAACTCTGTGACAAAGGGAGGGAGGAAGCAAGCTTCTTTATATATGGAATGAATAGAGATGACAGAGATATTTTTCTCCCTCTCATAATATCAGCGGTCAGGGTCACTCAAGAGCTAATTGGCAATAGTTTCAAGACTGACAAAATGAAATATTTCTCCATGCTACAAATAATTAACCTATGGAATTAACTACCACAAAATGTGGTGAAGACTGCTAGCATAGATGACCATTGAAGGAGATTAGACAAATTCACAGATGATAGGACAATTACCTGCTGATAGCATACCCCACCCCCAGAACCTATATAGCAAGATAGACTAGCAAGAAACAATAGTGAAAGGATTGGAGACATGATTGAAAATAAGGTAATTATGCCCTATAATAACTTGATTCTGAAGATTTTGTTCCTTAGAAATCCATCACTACAGCATCCCAGTAGGTGGTCCTATGCTTAAAAACCCCTAATGAAGGAGAGGCAATTTGCTTCTCTGTCAAATAGCTCATACCACCAGGAAGTTCACCTTAATGTTTACTCAAGGCCCTTTTTTAACCTCATAATTTTAATCCATTGGTTTGGATCCTACCCTCTGGAGAAACAGGAAATAAATTATTTCCATCATCTATGTGGCAACCCTTCAAATATTTTGAAGATGGGTATCAAATTGCCTCTTAATCATCTCTTCTCTAGGCTAAACACACTCCATTCCTTCAATCTTTGTTTGTCCTGAATTGGCTGTAGCAGACGCAGTGACAGGGCTGACCACAAACCCCAGTAATAAACCAGGCCAATGTTCCAGCAGACAGATTTTAGTTCAAGGGAGTTAAGGCAAAGGCAAAAGGAATCCAGAGAACTAGCAAAGGGCCAAGGCACAGGCAATCAGTCCAGTATATGGAGTCAGGCAAAGTTCTGTAGCACAGAGGTTCAAGCACAAGGCAGGGTCAGCAGGAGAAGGTGCTGAGATATTGGCAGCATTCGGACGACACAATAATCAACGGAGGGGTGGGGAAAACAATCATCCGTTGTATTGATTATCGTGTCGTCTGAATGCTGCCAATAACTTACTGTCCTTTGCCTATTCCCCCTTCCGGTGCCTAAAATGTGATCAGCAACACAACGGATGATTGTTCCCCTCACTCCGTTGATTATTGTGTCGTCCAAAACAGGCCATTGTTTCCAGGAACCAGCATGCTGGCTGCAGGTTTTTAATCATAAAGGCTGCTGAGCCCCACCCAGGCTCAGCTGCAGTCCATTATTGCTTTCTGGCCAGAGTCCTACTCAAGAGGAGTCATTTTCTCCTGAGAAGACCAACTTTGTAAGTGAGCACTCCTTCTTGCAGGAGGCCTACTGGCTTGTTGCCTGATGTGACGATGCTCCTGGGGGTCAGAGGGTTGCTCAGCATCTGCTCCAGAGTCCTAGACCTTTATCACACCTACCCAGTTTGCTTCTGCGGGTTCCCCCTCCGTTTCCTATGCAAGTGTAGCCTTTTCAATCACACGTGGGCGGTTTTCCTCCGATACCTCAGCAAAGCCTGCGGAGGAGGGGAGAAAATGGGCAATCCCCGTTCAGGATATTTCGAAACAGGAAAGAAAGAAGGAGCACTCAAGGCGCAAGACCAGCGCAAGGGGGACGACATCGTAAGAAAGAACTGGATCAAAGTCATGGCGGGTGTGGATCTAACCGCCCGGGTGATAAGGCTCCTAGTCCCCACCCCCTGATAGGGAAAGACCTACAGTGGTCTCCCCCAAAGGTCCAGGATAGAACACTGCAATAATACCCCATGTCTCACTTTTCTCCTGGTTGACATGGTGCTGTTAATGAACTCCCTTTTGGTACAGTCCATCAACCAGCTACAGACCCACCTAACAACAGCATTGTCTAGCCCACATTTCACCAACTTGCCAACAAAAAATACCACAAAATTTGGGCTAGACAATGCTATTGTTAGATGAATTTGTACCTGGTTGATGAACTGCATAGATTGATGGCACCAGTGTAGGCTTTTAAAATCCCTGCATGAGTGTGGGGAATTGTGGGATGAATGTGCTGTGGGGGGAGCTTAATCCTCCCTTCCTGGTGAGTGGTGGTCCTAATCAAAATTGGGGCCCTGTGCAGTTATTCTAGAGGAAATTAAAGATGATCCTCAGCTACACATTATGCAATTAACATTAATGTTTAGTGTGACTGTCTGCTTAATTATCTGTTCTAGAACCATTTCTGGTATTACCATCAAGCTGATTGGTCTATAGTTGTTTAGACCCTCCTCTCCACCTGCTTTATGAAGATGGAGATAACATTTTCCTCCTGTCTTCCGGCCTTCACCTATTTTCCAAGGATGTTCAAAAATAATAGACAGAGGCTCTGAGATTACATCTGCAAGTAGTAGCAATTGGTAAGACTAATGATTGAGTACTGACTGTCTATTATTTGACCATGATAAAAAATTGTTAGATTTTCCTAGAATGCCCCTATCTAGACGGCACCTTACCATTGTCTAGTTCATTGTCATGTTATTTGTTAGCAAGGGCAAGAGTGAGATCTGCCCACCTCCTAGCCTAGTAGCAGTCAGGCGCAATCCTAGCATCACAGCAAAGATTCTCTTACATGCTACCTGTTATAACTGTAAGCATCTCCAAATAGGAACATCAGCACTCCTCAGTGGCAAAGGCCAAGGACTAGGAAGACCCAAGTTCAAATCCTCACTTAACAATAATGCTCTAAGTAGGTGAAATTGGACCAGTCACATTTGCTTATTTTGTCCCGCTGCACAGGGCTGCTGTGGGATAAAATTGAAAAGGGGGATATGTACTTTTCCCTGAGTTCTTTGGGAAAAGGGCAACATATAACCATGATAAATAAGTAATTCCTTACAATTTCAAAATACGTTCATGATAACAGCTATTTTGTCTGAACATATATCACCAAAAGGCCTGCTATCAAAAATATACAAGATTGTGGCCTCATCTACAAGAATTCGCCTTTACGCCTGGTTAGGCGATTATGCGCATATTCGCAGAAGCGCATTTACGCCTAATACCTCTGTACGAGAGGCGTCGAAGCGCATTACTGGACGACCGAAACGCGATTTAAACTGTTGACATGCGGAGAATCGCTTGTTCACATAGTCAAAATGCGCTTTAACGGCTGGAGCAAAATAAAACTCGCTATTTAACGCGCATTCGATAATGCGCATAATCGGAGAGAAAACGCGCCTCTACTCCCGATTTGCGTTCCGTTCTTGTAGAGGTAAATTTTTTAATGCGCCTTGAAAGAGCTTTAAATGCCTTTTGTAGCATGGCTCTGTGTCTGCATCGCAACCTGTTGATTATGCTTTTAAAAGGAAATCCGAGTCAAGCTTTGGCTTAATTTCTCTAAGGATTGGTGAGAGACATGTTTGAATGCTATGAGATTGCTGGATGTTAAATAAAGGAAAAACTGCTTTAAAATGTTTTCTTTTTGGTATTATACGCCTCTGAAGTTGAGGAAAACCTGTCTTTCTGTTACTTTGAGATTAATTGCAGGCAGTTTTCAAACATGTTTCGTAGCTCGCAACTGTATACGATTTTTTTTTTAAAAACAACAAATCATTCAGACAAATAAAGAGATTACAGTCACTATGGTATGTCCGGGCACCATTTTGTCTTTAGACACTTTTCTGGGTACCTGCCAATGTGCCCCCTACCCCTCTCTTTTTCTTAAAAAAAAGAAAAGAAAAGAATTAACACATTTTCTTACTGGCAGCTGGGGTTGCTATGAAATAGGCTTCTATTGGTGCTGAAAATTGTGGGTTCAAAGGAGCTGTGAAGCTCACCTCTGCCTTTTACCCAATCTTGTGTGCAGGTTACTTGACTTTTGCCATGCCTGCCATGGCAGCTATTTTGTGGTAGTGCCTAGGACAGTTTATCAAATTGCCAAATGTGTCCACAGCTCAAAAAGGTTGTCTAATCCCTGGCTCTGTAGCGCTTCTTGATCCAGGAACATTATCATTGGAATATCCAGGACAAGCAATAATGAGGGTACGCCAGTGTTTGATGAACAATTTAGTGGCCACAGCTCAAATTATGATGTATTGGTGGGGCAGGGGGAAATACAAAATGCCAATGCAAGAAGGTTGTGATAGAGTGAAATGTTACGAAGGAGTTTGACAAGAAATACTAGACCCTAAAGAGCAATTGATAGAAAACAACAACCCAGTATTGTGACCCCAGGGTTATCAATGTGAATCCCCCCCACACTTTCTCTTTCACTCTTTTGTAATTTATTTAAACTTCAATTGTCATAATAAGAAAGTGCCTCCATGTACAGGAGCATCTGGGGCTGCCTCTACAAGAGAGGTTTAAAGCTCTTTCAAGGCGCTTAAAAAAATTTACCTCTACAAGAACGGAGCGCAAATCGGGCGTAGAGGCGCGTTATCTCTCCAATTATGCGCATTATTGAATGCGCGTTAAATAGCGAGTTTTATTTTGCTCCGGCCGTTAAAGCACATTTTGCCTATGTGAACAAGCGCTTATGCGCATTAACTACTTGAAAAGCGCATTTTAGTCATCCGTTAATGCGCTTCATCGCCTCTCGCCGCCTCTCGTGCAGAGGGATTAGGTGTAAATGCGCTTCTACGATTATGCGCATAATTGCCTAACCGGGCGCAAAAGCGAATCCTTGTAGAGGGGAGAGGCTACCACCTTCATGCTCGACTTATGAGTATCCAACGGCATCTGTCTGTCTATTGTTGTAAATTGTATTAAACAGCCTGATCCAGCAAGGCAATTCTTAGGGCCAAACTGTACATGTCCCCCTTACAGAGAGCAGAGCTGTTGGAGAGCAGTAATTTTGAGCAGACAAACAGCTTCCTAGGAAAGAGTTAAACATGGAAAGAGTTAAACAACCCCTCCCCACACTCCACTAAAGCCATCCACAACTGCTTTGCATGAAAAAAATGATGGGAAAAACAGTCATGCAATAAAGATGAGGGTAACATGTGCTTTGGGCCTTAGGCTGTTCTTGATGGTTTCTACATTCTTACATTATTGGGAGTGGTGTAGGCTAGAACTACCAAAAGTTGAATCTGTGACGCTCCTGAAATGTAAGAATTGGGTCTCAATGGCTTCAGAGCAAGGGTGGGGAACCCATAGCCCTCCAGATGCTGCTAGGTTTCAACAGCCCCAGCCAGCATGAGCAATGGTCAGGGATGATGGGAGTGGTAGTCCAGCAACATCGGGAGGACTGCAGTTTCCCCATCCCTGCTTTAGAGGGAGGGTGCTGTCCTGTTGAATCTCTTTCCCCCTGACTGCCAAATTCAATTTTGGAGAAGCTCTTGGGCTCTGCGTTCCAGTGCTGGGTGTGGCCAAAGGCAAAAAATTCCAGAAGGGTCAACAGGTGAGGGGTGGAAATACTAAAAATACTAGCATATTGTAGCTTGTAGCACTCACTGCTGGTGACTAAGCCTTAGGAGAGGCATTTCGACATTTTAGGATGGGGAGGGGAACTCTTGCAAAAGCTGGGAACTCATCAAACAACCGATGGATGGAGGAAAGGGGCAGGGAAAGGGGCGTGACCAACTGAGGAACCCTGCAGGGCGGGATTGGGACCCCTGGTAGGCTGGATGCGGCCCACGGTCTTGTGGTTCTGCACCCGTTATAAGCCATAATACCGCATTTCATCGATTCTAAGACACACTCCCCCCCCCCCCTATTTACATTTGTAAAAACGGAGTGTGATGATGGATTTCTCCCTTGCTAGCATGGGTTTCAAGATGCACACACACACACACACAAAGCCCTGCACAAAGGGGTTCTGCATGCCCCCCCCCCAAGTGACTCGGCCTTGCAGGTCCCTGCGCAATCGGCACCGAGGGACCCCATAAGGCCGCTCAGAAGTCCCCCCCTTCCCCTTTCCCCACTCACCTCCATCGCCGCCGCTCTGTGCCGCTGGCAGCAACCTCCTTCGTCTGGAAACGCGGCACTACTGCGTACCAGGGTGCAATCCTGCGAGATCTTGATTTCAAGATCTCGCAGGATTGCAGCCTAGTTCGTAGTAACGCTGCGTTCCCAGGCTGAGGTGGCCACTGCCAGTGAGGAGCCGCGGCGGCGCCAGCAATGACCAGCGACGGTGATGGAGGTGAGTGGGGAAGGGGGGAGGGAGGCAGGGAAGGAGAGAGGGTCCCTAGAAGGCACCACATGTGTTGCAATCTCCAATTCCATTGGAGAATAAAGTGACGTGGGTGTTTTCTTGCTCTTTCCAAATGTGAAGCCTCCCTCCATTACTTCAGTATAGTGGAGCTCACTCATTTTGACACATCAAAATGGTACAGAAATTGAGGTGCGTCTTAGAATCGAAGCAAAGCTTTTTTCTGTTGGTGGTAATGAAATTAAGGTGCATCTTAGAATTGATGGCGTCTTAGATTCGGTGAAATACAGTAGTCAAAACCTCAATTTTCAGAGGCCTCTGACTATCAGATGCTGAGGGATGACAACAAGTGGTGGATCCATCCACCAAGACGTGCTTGCTGGCCTTGCTCATGCATCTGGCTTGCCAGGGTCAGAAGCCCGGCTGCACTGCTGAGATGGCCCATTGCTGTGCACCAAACAGAACAATTCCTCTTTCCTTAAGCCCTGCATTATGTATACACGGAGTGCGTTGCACAGTTCCTACCTCTGCTTGGAGTGAACCCTGAGCCCTGCGGCATTTAGCAGACATTCGCCTGCCTGCCTGAGTCACTACAGCTGACACAAGCTATCAGCCTGAACAAGACTTTCCTCTCAGTGCGTGCTGGGAACGAAGGGACCACACATACACACACACACACACACACACATCCCAAGGAAAAGGAATTTTCTAAAAATATTTTCATCTGGAGAACTCCAGGATTAATGGATTTTTCGTGTCGATGATTCTACACGGCTGCAAATGTCGGTTCCGGCACTTCTTTAATTTTGCAACAAATTGCAGGGAAAAGGATGGAAGGTACAAGGAATTGGCCTGCCACATGCACAAACTTGGCCTTGTGCTGATAGAAGCTGACAATGCTGTGCGGACCTTTTAGAATAAAAGCTGTCTGGTATGAGAGCCAGAGGGTAGAACAGCCTTCTCCAATCTGGTACCCTCCAGGTGTGTTGGGGGTTGCTGGGAGTTGTAGTCCAACACAGCTGGAGGGCGCCAGGTTGGGGAAGGCTGGTGTTGAGGATAGAGGGCTGAGCTTGGATTGAAGAGATCTGGGTTCAAATGTCCTGCACAACCATGAAGCTGAAGCCCATGTCCAGGAGAGGGTAGAACTAATGTCAAGGCTAGTTTAATGTTATCCTCAGAAGGTGGATAGTAGGACTTTTGCAATGGCTCGGACCTGAGAGTCGGAAAGACCCTGGTTCGAATTCCTGCTAGTCACATACACAATAAGTGGCCTCATTCAAGTTGCTGTTCTCTCAGCCTCAATCTGCAATATGGGAGAAGCAATTACAAGTGAGACTTGTCATAAAATGTTGCAGCGTGAAGTGCTCTTGTTCAGTGTTCCAGCCAGCCATGCCTTCTTTCAGGGCACTCCATTCCATCCTGTCCCCCAGTCAGCCCGCATTCCATGGCCACTGAGCACACTCAATCCTCATTTGGCTGGGTCTCCCCACCCCTACCCCCAGGAGAGACGCTTCTTATGTGTTTCTCCCTAAATATATTTTCCCTACTTTTGCAAACTCTGAGATTCTCCTGAGCGTGCTGATACCTACCCTTTGTTTCTCAGTTTCTCCTTTTGGTTACATAACCATCATAACAGTGTCTGAGTTTGCTATAAGTATATATAATATTGGCCTACGTTACAGGACTGTACTAAGTATTTTCACTATGCTTAATTCTGACATAGTGTGCCTCCTCTTGGAAATAATTCAATATTTTTTCAGCAGTTTTTTGGGGGGGCAGGGGCGGGGTCTTGCCTCATTGGTAATCTGGGGCCTCCTCCACACGAGACGTTTAATGAGCCTTGAAGGCTCATTAAAAAATTTACCTCCACAAGCACGGAGCGCAAAACGGGCGTACAGGCGCGTTATCTCCCCGATAATGCGCATTTTCGAACGCGCGTTAAATAGCGACTTTTATTTTGCTCCGGCCGTTAAAGCGCATTTTCGTGGTGTGAACAAGCGATTACGCGCATTAACTGCTTGTAAAGCGCTTTTTGGACATGAATTAATGCGCTTCGCCGCCTCTCGCCGCCTCCGGTGCAGAGGGATTAGGAGTAAAAGCGCCTCCGCGATAATGCGCATAATTGCGGAACCGGGCGCAAAAGCGCATCCTTGTGGAGGGGGCCTGGGAAAGAGATTCTGGGCAACTGAATCTTCCATATTGCAAAGCTATTACTATACTTCTGCAAAAAGTCATTATAATGACTCTATTTTATGTCAAGATTACTTCTTTTACTATTCAATTGCGCGAGGGGGATCTTGGTTGAATATTGCAGTTCCATGACTTCTGAATACTAATCCAGAATTCTGGTATCCATGCCTAAATACACTGTGGTTTTGATGAATCACACTTACACTTAAACGAATGTGAATTATGTATTCTTATTAAACCTGCATTGAACTTGTGATATTTCAATCCTCTGCCAAACCATCTGTATCCTCATGAAAACTATATGTTGAGCAAGAGCCAAGGCAAATGGTCCGATGACGTTTTAATGCTTTAGCACCAATCCATCTTATTTGTTTATTTCTGTAGTGGTATATCCCACCTTTTATAAATATACGTACATTTATAAATGTACATTTATAAACGTACATTTATAAATATAATGGTTATACCAGGAACAAAATATTTTTTTAAAAACCACCCCAAAACACCCAAAACCCAAACAGCCCTACTGGAGCAGCAACTGGCATCTGATGTTCCTTCTCACAGGTCAGTTGGTAAGCAAAAGAAAGATCTCTAGATGTTTTGGATTTCAATTCCCAGAAACCCCTGTCATCATGGACAATGGTCATGAATGCTGGGAGTTGAAGACCAAAACATCTGAAGAGCTATCTTCTACCCTCCCCTGCTGTAGCTTGCTCAGAGGACGTGGGACAGGTTGAACAGTCCAGCTGGAGCAGGTCTAATGTTTTCTTAGCTTCACTTTCTTTTCCTATTCCTTCTCATAGGGCAGTCTTCTCACCAACACACAAATGCCTACACACTACAAATCCACGATGTGTTGTGACTACAAGCAAAATACGTATGTGTAAAAAAAGATAAGAAAAAAAAAGATGTTTACTTAAAGTGAGGTTGTGATAATATTGATTAAGCTCACATTCAGGCCAAACCCCATACTCCTTTCAGAATAGGATCTGGATTTTGCTGTTGAAACCCACTGCTTAGGATGATGAAATGGACAGACTCTCTTCAATGGGTTTCCCATATACCACTTTTGCATTCATTTAGTGTCAAAAGATGTGCTAGGTGTTGTACAGAACATAAGGGTGCTGGAGTTGTTTCTTTGAGACCTTACATTCCTTATAAAAAGACATTGGGGGGAAGGGGCAGAGTTAAAATCATAAATCAAAATTCTGCCCCAAGGTAGTCCGAATACAGCTCCCAAAAAAAGTTGAAATCTTCAGTGATGCACATGGCCATGAGTTCTTGTATTTTTCATAATTTAATCTGCTTCCACTAATCACAGGCATGGGCAAGGAGCTATGCAGAATATTGAAGTCTCCCAACCACTCTGAAATCTTATTCAAACCTGCCTCTGACTTGTGAAATTTCAGACCCTTTGCATGTAAAAAGTTCCAGGTTTGATCACTGGCATCTTGAGTGAGAAGGATCTCAGGCAGGGGTGAATTTGGAAGTACAGAAGCTCATCATGACATGTCTCCCCCCCCCCCCCCCCCCATCACGCCCCTGAAGAGAGGTCATGCTGCCAAGGAGAGGCCAAAAATGCAGGCAGCTGTGTTGATCCACATTACATAGCATAACATCCCCATGTATTAGGATCAGCTGATAGGGAACTAGCAAAGGACAGTGTAGAGGCTAGTATGTTGGACCTTGACTGAGGAAACCATAGTTCACATCCTTGATGAAGCCATGAACTTCACTGAGTGACCTTGGGCCAGTCATTGTCTACTTTACATGATTACTTTATAATGTTTGAAGCTTTTTAAAAGTTTGGGGCTTTTTAGCTTAGAAAAATTGTGAGTATGGAGAGCAATGACACAGATGTGTGTAAAAAAGTGCATAGTGTGGAGAATGTGGAAAGGGAGATGTTTTCTCTCTCATCATACTAGATCCTGAAGTCATCCTATGAAGCTGTTTGGTGTGACATGCAGGACAATTAAAAGGAAGCTCTTGTTACACAATGCAAAGTTGAACTATGGAATTTGCTATCACAAGATGCAGTGGTGGCCACCAATTAGTCATGATGCCAGTTGCTGGTGGGAGCATGGGCAGAAAGGTGCTGTTGCGCTTATGTCCTACTTGTGGCTTTCCCACAAGCAACTGCCACTACAGGAACAGAATGCTGTACTAGATATTCCTTTTGTCTGATCTAGCATGGCTCTTCTTCTGTGCTTGCCTCCCAAAGTCAGTATAAAGATAAAGTGTGGTTTCCCCATACCCATATATATACCTCCCTCCACTCAGTGGAGGAAGGAGGGCCTGTCAGTTATCTTGGTGAACTTTCAGATGATTTCATCACTGTGTTCTGGAAAAAGTCCTGGACCTGCATTCTCCCACATTCCCCCTCCATGGCACCACAGATCTCAGGTGATGGGGAAAGAGTCTCAGCCTTGTAAACAATGCTTTGTGACTTGTCAACTACCCTGAAAAACCTAACAACAAACCATGGGTTCTCTAAGTGGCTTGTTTGAGAAAATAAGCCACGATGCATGGTTAACAAGCAATCCTGGCTGTATTCAGACAACACACTAACCCACTGTTCACCAAACAACCTATGGTTCAAAATAACCCACACTCAACCACTGAGTGTGGGTTACCGTGCTGTGTGAACCCAATCAGTGAGTGTTGGAGCAGATAAAGTGACCCTGCTAAGGAGTCTGTCAGAACAGGGGGTGTTGAAGAAGTGCACGTATTAACTTGGGGGAGGGACTTGAAAGAGGCAAGGAAAGGACACCTGGCATGAAGGGTCAAGTGGTGCAGAGAGAGGGATGGGCAGATTAGCTCAGAATACTGCAGCCATTACAAAGTCCTCGCTATAGGAGTGATTAAGAGAGAAACTCAGACTTAAAGGACAAGTATTGTATACTGCTGTTAAATAAATCTGTAGTGTGGTCTCATTTAGAGTACTGGGTACAGGTCTCATCACTCTGTCCCCAGAAGGATATTCTCCCTTAAAGCGCCCAAATGCAAGGTCATTCACTGAAATTGATTGGCAGCAGGTACAGGAGAAAGAAAAGGAAGTACTTCTTTATGCAATACACAATAAAGTTGTGGCATCCATTCATTGCCACAAGCACAGATGGCTTCTAAAAGGATTGGACAGATTCATGTAGGATATATCTAGCAGCAGGTATTAGCCATAATAGCTAAGACTGGAATGTCCAGGGGGCTCAGAGGCTGAATACCTCTGATGAGCAGCTGCTGGGGATCAACAGGGTGGTGATGACGGCTATTTCCATCAGGACTTTCTTGTGAGTTTCTCAATGGCATGTGGCTAGGCACTGTTGGAGACAGCATGCTGGGCTGGATGGACTTTTAATCTCTCCAGCAAGGTAATTGTTACCTTCTTATCCCCTTTAGTCTTTTGCAAATCCTACAAATGGTGCTTTGCAGTCAGAAGACACAAGTATTGCAGAGGGACATGTAGGAACCTGGCATGGTGTGGACTGCAAATCTGAAACTCTGGTACTCAGTTGAAGATATTGCAGACTTCCCAGATAACATCAGATCTTGAACAAGCCTCCTACTGAATGTATCACACAAAGACAAGACACTTTGCGATCTAGTGCTTTAAACAGCCTGATTGGTTTTCCACTCCTTATAGGACTGCCACTCCTAAATTTCTAAAGGTGGTAATGGGATTCAACCCTGATTCACATGCAAACCTAAAAGTGTTAATAAAGATGTGTGCAGATTGGTCACTGTCTAATGAAACATAAGTCAGTGCATGCTGAAAGGCACTCCTTATAATGACTTCAGATTTCCCAGACTGAGTTGTGGCATGGACAGGTTTCAAGAGAGAAGTTCAGGCGCAAGGTAAATCCTGCTTCACAGCCTCTGTTCTCCCCCTCTACAATACATGTTCATAGGATAAAGACCCCAAAAATGAACACAAGTAATTTTAAGAAAGGCTTTGGCCAGGATATAGCACTTTGAAAGCAGTTTGAAAGGAGTATATAGGATGTGTTATGGGCCCCAATGGGTGTCAGTGTACTTCAATACCATTATAAAGCAGTAGTGTAGCTCCTGTCTTTGTTGATTCCGAGGGGCCCCCTCTCAAAGATTTGGTATGCCTGTCAACAGTTATTAATACACAAAAGGGTGGTTTCTTGTGCTGTTTCCCATCATCCTATAGTCCGCACTGCCTGACCCATGATAAATGTAAAGCAAATACAGTGTGTTTAATTTCTAAAGAAAAGAAATGCATGTATGGAAATGAAGCCAATATTTTTATTCATTGGTGCAGTAACTCTTAGGACTGATCTACATGTTGAGAAACAGTACAGGGTGCAACTTCAGAGTACAAGTGAAAGTTTGCACATTTGCTTCTCCCACATTCCAAATTCCCTGCCCACAGAAAGCTAACATTTCAGGAAGATGTTCTAGGCTGGCTTTCTCTCTGACATACTAGTTTTCTGTATTCATGTTGTTCTTGTTCTTGTTTTGTTTTGTTTTGATGTGGGGGCACATTCAAAACATACACCCCTGTATTCTGAAGTAGTACAATCCCAGCACTGTTATCACACATGCATTTTCTGAATGTGCAGATCTTAGATTCTATTCATGGACATAGGAAGACTATGAACAAAGTACACGTGGACACAGGAAATCCAGTGGCAGCTACTTCACTTGGTTACCATGTTTGATTCTACTCCCCTTGTTAGATATTGCTCTACCACCATACAGTTTAAACTGCATCCTGGGCATTTTGCCAAACTCATTAATATTGTTTAGTGTTTGATTAGCAGTTGCATTCTCTGTGATGGATTTAATCCCCGTAATTAAAGGGCCTCCTGCTGTGGCCATAGGATAGAACCAACAGAAATTAAGAACATATAATAAATTATTTTCAGTCATTTTTCAGTTCCCCCCCCCCCCACATGGAACACTCCACTGTTCTTTAACACAATACTTTACTTTCTTAACAACATTCTGAAGTAGAACAGGTTATGACTTGCCTTGGCCTGCTCAGCCAGGTAACCTACAGGCAGAAATTCAACAGGGGCAGCTGTATCTCCAGGTTTGGAAAAGCTGCTGTTGTTGAGCTTGGTTGAATGCTATGTAAGCTGTTAAAAAGCACAGAGGTAGGGTTGCGAGCACATCCAGGGGTCAAAGGGAGCAGACATGTGGGCACCCCAATCTGGATTGAGGCCACAGTGGGGGCAAGAGATAAACTTGCCCTCTTCTGCCAGGTTCCTGATCCAGACCACCCCACCTAGGGTAGCCATATGGAAAGGAGGACAGGGCTCCTGTATCTTTTAACAGTTGTAGAGAAAAGGGAATTTCAGCAAGTGTCATTTGTATGCATGCAGCAATCGGTGAAATTCCCTCTTCATCACAACAGTTAAAGCTGCAGGAGCCCTGTCCTCTTTTGTATCTGGTCGAGATGGCAGGGCTCCTGCAGCTTTAACTGTTGTGATGAAGAGGGAATTTCACCGATTGCTGCATGCATACAAATGACACTTGCTGAAATTCCCTTTTCTCTACAACTGTTAAAGATACAGGAGCCCTGTTCTCCTTTCCATATGGCCATCCTAACCCCCCCCCCCCACATACCTATTTACTAGTTTAAATTAATAGGCTGACCATATGAAAAGGAGGACAGGGCTCATGTAACTTTAACAGTTGTAGAGAAAAGGGAATTTCAGCCAGTGTCATTTGTATGCAATTAGTTCCTGGTGAAATTCCCTCTTCGTCACAACAGTTAAAGTTGCAGGCACTATACTAGAGTGACATATACAAAAGAAGGCAGGGCCACTGCAACTTTAACTGTTGTGATGAAGAGGGAATTTCACCAGGAACTAATTGCATACAAATGACACTGGCTGAAATTCCCTTTTTTCTACAACACTTAAAGTTACATGATCCCTGTCCTCCTTTTCATATGGTCAGCCTAAGGGTGCAATATGATGCATGTTTTGCAGGAAAAAAAGTCCAACAACTCCCAGCCATGCTGGCTGGAGAATGTTAGGAATTATTGGACTTTTTTCTGTCTAAAAGTCCAATAAAGTCTAAAAGACCAATAAAGTGCAGTCTTAAGAAATATATTTCACACAATTGCTAGTTTTGTGAATAATGTAACATATAGTGTGATCTTTAGTGATGAGGCCTAGTACCTCAAAGGTGATGCCTGGAGGCACTTGATGGTTTTAAAAAAAGATTACCTTGAAATTCACCAATCCAATACAGAATGATTGTTTTCTTTCACCATGTATTTATTTTGTCCCTCCCACCATTCCATAGAAGATGCTAAAACAAGAAGAACATATTGGAAAAAAGAGAGAGAATGGAATGCAAAGAGAAGTATAAAAATAGGCTCCTAAAAATGTGCACTTTTTTTCTTAACTAGGAAAGTCTGGTCTTTTTTTTCAATGGCGCTAGAAGTAACTTGTTTAATTGTGCAGTTCCGCTATGCCACAGCGCCATCTAGTGGTTGTTGAATTAAACATATAGAAAGGCAGAGAAAGGAACCCACACCAGAAAAAAGCATGTGTAAAGGAACTGATCTTGATCCTGCAAGGAATCTGGAAGCAGAAGCCTCGGTAAAGGTGCAGATTAAAACCTCTTGTAGAAATGCCCATAGTCCAAAACATCTGGAGGGCACCAGGTTGGGGAAGGCTGTAGCATCTTTCAGATCAGCAAGCAAGGTGGCAATTTTACCACCAGGTGGGTTTTGTGGCAGAGCTAGATTTGAACCACCATAGACTGGCCAGGTGTTCCACTTTATAGAGGACTGTCTTCTATTGGAAGGCATCCTGTGTTTGAAGGACTGCCCAATCCAAGTTGATTTTAAAGATAAAGAAACAAAAGAAAGGAGAGCAGAAGCCTTGAAGTTGCCCATCAACCATTAGGACCTGGACAGCAGACTGAGCAGCAGGCACACCACACAGGGAACCTGGTCACAGTCTTCCCCACCATAGCAAGTTGCATGTATATGTCCATATTATATATATATATATTATATACACATGCAAAATATATGCAAAGGTATGTCCTCTTTTTTGGCGACGTGTAAATGGTCATCCTATCTCTACCAGTTATAGAGCCATGCTGGTTCTGACTAACAGTTGAGTGTATTAGGGCAAAAGTTCCTAATTTTTAAAGGGCAATGAACAGTCCCACATACAGATTGCTTATGCAATGTATGCAGAAATAGTCACATTTCCCTTTGAAGGTCATGGAAGTAGGGCCCCAATCTTCTGTGTATATTAATGGCAAATGCAGCTGTTTGTGTTTTTACTTACGGTATTTTTATCCTGTTTTTGAGTCAATCATTGTCTCCCAAAGTGGCTCACATTAATCAAACGGAGAGGCAGGCCCTGTCATCAGGCATGCAAATTAAAAACAAAAGACACCCATAGGGAAGGGGAGTGGCAGGAAAAGGAAGAGGCGGGAGATCAAGGCCAGAACAAGGTGGTGAGCTATAAGAGGGAATTTAAAGATGAGTCTGCACTTTGGGCCAAGCTGGTATTCTTGCTTGAGTGAGGCGGCTTTTGTTCCTTCAGCCAAAGGATGGGGTCAGAGCATTCTTTCCCCTGCCTTCTGTAGTCCCAGGGCAACTGTCAGTGGCAGCTGAATGTTCTTTTGGGCAGAGAGGGGGAAGCAACCTCAGCGACCTCCCTGCAACTTCTCCTTCCCAGCTGATGGCGTTCCATATATTTTGTACTGGAGTTCTATACTTGAGAACAGAATAATCAAGAGAGAAGTAGCTCAAGTGCCTTTTCGAGTGACAGACTATCTCCTCTCTCAACTCCCAGGCCTGGCTTCCTCCACCAGATGCTAATTTACATTCTCATGTGAAATTGTTAATGGGCTCATTTTTAGGCGGAGCTAAAATAAGGAGGAATAGTCAGCAAGCAAGTCCAGATGAAATTTAAAACTCTACAGATTGCATCTGTGCTGGGAGCATAAGAACTCATACTGAAAACTCTCAGAATCCCATTGTGGCCTTGATGAGCTATTTGGGGATCTTCAGATGATATGATCATAGTAGCATTTAATTAGCTTGTAGGCAAGTTTTTGCCTTTATTTCTACTTATTTGGTCTCTGTAGCTCTTTATCAACTGCTTCCATAGATGGTAAGGGGAGTTTGGGAATGCTAATGTGCTTACTCTAAGATAAAACATCTGCAGTTCTCTCCAGCCATCTTCACCTGAAGTAAACGTGACCTGTGCCATTCATGGAAGACTTTTCTCAGCTTCCTGCCTTGCTCTTTAGGGATACATGGCTCCAAGATGCAGAATGAGATGGAAGGTGCAGGCATCACATGCAATACACATGTCTGAAGCATTTACTGTAAAGTGGAAGCTGCACAGGAATCCTAGGGCTTCTCTACACCAGGATTTTATGCTACAACTTCACTAGGTTGCAGATTGCGGGATTAAGACCAGCTCCTTTACATGTGTTTTACATGTGTTTTTTCCCCAGGGATTTCCTTTCTCTGCAAGTTCTATATCTTTCATTATAAAGCCACTAGATGGTGGTACATGCAGCCATTGCAGCGCTTCATCGAGGTTCTAGAAAAAATGTTGGATTCCCCCAATCTTAATATAAAAAGGGGGGACACAAAGGGGGGACACCTGGAGGTTAACAACATAGTGTAAAGGACCCCAAAACATCTTTGAATGACCAATCACCAATCATGAACGCACAACTAGGTGATTTATCAGCACTGTAGAACTTTTATTAAGTGTACCCACTGCTTGGACATCCTTGAAATTAGGGATGTGCATCATATTTAGAGAAAGTCCTACGTTTGAGCAGAATTGGGCCACTTTGGTTTGCTTTTGTTGGATCATAAGGCAAAATGGGCTTTCCTCCAAATCCAGCAGAACAAAAGCCAATCTAGAACAACTCGTGTAGTTACTGACTGATGTCTCCAAATAATTTCCTTTCTCTAAATGTTGTAGGGGGATGGGGAGGGAGTGTGATTAAGTGACCCACAGGTCCACCTTCTAATCTTAGGGCATGTTTTACCATGAGCTTCAATCACTGTGCTTTGGAAGAGGGCAAGGATGGGAGAATGAGTTGGTCATTCTTCCAATGCCAACATGCTTCACTATGAAAAAAAGCCTTAACAGTTTTCAAGCAACATAACACCCTAGCCCTTGCACCTATCCTTCTGAAACTCTGCAGTTTTCTTGCCCAGAGACATCTCTATGAGGTATCTTGGGCCCCCTCCACAAGGATGCGCTTTTGCGCCCGGTTCGGGGATTATGCGCATTATCGCGGAGGCGCATTTACGCCTAATCCCTCTGCACGGGAGGCGGCGAGAGGCGGCGAAGCGCATTAATTGATGTCCAAAAAGCGCTTTAGAAGACGTTAATGCGCATAATCGCTTGTTCACACGGCGAAAATGCGCTTTAATGGCCGGAGCAAAATAAAAGTCGCTATTTAACGCGCATTCGAAAATGCGCATTATCGGGGAGATAACGTGCCTGTACGCCCGTTTTGCGCTCCGCTGGTGTGGAGGTAAAATTTATAATGAGCCTTCAAGGCTCATTAAACGTCTCGTGTGGAGGAGGCCTTGCTTTCATGCAAGCTGACCAAATAATCCCAGGGGATGGGGAGTAGCAGGGGAAGCAAATCACCCCCCCCCCCAATAAATTGGAGAACTCCCCTTCCACATGAACCACTGGGCCTATCCTTCTGAAACTTTGCTGGTTTATTGCATAGGGACACCTCTAGGCAGCCTGTAATTTTCAGAACAATAGTCCACAAGGAACAGAAGGGGATAAGTGCATCCTCTTTTGCAGACTCTCAAAATTTCATGGCTGTTCTTGCCCTAACACCTCCCCCCCCCCCCCCCCCGGTAGCTATTGTCCTGAAAGTTTACAGGCTTGATCCACTCAGAAGTAGCAACTAACACTGCAATTTTCATCAAATTCTGCCAAGAAATAAAAAAGTTATTGGCAGTTCCCTTAAAAAAAATATCAAGATATAAAGACGTGTAGCGCAAAAAATCCTGCACCTATTTTTCTAACACTGGGCAAGATTAATTCCTTCCTATGGGACCCATATGCTTGCAACTTTAATCCAATTCTGACCAAGAGGGGGAGGGGGAAGCTAAAGCTGTATTTTGATTTCCCATGATTGTTATTGGGAAGCACAACGTTTCAGTTTGCCAAACCTCAGCTCAAACTCAAAGTGGAAAAACTCTGAATTGGTCTGACCAGACTTAGGCTGTTTTGAGTGTCAGTGCATACCTCTACCAGAATGGTCAGGTTTGTTACCCCCCCCCCCCCCAATTTTTAGGCTGCAGTCCTGCCCCCATTTACCCAGGAGCATGCTCCATTGAATTCAATGGAACTTACTTCTAAGTAGGCATGTATAGGATTGCACTGTTAATGTCTTGCTTTAGCGTTGCGAATTTGCAGTGCTCAGGAGTGACAAAGGTCTGGGCAGATTCCAATTCCTCTAGGACTCAATCCTTAGCCCAGCCTTCCCAAACATGACACTCTCCAGATGTGTTGGACTACACTTCCCACCATCCCCAGCCTGCATGGGAATATAGGATTTGTAGTCCAACACAACTGGAAGGTGTCTGGCTCTCCGAAGCTCAGCATTCCCCTGCCATGTTATGGGAGCAGTTTGAGCGAGGTGCATGACAATGACAGAACCGCTACGTTCTGTCAAATATCAGCTCCTGAATTGAGAGTTCCAAATATCAAACACAGAACTTCAACCAAATGACTTGTGACGACAGCACAATCAGCTGTGGTGGATACCGGGGAGGATTTGAGCAAGAAGGGGATTTATTTTTCAGCATTAATATATCCGCATAACTATTGATGGGAGAGGTGAATATTATGAACCAAGGTCTAAGCCAGGGTGGGAACCTGTGACTTTCCAGACATTGCTGGACTACAGCTGCCATTTTAAAATGGATGCCAAGGCTCATTTCCCAGAAGCAGCTATAAGAACAAGTAACTTGTCTGAGAACCTAAGTACAAGGGGGAGATGTTGGCTGAACTCCAAAACACAAAAACACTATTTTGAACCCAAATAAAAATAGCGCTGGAGGGTAACACTTTGCTTTGCTGCTGGCCAGTCTTCCAGTTTCAGAGAGAGAGAGAAAGAGAGAATATAAAAATCAGGAGGGGGCAGGGTCCCTGCTGGGCACCAAGAGAGGTGTCCAGGGGTGCAGTGGAGCTCACGGACACCATGTTGGAGACTCCAGGCTTAAAGTATTTTAGCCCCAGTGAGTTGTGAATAAATTTGTCTGAGCCCAAGGAGCCAAACAGTTATGTGGAGCTCATTGGCATTCCTTTTGTTTGTCGATTAGCCTCCTAATTTGTCTGCAGACAGCAGTGGATCAATTTCAAAGTGTCAGGGACTGTCCTGTGATGGATGGTTTGAACCGGTCTGAGTTGGCTGAAAACTGAAAGCCCAGAAGCAGGGGCATCTGGGGAGGTGGAGTGAAGAGGCTTGCCGACGGGGCTGCCGTGGTCAGTCCACCCTGCTGGAAAACCCTCCCTCTGCATGTACACATGCTTCTGCTTCTCTGCCATTGCTTTTCTGGTTGGGATATCCAGCTTTCCTTATCAGGACTGTGTGTACCTGTGCCTGAGGGTGGTCGTGGTTTAGGATTAAAGGATATTTATGGTGAGGGGAGAAGTAATAATCTGAGCCAGGGTTCAGGTGCTCTTAGTTCAGGTGTTTAGCCTAGAACACGTAATAGAGTGCCTCTAAGAATGTACAGAGTGCCTTACGCCCCTACCTTGTGCAGCCTCAACACATCTGGGTTTAAGCAGCAGAGCTTCCAAGTAAGCTTGAGCCCCAGAATGTTTCTTTTAAGCAGTTAACCACCTCATTCTGTCAAAACTGTAGTTCAAACTTCTTCTTGTTCTTGTTCTTGTTGTTCTTTTTGGTGTTATTATTATTTTGTGGGGCAGGGTTGAAACTGGCAAACTGCTTTTCCACACTTTGTATTGAGATTAGTCAGTTTCAACTCATATTTTTTTCAACCCAAGCACTTGTATGCCTTGTGTCATGAATGACGTTACTGGCACTATCCAATAGGTGCCTGTGATACACATTCAGCCTCATTCCAGACAGCATCTCAGATTGCAATGACCTTGCCATCTAGGGAAAGAATTGAGTTTTCCCCAGGCAGAGTATTTCTTATGTCTTATGTTTGTAAGTTACTCTGGGAGCCTTTCAGGCTGAAAGGCAGAATAAAAAAGCTATAAATAAATAGTATGTTGCCCTTTGAGGGCTAAGAAAATGCCGTATTCTTGAAACAAAGGCTCTCCCTTGGGTGAAGTCTGTGTCGCAGAGCCATAGCTTTGCTTGGACACTTATTTTGTTTTTGCAGACTGATCATTTTGAAAGGCTCCAAATCTGCCTGCATTTTTAGAGCAGACTCACTAGATCATAGGTACTAGCATGCATGTTAGAAATTGCTCTTTACCATGTTACTTATTAGTTACCCACTGCTACAAGAAAGCTGCTGTCTTTCTTTCCACTTTAGAATCTGATCTCAGAGATGGTATACTTCGTTTAATCAGTTTTATGTTCACAAAAGTTTCCCAAACTATTTTATTAATTAATTAAAGTAAGCTTCCAAAAGCCTGAGTGGCTACAGCAGATTAGGACTCCTTGAAAGACTTCAGCTCCTCCATTGCCAGCAACTTCAGGGCAGCTTTCTGAAACCTAAGCAATATTTTTTTTCCAAGCAGGCCTTCCAAGATGCCAGCTCATGTACCAGCAAGCTAAGCAAAACAGAAGATGGCTGAATTAAGGATTTACAAACACCTTAACATAAGAAAGATATAAATCTACACACGTTACACAGTATAATAAAGATATACATCTACAAGTACAAACCTTCAAGCATTGTGTTATGAAGCATTGTAATTTGCTTTTAGCTTGTATTTGAGGATGTGAACAGAATGAATGAAGATGTTGCGGTCTCTGTCCTAGGCTTTGTGACTTTATTTTTCATCCTCAATCAAGTGGTGGGGCGCAGGGAACGGGATGGGGAGTGCTTCGGGGTCAGAACAAAGAACTGCAGATCTTCCTGTTGGGATACTTTAAGTGTGGGGAGGTGTGTATTTCATAGACCTGAAGGCATCTTGGGCATCACTAATGAGAATGGTCCAGGTAAGGAGGCAACTCTCGAGAGGCATGGATGTGCCAAGGGGCCTGGCTAAACATGACCTGAGTGAATCCCCTTGCACACACGCACCCGACACAGTAGTGAGTCCCCTAGAGATGTCTGGATATTACGTATCCCGCTATATCCATAAGGCAATGGCCTGTCAAGGTGAGACTTTGGGACAGAGTCCAGGGCCACGCTCAGCCGAATGAACAGGAGGACCCTCAAATGCTGCAGGGCTGGCTTCTCCCATCTTGAAGTGAAGCAGTACGCAATACCATCGAAAAAGTCTAAAAAGGCCTAAGCGCACTACTGAAGGCCCATGTGACTCAACATACGATGCCCTATGTGTGGCTTGTGTGGCTTTCCAGCTCCATCTGTGCCAGCAGCCCGCTACCTTCCTTTTGCAAGACTTCACAGCAACTTCTAATCCCATTTTATCCCCAGTGAAAAGAGGGCAAGAAAATGCAGGCAGTGAAGAGAAAAGAGAAGATTAAAGCTGTCAGTCTTACCCACAGGCCCATCTCTGAGCCATATGAAAACGAATTCAACTCCACCTCTTTTTCTCCTCCACCACCTACTTCCTATCAGTGTCAGCTTGGAGAGCTGAAAGAGAAAGTGTTCAGCTTCAGCCCTTCCTGATTGTTTGTGAATCGCAATGTCTTTCTCCAGAGGACTTAATCTGATCTGGGTCTCACCAGGACCTTTATCATGTTTTTCAGTGCCAAGGCTCAGCTCTGGATGCGGAATCATACGGTTGGACAGGCTGAAAGGCCATCTATAATACACTATATATATATATATATATATATATATATATATATATATGAGAGAGAGAGAAAACCATCTACATTTTGAAAGAGGAGGAGACAATGCAAAGAAGGAAAGGAATAGATTTTGGTACCAAAGGATGAATATGAACATGTGCAATTTGCGAAGACATAGTCATCTAACCTGATACTTTCCAGATCTGTTTAACTACAATTCTCAGCATCTCCCAGCCAGCCATGCTACCTGGGGGATGCTGGGAGTTGTAGTCAAAACACATCTGGTGGGGAGCAAATTGAGGAAGGCTGACTTAGGGAAACAAGAGAAGCCACATGTTGCAGGAAACAGAATATGGTGTGACCATGAAGAAAAAATTGAAGCGCTACACAAACTCTCCACCCTATTTGTAGGCAGAGATATCCCCAAATTTCTCCAGGATGAGAAACTTTTCAACAGTTTCTAGCAAATGGAACTCCCCATTAGCAGTGACAGAAAGCTGCTTTGTTGGCTTTGTTTCCTTTTGTTGTCTCTGCAAGAGGCAGCAGCAACAACTGTGTTAGCAGCCTGGACACCATTTTGCATCTGTCTCAATGTGCTGTTCTAGGGCATTGTGTATGTCTGTGGGGAAAATGGCAACCCCCCAAAACAAACAAATAAACAAAACCAATGGTGGAAAACATTCACAGACAATTTTGTGAAGTGGCCTTGCTTAAGAACATAAGAAGAGCCATGCTGGATCACAGCAAGGGCCTATCTAGTCCGGCATTCTGCTCCCACATTGGCCAACCAGATACTTATGGGAAGCCCACAAGTAAGACATGAATACAACAGCACCCTCCTGCTCATGTTCCCTAGCAGCTGGTATTCAGAGGCAACCTGCATCTGATAATACAGCCATCATGACTAGGGAAAGGTTTCCACAAAATCTTTGCTCCAAAACCTATATTCAGTGTAAGGTCTCAGTCCTAGATTAGGCACGCTGAAATCCAGTGATGTAGGGGGCTTTCAGGCCTGGCTCCATAATGCAAAGTTGTTGTTGCTCATGCAGCTGTAATATTGCTTCCAAATGGTTCTGTTAAACTTCTGACACCATGTTTTAAAGATGGGTTTGTAGAAAATGAGGAACACAGTGTTGTATAACAACTAAAACATTTATTGCCTCAAACAAACATATAGGCTGCTTTCACACAACATATTAGGCAACGGAGGGGGAAATAGCATACTGACCGTGCATTAGGTAGGTGGTGCTCCCCACACAACATGTTGCTCTGCCATCCGTTGAGCGGCTGAAAGTTCAGGCGTCCATCTTGGTTGCAGTGTCTCCCCCCTTCCCCTTCCCCCCCCTCAGTCCTCCAGCTGTATCCCAGCATGCACTGCAAGTTCGGCTGGCTATAGCAGAGCAGCTGGGGTTTCTGCTGCTCCGGCCAGCAGAACTCTATGCCCATACGGAATAGTCCATAGAGAGAGGGGGTTGGTTTCAGATGACACTTTAAACAATGGGCTTTGAGCTAAACAACTTGCAAACCTGTTGTTTCGCTCAGTTGCTTAATTGGGTGGAATAGCATACCATCAGTTGTGTGTGTGTGGTGTGTAACCCTCCACATGACACAATAAGCAACACAAGTGATGGTTCCTTCCCCCCCCCTCCGTTGCCTAATGTGTGGTGCGAAACCAGCCACTCTCTCCTACCTAGCTTCTCTTTAGCCCCACCTGACTCCCTAGAGTGCCCAGTCACTGACTGCTGTGTCACTACCTGACTGGGTGAGTATTCCTTTAATCACTGTCATTGACTTCCTCTTCCATCTGACTCCCTGCCTGTCTTCTTAGTTCTACCTATTGATACATGGAACACGGCAAGGAATAATGAAGGGGAAGAATGCCTCTGAGCATCTGCAGGGTGCTGTTAACTTATTACTGAGTGAGCACACAATTTGTTGATTTAGTATCCACTTTGTTGGAGAAATTAGGAGTCTTAAATGTAAATAGAACCTGCTTTATTCCCCTCAAGACTAGGCCTTTCAAGCTAAAGTATAGCAAACCTACTCATATCTGCTAGGGGAATAATTTTCTCAGTGAGGTTGTAGGAGTTTGTTTGTGTTTTATATACTTTTTCATTCCCAGCTGACGGGTTCTTATCTACTTTACGGTGAAGACAGATGTGCCTCCTGCCAAAAGTGGTCACCGATTCCTCTGCTGCGGGGGTGGGGAGCTCTGCTTGATGTTCCTCTGCTCCATTACTGCTGCACGTATCAGACAGCTATGCAAGCATGAAAACATTGGCATGTTTAACCATTTCAACATGGGCTTGATGCCTTATTTACAGCCAACCCATGAGGGAGGAGAGCAAGTGTTTTCATGATCATTGCCACAAGGACTAGCCGCTTCGCACAGCCAATTTCTCCTGGAAATGTGGGCCAGGGGATGATTGTTCTTGAGTCTGACTGAGTTGGGAAGCTTGTATGTCTGGACAAAGTGTTCAACCACATCAGGCTGTGTGCATCAGGCTTCACCCATAGTCTGTCTCAATCCTTCTTATGGGTAAACTTTCTGTATTTGATAATAACACATTAAGCCATGGTTAGACCACTAATCCTTTTGCAGCAAATGGTTAGTGAGAGTGTTTAAACTATGGCTATGTAGTCACTATGGTTAGGAGTGGTTCATGTGACATGCCAGGCCATAATGTTCAGCTCAAATTCATTAACTACCGTGGCTTAGCGTGTTGTTTGTATAAGGTCAAAGTGGTTTTTGTGTAATTCTACACTAAGTGTTGGATCCAGAATCTGCCTTCCTTGAGAGGAAAAGCTCTGCTCATGGAAGGCACTTCTGCCTGATTTTTGGGGATTCCCCCTCCCTCCCCTACAAACCCATTTTCTCCATCTACTCTGCAAGAGAGCTGGGTAGAGCTTGGGGGAAGAGGACGTGGTTAGGGTGATGGTGTAACATGGTTAAGCTCTTAAACCATTCTGAAAAGGGGAGGTAGAAGAAAGGTGGGAGAATATATATGGCCTGCTTTTCCAGTTTGCTTTCAAATCCACACGCCATGGCTCAGCAAAGCCAAGCCCCAGTGCTGCATATATTTGTATTGATCTGAAAGGCGGCGTTAATCTCTGGCACTTTAGAAATGTCTCTGGAAACATCAATATTGGTATTTCACTCATAAATGCCATTTCTATCACAGCAGCTGTTGCCTTTGAAAATAGTTCTCTCTTCAATTGCTTCCTTTGGGTAAGGAAGACGGCCGCCCAGGCGACCCCATTCTGCCCTATTGACTGCCGAGGGGAAGTAAATATGTCATGAGTGGTGTATGTGTGAAAGCTCAGTGGAATCTCCAGGTTCAAAAGCAGTATATTGATTTATTTTCCGGCCATTCCTCCAAGGAGTTCAAGGCTGGACTTGTGGTTTTGCCTAGGGTGGCCACTTACGCATTGCCAAAAAAGAGGGTACATGTTTGCGTAACATTTGCATGTGCTGTTTTATATGTGTGGATGCAAATTTAGAAAGAATTGATATCATTGGAGCAGAAATATAACACATCACACCATAGTGGGAGAAGCTGTGACCAGGGGGGTATCTCCACAGTGCTGCTTTGCCACTCCTTCCTTTTGCAAACCCTGCGGTATTGCTGCTGCGGGGTGGATCCTAGAAATTCCCATGGCAGCAGGGAGCGCAGGCTTTCCAGTTGCCATCCGGCCCACCGAGCTCACCCCCTGGCCCTTGCCCAGCCTCTCTGCTCATCCAGTGACTTATCAGCAGCCGCCATCTGCCCTGGAACGCCCCCCAACTCAATGCCGAAGTGAGGTCACGTGGTGGAAAGACTGTAGTGAGCTCACTTTCAGTGCAAAACATTGGGGTAATTCCCTGACTTTTTAAATTCACAGCTTTGGGAAAAAGCCCCACAATGGCTGCGAGTTGGCAGTTGCATCATATAACCAATGCAGTGCCACCACGCAGCCACCGATCCGGAGGGAGAGGCGGGTTACAAATAAATATTATTATTATTATTATTATTAAAGAATATAGACAGCTCCCAGGAGTGGTTCCAATTGAGTGTTTTATTGAGCGATCACCATGACTTATTCATGAAGGGAGGGGCAGATGTCATCAACTTCCATTTGTAACCCTCCTGTGTTTTTCCATCACTTCTTCCATCTTTCTTATCATCACAGACAAATCTATTAAGAAGGGAAAGACACATTTACTCCACATTACCTTTTGATTGCTAGCCCTAGGAGCTGTCCATCCATAAGCATCTCAAGTAACCACTGTGTGCCTTCTGGTCAGTCTCCTGTCCAGATGCTTACTGTTGATGGGCAATGTGAAGGCCCTTTCTGGCTCTACTTTCTTATGGCTCTATCTTTCAACCAGATTTGCACCAGATGACCTTTCAGATGGAGAAAACTTTCAAACAGAGGACAGCCCTCAGTAAAGCAGGAGACATGGCCACTTGGGTTTTTCCTACCCACTTATTTGCCACAACCCTTTGCGTAGATTAAGGTAAGAGATAAAGAAGACTTGGAAAGTGGCAATAAGAGAGAGGGCCTTCTCAGTGGTGGTCCTGACTATGGAATATGCTCCCCACTGAGGTCTGCCTGCTGCCAACACTGTCGTCTTTTTGGTGCCAGGTTAAGACTACGCTCTTCTCCCAGGCATTTATGAGCATATGATGGGGCACATACGTCATCTGTCTTGAACAATTTATTGAAATTATTTTAGCTATTTAAATTGTTTTTAAATTGTGTATATGTTCAACAAATTTTAGATTGTTTTATTATAATGTTGTATAATGGTGTATAATGTTTTAATGTTGTAGGTTGTATTTCCCCCCCCCCCCCCTCATGTGTGAATCCTTGTGAACTGCCCAGAGAGCTTTGTTTTTTTATAATGTTTTAATGTTGTATAATGTTTTAATGTTGTAGTTTGTATTTTTTTTCTGTGTGTGAATTGTTGTGAACTGTCCAGAAAGCTTTGGCTATTGGGCGCTAAAGAAATGAAATATATTATTATTATTATTATTAGTAGTAGTAGTAGTAGTAATAGTGGTAACTGGTCTAATGTCACCCATTAAGCTTCATGAAGGAGCAAGAATCTGAACCTGGTTCTGAGACCTGAAGCAGTCCTAGTCCAAACCAGTCCTAGTCCGTCACTGTAGCGCCACATCATATTGCCTCTAGTAAGCTCTACTGGATCTGACTAATGCACACCCATTTCAGCATTCTGTTTTCAATGCTGGCCGGCTGGATGCTTCTGAAAGCCCATGAGCAAGGGCCTATAGGCAACAACCCTTCACCTGCTGTTTGGCCCCAGCCTTTGGCATTAAGGGATAAACTGCCTCTGAACATGGAGGCCCCATTTTGAGAATAAAGGTATTGTCTCCTTTGTTCCATGTGTCTTGTTCTATGTGGCCACTGCAACTACTCAAACTTCAAGGAAATACATAGTCGGCACAATGATACATTGGGTTCTCTGAGAAACCAGCCTAGAGATGCATGTCTTTTCCGCTATTCCAGAGCCCCCAAATCAGAAGTGCAGCCTCTCTTTGCTCCAAGAACTGCATTTGCTCTTCAGAAAACAAGGGTTTGCTTGTTGCAGTTGTACGTGTGTTTTGTGTGTTTCTCCGCCTGGCTGGTTGCAATGTAATCATGGCCCTTGTCACCCCGTGCATTGTGGCAGAACACAGGCTTGCGGCTTCCTTGTTTGTAGAACATTAAATCATCCCAGGGGGCTCCTGTGGTTTCGTATATCTGCCACCGGCACTGTTGCTTTTATGGTAGACTACGTTTCTCAATGGTAGATTAAGTTTTATACCATGACACCTCAATCTGGTTGGTATTACCAGGTTTGCGGCTTCTGCTTACATGGTAGAAATGTATCAGGTTCCCTCCTTTCTTCTTCTAGGCAGGTTTCCAAGGTCAAAACAAGAGGATTAATTGTGTTTTTTTTTTTTCAAAAAGGACTGCTCCACAATGTTATTTCTGTTCCTCTTTTTTGTTTGCCAAGGGTGGGGGCTTGATTCGCCTGCCACGTGACATACATTTATGCTATTTAAAATGGCAGAGATGCTCAGCTCTTGCAAGGTGCTGTGATCTGATCTAACATCTCAGCTCTTGCAAAACTTACTCTGCCATTTCTATGGTTTGGTAAAGGAATAACCCCCCTTGGAACAATTTACTTGTTTGAGTGAAAGTGATACTTAGGGTGTCCACTTAGACACTGCCATAAAAAGAGGAAATTTATCACACAAAAAGAGGACACATATTTGCATAATATTTGAGTATGCTAATATATACACATACATGACTGTAGTTTAAATAGAAATACAATACATCACACCATAATGGGGAAGACTGTGACCAAGTAACCTGCATGCCTGCTTAGTCTGCTGTTCTAGTATTGATTATTGATGGGCAACTTCAAGGCCCCAGCTGGTTTTCCCTTCTTATGGTTCTTTATTTGTAAACTGGACTTAGACAAGACAGCCCTTCAAATACAGGACAACTTCAAATAGAGGGCTGTTCTCTGACAGTCCTCTGTAAAGTAGGACACCTGGCTACGGTACTACAAGAAGGCCAATATGAGCCCAGCGCAGTAGTACTTCCAAAACCGCCCCCCAAGGGTGCAGATGGATGTCAGACGCTGCAGGTGAGGCATTGATTCCCTGGTACCTGAGTCTCCTGCACCGCTGCTGAGAGGAGAGATCTGCAGGCAATCTGAGCTGGGATGCTAGCATCACAGCCCAGAATCCTTCTGGTCCAGATCTGAGAGAGTCTGTCTCATCCCACCACCTGTTATAAAGCTCATAGATTTATTCCACTCCCTTACCCTGTACAACTTATTGCTGAGGGAGACCACCAAGCCAGCCTTCCTGCTGTGGTACTTGGAAGCACATGAACTTGAACACCCAACAGCAAGCCTCCTCTCTTATAGTCATCTCTGAGGCTGACAGTCATATATGGTTATCAGATCTTGCACCCTCATCCATCTATTATTATTATTATTATTATTAGTAGTAGTAGTAGTAGTAATTTTGCTGTCTTCAGCAGTATGTGGCTTGAGTGATCCAGAACTATGTGCTCTGAAAATAGAGGTGACTCTAAAGTTTGAAATTACCCAGAATTTAGCAAGGCTTCTGTGGGTCCAGGTCAAATGGATTAATTTTGGACTTCAAACCATCTGAAGTCTATGTCCAACCTGAATTTAATTCAGATGGGGCTCCCAGAAAGCTCTGGTGGCTAGTATGATAGGACTCCCAGCTTCCCTAAACCGACTGCATATGTGTGGGAGTGTTGAGGACCTCTGTGATGTCCAAGGCCTCCATGTTGCAAATCATCTCTCCTGTAAATAAATAATGCTAATTCCTAGTTCTCACAAGCAGCAGATGAGTAAATTTGTGTCTGGATTATACCACTTCAAACTGTAGGTTGGGCAGTGAGGCATAGGGTGAGCGTCAGCTTGAAAGAGTCCCACTGGCAGCTCTCCTGCTGCTGAAAATTCTGTAGCAGGAAAGCAGCCATTGTGGCTCTCCAGAGCAGCTACCGCAGCGCACCCTGTGCCTCACACTACAGGTGGGTGGGGCGGCGGTTCTGTAAAGGCATGGCTCCCCAGAGCATGGCGCACCTGACACCTTGCTCGCTGAGGATGCCTTAGCGCAGACTTCTCCAACCTGTGCCCTTCAGAAGTTTTGGACTTCAATTCCCATTAATCCCAGGCCAAAGATCAGGAAGGCTGGGAGTTGTAGTCCAAAACATACGCAGGGCACCAGGTTGGGAAAGCGGCCTTAGAGAGAGCCATTGGGCGGGTAGGCCAATTGCCCACTCGGAGGGGTCCTTCATGAGCGCCAGTCATTGGCGGGGAAGTGTACCTGGAGAGCGCCTGTATTGCCATGCCACAGGCGATCTCCAGGGCCACCTCCCCGCCAATGACTGGCGCTCGTGAAGGACCCCTCCGAATGAGGCATTGAGGGGAAGGCGGGTGGAGGCGGCTGGCAAGCGGGAAGGTGAAATGGGGAAGAGGTCGAGGGTGGCAACAGCGGCTCGCGCGCCTTTCCCATCCCTGGGGCGGTAGCTCGCGCTCCCCCCCCCCCTCTTGCAAAGCAGCGGCGCTCGTGCTCCTACACTGCCTCGCTCGCGCCTGTGTTTGCCCCCGCGCAGCAGCGGCGGCGGTGGTGGTTCGCCCTCCTCTCCCACTGCGCATTAGCTCGTGCGTCCCTCTCCTCTCCCCGGCTCCTGCCACGCCGTGTCTCCTCGACTTAGGCGGCGGCAGGTCTTGCGCCAGCTCTGATTTCAAGCTTAGTCCCAGTGTTACGAGGTGCTTCCAGACGAGGCTTTATGGTGCTCTCGCCCTGCCTCAGTCACAGAACTGTGTGTGTGTGTGTGTGTGGGGGGGGTCCAGACAATGATATCTTCTACTTGTAGCCCTTCCCTGTTTCCTACCACTTCCGCCTTGTCTTCTCACTGTGCGCAATCCTTTTAAGAAAGAAAGGATGGAACGGCTGCACAGTGCCTCTTGACAGCGCTAGGACTGGAGATGTAAAGACGGGGGGGGGGGGGGATAAAAATGTGAAAGAAACCCATTTTCTTCCCAAAGACCTTTCTTTGTGTTATTTAAAATAAAATACAAATCCTTAATACATAATACATTTTTTATTCCCGAAGTGACTAGCTCTATAAAAGAAAAAAGGAGTGTATATTCTCTATTCCCCTCAAATTTCCAGGTTTTAGCCACAAAAAGATAGGGAAAAAATCCCCCCTTTCCCATGACTTCAAAATTTTCAGAACGTTTACTTCTATAGCTGGGACTCCCTCATCTGGAAGCACCCTTGGTAAATAGCCCTCGTTATCCAAATCATTTCTAAACTGGATTCAGAGGGAGGGTCGGTTCACTCATCTTTGTAAGCCCCATGCCTTTTTTCCAATGTAGCTGCTCTGCTTGTAGCATCTTGAAGTAATAAACTATAGCTGAACCTGGGTTCAGGTGGGCGTGGGTGGCCCTGCTTCTGAACAGGAAATTACATTGAATGAACTTTGGCTCATCCCTTCCTCTGTTCTGTTGTCTTGCTTATCACACTGGCTCTCTGCATGTCACCTTTCCCATTGCACTGCCCACATGTCATTGCCTCATTAGTTAAATCCTGGAGTGTTTTGAATGGAAGATAAAACACCCTGAGCATAACCTCTTTGTGGGCTAATGATGCAAACACTTTCATGCACGTTTTGTTATTAACTTGTTTGTAGTTTAATGAATTAAGCACCTGGCATGTTGCAAGTCACGGAGGTGGGTAGGATGGGGAGGTGGAAATTTCACCTTCAAGTTACTTGGTTGCTGAGGTTTCAGTAGCAAGACCTGTTGACGGCAGTAACATAATTACGTCGGACTCAGTATAAAGTTGCCTTTACTTAAATACAAACACACACAAATCCGCTTGTAAAACTACATTTTTTACAGATTGGCCTCGATGACCAAAGAACATAAGAGCCATGCTCGATTAGACCATGGGTCCAGCTAGTCCAATACTTTGTTCACACAGTGGCCAATCAACTGCCCTCGGGAAACCCACAAGCAGGACATGAATGCAACAGTACTCTGCTACATGATTTTATTGACACATGTCTGCAAAATTGTAAGTATTGTGATGGATGTCATTAGCAAAATCATATGGGGTGCCATAGCCAATCAGAATAAGCAGCAGCTTTGGTAACGAGGCTCAGCACAGCGAGGGCAAAGAAGGAACATGTCACCAAGGAAGGCAGAATCGAAATCTGAATTTTTGCAAAAAGTGATGAGAGTCCAGTGGTGTCCCAGTTTTTGCTGGTGCCACTCTAGTTATGGAATTCCCTTCCCCAAGAACTATGTCTGGTAAATCTGCTGTCTTTTTGGTGCCAGGTTAAGACATTTTTGTTCTTTCAGGCATTTTAAATGAAATGAATTTGTAGGTCTGAGGGGAAAGGAAGCTATATTTTAAACACTGTAATTGAATTATCCATCCATTTTGCTATAAATTGGATTTGAAGTTGAGGTGCATTTGGGAAGTGCTCTTGTTTTAATTGTGGCCTTTTTGGATCATACTTTAATTATGTAATTGCATTTTATTGTAAATTCTTATCGTGGTTGGGAGGGGTGGAGGGAGAGACTGCAGTGACAGTGAGTAAGTGTACATAGTCTCCACTTGGGGGTTGGAGTGGAACACATTGGCAGCATTCGGACGACATGATAATCAACGGGCGGGGAGGGCGGGGAACAATTGTCCGTTGTGTTGATTATGGTGTCGTCCGAATGCTGCCAATAACTTACTGTTCATTGCCTCTTCCCCCTCCGTTGCCCAAAATGTCATCCGAATGCTGCCAATCAGCAACACAATGGACGATTGCCCCCCCCCCCCCCAGGTTGATTATTGTGCCGTCCAAAACAGGCAGTGTGCGCAGTGGGTGATGGTTCTGTTCCATGCACCCAAGCTATGATCCTGTAAGGCAGGGGAACTGAATGTGGCCTTAATTTCTGGCGGCCTGCACAGATGGAGTGGCAGAGGGGGAAGGAGGGAAATATGTATTGGCACAGAGAAATAGAGAGAGAAGTACCGTGATAGAGAAAAGGTGTGCTTTACAATCCTGTAATGGTGCAAACACCACCCACTTTTGGCTGTGGCTTCACGCACTGGCAGCTCTGTTCCTGCCAATCCCCAGTATGCAGCTCTTGACAGATTACCACTGTGAAAATGTGGCTTTCAGTGGGTGGCCCTGCTTCTGGGCAGGGGGAAAAAAAGGCTCTCCAGCTCCATTGTAAGGTTAAGGTGCTAATGAGTGCATGGCCAGCATCAGCAATGGTTGTAGTGAAGTGCTGGCCTTTGCCAATAGAGAGCTTAATCACACCAGCAATTTATCACATTCTTGCCGTGCCTGGTATGTCCTTTTGCAGCGTGGTAGGCACATGATGTCATCCCTGTCCTGCACTCATCTCACCTCTTACCGTCCGTTTTCCATCTTATTTTGGATCGGGGAAAGGCTGGTTCCCCCCGCTTTATGCGCATTAAAGCTGCTCCTCTTGTGTATTGCTGTCCCTGCGTAATATCAGACCGTCCCGTTTTTTGTTGTGTGTGTGTGTGTGTGTGTGTGTGTGTGTCAAAGGGCGGTCTCGTTGACAAAAGAGGAGGGCAGGGCGGTTCTCTGCTCAACTGCTCAACCGTGAAGGGGGAGGGAGAGAGGACACCCGAACACCCCGCGGAGAAGGCGAGCGAGGCCCCGATGCCCATGCCTGGGACTTGGTCCCATTCAACTCTATGGAGTAGGCATGTCTAGGTTTCCTGACCAGAACAATGTTGGCTTCCCCTTGCCATGCCAAGATGAACCGCAAACTTATCCAAAAACCATTTGTAATACTTTCTCTTCACTTTTCTTGTTTAATATGATCTTAGGGGAAAGCATAGTGTGTTGTTTTACCGTAGTTGCGCAGTTTCAGGTTGCCTTACTTATTATTTGTGCAGAACTAAAACATATTTTAAATATATATAAAAAAATTACTGCAGGGGGATAGAGAACAAAGGGGGCGGGGCAGGAGATTTCACTGGCATAGTAGCAATGCAGGTGATAAGATATATGAGCTGAAATAGTGCAACAACGCACAGACATGAAAGTGCTCAGCGCTCCACTTGCTAAGGAAATGGAGGGGAAAACCGTGGACACAAATTGGGGGGGGGGAGTAGGTGTGATGGAGCCCAGAGAGCTTACCTGTGGGTTGAGAACAGTATTTCATCTGTGAACGGGAGACACTGCTCCCTGGTGTTGGGAGAGCGACAAAAGGGTTAGAGTAATACAGTTCAGATAAGACACAGTGTTCACATAGGTAGCAAAAAGTGTGTGTGTGTGTGTGAGAGAGAGAGAGAGAGAGAGAGAGAGATGGGAAACAGTCATGGCAGTCATACTTGACAGCAAGTGCTTTCCCTTTCCTTGTTTACCTGTGTGGGATGCTCTGTCCTGTTACCCCCAGTTGTGGGAATGGAGTGGCATTAGGCATTTGTGGCTGGAGTCTCACGGTATGGTACCAGTTAGGGTTCTAGGTCGAAAAGGAGTGCTCATGTTCCCATGAGTGTTCTGGAGGCAGGCCCTTGTTGCAAAGTGTCCTTTCTGTCCCATCACCAGTGTCCCCCTCCCCGCCTTTGTGAGTACAAGTTATGGCCCCCTCCATGTGGCATCATTATTATTATTATTATTATTTACATTTATATACTGCCCCATAGCCGAAGCTCTCTGGGCGGTTTACAAAAATTAAAAGATTGAACATTAAAAAAGTGAATATACAAAATTTAAAACCATAAAACATAAAACAGCTGATATTTAAAACATTTTAAACTTTTAGGCCTGGCCACAAAGTCAGTTAAAACCTCAACTTAAGCTGTTAAAATGCCTGAGAGAAAATAAAAGTTTTGACCTGGCACCGAAAAGATAACAGTGTTGGCACCAGGCGGGCCTCATCGGGGAGATAATTCCATAATTGGGGGTGGGGACACCACAGAGAAGGCCCTCTCCCTTGTTGCCGTCCTCCAAGCTTCCTTCAGAGTAGGCACCCAGAAGAGGACCTTTGATGTTGAGCGTAGCGTACGGGTAGGTTCATGTCAAGAAAGGCGTTCCATCAGGTATTGTGGTCCCAAGCCATGTAAGGCTTTATAGTTTAAAACCAGCACCTTGAATCGGGCTCAGAAACATACAGGCAGCCAATGCAGGCGGGCCAGAATCAATCTTATATGTTCGAACCTTCTGGTCGCTGTTACCAATCTGGCCACTTCATTTTGCACAAGCTGCAGTTTCCAAACTGTCTTCAAAGGCAGTGTACCGGTAATGATTGGGTGTTGAGTTACACCATACCCTATGCTATATCATGGGAACATGGATGGACAGTCATCAATGCGGGGTGGGGGAAAAGCTGGTGTAAAGTTGTACTGTTGATGGAGGTGTGGCTGTGCTGTGGAGGTTATAGGATATGGTGTATTCTCTGTGCTACTCCAATCCCACCCACACACCCATCCCATTTGAGCTATTCTGCTGGTATACCTGTGTCAGGTAACAGCTCTGCCAGAGGAGTGTTCATTTGGTGTATCTGGGCTGTTCTTCTTGAGTACCTTGGTGGCATATTTCCTGTTTGGCCGGCATAGTGGGGTTTCCACCAAATCCTCTAGCCCAGCAGTAGGCAAATGTTATAGAACCATGAGCACATTTGGCGGTTTGTGAAAATGTCCTGGGTACTATCACAAAATGACTGCTATGGAAGGCCAGTAGCTAGTCACAACAGAGAAGTACCCTGGGCAAAGGATGGAGTACAAGGCAGAGGTTGGGACTGAGCCCCAACATACGAAACAGTTCCTTTGAATCCACAGTTGGTAAAAAAATATGTGCTAATCTTTTTTCTTTTTAAATTAAAAGTAGGGTGGGATAGACAGCTTTAAAGTTGCCTGGAAAGGTGTCCAGGGATGCACTGGGCACCATGTTGCTTAACGCTGCTATAGCCTTTCAGCCAGATTAGTAGACCTTTTGAGAGGAAATTTGAATTGGGAGAATCTGTTCCTCTTCCAACCCCCATCTCCCATCCATTTGGGCTGTTCTGAGTTCCAGAATCCTGTAGCTACAATCCCATATTTAGGGATCAGCGAATGGGCAATGTTTGAGATTTCTAAGATTCTCCAAGCATCACCTTGCCCAATTCCTGTTCATGTTTGTGATCACTACACGCGCTGTGTGAACACGAGAATTGCACAAATCAAGCAACGATCAAATGTGAAATTTGCGCATATTCCCCCAAATGTGTGCAAATTTCCTAATTTGCACAACTCCCTACATAGATTAAAATGATGCTGATTCAGTCTATCGCGGAAATTTGCGCAAATTAGGAAATTTGTGCAAAATCGAACTGAGAAATTTGCGCAAATCGAAGGCAAGCACATATCTGGCAATTTGTGAACATTTTTGGTGGTCAGATGCTTGTGCTCATGTTTGGGGCCAAAAATGATTTTTTTTACATCCTTCCCCATATTTGCCAATTTAAGGAATCCTGGAATTAGGTTTCTCCTAAGCGGTGTGTCATAGCTTGCAATTGTGGCATCAGCCTCTCAGCAGTTGGTTTGCCTTCCTGTTGCAAGGGCTGGGGATCTTTTTCCCTTTTGTTTGCATTGTTTAAGTCAGTCTGATCGTGATTTTCTTTTCTGAGCATAATAGGCTCAATAGATTAACGGGAAACTTAATCGGAATCAAGCATGAAAAGCCTGCAGAGTGCACAAAGAGCTATTCCATCCACCATGCCAGATGTATTGGATTTGAAAATACTTCTTTGCCAACTGTCAGGTGCTGAATTCGTTTCAAGAGAGAAACTTCAGTGGGAATTCAGGCTCAGAGATTTCCCTATCCTATCCTGTAAACTGGGGCTGGCGTCAGGGGATGGCACTGCCAATCTCCTCCTCGCTGTTCACTTGATCTCTCTGAGTTAGGAAGTAGCAGTAATCTCCCCACACTTTGCCCTCTGCTTCTGGGAGGTATTGTGTATTGGGCCTAAACAGAGAGAGAGAGAAATGAACGGAGGAGGAAGTGGGTACACTTGGGAGGGCATCTTGCCTAGTCACCCCCCAAAATCTGGAACTGGTATTGCTCTGGGCTGTGCCAGCTCAGCCATCTTTTGTTTTTATTTAAATTCTGGCATCTAAGATTGAGTGCCTCTGAGCATGCGCAGAATTCCCATTTCCTCTTTCAAGGATATATTTATCTGAGTCAAGGTATGGCTAGATGCAAATAAATACATGTTTATTATCAAGAAACAGAGGTCTGTTCTCACATCATGATAAGCCATGCTGAGAATGAGCCATTTTGGGTTGGTTAATCACTCGTAAACCATGCTGTTGCTGACAGATGATCAGGCACTTGTGGGCTTGCCATGGTTTGTTTCCCCCTTCGTCCTCCTGCCCACTCCTAGCACATATCCCAGGGACCTTTGCGGCACAACTTGACCATACTACTGATGTGATGAGATTCTCCCCTCACCCCGTTCTCTTGCCTTGTGAAGCACCTGTGTTGACCTTTTTATGCCATATTTTTAGAGTGGGGGATATCTTACATTTTCGGATGAGGTGGCTGAGGGTTTATTTTCTTTCTTCAACACTTAAAAACCCTCCCTGGCTGGTCTTTGCAGCTGCGGATGAGCGATATTCTTCTAGCACAACTATGCATGTATGCGTGACTGACTTACCTCTGCCTAAGTGCATGTGCCCCCAATTTAAGGACATGGCAATTCAGAAGGGGTTTTTTAAGCTTCCCCAGTTCCTGTTTTTATGGCAAAATCCCCCCTGGGGTGGGGTTGGGATTTAAAAAGAGAAAATAGATCATCATGTTGTAGGAACCAGGTCATAGACTTCAGAAACACGTGGCTGAATAAACATAAGCAGTTCTAACTTTGTTGGACACCAGAATGTATCAGAATTGTTTGAGATGGAATAGGGAAGCCAGGGAACAATGAGTTACAATGGGTTTGTTTGGATCTCAGTTCATTCGGTGCAAAACCTCAAAACTGGAATCCAAATTTGGCCTGCCTGGGTTGCCAATCTAGCCTTCCAGAGTTTCCCAGATGGCCACACTTATTTCCCTGGTTCCATTCCATTCCATTTATTTATTTGCAACATTTATATACTGCTGCATATAATATAATTTCTTAACAGTTCACAACATTAAAATACAATATTAAACACTTCCAACTACAGTAAAGGAACAGTAAAATGGATAAGTAAAATGGAGTGGCCTAATTAATTTACTTATGGCCCCAGGAAAGCCTGGGTGAACAAGTGTGTCTTCAGGAGGCATTTAAAAGATGCCACAATTTTTGCCTCCTAAACTACACAAGGGAGGTTTTTCCAAAGGGTGGGTGTCACTACAGAGAAGGCCCACTGTCTGGGTACTTCATGGAGACATTCCCCTGACCACTGATCATTTGGTGGTTTCTCAGCTTTTGTGCACTTTCCCCCACTGCATTCAAAAAGGTTGAAATGCTTTGCTAAGGTTTAGTTACTGGCAGTAACAGCTTTAAGCTAAAATATACTGATACGGTTTTAATTTGGCCCCTCCCCTTTTCCCTTTGGCTCCACCCACCACTGAAATGCTGCCCCTGAGAGCTTCTCCAAAATGTAATTCAGCCCTTGGGTTGAAAGAGGTCACCCCTGCACTAGAGAAAGAAAAAAAAGACAAGATGGATTTATATTATGTTAGGGTGACCAGATAAAATCCAGGTCAGGGCTCCTGTAACTTTAACAGTTGTAGAGAAAAGGGAATTTCAGCCAGTGTCATTTGTATGCAATTAGTTCCTGGTGAAATTCCCTCTTCATCACAACTGTTAAAGTTGCAGGGGCCCTGCCTTCTTTTGTATATGGTCACTCTAGTATAGTGCCTGCACCTTTAACAGTTGTGATGAAGAGGGAATTTCACCAGGAACTAATTGCATACAAATGACACTGGCTGAAATTCCCTTTTCTCTACAACTGTTAAAGTTACAGGAGCCCTGATCTGGATTTTATCTGGTCAGCCTATATTAGGTTGCCTCCAAATTGGAATTACATCAAAAAGAGGGATTTGGACTCCAATTAGATTGTCCTCCTTGGGGCTAGGGATGCTTGAGGAATTTGATCTTTGCAAATTTCAGTGAAAACTGAGCTTATTCACAACTCTCAGAGTAATGAGTGGATTGGAACATAATTATCCTTCGGATTTTGCACTACTCTGAATTTTCAATTCATTTCCCAGTTCAACCAACATACCACATTTAAAATTTGTATTTTAGGATACACATTTGTGTACTAAATAGGAGAAAACGTGTTCAAAATATTTTAATATTTTAATATTTAAATACAAACTTTTGTGCAGATTTAAAAATTTGCAGGTTAATGTAGAAATGGGACTGAAAAAGACGTATGAATGAACACATGAAAAATTGACACAGACTGGAAACAGGCTGTTCCCTCCCTCCCTACTTGGGGGTGGCTCCTAACTTTCCTGCTCTCCCAGCCCAGATGAATGTTTTATTTTTGTTGTTGCGAGGTTGATGGGAGAGATCTGCTGATTTTGGCAACAATCATATTGCTTGTTATGTTCCAAAAGATCTGACTTGGAAGAAGAAGGAAAACACCTACACCTAATTAGAAGGGAAGTTGGAAGCAGGTCAGAGTGAATAAAGAGCTACTGGCATTCACAGAGAGGAGAGGGTAGATCAGGTTGGGTAGAAATCCATGGCAGAAAAACTGCCACTTCCTAAACTCTGCTGGGTTCACACCAGCCAGGGCCAAAGATGGGGAACAGTAGCTTATTACCTCCCCTCACACACTTTTTCTTTCTTAGTACTTCTTCCCACCCCCATTGATTCAAAGGAGAGGGAAAATAATTACACCAGCTCCAGCCACGTCTGGGGAATGAGAGTGCCTTGGATCAAAGCTCTGTCCCAGCATGATCAGTTCTTTTGATCTTGTCACACTTTTATTGGACAGTGAATCAGTGGTTAGTAAGATCTCAGAATCTGGTTTAGGGTCTACGGAGAGTTGATTTTTGAAAAAGAGCAGTGCCAGGGTTCAAAGCTGTGTGGCAGCCACTCCCTCTTGACTATTTCCTCCATGTTTTAAACCCATTTATGTCAGGTTAAGTCTCAAGATTACCAGGAGTGAGGGGAAGTGGTATGGTTCACTCTTGGTTGCCTGAAACCTCTGTGCTAGCAGCTCCCTCTCTTCTTGCTGGTTCTAGCCAGGTTTTTTGTTTTGTTTTTTTAACATCACGGACCATCACAGCCTTGGAATCTTAGGTGGCACATTCCATTTTACCTCCTTGGGACTGTCACCTCATTCTGCTGCAGGTGTAGCATAGGCCTCAGCCTCAGTTGTCCATCTTTAAAACGGGAATAAAAAAAAAATCCCTACCCCAGAAGATGATTTTGAGGGAAAATAGGGACCATACAGATTTGCTAAATGCAATAAAAATGGTACAGTCATAGAAGAATTGACAGCTCCCTTCTCCCATTAGGTCTTACCAGGAAATGAAGGCGGTCCAATGGGAGAAGATGCCAATCTGGTGAGGCATGGAGTTTAAGAATTATTCAGTCCAATTCAGGTAAACACTTACTTGTGGCTCAGTTCTAAGTATGTTTATTTGAAGCAAGTCCACCTAACTTTTAATGGAGCTTGCACCTAAGTAAATGTGCATTGGACTGCAGTTTGAATCTTTCTGTTATCCAAAAGAGCTGCTTTTCATTTTTGCCACGTTTGTGCAGGAGAACTAATTTGCCACTATGGCAAGAGAGCAAGTTGTGTATTTCCCACCTGATGCTTCATTAGTTTGGCCCATAATTGGCCGTGTAAACAAAAAATATGCAGCTATTCAATCAGAACTCGGACTTTGCCTCACCTCCAACTACCAAGACCCAGAGGGAGAAGGGAAAGCAGGCCTAGAAATTGAGGCCCCAGGCCTGGTAATTAGTCATAGTAAAGATCCTCCCACCCCCTCTCCAAAGTCTTCTCACCCCAAATAGGGCAATTGAGCAGATCGTGGTGGGGAAGGGGTTAAAGATCTATACGTGCACACACACATATTCACACATTCTTACTCAAGAATTACAGTCTCTGGAGGCTGTTTTTCAAGACTTTGTATAACTGCCCCAAAGTCCTGGCTTTCTCTCAAATGAAACTTTCAACCCATGTGTTTATGATATGGGGTATATGGGGTAGGGTGGCCAAATATTGTACTTTACAGTCCTCTTGTTAAATACATCCTTTATTTGGAGGGCTGTCCAATCCTAGTCCTGTGGAAAGATCAAGAATCATAAGAAGGGAGAGCAGCAGCAGGGGCCTTGAAGTTGCCATCAGTGGACAACACCAGGACAGGAGTCTAAGAAAACACGCAGGTTACCTGGCCACAGTCTTCCCCAATATGGTGAGATGTATTGTATTTCTATTTAGGTTATATTAATTATTTACAAATTGGCATCTATGCATATAGATTAGTTTATGCAAATCATTCTCTTTTTCGGTGATGCCCTGGGCTGGCATCAAGGGTAGGCATGGTTGGGCACCAGCCAAGGGCCCACTGACAAGAGCCCCCTGGACTTGCTCCTCCTTTTCATCTGCCTCTCGCTCTGGCCCAGGCAACAGAGGTGGTGAATAGGAGGAGCAGTAGAGGCCACGTCCCACTTGCTCCCTGGCTCTCTCTGCCTGACAAGCAAGCAAGTGGTAGCAATGATGAGAAAGAGGATGAGGAGTGAGAGCAGCTGGTGACCATGGCGGTGAGAGGGGAGACTCACCGAGGGGGGGGCACTGAAGGTGTCTTGCCCAAGGGCCCTCAAAGAGCTGAAGCTGGTGCTGGTGATGCATGTCCTTTTTTTTGGCAATGTGTAAGTGGCTTCCGTAGAGTGGGGGAAGGGAAAGGGAAAAAGTAAATTCATGCAGTAATCTGTGTTGCTGAGGTGCATCATCTCCTCACCTCCACTTGCTGACTCATGAATTTGTAGCCTGTCAATGCAGTGTCAACCTGCAAGACACCGATAACAAAATTTGCAGCAGTTTGATGCTTTAATAACCGGAAAGAAAAGCAAGGGAAGGAGGCATTGCTTCACCTCAGAAGTGCCTGCTTGCAAATCGCTCTCACTTATCCCATTGGTGAAACCGTCCTTTTTCGGCACATGCTTATAGGCCCACGCCTCTAGACATGCACACAAACATGGGCGTCAGGACAGCCCAGGCTACCAGGCTAGGTTGCAGCAGGCCCTGGACTCATATTAAACTATACATATCAGAGCTTCACTCAGGACAGGGCTTTGGGGGAGAAGTCCAGGGCCCCACCCAGCAAAATGAGCCCAGAGTCTAAAATTACCTAAGTGGACCACTGATGCACATGCTCAGAGGCAAATTGCTCATGGTTAGGGGCTGACCGCTATCGCTGAAAATAAACTCCAGTGATAAGCTTCACTTTGGATTAAATCCAACACTCTGTACCTTCTCAGATGCGCTATTGTTTTGCTAGTTCCAGTCTCTAGGCCTGCAAAGTCATGAGTCTAAGAAATCAGTGAAAAGGAAAACACATTATACAGTGAAATGATGCTCTTTGGTCTGCCCATCCCCCTACCCCCACCATCATTCTCATTAAGGCATGTGATTAGTGCCTCATCACTGAGAGCGACAGCAAGCAGGAAATCTTCTTGTTAATTTCAAGCAGGACAGGCTTCAGTTTTAAATCCTAAACAAAAATTAAATGGCCATGAAGCGCCTGCTCACCTCCCAGGAGATATTTCTGTTTCAGCCTGACAGCTTAATTAAAAGTCAGGCAAACGGGATGCAACATTCTTATCACGTGGCATTGACTGTGAATGCACTGCCAAGAAAGAACGCAGCGAGGATGGGGATAACCAGTGATAGAGATGAAATTTAAGGTGTGGCAAATCCTCTAACCAAATTCCCCAGACTCAGATTCAAGTGCAAAACATTCAGGTTTGCTATTCTCTCAATGTATTTTTAGCAACATTCTCACTGATAGATTTTGGGGTGGGGGTTGTGTGTGTGTGTGTGTGTGTGATTTTAGTCATCAGATTTAGCTTTGGGGACTTGAGGTTTTAAAATCTACATTTGAAAATTTGAAATTCCACTCCAGTGTAACTTAGGATCCCAGGTTTAGTAGGGAAGGATCAGACCTTTGCAATTGAATGCAGGATTGTTCCCTTTGCATCTAACTTTCAACTAACACATGCATTTTGTACCAGTAGTTATAGCCAGTTTATTTTTTTACCTCATTTTCTCACCAATACATTGTGTTCAGAACAGTTCACAGAAAATAGACAATTTAAATTCAATGATAGTGCTATAGCCATAATACCTAATTTTTTTTAAAAAAATACCTCTACAATATTACAATGACAGTTCAACAATTCACAGTTCATTTAAAGCATATTAAAAGTTTAAATGAGTATTAAACATACCAGTTGGTCAATTAACAAAATCTAATGCCATTAACATCACATTATATCCCCATTAAACATTCAATTCAGTAGTTCATATTAAGAGACTTAGAGCACAATCCCATGCATGTTTCAACAGAAAAAAGCCCTAAAACTCCCAGATTTTCCCAGCCAGCCATGGGGCTTGTAAGACGTTTTTCTGTCTAAACTCAGCTTACCAGTAGACTCATGTCTACTGAAAACAAGTCTCATGGAGTTCAATGGCACTTACTTTCACGTAAATGTGCATAGCATTGCAGCCTAACCTGTACATGTAGCTGAACTGAATACACATCCTTCTCCTGTTTATATTGATCCCTATCTTACCTCCTCCCCCTATGGCCTCTCCTGTGTCAATTTTTAGATTGCAAGTTCCTTGGGGCAGGGAGATTGTCCTTTTGAGGTTGCTCTGCAAGTTTTACATGGGGTCTCATCAGACAGAGGGAAAATCATGCTTTCCTGCCATCGCTTCTCCCACCCCGCTTCTGTTGCACAATACTTCCTTTTTTCATGGAGAAGTGGAAGTAAACGAAGACCACGTGGCCCATTCAGTGGGCGTTTTTATCGCGCTGCTTTTCCTGCATACAGCAGGAGATCGTGGCAAGTTTTGCTTCTAAAAATAAGTCAGACTTACCAGAGTCTTATTTTATGATGGGAAGAAGACCAGGAAGAGCAAGAAACAGACACATGGGAGGTGGACAGTGTCATCAAAAGGACCCGCAAAAAACCGTGAACGGGCAGTAATGAGTGTTTGATAAACGCTTGTCTGATGATGCTCATAGTCACATTGCTGGTACTATATAAATGCAAACAAAAGCAGAATTCAAAAGACTCTCATACGGAACAGTCCTTAGGATAATTTCTTTAAAATATCCAGTTTGGAGAAGAAGGGATTTCTACTCTATGTGCCTTTATTATTACAGCTTTTATATGCAACCTTTCCTCTGAGGCATTCAAGGTGGTGTGCATGGTCCTCTTCCCTGTTGTTTCCTTCACATCAACCCTGTGAGGTAGATTATGCTGAGAGTGAATGGTCCAAGTGAGCATCATGGCTGAGTGGGGAATTGAACCCCTGACCTAGTCTGACACTCTAATCACCACACCACATTTACTTCCCTTTAGGGAGATGGACCAAATCTGTTGGTGGGACATGAGTCATCCAAAACAAGAGCCCTTTCAGCATTTGCCTAAACACTAAAACTTGTTTGAGCTCAGCTAAAACTGTGTAGGGGGAAGGGGCAGATGTGCACCAGTGTCGACACATGCACAGTCTAAAAAGGGTTTCTGAGCTCATTCAGCAGAAGATGCTCAGAAACATGTGATAAACTCTTATAAGTCCCCGCTTTTTCTTTTAATTTAAGTCTGGGCAACTCTTTCCTTGGCTGCTGATTGTCATGAATTCTACTTTTAAAAAAAAATCTACCCACCTTTACATTTTGTGGGCTTGGGTTAGCTTCCAGTTTACATTTGATCTCTGGGTACTGCCCTTCATCCAACCTGGCTTTGGGGAGGTGGTGGATTCAAGAAAGCCCCTGTCTGGAGAATTTCTCTTTCTTGCTTTGACAATATCAGTCCAGCAGCCGCCTTTCCTGACCTTGGCTGCCCTTTCAGCAATTCATCTTCCAAACACTTGTTTCCTGCAAGGCAGCAAAAAGGGGAATTGGAATGCTAGTTGGCATGAACTATCCCTGGACTGGAACTGAAGTGGAGAAGGAGACCCTCTTGTGACAGGCAGAGAGAGAGAGAGAGAGAGAGAGAGGGAGAGAGAAGATGGGTGGGGAGATCACACTGGTGCCTTCAGGAGTGTTTGACTTTGATACAATCCTTTTTTCTTCCTTCCTGCAGAGTTTATTAGAGCTTCATCTAAAAAAAGCTATATATCATACGTTCACATATCTTTGAGTCCTTTGAATCGCACTCTCTTCCTAACACACACACACACACACACACTTCATACGACCATGTTGTTTGAGGCTGCCAGCCATCATTACTGAATCTGGATGATTCTGGATGATTAGGGCTAATATTAACCTCCCATGTCCAAGGCATGAGCCACTGGGGCAATAAAACAAAGGGGAATTAGATGAGTCATTTAATTAAGAAAACTTGGTGAATCACTCAGCAGCAAATGATTTTGCCTTATTTCCCCTTTGCTGTAAACAGGTTGTAATTTGCAACAGACATATTCATCAACCAGAAATTGTTTTGCTAAAGGTCTAAATCAGCCTTCTCCCACCTGGCGTCCTCCAGATGTTTGGGACCAACTTCCATCAGCCTCAGCCAGCATGGTCAGAAATTCTTGGAGCTGTTGTCCCAAACATCTGGAGGGCACCAGGTTGAGGAAGCCTGTACTAGATAGTACCAAGAGCAGGTAAGGAGTTAAACCTGTGTCTGGATGGAACCATTTCACTCTGTTGGTGGGGGCTTAATGATAGAAGGTTTCCCATTGGAAACAAATTCTACACATAAAAGCATTTGAATATCAAGGAAGCGCTTAGCTTAGAACCTCCATGAATCTAGGTACACAGGAAACTGTCTTATTCCAAGACCCAGATTTCATTTTAGAGACATTTCTCGGAGGGGGGAGGGAAAATATTCCAGTAGTGGGTGGGGCCACAGGCAAAAGTGGGTGGGGCTGAAAAAATCACCCCTCCAAATTCCATTGTCTCCCATTTATATCAGGAAACATGTCTACTCACAAATAAGCAGGGTAAGCCACTACATGCTACACCCACACTTTCAAATAGCATTCCAGATATCAAGCCTCTTCATGTCTACTAAGAAGTAAGCATCTCACTCTAGACCCACAAGGTCAAAGGTCTCATATCCGATCAGTTGTTGATCAGAGTGAAATGTTTTCCCCTGTTAAGCATTGAAAAAGGAAGCCTTTTTTAGTGTTAAGCAGGAAAAAGCATACCTCCCATCAACTACTGAGCAGAGATAAGAGTTTTTGCTCCTGTGGCAGTGGGGGAAGGCGAAGGCAAAAGCTGCTGGGCCAGATGGGAACCCCCATAGTCCTTATCAGGCCCCATAGGCTGGAGGTCTATGTTAACAGGTAGCAGTTCTCCAGGATTTCAGACAGAAGTATTTTCAAGCCCCACTTGGAGATGACAGGGACTAAACATGGAACTTTCTTCATGCAAAGCATGTGCTCTAGGATGTTTTTTTTTTTTTTTTTGCATAGAAAAGCATTCAGTCAAGTAAGCTCCCACTGGCAGTCTGCAATGATGCAGTCCAAACAAAAGGTTATTACTATATCTGCAGTTGCTGAGAACTAAGCCAAAGATCTATGATGGCACACAGTTGAAGCTATTGCTAAAGAGATTTTAATGTTCAGTATACAAGCTGTTTCATTTCTAAATGAGAGGCACTAGGCACCAAGCTGGACAGAAAACGATGTCATCTTTCTTGGAATCCCTCCTTCTTAGTCCCCAATGTGTGTGTGTGCGTGTGTTGGGGGGCAAGCTATTACCAAACTCATTGGTGAGGAAGGTACTCTTCACATGCTCTTAAACCCTTTCATTGAATCACATATGACAGAGTCAACCTTGGTATTAAAAACAAGTTTGATGGCAGAAGGGTGGGGGAAGAGAAATGAAGACCAGTGAAGCTCCTTTGACAACTGGCCTTGTGAACATTTGTAGATGTGTCAAGCTAAACCAAAGCAGGCCTGGAATGCATCTGCACCATCTCAGGGTCAGTTGCAGGAGCTTAAAATGTAGTTAAACTAAGGGTAAGGAGTTGAGCTGGAGTTGGAAATCCAATAGGCAAACAATTCTGCTCTGTTGACCTAGCAATGTCAGAAGGCCAGGCTCCTATTATTACCTTCTTCTGTGGAGGCTTGGGGCTAACATAGGAGATGGTAGTGGACTCACCTGTAAGTTCAGGTAAAGTGAAGTTCAGGAAAATGTAGCTGGATTTGGCAAGACACCTTGGTTTTTTTCCCCTACATGAGTTTTTTAACCTGCCAATTTACTGAAGCTTCTGCTTCTTGATTCTTTGTGAGATTAAGATGAGCTCCTTTACACTTATTATTTTCTTTCTCTGCTTTTCTATATGTTCCATTACACAACCACTAGGTGGCACTCTGGTATAGTGGAAATGCGCAAAAGCACGAGGGCTTCATGCCACTATTCAGAGAAATACCAAATTTCCCTTGTTAGAAAAAAAAGTCCAGCTATAATGGTTGCAAACAATGGGAGAGGTCCTGAAGCATTACAATGTCATGTAAAATGCCCACAAACTATCATGAGTGAGGAATCATGAGCACACAATAGATGCCTCATGTAGAAAGTCTCTGGGATTCAGACAGGTCTTATCAGGGCCACAGAAAGTTCCTAGATAGCTTTGCTTGCTGTAGTTTTCTTCTTTTTGAAGATAATGAAGTTGCCCTAGCAGAGAGTTGAAGCTTTATGAAGGCTGGTAAGGCCTGTTTTGCAGTTGTCTAGTCTTCCCTGGAGAAGCTGGCTGTGCATTTTAAAGGAGTCATTCCCTGGTTCTGTAACCACTGGCTTCAACAAGGCAGAGAAACAGGGGATGTTAGTGGCCACTCAGCCTCAGAATCTAAAAAGGTAGAAGCGCTACATTGGTTGGGAGGATGTTAGAGGAGGTGCTGAACCCCCTCCCCAGTGGAACAGCCTGCAGCTTTTCCTTATCCTGGTCTTTCTCAGGTCAGTGCAGGAGGGCAGGTTTGGGGGTCATGACAAATATTTATACCGGGCCTGGCCAATTGCAAGGATTGGGCCCAACATCTCTGCAGAATCACTCTCATAAGATGTGGGAACAGATTCAGAATCAGATGAGCAAGAGGGTGAAGAGTTAGTGGAGTTATCAAGGTCGCAGAAGACAGAGCAAAGCCACAGTGGCATACAGGAGGCTTTCCAGATGCCGGCTAATCAGTTGGATCAAAGCCAGAAACCTCTCCATCCATGGAAATACTAGAACTTATGGTGGAGGAGGAGTTGGGAGTGACGGACCCAAGAATCAGATGTGAGGTGAGGAGGGAGGTGTAACTGCGGGATGTGAGGCACTCTAAAAGATCGGCCTCTCAAAAGAGGTCCCTAGGGGAAAACCCTCCTTGAGGGCAGGATAGGAAAAGCTACTCAGGCTTCCCACTGTCGGTAGGTGCCAGTTTTCATTACAACTTCCTATCATAGTGTGTTCATCAAAGGTAGCCTCTTGTAGTCTAATGATGCAAACTTTACAAGAGAACTTGGATCTGTGTTGCTGGATGCAGACATTGTGTGACTTTTTTTTTGTAGCTTTTTGGGTTGTTGCAGTGGTTTTAAATGTATGTGTGCATTGTGTGTATGTTGTATGTTTTTGCTATTTTAATTTTTGTATATTGTTTTTAATTGTTTTAATCCTATGTAAACCTCCCAGAGAGCTTCAGCTATGGGGCGGTATACAAATGCAATAAATACATAAATAAATATAAATAAATAAAGAGGACTGGAGGCTTGGTCCTTGGCAGCAATCCAGAGACCACACATTACCTGCTGGTCATGGGCTGATGTTGCCCCCTCCCTTATTTCTTGAAAATGGCATGAAGGCTTGATCACACACAGTCCCACATAGCTCGCTAGACTCATGCCAGCCGCGGCCCATAAGATTCCTGATTAAAGCCCTGGAGTCTTTGACAGGTAGTTGTGATTGGACTCACAATGCTGCAGGAAAGTGCCTCCTGGACATGACATTACCACTGTCTCATCTTAATAAGCCTTTGGACTAATTCTGCCAACATTAAGGGGCAGGGAGCAAAGTCTAAATTGCTTCAGAAAGCTCCATACCGTTCCACCTCAATTAGGTAGAAACGGGGCTAATGAACTAAATTGGGCAATTATGTTAAACGGGCTAAAACTGAGCGAGTTGCTCATTTTCACAAAGAAATTCAATGGCAAATATATCACATTTTCATTTATTCTGCAATTGACCTAGTCACTGCTCATATTTCAATGCTCTGGAAATTGACAACTATGGGAAGCTTTCAGACAGATTTTGCTTCAGCCAGTTGGAATAGGCACACACACATGCACCCAAAATATAACAAGCCCAATAGTCAGGTCCTTTGATGAATTAAAGGACTACCAAGTGATGTTGTGTTTTCCAAGCCCTGTAATTTGCTGTTCAGACAACTCGCTGCTCAACAACAGGCCTGTTCAGACAACACGCTAAGCAATGGTTAGGCTGCTATCCCTTTTGCAGCAAGTGGTTAATGAGCTTGTTTAAAACATGGATATATAGCCACCATGGTTAGGAATGATTCACAAGGTACACTAAGTCATGGTTCACAAGCCATAATGTTTAGCTCAAAACTCTTAACCGCCATGATTTAGCGTGTTGTCTGTATAGGGCCTTTGTGTTTAGTTTTAGGCAACCAGCCCACAAAGCCTCCCCACTGGCCCATGGAGGCCACCACTGAGGCCCTTCTACAAAGTCTCTTCCTTCATTGGGAAAGGTGAGGTGCACAAGAGTCAGCTCCCTTGAGAGCCACTGTTTCAAAGGCATGAAATTTGCAGAATCATAGGAACACAAGGACATGGGAAGATGCCTTATACTGTCAGACCATTGGTCCATCTAGTCCAAAATGGTTGACACTGACTGGCAGCAGTGGCTCTCTGGGGTTTCAGGTAGGAGTCTTTCTTAGCCCTACCTGGAGCTGCTGGGGATTGAACCTGGAACCTTCTGCATGCAAAACATATGCTGTACCACTGAGCCACAGCTCCTCCCAGCTTTCTTGAGAGCTGCTGCTTCAACGCACTCCTTGAAGTGGCGATTCCTGGAGGCTCTATGTGCCCCTCACTTTTCCCATTGGGAGCCAGCTCCCAACCTCAAGGAGCACCTGCCTCTCAATGTGAGGCTTTGCAGTTTCTTATGAAAGGCTTTGATTTAACTGCATCCAGAATTGGCTTCATTATGCATCAGGAAGGAAGGGGGAAGGGTCTCTAATGTCAACCACAAAGCCCTTGAGATGCTGCTGGTGCAACACCTCTTCTACCCAACTCCTTGTCTTGTTTCAAGATCTATGAGGGTTAGAACTAGAAACCCTCGGATCTGAAAACTGCTGCCCTTTGTGATGAGCCACCACAGCATGGAACAATATTCCCTGGGCAAATAAGTCTCCAGTGACTCTGCCTAACCAGTCAGGTCATTGTTTCCTTCAACTGAAAGAACTATAACATTTCCTGTTCTGATGGAGAGTTTGCCTGGGCAACAAGACCCGTACAGTTCTGGCTCCTGGCTTAACCTCTGGTCTCTAATCCTTGGCTGTGACCTCTGGCTTCTTGTTCCTTTTGAGTGGTGCCTATGGCTCGGCTCAGACATGCTTTCCCTTATCTCTAGGTACTGGTTGGACAGCTCCCTTGCTGTCACACAACCTTGCCTGCGAATCTGCTACTTGCTGTGCTGGACAGCTCCCCTGCCTCCAGCTTGAGAAGAACCAGGGCACTCCACTGCTGAATAGAATAGCAGCCTGCTTTCCAAGGCTTGGAAACAACACTCCACATGTTAAAGCTGAAAACAGTGCCCGTCATGCCAGACAATGACTGTGAAGCAGAGCAGACCCCTTTACGGATGTGTATCAGCGGGAATCTGCTTCAGGGATCCTACTGACCCTCAAGCCAGCCCAAGGCAAAATACTCTGCAGGCCACCCAGACGAAGGCAGCTTGATACCTGACTCTGCCCCCGAGCCCAAGAGTTGAGATTTTTCAAGTGAAGAACCAGATTCATCAGCTCCGTTATCTGGCCAAGTGCCCAAGGAACCTCACTCCCCTGCCCACGCAGAGATGCCACCATACACGGCTCCAAGCCAGGACTCTGCTCCTTTGAGTTCTTTCTTGTTCTCAGTTAAAGGCTGGACTTGCTCACACAGTAGGCATGCTGTTCTACTTTGCTGCTATATTCTTAGGTGTTCTAATGTGCTCAGAACAACATCTGCTTTGCCTGGGAACTGTCCCAGGTCCTGTAGAACACTGCTGTCTGAATCAGTCTCCAGCACTCTTCAGGAGTTAGGCTCCCCATGCAAGGAGGGAGAGAGTGGGGATGAGCAGCCCTTTGTCACATCACCATGCCTGTCCCCCTCCATATGTCAGGAAGGAAAACATGTACACTGGGGAGCCTTTTCTACTCATCAATTTAGAACCCTGAACTTAGAACCCTGAATTGTGCAGGGATTCTTCATATGTAGGAAAGCCTGCTACTGCAAACTTTGGTCTTTCCAACATGTGGAAGACGACAAAGCCAGTGATGGGGTACAAAAATGGGATGTGGTCAATGGGCTGAACTCTGTTCTGGTCGTGTGTGTGTGTGTGTGTGTGTGTGTGTGTGTGTGTGTGTGTTGGGGATGGGGGAAAAGAACATTCAAAAAGGGCTTCCCTAGAATCTGATGATTGTTGATAATGGAACACACTGTCTCAGAAGGTGGTGGACTCTCCTTTGTTAAAGGTTTTTAAGCAAAGCCAAGATGTCCACCTATCAGGGATGCTGTAGCAAGAGTTTTCCTGCATTGGCAGAGGTTGGACTAGAGGACCTTAATGTCCTTTCCTGTTCTGCTATCTGCCAGAGGATTCCCATGCCAGACAAGCTCCATTCAAGCCTTCGTTCCTGTAGGCTTGAGTATTAGCCTTATGTTTTACTGTATCACACGGTTGGCCCAAGCTGAGATGCTGTTCCCTATAACCTCTCAATGTTCTGACATCCTGCTGCCACTGCTGGTATCTTCCACCCATTTTGTCTGTCTTTCCTTGGTATGATTGCATTTTCACACATTGCACTAAAAGCACCTTTGAGCTTTCCCCTCGCTGTTTGTGCACAATTGTGAAGCAGGTTAAAAATTGGGATAGGAAGCAGAAGAGGGTTGTTTTAAAATCAAAGGTACATTTTACACAACCAATGTTGAAGTGTAGTGCAGCTGTCTCTGAGGAAACTCTTGATGCCTCCAGCTTAAAACCCTACCAGTTAGAAGTGTTGTTCTGAGCTGCTGTATTCACCGCTGGGTTTTGCCCTCCTTGAGCAAGCGTTTGGACACCTGTGGGACAGTTTGACAGGTGCACTGCCCCAGTCAAATGCTGCTGCAGCCAACACAGTGCCTTAAGCGGTTTGTGCCCAGCAGGCATTAATCTTAGCCAAAATAACATGTGCATTCACGTGATATTACCGATGCAAGAAATGCAAATATCAATTTTAGTGGCAGGTGAACAAAAAGCCTTAATGCTTCTTGTTCCTTTGCTGAATTTCATTCTCTGGCTATTTGCCCAGCTGTCCATTTTAGAGAGATCATTCTGAGTTTTTAGCCTGTTCTCTTCAATCCAATCCAATCCAAGAAGCTAGGGTCTGTCTGACCCAAGTTATTTTATGACAGTCATGCAAGGGTCCTGCCCAGCTCATGTGAGAACGCAGGGAACAGGTTGAGACTGGGCTTGGCACTAGGAACAAGGGAAGAGCCAACAAAGATATTTATGATCATGTGCAGAATTATTTTTCTCACGTAACCTCTTAAGCCCTTCTCTGAAATGTTGCTGCCTAGTCAGCCCCATCCCCACCCCCCAAATTCAGGCTTGTCTTCGGTCCTTCCTTCTGCTGTGAGAAAGGGTCACATTGGACCTTCTTAAACTGTCCTTGTTAGAGTTCATATTCCCATTTGACAAAATCAGAATTTCATCAGTGTCACCAGTATACAGCGGTTAATCCAAGCATGTTATTATCCAGGCACAGAGGAAGGCCTGATGAATCTGATAGGACAGATCTCAGCCACACCTAACACAGGCAAGCAGCCCAGTGTCCTTGGAGCTGTGTTCTCCACTCACAGGCAAAGACATGCAACCTCATCCGACCCCAAAGAATTCCAGTGAGGTTCATGCTGTGTGTGCTATAGCTGTGAAACTGTTGCAGGAAACGAAACTCCCTAAGTGCTCTCAACCCGGCTTGTAAAATGATATTTTCCAAATTCATTGTGTTAAACATCTGATATTTATTGGCTCTGGTCCAGAGAGCTCAGCACTGCAGAAGACTCTGCACCTCTTTGTTACGCTTACGGACCTCACCCGGTGTTTGGAGATAGACAGCAAAACTTGAGTCAACCTCCTTCTAACTTCCAGTTACCCATAACAGATTGGCTCTGTAGGAGGGCTCAGAGTGACTTGGAGGCCTGGGGATATCTATATTGAATGCAGGCCCTGTCCTGGCTAGGCAGGAAGTCCAGGTGAAGTGGACTGCACAATAGCACTCACTGTCTGTTCTGGAACATGCTAAACAAGGCAGGGATAACATAAGTCAAGGCAGGACCTTGGGGAGCAAACATCAGGAAATGCTGGCTGGTGTATTCTCTCAAAAGGAGCTTGTTGTCCCAGCAAAAGACTGCAGTCAACTGAGGCCTTAGGAAGACTGGCAGCTCCACCACTGCTGGATGCTACTAGAGTTCTTAAAGGGCTAGTGTCTGTTTCTGCTCCTATGTGGCTGAGGGACAGGTGAAGCTGCAGTGGAGTCATCCTCAGAGTTAGATGATGGGAGAGCTACATCCTCTGGTCAGGAAGGTATAGAAGGGGGTGCTGAGGTCTCCCCTGAAGTTGGATGAGCTGTGACTGGTTTGAATCCATGCCCTTCTTGGGATAGTGCAGTCTCAGAACAAGTGGACATGACAGGCACCACCTTTCCCCATTCCCTTCTCCCTAACTAATAATGTCTAACACTACTGCCAAAACGTCAGCATTTGGTTGTAGAGGTAGAGCTGGAGTGTTGGTTAATGGAGAGCCAGTTCACATGATCATAAGAACCTAAGACCATAAAAAGAGCCTCGCTGTCTCAAACCAAAGGTCCATCTTGTTCAGCATTCTGTTTTTGACCATGGCCAGAGAGAAACCTCCAAGCACGTACAAGCGTGGTGTGAAACTGACAGCTTTCCCTTACTGTTTGTCCCCAGCATCTGGCTTTCAGAGGTCCATGGCCTCAGTATGTGTTGATTCCATTTAGCTGCCATGGCTAATGGCTGTTCACAGACAAAGCTGTTAATCAGTGAGTCTGCTTTTTGGCAGGGAACACCTTATCTGAACAGTACACAAACTGCAACTCTTTGTACCATGTGAGAAAGGCTTGTAAGAACTGTGTAAAAAATTGTGGTTGGTAGTTGTGATGAACTGTTAGGATGACCCATTCAGCAGGAGGATGCTGAAATTTGGGCAAGACAACAACAACAAAAGCTACCAGTGTGTAGTTTTGACTTTAATTAGACCTGTAGGGGAGAAAAGCCAAAGAAGGAATGCCCTGACCTGGATGAAAGATTATCTGGAATCAGGCCTTTGTCTGTGTTGGTCTCCCCATTTGGTCTTTAAAGACACCACCATCTGTGCTGCCCACTGCTGCCCATCTCATTCCCCCCCTGCATCTGACATTAATAAGACCTGCCCTCTACACTGGTCTTCTCCATTCTCTCCTTCCTTCCTTCCTTCCTTCCTCCCTTCCTTCCTCCCTTCCTTCCTTCCTTCCTTCCTTCTTATCTTCTCATCTTTGGCTGTCTCTGCCTGCTTATACTCTTCCCTTTAAGCCCAAAATGTGCACCTCTGTTCCCTTCACTGACCTTTATCACCGGAATGCCCCCCCCCCCCCAACCCTGCTCCATCCATTATCATCTTCAAGAAGCACTTATGGACTTCTTTCTTTGCCCCAGGCCTTCCACATCCAATTTGCTTCCTCTTTCCAGGGGTGGATGTCTGTCAGCCTGAGGGCTGAATTGAATTTTGGAAGTATGTCTCAGGAGCCTCAGTCCAGTGGAGCGTGGGACTAAACAACAAAAATACCAACACATTTTAGCTTAAAACTTATATTGCTGGTCCCAGAGCATGGTCTGAAGATTCTTAAGGCAGTCACTTTGCTGAAGCTAAGAACGTCTGGTCAGTGCTTGAAGAGGGGACAACCTGGGAACTGCATGTAGCCACCTTGAGTTCCACACGTTGAGATATAAATGTAATAAACAAACAAAGACCTAGGAGAGGCATTTCAACCATTATGAATAGGAAAAATACTAAAAAAAAAGAAGCAGGAAACCACCAAATATAGGTGGTTGGAGGAAAGAAATGGAGTAGAGTGAGCCCTGGGGAAGTGGGAATGCCCATTTGGGGAACTTCAGAGGTTTGGATTAGGAACTCAGGAGGACCAAATTTGGCCCACAGGCCTGAGGGTCAACACCCTGCTCTACCCCTTCTATTCTGTGGCCCTTCGTCCTTGGGACCATATCACGTCTTAGACCAGGAGACTCCAATCCAGCACCTCCAGTGGTGCCCGCACAGCTCTTTACTCCCTGCCCCCTTAAAAATGTTTTAATTTTAAAAAATGAGAAATGTTAGAGGGCACCAGGTTCTCCTTCCTGTACCTGAACCTGCCACTGATCAACTGCTCAGTGGGCAGGAAGGGAAAGCCAGGCAAAAGGGTAGAGGAGAGAGAAAGAGCGAGGTCAGAGGCAAGGATGGGGGGAGAAACAGTGAGGTAATGTGGTGGGGAGAGAAATAGTGACACTACAGGGGATGGAGAGAAATAGCAAGATAAAGGGGCGAGTGGGAGAGGGAGGCTCTTTCTACACCACAGGGTGGGGAGGGAGGGCGATCCCAGAAGTACCTGCTTCCGGGATCGTCACCTTCAATTCAGATCATGGGCGCGACGTCCCGGGTTCCTCCCGGGTTGTTGCACGTCGCGCCCGCCATTTTGTTTTTGTTTAAGATCCGGGAAGAGCGCTCCTGCGCTCCAACAAAAAAGTAAGGGAATAAAAAAAAATGCACTTGAAATCGGGGCCCCTCCCCCCCTGCCATCCTGGGGATGGTGAAATTGGTCCCCCCCTCCCCTGATGGGCACAGAGCCACGCGGTGTTGCTCTGTGCCCATTTGTGCTGCCGCACTTACTTGCAAGTAAGCGTGGCAGCACCTGGGATGGGCGGCCACATCTCCCACGGTCCTGGGAACTTCCTGGGACCATGGAAGATTCAGGATTTTCCAGGGATCCCTTATCTCTGGCAAATCCTGTGCCCCCTCCCACCCCCAGGAGTCCCTGTGTGTCATTTGGTGTAGAAACGGTGTAGCCTGGTGTAGAAATGGCCAAAGAAAGAGCACAGTTAGGGGCTAAGAAGGGAGAGAAAGAAGAAGGCTAGGGATGGGGAAGGGAGAGAAATAGCCAGGAAAGGAGATGGGAGGAGAGAAATAGCAAGGCTAGAGGCTGGGAACGGAGAGATAAGAAAGAGAGCAAAGGGGAAAGATCTGTGTAGACAAAAGAAGAATGTGTGGGGCCTGGAAGCAACTCTTTCCATTTCTCCACCCCTCGAAGCCTCTAGTCTTGCTATATTGCTCCCCATTACCCCTCTTGAAAAGCCAGGCACTTGGGCAGCCATCATGTGACTAGCCACATCCTTCATGGGAGCCATTTTGTGGTAGCACCCACAGCAGTTTCTTAGCTTCTCAAATGTGTGCATGGGTCCAGAAAGGCTGGGGACCCCTGCTTTAGACTTATAAGCCTCTGGTAGTGACTGTGTCTCTTCTTTATCCTGTCAAGCAACTCCATTTAGGTGCTTAATTCTATAAATATGAAGAGCCAGTTCAGAACTGACTTCCCCCAATAATCTCTCTCCTCACATTGCCCGAGATTGCTACCTTGCTACTTAATAAACCTCTATTATAATTAGGACATCCTGGAGAATGTGTCCCTTCCTCCCCCTGTGCCAAAATGAACAATTGCAAGCACAAAACAAAACAGCATCATTAAAATGCACAAATTATTATGTGCAATATGAAGGAAACCAACAGGCTGTGATGGGGACAGAAGTTAATAACACAGGCTCATAAAGGAGATGGTTGTGGGCTCGTCTCCCTCCCGCCCACGGCTCCCTCTCCAAACTATCAACGGTCTCTGTTTGCTGTAGTTTGTAACTTTGCCAGGCCATCACAGAGACAGAAGGTACATTTACTTTGTGTTTCTGGCACACTAGTTAAAAGAAGAACAGCTTTTGGTTCAGGTGAATTCGACACACGTTTTGCTTGCTAACCATATTTTGTTCTCCCCCCACAAAAGCCTGGCATACCGCAGTGCCTGACTCTCAAAACATCTCCAATTTTGTTCTGTTTGTTTTTATGCTCGTCCCTTCTGGGTTGTAGTTTGAAAAGAAAAATATTCTGCTTAATTGTTATGTTGTATTCTCTCATGGTTAATTTTTTTTTTATTACATCATCTTTGTTTGCGGAAGTAGTTTTCATTACACTTCTGTACACCCTGGAATCCTCTGGATGAACGTGATTTAAAAATATTTCAAATGAATTATTTTATATAATCTCTTAATGTCATGTTCTACAGTATGTCGATCCACTTTCTCCTCCTGAAACATTTTACTATCCCTGGCTTGAGACACTCTGCCAAGACGCTCAGGGGCAACAGAAGAAGTCAGTAGATTGTGTTTTTGGTTGATGTGCGACCTTTCCCTTGTGAAGAATCACTAAATCTGGATCCAACCCAACAGAAATAAGCACCAGAAATAAGCACATGTTCGCGTGTGTATGTGGTGAAATACATACACATAGCCACAGCAAATGTGACAGTATGTACAGAGATATAAAATTTTAAAGTTAGGAAACACTGCTACAAATCATTTTAGCTCTACAAAGAAGAACAGTCCATTACCTTTCCTTGGTAATTTATCTTGCATTGCAGAACTGCTCTTAGAGTTAAGTTTTTCTTCCTTAATCATAGATCAAACCTTCTTCCTGTAATTTAAATCCATCTGTCTTCGTGGGTGAGTTGAACAATTGTTTCCTTGTTGTTGTTGGTCAACATACAATTATATTAGCATGTGACTTGTGATCGTATGGAATTTCATCAATGCTATGAGACAGGAGGAAACAGACTTTTGAAGTTTTTCGAAGGGCAGGGGAAAGAGCCATGACCCCACCCTGCCCTGTTTTCTCAGAATGATATCACCAAACTAGGCAGAACAATTCGACTCTTGCAAAGAAAGCTTTTCCTTGATATCTTTGATTCTGAGACTGGGCAAAGTTGACCTCTCTTTTTTTTTATGATTATTTAGTTATTGCATTCATATCCTGCCTTTCCTCCACGAAGCTCAAAGCAGCCTACTAGGGTCTCTCCGCCCCAACAACAACCCTGTGAGGTAGGTAAGGCTGGGAGAAAGTGACTCGCCCAAAGCCACCCAGGGGTCCTTCAGACAGGCGATTTCTCGTGCGATCATCATGGTTTCGTCACTGTTTTTCCTGCGTGCTTTACACGCCTTTGACGTGCAGTTGTTGTCCCACCTCTCTACCCCCACCTTTTCATGTGTTATTTTGCTACGAGGAAAATGCAGTAGTTTTTGTCGGTCATGTGATGAAACAGCCATGGTCTCCCCGTGTCATTGTGCAGTCACACAACCCACCCACCATCCCCTCTGAATGGTGGCTCGGGACCCCTCACCTAAACCTGGCTTGGGTGATCTAAATGTGTTACTTCAGCCTGAACCTCTATTGGGTGTCTCAGAAGAACTGAGGTATTGAGCGGGGGGAGGGGTTCCCACCGAAATGTAGCAAATAGCTATGGAAGTTCTCCTGATCGAGCCTCCGCGCAGGCGCAGAAGCCCATATGTGTGACTGCACAGATGACCACTCGAAGAACAACAGTTACAGGTAAGCAACCTGTCCTTTCCACTATCCTGGGGTTATCCCAGGGTCGTCCCCAGTTGCCCCCAGGATCTCCTGTGTGTCATTTAGACAACCTAGGGACAACCCCCGGATATATCGCTGGTGTAGCCATAGCCATAGTGTTATTTCCTGTTTTTATTCCACATTATCCAAAATACCACAGCAAATGTCATTGTGTGTCCTACGAGGTATATATGCGCAAGGGTGATGTAGCGTTACCATGATGGGATTGTAATGATTTAACACAAGGTGTAGATCTGGCCCTGAACACAAACTTGGATAGGAGACCACTGGCATCCCTTATGGAGTGACAGCATATAACTGTAATAAATGCATTTTTAAAAAAAAAATAAGTCCAATGTTCTACATATTCTAGTTTTATATTTATAACTCATAACCAGAGTGAAAAGAATGACATATATCTAGTTCCAAACATGAAGAAAACGGTGTCCAGCCTGGGGCTTAAATTGTGCTAGCAATCCCTGGGACTCGGCTCTAATAGAAAACTGTTTTCAATACCAGATCTGAGCGCTGGAATATGTAAAGTAATGAATAAAATATCTCTGGGCCTGTATAGCGTGTCTATACTTCACCATGGTGCAACTGCAGCAACGATGTCACCAAGAAAAGCAAACAATTTCAGATCTTTAAAAAATGCGTCGTTTCTACGAGGGATGTCAAAGCTCTGTAAGGCCCTTGCATCAGCGGTGAGGAACCTCTTTCACCTCTAGGGCTGAATCCTATTTCGAAGAAGCACTCGGGGGTTGCATTCCAGTAGTAGGCAGAGCCAAAAGGAAAAGGTGCAAGGTCGAAATACCAAAGAGCTTAAAGCTCTTCCAGGCAGTAACCAGGCCTTAATAGAAGCATCTCAACCTGTTAGTTTGGGGCAAAAATAATCCAACAGCCTGAAAACCACCAAATAATTGGTGGTCAGAGTAAAGGACAGGGCGTGGCTAGGGTGACCATGTGAAAAGGAGGACAGGGCTCTTCTGTCTTTAACAGTTGTATAGAAAAGGGAATTTCAGCTGGTGTCATTTGTATGCATGCAGCACCTATTGAAATTCCCTCTTCATCACAACAGTTAAAGCTGCAGGAGCCCTGCTCTTTTTTGTATCTGGTCAAGAGGGCAGGGCTCCTGCAGCTTTAACTGTTGTGATGAAGAGGGAATTTCACCAGGTGCTGCATGCATACAAACAACACCAGCTGAAATTCCCTTTTTTCTACATCTAGTAAAGATACAGGAGCCCTGTCCTCCTTTCCATATGGTTATCCTAGGCATGGCAATTTGGAGAACCCTGGAGGACTGGATTGGAACCCCAATCAGGCCAGATTTGGCCCATGGGCCTGAGGTTCAACACCTCTAGTTTATAAGGTGGAATTACCATACCAACACACTTACAGCATTGATGCATCCCCATTGTGCTGAGTACATGCCAGATGAAGTGGCATAGTCAGTGACCGTGATGTTCCCCTTGCTTGTGCTCCTGAGGTGGTGGGTTCAAATCATGAACAACTCCCATGGCAGGAGGTTGGACTTTCAGAGCAGGATCATACCTTGATAGTAGAATATATGTTTTCATGAAGAATGTTCCAGGATCAATCCCTGGCATCTCCTCTTGAAATGCTCTCAAATAGTAAGGTGGAAAAAGATCTTTGTAGAGCCATTGCCCATTGGAGTGGACAGTCCTGGGCCAGATGGACTGGTGGTCCTGGCTGAGGACCAGACCATCTGCAACTTCATATGTTCCGTCTTTCTCCAGTGAAGAGGATCCATGCAAGCATCAGTCTTCTTAGCTATCTAAAAGCGGGTAGAGCTGGAAGCCAAGCTGATGGACGCTGAAATTGAATTTGCCCACTTTCAGGCAAATCAAGTTGACTGAGACATTAACACATTATCTTGTTTCTTTTCATAGTTGCTCACTAAATACAACTACTGGATTTGTGTGTTTCAGTGGGCATCACTCTTCCCCCTCCCCCCTCTCTCCGTATGTGTGTAGTTATTTGGAAAGATTTACCCATTTTTTTCCTTTGTTTTAATTTTATTGCATCCCTGAGAAATAAATTGTTTTGCTAGCTTCTTCTGGAAGCAGATCGATCGTGAAGGCAGACGGATTTTCATTTCTGTATAATTGACATCTGCGGATGGTCCCCTTTGCCATTAAATAAGAATTAGGAAGGGGTTTCTTTCCCCCTTGGAGGCATTTTGTAATTATCTCCTCTTTTAGTCTCTCCTAGGCTGCAGTCTTATCTATTTGATTCCTTTTCCTGGGTCTCGATTTACATTTTGATGAAAAAGTCATAAATGGCAAGGAAATGAATGTGTGCAGTCTCTCCCCTCACTTTCTTTCTCTGTGCTAGAAATCTACTATACCAAGTCTTTAAAATTTACTCACACCGCCTTTAGAACTCCATTTCCCACAAGCCTCTGCTCATCATGTAATTCAGAGCCAGTCTACACTCTCAGCGGGCTCACATAATATGCCTTTTCTGTAACTGGGCCCAGGATTTGGAACTCCCAGTCAAGAAAGTGCATCTTGTCCCCTCTTTAATGGCCTTCCGGAAGTTAGTAGAAACCTTCCTTTTTAGGAATACATTTGGTTTCGAGATGGTTGTTTTACTGTTTTTGGTTGAACTGTCTCTGCTTTTTAAAATAAACTTTATTGCTGCTGTTAGGATAGTGCTAGTGCCCAACCCTACCCCCCCACACACACTTGTTGCCCTCAAGATGTGTTACTACAACTCCTATCATCCCCAGTCAGCATGGCCACCATGTTGGAGAAGGCTGTCCTAGTGCATGGGTGGACAGAAAGTAGATTGGGATCTATTGGCAAATCTCTGGGTCATTTCTGGTAGATCGGCAAGGGTTTCTGATGCCCAATTGTTTAACAATAGCTGCAACAAAATTATTTTCTCCACCCAAATTAGGCTGCTGAAATGAGGAAAGCTTGGGTAACCAGTAGTGGACTTACGTCTGAAAGGACAGTTCAGTTATGCACTGAAAACAAATTCCTAGGCTCAGATAGTGCTCAGGGGCACCTTGTTCTTTAATCCTGTGTCTTTTCCCCTTAGCTGGTTGGTGGGTGTTGGGTTCTAGTAAAAAGCAAAGTCTGCCCACCACCCCTGGCTTAGTCCACACACAATCAACATGTCTGGTTCAACCCTACTCTTTTCCATCACATGCCGGTTTTGGATGTGCAAGTAGTGTTGTTGTTGTTGTTGTTGTTGTTGTTATTTTAAAAATGAGGTATCATTCAGTTATTGTCCGCATACAGTCAGAAGTGGCATAGATCGCCAACAGATATACATCACAATAAGGTTGGGGATTGTGAGCTCCAGTTTTCTCCACTGCCATCCAACTCCTCTTCCTCCTCCCTCCTTCCTTCCTTCTTCCCCCTGCTACTGCTCCTCTCCAAGTAATTGCCACCTCTCTAGGCTCTGATGCCTGGAGTTTGCCAGTCCTCAGATCGCAGCTACTTCTTCACCAAAATCTTTTCTTATCAGGGTATCCTACTTATAGAGGTCTGTGTTCTATTTGAAGGGCTGTCCAAGCCGTCGTCATTGTCGTCATTGTCGTCATCATCATACGTTTTTATATGCAACAATAAAAATTAGAACATTACAAACATTAAAAACTGCAGATTTTGAAAGTCCCAGTTGAAAATATGAATCCTCACAGCCTTTCTAAAGGCCAAGAGAGTAGTTCTTGTGGGAGTGCATTCCACAGTTTGGGGGCAACGCAGGAGAAAGCCCTTTCATGCAGGCTCGACAAATGGGCAACTGTGGGCAATGGCCTCTCCTGAAGATCTTAAGACTTGGGCAGGTCCATAGCAAAACCTGCGGTCCCTTAGACAGCCAGGCCCCTAAGCCGTTTAGGACTTTATAGGGTAAGACTGCCTTGAATTGAGCCCAGAAAGCCATTGGCAACCAGTGCAGATCTTCCAGGACAGGTGTCTTTTAATCCTGATACTGTGCACTGATTAGCAGATTAGCTGCTACATTTTGCATCAATTGAAGCTTCTGGACACTCTTCAGGATTAGCCCCACATAGAGCTCATTGCAGTAATCTAAACGTGATGTTTAGACTATGGCAATTCCAGTTTAAGCATAATGAATCCTAAGAAGGGGAAGCAGCAGGGGCCATGAAGTTGCCCATCATACATCACCACCTGCAGTACAAACTAAACAGACACATAGATCACCTGGTCACAGTTTTCCCTGCTATGGTGAAATGTATTGTATTTCTACTTAAATTATAGTAACTGTGTGCGTCAATACATACAAATGAGCACATATACATTTTATGCAAATGCATCTTTTTTTGTCCTCTTTTTTATGGTGATGCATAAGTGGCCTACCTCCCATTTGCCAGTTCCTGAATCTCTCCATCAGACAGACTAGAATCTAGATCAGAGCTGTGAAGGAACATGTGGCCCTCCAGATACTGTTGGACTGCAACGCCCCTCAGCCCTAGCCAGAATCGTCAATAGTAAGGGATGCTGGGAGTTGCAGTCCAACAACATCTTGAGGACCACATGTTCCCCAGCCCTGATCTAGATGATAAGACCTCTGGTCAAAAACTACAAAACTTCTCTGCTCTGAACAACAGCTAGCATGTTCTTTACTCTGGCCTCACATTCGTTTGTTGCTATCATTGGCCAGCCACTGATGCCTTGAGTCCCTGAGCCCTCATTAATTTTTTAAAAAATATATTATTACATCTATATCCAACCTTTTTTCCTCTTGCAAGGAGCCCAAGTCAGCTTACATGATCCTCCTCCTCCATTTTTATCCTCACAACAGCCCTATGAAGTAGGTTAGGCTGAGAGTCAGTGACTGGTGCAAAGACACCCAAATGAGCTTCCTGGCTGAGTGGGGAATAGAAACTGGATCTCCTGAGTCCCAGTCCAACACATTAATGCCATCAAAACTTCCCTTTCACAAGTGCCGAAAACCCCTGAATGATTTGCTGGAGATAAATTCGCATCAGTGCCTTCTGGCTCCCTCAAATCAGAAGGAAAAAACAAAAAGACAAGTGCAGAGTGTTGGACGAATCAGAAGCCGTGAAAGATGCTTCACAAAGGTCTTGATTTTGCCATTCGCAAGTGCCAGGATGAGCCGGCAATGCCCCAAAGCGAGCCCAAACGCTTGCATATCCTCTGCTTAGAAAGTCATCATCTTGGCTTATATTTTTTGCAGCATGTCAGAGATTGGCATGGTGGCCCTTGCAGGCCGTTGCTTTGATATGCATCTTTTATGTCTGGCTGAGAGTCTCTAGCCTGTTTTGGCAGCCGTGCCAGTCACTTTTATTTAAGGCTGCGAGAACATGGGAAGGCCTTTGCTGACCCCACACAGGCGAGGCAGGGAAGAGAGAGAACAAACTTCACGTTCTTATGAAACGGAATGTGACAGGTTTGAAAGCAGACAAGCTCTCGCATGACCATCCGCCAGCGGTCCTCCGCGAGAAAACATCCCTTCCTGCCTGGATGCCAAGGGTTAGCTCCTTAGGCACTGGAAGGCATTCCACTATATGTTCTAATATATTTATTTCTGGTGCAGTTAGTGACAACATCCCTTTGGCCAATATCTATGCTAATTTCTCAGGCTGGAGTATTTCTCTGGCAAAATCCACCTCCAGCTTCGTTTCTATCTGAATGTGAGTGGGTTTTGCACTCTTCCTGCTTCTGCTTACTTAAAACACACCCTGGTACCCTCCAGATGTGTTGGACTGCAACTCCATTTACCCGAGTTTCGGTGTCCTCCCAACCTGCAGAAAAGAAGAAGAAGACAAAGACGAAGACGAAGACGAAGAAGAAGGGGACTGAAAGACCAAGGAAGGCAAAATTTGGAGGCTAAGTTATAAGCAAATACCTTATGTGAGATGGTAGAACATGTTTGCTGCTTACCTGGTGACAGAAGCTAAGGCAGGCATGGTAATTCACACATTCCATGCTCTTCAGTGCATGAATGGATTTATTAGTATCTTATCATTCGGCTCACATTTTAATATGATCCGACTTAATTTATACTTCTGGGCCAATGCACAAATGGAAATGCAAGTTATTCTTCAGTATTTGCACATCTCCAAAAAATTGTGATGCAATTGTCCAATTTTTTTTAAAAAATGATTCAGATATGTGTACATGAAGGGAATGTATACATATTAATGAAAATGATGTACAATTTTGTGTAATGTGGAAAATGGCTGGCTAAAAATACATATAACAGGCAAAATTGTGCACAAAAATGTATATATTAGGAGAAATGTGCATTAAATGCACACAAATTTTCATGTGGACCGATGCAGAAACAGGGGAGAATAAATTTAAGATTAGAAAAACCAGAAACTGAAATGGACGAACCTGTATACATCCTTAGCTCTCAACTTGCCTCTAACCCTTGTGGTAGTATCGCTTAATCCCCCACGCTGTGTCTCAAGCACAGTGAGTGACAGGGCTGTACGCAGCATCCGATCTCATGAACATAGCGATGAAGCCAGCCCCTGCCACTTAACTAGATTAGTTCTAATTCCATTTTGTTCATGCTGCCATACATACGTTGAGGGCAGGCAATAAATATATAGTAAGTGCATTCTGGAGGGCAGTCATATTTCATGAGGAAACTCAAAATAGTTGAGCATATGGCAGTGGGGGGAGGAAAGAGGAGCTAAATAAATAAACCCACTATCTGCTGTTATAAAAATACATCAGAAATGTGTGTGTGTGTGTGTGTGTTTGCACAGCAGACTGTATTCCCTGCAGGGCATCTGAAGCTTAGCCAAAGGTTCAGAATGCTAACAGTTCTAAAATGCTGCTTACTCCCCCAGTTCCACACCCAGCCATGAAGCAACTGGCTGCCCTCTTTGCAATGAGATTTCTCTGGTCATCAGGTGCTTCACTGAAAATGACAGCTGGCACGGTCACCCCGACGGCCTGCTATTTCAGGAACACAGATAAATCCGAGGGAGGTTATCAGCCTGGCCCCGGCTTTGGGATGGATGATAACCTGGCAGCGTTTCTGAAACCAAAAAAAAAGAAAAAAAGGGGCTCCCAACACCAGGTATAATCGCTGAACAAATATCCTGCCTATCACATGTTCTCAAGATGTTAAGTGTGAGGATGATACAGCGACAAGATTTCAGACTTGGAGAGATCCCTGGCTTTAAGAGGGCTAAGAGCATTTTCTTCCTCTGGTAAGCATCACATTTGCTAGAAGGGTGATTAGGAGGAAAGAGACTGGTAAACTAGTGGCAAGCTACATGTTACCCAGAAATGCAAAGCTGCTTCTGAAAGAGGGAAATTTAATAGTGTGGAAAAGTGGTGGTGGGTGATCAACCATTTCGCCCAAGCTGTTTCTCCACTCTAAATGCCCCCCCTCCCACATACAGGATTTTAAACCATAATTGAGAGGGTTGTAATTTAGAGCAGGGAAATAGTGGGAAGGGAAAGGGTGAAGCTAGGGTGACCCTATGAAAAGGAGGACAGGACTCCTGTATCCTTAATAGTTGTATCAAAGGGGGAATTTCAGCAGATGTCATTTGTAGGCATGCAGCACCTGGTGAAATTCCCTCATCAACACAACAGTGAAAGCTGCAGGAGCCTTGCCCTCTTTTGTATCTGGTCACTGGGCAGGGCTCCTGCAGCTTTAACTGTTGTGATGAAGAGGGGATTTTACCAGGTGTTGCATGCATACAGATGACACCTGCTGAAATTCCCTTTTTTCTATGACTGTTAAAGATACAGGAGCCCTGTTCTCCTTTCCATATGGTCACCCTAGGTGAAGCGCTATCTCTATACCCATCACACCTTCGCTCCCCATTACCTTCCCTGAAAGTATCTTTTCATCTTCAAAAAGGGCTGCTGGACTACAGCAGCCTTCCTTAATCTGGTGTTTTCCAGCTGTGTTGGACTGCAACTCCCAGAGGCCAGGCTGGCTGAGAATTATGGGAGTTGCAGTCCAACATGAATTTGTCTAATCCTTTTCAATGCCACCTAAGCTAATAGCCATCAACACCTCCTGTGGCAGTGAATTCCATTCGGTAATTATGCAGTGTGTGCACAAGTATTTCCTTATGTGAGATGCTGCTGACATTCTGTCATTCAGATTTATCTGGGGACTCAGAGTTCTAGGATTCTGGGAGAGGGAGAAAAGTCCCCCCTCTCTCCTCTCTTCACTCTCTTATCCCTAAGAAACCCTTTTCTACTCAGTAACTATTCATCTTCAGTTTCTAACTTCACTGTTTTTTCCTTTCCTTCTTGATATAGATCTCCAGTTCCCACCCTCCTGTGTATTTATTTATTTATTTATTTATTACATTTTTATACTGCCCATCAGCCAGAGCTCTCTGGGCAGTGCACAATTAAAAACCATAAAATGTAATAAGTATAGGTCAACTTAAAACATTAAAAGTTAAAAAGGCTATATAAAACTATCTGAGTTAAAATCCAGGGAAAGCGTGTGTGAAAAGGCATGTTTTCAGGACATGTTTAAAAGATGTTACACTTTCTGCCCCCTAAACTGCACGAGGAAGCGTTTTCCAGAGGGTGGGTGCTGCTACAGAAAAGGCCCGGCGCCAAGGTTCTTCATGGCAGCATTCCATTCGTTTCAGAATGGCGAATAGGACCTCTCTGAGGATCATAGTTGTTGTCTGGGTGCATATAAGGGAAGGCGGTCTGCTAGGTATGCTGGTCTCAAGTTGTTTAGGGCTTTGTAGGACAACAGCATAACCTTGTATGTGGCTTCGTAGCTGACAGGCAGCCAGTGCAGTTCTTTTAACACAGGTTTTAAATGAGCAGAGCTAGGTGTCCCCGTGAGCATCCTAGCTGCTGCCTTGTGCACTAGCTGCAGCTTCAGAACCACACACGTGGGTAGCCACACATAGAGTGCATTACAGTAGTTTAATTGTGAGGTTACCAGTGCATGAATGACCGTGGCTAGGCTATCCCTATTCAGGAATGGGCATAGTTGATGTAGCAACCGAAGTTGATAATGGGCACTCTGGGCCACCGAGGTCAACTGGACCTCCAGTGACAAAGATGGATCCAGGAGCATACACCAAACTATGGACCTGCTTCTTCAGAGGGAGTGCAACCCCATTCAGAACAGGCAAACACTCCAATTCCCGGACCTGGGAGCCACCAACCCACAAAGCCTCTGTTTTATCAGGATTCAGCTTCAGTTTGTTGGCCCTCATCCAATCCATAAGTGTATCCAGGCACCGGTTCGGAATGTGCATGGCCTCCTCCGATTCAGGTGTCACAGAGAAATAGAGCTGGGTGTCATCAGCATACTGGTGACACCTTGCCCCAAATCTCCCGCTGACTGCTCCCAGTGACTTCATATAGATATTAAATACCATTGGGGAAAGGGTGGTGTCCTGTGGCACCCCACAGTTCAACTGCCATGCGGCAGAAGTACATTCCCCAATGCTATTTTCTGGAACTGACCCCGCAAGTATGAGCTGAACCACTGTAAAACAGTGCCTCCAACTCCCAACTCATGGAGGCGTTTCAGGAGGATAGCGTGGTCAGGATAGAGCCCAGATAGCATCCATGCTACTAATACTCTACCATTGCAGCCCGTATTCTTCCTTCTCTCATGTCTATAGGGTGCCTTATAGTGGGGATACCCTCATCGCAGTAAACAAGGAGAATTTACTGAATAAGGAATGTTTTTTCATATTCTTTTCTGAATGAGGGATTGACATTTCTTGGCAAAGTCATTTCTTCCCTGGGCCAGGGGGCAACATATCTCTGTGTGTGTGGAGTGTGGGGAGGTCCCTGTCTCTTGAATACAGTGGATGAGACAAGCTTAGTGTCCAAGCAAGTTTGTAGTGTCTATGTCATGCAGCTGCTCGAAATTCCAAAGGCAATGCAAGTGGCCCTTATATGCCTTACCAGAAATTCACTGCAGTCTTTTTCTGTGCACCCAGAGAGCATGTCTCTGAGGATATGCAAAATGACATTTCCTCACCTATAAATAGTCCCACCGGTTTCTGACATATATGGGGTTTAGATGGCCAGATTTGAGGCCCATCAGTGAATTAGGTTTTAATTGGAGCCATTTCTCAGGCCGTGGACCTGTTTTTGAATTCCAGGGCTTAGTTCTGAAACATACGAATCAGTGTTAGAGATGGATCCCTCTGAAAATGTGCAGAATGTCTTCCGCATTAGTGAGCAGCCTCAGCCCATACCCGCATCTAAACTTTGCAGTCTGCGTGTCCATGTTAAAGGTCAGCTTTCTGATTAAAGATTTTTATTCTGTTTCAATATTAAAAAACATAGAAACATAGAAACACAAAAACAAAACTTACAGAACAAACAACAATTAAAAGGACCCCCTACCTTTCCCCCAGCCATTTTATAGATTCTTTTAAAGTGAAAGTACAAAGAAGAGAGAAGAAACAAAACCCATCTTCCCCTTTTAACACTACTAAATATTAACATTCATATTCCCCCTAATATTAAAAGTTATTAAAACAAACTTCAAGGAAAATAGACCCCCTTATACTTCTCTTATAGAAAAACCCTCTTCTCTTAAACAAACCTTTCTCCCCCTTGTTTCTTCCTTGCTACAGCGTAAGACTTTGCATATTTTCTTAACTACTTCAAATAATTCCATATTTCATTATTTTCTCTTATAAAAGTTTTTAAACTTGTCCCAAATAACAACTTCAGAACAATTTTAAACTTACGGCTTCCACAAAGTTTTCAATCTAAGTCATCAATTATTTCAATCCTCTTATACAAATGCACAATACTTATTGCTTCATTATTATGATTACTTCTCTTATACAATACTTTCATTCAACCATAAAAAAACCCTCTTCCCTTAAACAAACCTTTCTCCTCCTTATTTCTCCCTTGTTACAGCATAAGATTTCACATATTTTCTTAACTACTTCAAATATTCCCATATTTCATTATTTTCTCTTATGAACGTTTTAAAACTTGTCCCAAATAACAACTTCTAAACAATTTTAAACTTATAGCTTCCACAAATTTTTCAGTCTAAATCTGCAATTATTTCAATCCTGTTATACAAATACACAGTACTTATACCCTCATTATTATCATTACTATTTCCCTTACCAATTCCAAGCAGCTTCTATCCCAACAGCTTTAAATCTATTCTTATTCATATTAAATGACCCTCTAATAATAATAATAAAAAATCACAACAATAGAGGGGGGAAAAAGACACATCCCACAAGAGCCCAAGAAAAGAGAAAAAAAACCCATATCTTGATGTTAATCCAAAGTCTCTCCTGTAAAATCCGCCCTTCTCCGTATCTATTCCACACAGCCTCCTACTTCTTCCAAATCTCAGCTCATTATAATGTTGCAGTTGATCCGTCTCTTCAAGATCTCTCCTACAAATTCCACCTTCTCCATAACAGATCCCATCAAAACTCTCATAAATACATCTCCGGGCTTTTAAAATCAATCTGTCTCTTCCACCATTCTTCATCACAGCTCAAAGCACAACTCTGCATCTAAAAATGGCCACACTTTCCCTTTGTTCTCCACCATGTTTGTCCTTCTCTTTCCCCCTTTGTCCTCCATTTTAGCATGCAATTTTTAAAAGCACCTTTTCCTTAATTATTCTCTCACAACAGTCAATTTTCTTCTAGAAATCCTCATTCCATAGATGTTTCTCTCAAACAGCAACTAACCCATAGCTGTACTTTTCTTTGCAACTCACCAACTGGATGATGTGTAAAAAAAACATTATCTCTACATACTCAAATCAATTAATCACTGCCGCAATAACTCTTCACTCCCGACTTTTTTCTCTGGGAGAGGATGATTAAATATCTGCCAGACAGTTGTTAACTCTCACTTCTCTGGACCTCACTGCATCAAAGGCATCCCGTCCACCGATGTTACCATTCTCGGGAAATGAAGACAGAACAACCTTACATTCTGGACAGCATCTGAGCTGTGCTCCCCCATGTTGAAAATCCACCGAAACGACTTCATTACCCCATGGGCTGAGCTCCCAGGACTTTTTGTGGCATGCTCCTTGCATTTCCCTTTTCTGGGAAATGTTAAGCTCCATCTGAAAGGTTCTCAGAGAGCTGCCGCCGTCCAGTCTCGGCAGAGTTCAAAACTCTGCTGCTCGGTCGTCCATGTTCTTCACCAGAAGTCGTTAAAGGTCAGCTTTGAGACCACACACCACCCTTGGAAACTGTCTGTTGTCTTATTTCAGGGATGCTGAACCTCTTTCAGCCGAAGGGCCAAATTCAGTTTTGGAGAAGCTCTTGTGGCCACATTCCAGCTGTAGGTGGGAAAGTATAGGGTGACCATATGGAAAAGAGGACTGGGCTCCTGTATCTTTAACAGTTGCATAGAAAAAGGGAGTTTCAGCAGGTGTCATTTGTATGCCTGCAGCACCTGGTGAAATCCCCTCTTCATCACAACAGTTAAAGCTGCAGGAGCCCTGCCTTCTTCTGTATCTGGTCACGTTAGGCAGGACTACTGCAGCTTTAACTGTTGTGATGAGGGATTTTCACCAGGTGCTGCAGGCATACAAATGACACCTGCTGAAATTTCCTTTTCTGTGCAAGTGTTAAAGATACAGGAGCCCTGGCAAACTGAGGTGTGGCCAAAATAACAAAAATATGATCATACTTCAGCTTAAAGCTCTTACTGTCAGTAACTAAGTTTTAGGAGAAGCGTTTGAACCTTTTAGAATGGGGTGGGAAGTTGCACAAATGCTGGGAAACCAACAAACAATAAGTGTTTTGGGAAAATGTCTTCAGGCCAGAAAAAGGGTGTGTGGCCATCTGGGGACCCCAAGAGGGCCAGATTTGGCCCACGGGCCTGGGATTCTGCACCCCTGCTTTACTCTTTCTTGCAGATTGCAGCACACGATCCCGTTCCTTCCTTATATTCAGTCCTGCAACCCATTCTGCTGCCCCTGACAGATGGGAGAGTGATTAGAGTGCTCTCAGGCTGTGCTTCTATGGCAAGACAATGAGAGCAGCTCCCAGAGAAGGAAAGGGGTGGAGGGGCAGGGAGCAGCAGCAGCAGTAGCAGCCATAGTAGAGTGAAGAATAATGGGCAGGAGATAAGAAAAGAGAATTGAGGGCAAACAGCTAAGAGAGTTCCTTGGCAGTGAGATCTATTGCTGCGAAGTTATCTCTCCCACGAAACACCGAAAGCTCCATCACAAGGGGCTCCTAAAATCCTCCACGGCAAAGTGTTGGAGTGAATAGCAGAAGAGAACCGCATTGTATTTGTGGCAGGAGATGCTTGGGTTGCCTGGCTCAGTTATCAGCATCAGCGATTCTTCAAAATCGGGTTCTCCGCATGTTCCTCTTTCTTAAAATATTTTTTGACTGATCTGGGATGCACTCCTGAAAGTGTTCTTGGAGCCAAAGCAATTTATACCAAGTCTGCAACATGCCTCCCCAGTAGTGGGGCCTGGTAGGCACTTGACTGACGCTGCACCCCGAAAACTCCAGACAGGCAGCAAAAAGCAAGGGGTGAATCAAATCCCTGGTGGACTGGCGTTATGCATGGCTGAGAGGCCGTGTTTGGCTGAGTGGGCCACCCACATATCGTATGGTTTTGGTTTAAGTCAGTTCATAACCAGGTGCTTTAATGAAGCAATATCTGATGTCATGATACAACCCATGAAGAGAGTGCCTTTGAGCATGTGGTGGGTGCCTCCTTCTTGCCACGGAACACCACAACTAGCTTCTGCCCATCTGGGGTTAGGGTTCCCAGGTTTCAAAGCAAAGTTTTCAGTCTGGACCGGCTTGAAATTCAGCATTGGGCAGCTCCCAAAAAGTTCTGTTTGTTTTAAAGAAACGAAAACTGAAACAGATTTCGGACTGAAACAGACATGAGGCAGGAGATTGGACCTCCTTGCTTTACAAATAAAACAAAATTACAGGAAGTCTCCAATTTTGAAAAGAGCAAGGGGGGAAGTGGATTGTTTAACTCATTAGACACCAGTGGCTTTAGGTAGTTCTTGACATAATAGTCTTACAGCTTCTCCTCCCTCCAGATGGAAATGTATATTAATTCACTTACTTCAAATGATGGTTTCCCCCCTCCCCCTACACTCCTTATTTTGCAACTGTTACATTCCTGATATGTTATCAGGGTGGGGGAGTTTGGCAACCCTTATGGATTAAAAACAAAGTCTCTGATCATGTGCAGAGTGTTGTGTTTTACATCCCACTTGCGTGCTGTTGTTTCAGTTCATTCCAGATGCTGCCTGTTTAGGGGTTGATGTACTTCTACTACTATCACCATAAGCATTCTGACATTGGATTCATACTTTTCTCTCCAGCCACATCTATAGCAGATTACTTTCTCCTGGTTTCCAGAGCCACAGTGCCACCACCTCCTCAAAGAACCCAAGGTTTTGGTTGTTTTCAAATTATCAAGATGAATGTGTGTATTCCTTATATAGGGTGACCAGATAAAATCCAGGTCAGGGCTCATGTAACTTTAACAGTTGTAGAGAAAAGGGAATTTCAGCCAGTGTCATTTGTATGCAATTAGTTCCTGGTGAAATTCCCTCTTCATCACAACAGTTAAAGTTGCAGGGGTCCTGCCTTCTTTTGTATATGGTAACCCTAGTATAGTGCCTGCAACTTTAACTGTTGTGATGAAGAGGGAATTTCACCAGGAACTAATTGCATACAAATGACTCTGGCTGAAATGCCCTTTTCTCTACAACTGTTAAAGTTACATGAGCCCTGACCTGGATTTTATCTGGTCAGCCTATCCTTATATGAAAAAACAAATGCAGTTCATCCATTGGATATGTTTCTCAAGCATTCAACTCACTCCGGGAAGCAAAATTCTCCATTATGGCTGCCATTCGTTTCTTTTTCTTTTCTTTTTAAAAGTTTTTTCTTTGCAACACAACAACAACAAGCAAAATAAGGGGGGGAATTGATATCATTAAACATATCAATACACAGTAATCATTAACATCTCTCTTACTAGGGTGGTGTTGGGGGAGAGAGAACACACACAAAAAGGAGGAGTAATTTAACACTTCCATTTCAAGTGTATACATTAATATAAGCAGTCTGTATATCTAAAGAAGAATCCATACAACTTTGATGGTTGTAGGAGATCAGCTCATTAGAAAGAGCAATGAGATCTTCAGTCCACTGAGTGGAGAGGTGGTGGGTGTTTTTCCTTCAAGCTTGGAGTATAAGTGCAACTCTAAGGACTCTCAGTATCCACTTTTGTTGTCCATCTGTTAATCTCCACATCACAAGGATGCAATTTCAAAGCGCATGTACGTCCACTGTTATCAAAGACTTTTCAAGAACAAAATTTATATCAGCTATAACTTCCGACCAGAAAGACGCCACTGCAGGCCAGGCCCACATCCTCTACCTCAAGTGAGGCATTGGCCATGTCTACACCATGCATATATCCCAGGGTCGTCTCTAGGTCATTCCTGTGCATCCAAATGATGCACAGCGGATCCCGGGGTCAACCGGGGACGACCACTCACTTTCCCTGGGATAACTGCAACCGCATTTTTCCTGGTTTTTCCCGCTGTCCAGCTTTGCCAGCTGACCAATGCTGACTTATAAGGAATGGCCATAAATCCCCTGCAGATAACCAGCAATAAACCCATCAAGGCCAGGGAAGAAGGCAGGGCATGATGAGACAAAGCAGGGCTTGGGAGGTTACTAGTTCTTCAAAGCCAATTCACAGAGGCGGAGAAGAGTCTTTTTCCAGTCCAGGGTCCAAAATCCATGGAAGTCACGGTGTCCAGGTGGGGCAAGGTTCAGGGTCCAGGAACAGGTGGAGGAGAGCCGGCATAGAGAACCGCCCAGAGAGCTTCGGCTATGGGGCGGTATACAAATGTAATAAATAAATAAATAAATCTTGATCTGAAGTTGCACTTCAGTGCCGACCTGTGGAATTCCAGCAGCTTTATCTTCAGCAGCCTGGAGCAACTGCTGGCAATTAGTCGCCAGTCTCCTGGCAGGCTTTTTTCCTTAAACGGACCGACACTCGTCTCTGTTGCTCTCCTACATTGGGCCTCCTTCGCTCTGCAGGAGTCAGTGGAACTTGGTCCTCTGACTCAGACAGACGGGCTGTGGTAGGGCATTGGCCATTATCTGGTGGTGAGGGCTCTGGAGTTATTTCTGTGCTAAGACCCTCACCCGGTCCTGCAACCTACCCTTCCTCTTCATCCTCGGAAGATTCTGAGGGAGCATGACACCCATGGTCCCAGGACACCCCCCGAGGACCGCACGTGGTGTGTCGCGGGCTCCTGGGTCCTCTCTGCATGGGGGGGGGGGCTCTGTGCCCATCAAGGGGCAGCAGCGCTATTCCAAGAAGCATTCCTTAACTGATAGCCACAGTTTTTATTGGCATTCTCTTTTAAAACATATACTTGCAATATGGTATTTTAATCTTTTTATTTTTTTACTATTTTACTTCTTATATTCACTTTTCTGAAATCTGTTTTAGATATGGAGTGGTATGCAATTTGTAAATAAATAAAAAAATACATGATGGGAGCAGAGAGCGCATGCATGTTCTCGTGGCCTGGATCCTTGCTATGAGGCTATGTGTGGCAATGAAACACAGCCAACAAGCAACACCCAGCTTTTTTCCTTGGAGCAGGTAGCAGCAGGCAATGGGGGGCTGCAGCAGCAAGGCAGGGCTACATAGTTTGGCTCCCAAGTCCATGGCTAGTGGTACCACTGTCACCACAGCTGCTATTAGAACTATTGCATAGGGTGACCAGATAAAATCCAGGTCAGGGCTCATGTAACTTTAACAGTTGTCGAGAAAAGGGCATTTCAGCCAGTGTCATTTGTATGCAATTAGTTCCTGGTGAAATTCCCTCTTCATCACAACAGCTAAAGTGCGTGCACTATACTAGTGACCATATACAAAAGAAGGCAGGGTCCCTGCAACTTTAACTGTTGTGATGAAGAGGGAATTTCACCAGGAACTAATTGCATACAAATGACCCTGGCTGAAATGCCCTTTTCTCTACAACTGTTAAAATTACATGAGCCCTGACCTGGATTTTATCTGGTCACCCTATTATTGCAGAAATACCTGTATTGTGCCTGCCTTCTTTCCATGTGTGTGTGTGTGTGTGTGTGTGTGTAATAACAGCTTTGGGGACCATTTAAATCAGGTGTAAGCCCCCTTTCCCTAATGTCTTGCTTTGATTGAAATCAGAGCCCCCTGCTGCTGCTTTAAAGTAAAAAAAAACAAAAAAAAAAACAGGAAATCTGATCACGGATACATCAAGTCTGTTTTGGTCCTTAGCAAAGCTCCATATGTCCTAACATCACCACAGAATTTCATCTCAGTGAACATCTTTTAAAATGTAAGACTCTGCGTCAGCAACTCATTGCAACATATCAGGAAACAAATGAATGGTGGAGCTCACATTTTGGCTTTGGTCAAGGGTTTCAAGTGCCTTACCATGTTTTGCTCATTCCCATGACAACAGAAACAGAATGAATTATGCAAAGTGCACAAATAAGTATGCAGATGTACTTGATTTACATAAGGTTGGATCCAGACTTAATCATGCTTAGAGCAGACCCATTGAAATCCACTCAGTCTGCTCCAAGTATGGCTAAACCTGGATCCAATGCTTACTTTAGACAGGTTGTAAAAATGAGTTATTCTTGGTGCAGGTTTCTTTTGTTTATTTGTTTAGCACAGAGCAAACTGGGCCCTGGATTTAGCTTTGCTGACTAACCCATGTTGGCCAAAGTATTTCAGCTTGAGCAGGTTTGAGTGACACTTGGACTGGCAAACAGTAAGGGGAAATAGCAAGTTAATTTCCTCATATACATCATGGGAGACTAGGCGGGTGACATCTTAATGATACAGAAATGAGAAAGGAATCGGAAACTGCGTAAAGCCGGCTCAGTGAGGAGGTCGTTTTAAAGCTTGCGTTATCTTTGGGAAACAAAAATTAGATTTCTGCTGCTGAAGGGAAAAAAGAAGGAATATACACAGTAACAAAAGCTGTAAAACGAATGACAGAGACGGTGCAGTTATTCACTCGCATTCAAAATCTGCTAAACATCCTACATTTGTAAGGCTTGACAGTGCAATTTACGTTCATCCCAGGAATCTGTCAGTGTGGATGCTGAGATCCTCTAGCATGGCAGTTCTATTAGCAAGCCCGTGAATATGTTAACAAAACAGGTAGTGCGCCTTTTAATTTAGCCTCAAATCGATTCACCATAGGCGACTAGACATTCCATGCAGATGAATGAGTGGGCTGATAGAGGGAAGACAGATTTTTCCTTCCCTTCTCTGCCAGTCCATTTGGTAGAGAGCTGCTTCTGCTTTTTCCTCCTCCTCCTCCTCCTCCTAATCTGCTAAGAGGCCAGTAGCCCACATTTCCATGCTGGCCATGAAGCAGGAGGCCTTCCCTTTCTCCATGTTCACCATGGAAATGCAGGCTGCTATTTATTCTTTTTTTTTCTTCGCAGGCTAGTAACTGTTGTGGGCTTCTTTAAAAAGGCTGCTTTACCAAACCCGTCTGCCCATCTATTATGGGTCCATGTAGCCCAGTATTGCCTCCTCCGAATGGCAGCTGTTCTCTTGGGACTCGGGCGGAGGGCTCTTTCCCCTTTTCTGCTACCTGAAATGCTTTCAATGTTGGGAATGGAGGCTGGGGGGCTTCTGCATGCAAGGCATGTGCTCAGCCACTGAGCTATGGTCTCTCCACCAAGATTTATGAGATTTGGAGGAGGAAGGGAGTGACTTGCCCAAAGTCACCTAGTGAGAAGCCACATAACACTGGATACCATAAGTTACTAGGCCCATGAATATTTAATAGAGTGGCTCATGGCACTGAGCTGTATGTTCATGAGGTTTGGTTTTCCCTTTCAACTCAATTTCCATCGGATTCGCTTCAGTTTGATTTTCATGACTTTCAATTGTCACCTGATGCTCATCAATGATCCTTTGAGAGGACCGTGACAGCGCACTCCTATGCACATCTACTCAGAAGTAAATCCCATTGATTTCAATGGGGCTTACTCTCTGGGAAGTGTGTTTATAGGGTGGCAGCCCATGCTAAGGGTAAGCAAATAGTAAGAACATTGAAAGCATTTTCCTATTCTTTGTGCAAGTCCTTAGACACTCAGTGTAGCTCAGAAAGGTGAGCTCTGATGAAAAGTCTGGGTTTTTATTAAACTGCAGGGGATGATAAAATCCCTGAGATAGACCACAGGGAACAGCTCAGGGGAGCTCTTGAGCCTTTGGGGCAAGTGAGGGCCAAAGAACAGTGGCAGAGCGCATGACTTGCATGCAAAAGGTTCAGTTCGTGGTATCTCTGTTACGGCTCGCGAAAAGCCCCATCTGAAACTCCAGACAGCAGCTGCTACTCAGGCTAGATCAGGGGTGCAGAACCTCTTTCAGCTTGAGGGCCAAGTTCCATTTTGGGGGAGCTCTTGGGGGCCGCATTCCAGTGGTGGATGGGGTCAAATAGGCTGACCATATGAAAAGGAGGACAGGGCTCCTGTATCTTTAACAGTTTCATAGAAAAAGGAATTTCAGCAGGTGTCATTTGTATATATGCAGAACCTGGTGAAATTCCCTCTTCATCACAAAGTTAAAGCTGCAGAAGCCCTGATCTCTTTTGTACATGGTCAAGAGACAGGGCTCCTGCAGCTTTAACTGTTTGTGATGAAGAGGGAATTTCACCAGGTTATGAATGCATACAAACAACACCTGCTGAAATTCCCTGTCCTTTGTAACGGTTAAAGATACAGGAGCCCTGTCCTCCTTTTCATCTGGTCACCCTAGGTCAAAGGCAAAAGGGGTGGAGCCCAAATGTCCAAGATACCAGCATACTTTAGCTTAAAGTTCTTCCAATAACCAAGCCTTCAGAGAGGCATTTCAATCTTTTAGACTGGGGGGAGGAACCTGCAGAAAAGCTGGGAAACCATCCAATGATTGGTGGTTAGGGTAGGCTGACCAGATAAAATCCAGGTCAGGGCTCATGTCACTTTAACAGTTGTAGAGAAAACGGAATTTCAGCCAGTGTCATTTGTATGCAATTAGGTCCTGGTGAAATTCCCTCTTCATCACAACAGTTAAAGGTGCATGCATTATACTAGAGTGACTATATACAAAAGAAGGCAGGGCCCCTGCAACTTTAACAGTTGTGATGAATTGGGAATATCACCAGGACCTAACTGCATACAAATGACACTGGCTGAAATGCCCTTTTCTCTACAACTGTTAAAGTTACATGAGCCCTGACCTGGATTTTATCTGGTCACTCTAGGTTAGGGGAAAGGGGTGGGGCCAAGGGAACGGGGTGGGGCCTTCCAGGGAAACTCAGAGGGATGGATTGGGAATTCCAAATGGCCCTATTTGGCCCTCAGGTCTGAGGTTCTGCACCCATGGTGTTGACAATGCTGAGCTAGATGGTCTGTCTCTTTATGCCTGGGGAGCTGAATGATCCCTCTAAGGATCTAATGGAACATTGGGAAGATCTTCTTCCCTCTCAAACTCAGCTAAAGCTTGGGCAGGGTCCTTTTGCACCAGTGTTTCCTAACCTGGTACCCTCCAGATGTGCTGGGCTGCAACTCCATGCTGGCTGGAAATTATGGGAGTTGTAGTCCAGCACATCTGAAGGGCACTCAGTTGAGGAAGGCTGCTTTTTTTTTTAAACTCTCAGTGAGTTTCCTTCCCTTCTTGCCCCAGCTCAGGTGGCCATAGGCAGGGCTGGAGGTGCAGCTATGGTGGGCTTCTACCTATCACATAAGCTGAGAAAGCAGACAAAGTGACATTGCTGCCAATTGCTTTAGCTACCCAAAGTTTCCATCAGCGTGGTCAGAGAACACATTGTGGGCAGAGCTCGGGGTCTTAAAAAGCAGGGCTTTGCACACTTTAGTTTTAGTGATGCACAGGCATCATGAGTGTAACTACCAAAATAAAGTGGTCCATGCTACAGAGAGGTCATATTGCCAGAACACAGAGGGACATCTGTAGGGCTTTTGGGTCATCTGAGTCCAGCTCCCTATTAGCTGGCCCACATACCTTTGGAGGATTTGTAAGTAGAACCCTATATCCTCTGCAAGCACACTTTCAAAGAGTAACTGGAACATGACCTTTATGGACATGCCCCGCTGCCTTCTTAGTTAGGGATGTAGAGATTTTGTTAAATCTCTTCTGTCCGAGTTTCATGGATTGTCAGGTATTTTTGTTCTGTCGTCTTCTCATTAATGGAATGGAATATTTCAAACCAGAATTTCATTTTACATGCAAAAATGCACATTCGCACTTTAGCCCATTAGTGCTAATGCACACTTGCACAAATGTGAATGGGCGCTAATGTGAGTTAGTACTCCCCCCCCAGTGAAAAATCAGCCTATGAGTCTGCATAACCTGCATGTCTCGGAAAAAGCCTTTCTACTGCAGAATGTGCAGGTCAGATTCATAGAAATCTGAACTCATGACTGTTTTCTCCGACCGATTTCTCCAAATCCATTGCTGATTTCTCTGACAGCCCTGCTCTTTCTACATACAGAAAGCCTGGCAATATATAAAACATGAAGACCTGTTCCCACAAGAATTTTCATGGCTTCCATATTGCCGCAATAATACACCCATCTGCAATGCAAACTAGAGCACTCTCATTAGCTAGTTTATGGCTTACACAAGTTATTAGTAAATCCATGGCTTTGGGCAAATAGACCATCTGGCCACAGTCTTCTTTCACCATATACTCCCCCCATCCTGCCTGCCACAGTTCAGCCTGGGCCTCATAGATGTTTCACCCATTTCAATTGAAAGAGGAAGGGGATGGGAATAAAGATCCCAGCAGTTCCCAGACATATCTAGCTGATCCCTTTCTGTCTTGGCCAGCCTTAGGGTTTGTGGGTGAAAGCAGGGCCAGTAAATCTTCAAGTTATAGTTTGCATGTGGGTGGGACAGGGTTTTTGTTCTACATGACATGCACAGCTTTCCCCATCATGAAGCTGCGGTGATGGGGGAACACCTACTTGCAAGGGCTTGTATTTGAACTTTTGTCCAGCTTACGTTCACCAAAGCATACCTTAACTTGCAAAGGATGGGAAGTCTTTCGCGTTCTAGCAGCACAGGTTTAGCAAAGCTTATCTGAAATAGTTTGCAGGGGTAATAAGTTCCTTTGACCTAAGCAAACACCTCCCGAAATGTCTAATTTTTCAATAAACAATGGTTAGAAAACCTCAGTCAAAGACTAATCCAGCCAAAGTTTAAGCAAGGTTGGGGAAAATAGATTTTAATGAAAGAAAGGAAATTAATTCTAAAGTGATCTGGGATAGTTGGTAGGTTAGCTCACTGCTAGCACTACTACTACAGATCATCCTAAAGAACTCACCTGTTTTTTAAGTAATTTTCACCGTTTGTGAAAAACTGCCTCTGTTGTTGGCTTTCTTGTCTGACTATCCTGAAGTACTCATACATGGGCATTTAAAACAAATGTTGGTAACCTAATGCTGAAAGAACTTTACACCAGGACGTGTTTGCAAATTACATTGATCCTGTGAGCTCTGTGATTTGCCAACTTTATTCCATAACTGACTTTATTTATGGCATATCAGTGATGTAACAAAACCTACAATCCTACGCATGTTTAGACAGAAAGAAGTCCTACAAGGCCCAACGTTCCCCAGCCAGCCATGCTGTAGGACTTTTGTCTGTCTAAACAAACATAGGATTGTGCACAAAGTCAATCAGCAGCATGTAATGTTATGTCATTTCCAGCATAGCACATTGATGTTCTCAAAGGGAACTCCAGCAATAAAGACTGATTTTTAGGGAGGGAGAATTTTTGTGAAAACTGATCTCATGTGATTTTATCAAAAAGGGCTGCAATGCCAGTGGTTTATGAAGCATGCTGTGCTGAAAGGTTTCCCCAAAGTGGTGAAGGGGATGGAAAAGAGGCTGCTATATTTCTGGAAAACGCCTGCCTGTGAACATTTGGGTGAGTCCTAATCACGTAAGGGAAGAGTCATATAAATATACACAGGTGACAGTCATATATACTGAAAGCACCTTTGAGTCTTACTTTATATGCATGTCTGAATGCTATTAATGGGCCTAAATGGCTTGGGACAGGTTAGCTGAAGGAAAATCTCCTCCCATATTTACCTATCCAGCCATTAAAATAATTGCCTGAGGCCCTCCTCCAGGTACCCACCAAAGAGGCGAGGTGGGTGGCTACAAGAGAGAGGGACATTTCATTGGTGGCCTCCTGTTTGTGAAATGTTCTCCACAGAGAGGTTCACCTGGAGGCTAAATTGTGGTCTTTCCGGCCCCATGTGAAGATACCCCACCCTAGCCCAGGCATTTTGAGAATGGTTTTTAGCACCTTTATTCTGCTGCTAGTTTAAATTTGGTTTTGTGCTGCTGCTGTGGTTTTAACCTCTGCTGCTGGTTTTATCTTAATTTTATTCTGCACTGGTATCATCTCTTTTAAAAAAAACATTTGTACCTTGTTTTTAGTGTATTGTACACACCTAGAGTACTTTGATTATTGGGCAGCATAATAATAGAGTAAATAAATAAATAATTAAAATAAACCAATGCACAAATGATTAATGCAAGAGAGCTGTTTTCAAAGAATCCATTCTATCTAATGTTGGCTGTACATCCAGATTTGCAGATGCAAGGAAATACGATTTAAGAATTGGATTTGAAAATGGCCACTCCAGTCTATTTGCCTTCCACATCCCTGAGACTCTACTCATCTTCAGGAATTGCCAAACATGTGTGCCCTTTCTACCTCTCCTTTGCTGTTCAAGCCATGTGCCCAAATCACACCAGCATCTCTAATGCCACCCAGCAAAGGTATTTCAAAGACTGTTCTTCTCTAGCATCTGCTAAAACACATGCCAGGGCTGTGACCCTATTTTCTCCTGGGACATGCCTCTTTTCACAAGTCTTTTTGGAAGTTGTCTATTGCTAGCTTGCATCTCTTACTCACTTTCTAAGAGCTCCATCACACCAGTGATTTAGTGCACTCTTGCCATGCCTGGTGTGCGAATTTGCAGCACGGTACTCACATGATGCCATGCCTGTCCTGCTGATACCCTGCCTCTTCCCCAGCCTTTCCTAGAATGCTAAAAGTCTGGATTATTTTCCCTAAGTGCATTTAATGTGCCCTAAGCCTCCATGTTGTTTTAAAGGAATTGGGGGCTTGAATGGATTACATCAGGTCCTGGGAGGGAAAAGCGATCTCTCCCAGCAGCTGGCTGCAAGCCTAGGCTGACCAGATAAAATCCAGGTCAGGGCTCATGTAACTTTAACAGGTGTCAAGAAAAGGGAATTTCAGCTGGTGTCATTTGTATGCAATTAGTTCCTGGTGAAACTCCCTCTTCATCACAACAGTTAAAGTTGCAGGCACTATACTAGAGTGACCATATACAAAAGAAGGCAGGGCCCCTGCAACTTTAACAGTTGTGATAAAGAGGGGATTTCACCAGGAACTAATTGCATACAAATGACACTGGCTGAAATTCCCTTTTCTCTACAACTGTTAAAGTGACATGAGCTCTGACCTGGATTTTATCTGGTCACCTTATGCAAGCCTCAATGTAAAACCCAAACCTTACATCCCAGGCTCAAAAGCGTTTTTTAAAACCATACAACACCTGAATCTCTGCGGAGACAGGATTGTACTCCCTTGATGCCTCCAAAGAGCATTCCATTTTTGCTCGGCGGAAAGGTGGTCTGGTTGAAGTACTCATTTGACAGGAACTGACTGGAGGGAGAAAGAGAACAGGAGGGGAGGGGTGGAGGGGAGTGGAAGAGCAAAGGAGCAAAGGAGTGAAAGAGCAGCTATTCAAGTGAAAGAGATCATAAGCTCAACACACTTATAAAAAAATGCCGAGGCAAACCGGGGGGGGGGGGGGAAATTAGGTGTGATGGAGGTCTAAATCTGGTTGCAGCCAGTTTCACATTGTTAGGGCACAACCCTATGCATGTTTAGTCAGAAGAAAGTCCTACAACTCCCAGCATTCATGGCTGGTGGGGAATGCTGGGAGTTGTAGGACTTCTTTCTGTCTAAACTCGCATAGGGTTGCACCATTAATGCTCTTTCTGCTTTGATTGAAAGATAAAATAAAATTCACATCTTTCATTTATCCTCTGGTGAAGCATCTCCAAGCTGGAAACAGGTTGGTTATTATAATTGACATGTTCATATTAAATTCCGAAAGAGTAGAGTAGCTGCATGAGAAAGTGAAGACAGAGAACGGCGCTGCTAAGGGCCTTTTTGCACTTGCACGTATGTACATCACTTGGTTTCACATCATTGGAGTACTTGATGTCTGACTCACAGCTGAATATTCTCATTTATTATTTCTATAGTATGATCCATGTGTCCATTCAATGTGCGAACTGAACTCCACTGAAAAGCATTGGGTTTGAGAGGTGCTCTCAAAGTCCTATGCACCATTCCAAGCATTGTGGAGAATTAAACAACCGAAATCTGGACTGCAGCGGTGGTGCAAGATACCCTTCTGCCTGAGGTGGGAGGATGAACGACCTGCTCCTCATGCCCCTCCTATACAGATAGTGAAGGCAGTCAAGGGGCCACCTTGTAGCACCTCACTTTGAAGAAGGACCCCTCCAAAGCACAGCATTTGGGCCTGGGTGCCTCTCCAGCGAGATTCATCAGCCACTTTGTACAGCTGACATGGCTCTCCAGAGAGGCCACCCAATCTCTCACTTTGCGAGAGTCCTCAAAGTGAGAGATCAGGTGGGCAGGCTTTCTGGAGAGCCCGCCCATCCCGTTTCACACTCAAATTGCTCTCCCAAAGCAGGAGATCCAATGGGTGGCCTTTCTGGAAAGCCCACACATGTGATCTCTCACTTTGGGAGAGGGCTCAGAGTGGGGAGATTGGAGGCACAGCTGTTCCTCCAAGGAGACCTGGTTGTTTGCCACTCTTCCACTATGTCATTTGCTGCATTGAGGGAGCAGGGCCAGTGTGGCGAAGGTGGCAGCACTGTCTGCAAGAACCCTCTTGGTGGCAGTGGGGAGATGCAACCCCCCAACCTTCCTGATCTGTTGTCTGAGCAAGGGATTCAACCTGCTTCATGGGCCCTGCTGCACTATACCAATTTAGTCTGACCACATGGGTGTATCTGTATGGTGGGTATGTTGAAAGCTCCTTCCTGTAACAAATCCATTCATGTAGTAAACAACACATCAACAAGAACTTTATGCTAAACCTCCTGCCTGATGTGCAAATTTACTACAGTGTGTGTGTGTGTGTCTTTACAGGCAGGGAGAATTTAAAACTATTCCAAATTCTACCACCAAAGTTTGCATAATATGTACAATGGCTGTGGTGGCTGACCTACAAAGGCTCATTCATGCAAGGTGAAGTTCACATGTGAAGCGTCACTCAACAGGTGATGAACATGTCTGTGAGAAACAACCCAAACTGGTTTATTGTGACATGAGTAAGCATAGACAACAGTCTCTTCTTCAGAACTCTGTCCCTGCTAGAAGTCTGACCACAAATGCAGCACAGGTGAAGCCACAGAATGTTTCAGATTTCAAAGTTGTACCATCTTTCACAGTGGCAATGTGCAGGGTAGGGTGGTTTATCTCTCCCCGACTCCAGGAATCCATCAGACTCTCCTCCCTGGCCACCCCAGTTGCTGGCAGCCCCAGGCCTCAGAAGTGGAAATCTGTCCTTCTCAATCATTCCTTCGTTCTAACTCTTGTAAACAGTTTTCCAAACCACCAGTGCCAGCTCCAGGTTTTTCGTTTCATTGTCATTTATTACGTTTCTATACTACCCCATAGCCAAAGCTCTCTTCTTGAGGGCCCTTGGATAATAGTCTTTCAAAGGGCCCCTTCCCTCAATGAGTCTCTCTTCTCACCGTCATGGTCAACAGCTGCTCTTGCTCCTCATCCTCTTTCTCCTCATTGCTTCCACTTGCTTGCCTGGTCGGCCTTTACTGTTCCTCCTACTCACCATTTTCTGGGTCAAAGCGAGAGGTGGGTGAACAAGGCAGGTGAAGAGGAGGACCGAGTCCAGGGGACTCTTGTTCATGGCCCCCTGCTGGAGTATGAGCCCTCGGCAGGTGCCCAACCATGCCTACCCTTGACACTGGCCCTGCAAACCACACTCACTTCTGTTTCTCCCCTTCCTTAATACAAGTAGGCCTTTGCTGCCAAGCAGGCTGCAGTCTCCGCTGCAAGCTAAGGGAGCATTTCAGATGCGGCACCACAGGGCTGCCCCCCACCCCCAAGGCATTTTGTGGACAAGGACAAAATGGTGCCCCTTCCCCATTCCATATATGGAAATGGAAAAGCAGGTAAATCTTACCTCAGGATAAATGCCTCCACCGCACCTGAGGGTGCAGGCTAGTTTAGGAAGCCTAGGGCAGGATATGTGGCCTATACAGTTCTCTACTCCATCTACCATATGGGATTGTTGCCTCACTCTTCCTAACGGTAAGGCCAGGCCAGCACTGGTAGTTTTGTGCTCCCCTCCTCCCAAGTCAGCTGTTGGGAAGATATGGCTGCCTATCTCAGCCAGGTTTCTCTCCAGAGTTGTCCCTCAACTCTGGCCCTTTCTGCACCATAAGGGCAGAGAGGGCGGGAAGCAGGGAAACCCAGAAGTAGCCACTTCCAGGTTTGGCGTGATGAGGCCACACCACAATGCGGTGGCTCAGGCTTCTCCTAGGCCACAGCAAGTCACGTTAAAAAAACGATTTGCAGAGGTGCTCACGAGCGCTCGTGCGCAAAAGGTTAATTTGCTTTTTTAAAAACCCGCACGCGATCGTGTCCCCCTCCTGATGGCCTTGGGACCATGCGGTGCAGCTCCATGACCATCGGTGCAGCCACGCTTAGTCATGGGTAAGCACGGCTGCGCCCGGGATGGGCAGCCACACCAGCCGCCCATCTCGCTTCCCTCCCGGGAGCAGGGAACAAACCAGGATAATAGCGATCCCTGAACTCCCGGGAAAATGGAGGGCTGGCCCCTGCCTGCTTGCGGGATGCTCTGTGCGTCATGCAGACTCTCCACGAGCAGGCAGGGGCAGCATCTCGAAAAATGTCTGATGCAGAAAGGGCCTCTGTCTCCACCCTCTTTAAGCAAAATGCACACATCCCCACAATCCACAAACCCTTCATGAGGGGATCCCCAAGGTGACACCTGAAATGAGCAGATGCGAATACTAACTTCGCAACAGTTTGCAACTCAGGTTTTTCTTCATTAGGAAAGTAAGCCACAGTAAATCCAAAGAACACGGCGGTTTACGCAATTAAGACGCTGGCAAAGAAAAGAAGGAGCACAGATCAAGCTTTCAAGTGAGACAACTTCACATGTTCACTTTCATGCTGGATTTGTCTCTCCGTGGTACTCCTGCCACACAGCAAGAGGTGAATGTACAAGTGTGATAACACGTCTTTCATTATCATCCCTCTTTGGTCGACCGCGCCAATGGAAATGTGCAATTGGGGCTGCTGTCATATGGCAGTCAGCAAAGCTGTGCTGCTGCGCTTCACATATCTGCCTGTCTAAGAGTTCTGAGAGAGGCAAAAATCAAGGCCAAACTTACCACGAAGTAAATGTGAAGCTGTTGTTTGTGGCAACGAATTCCAGAGGGGTTTCCATTTTTCTGCCTGCAGTTTCTGTCTCCATGTGGCATTAAAAATAAATAAGCCCCAGTACTCCGCAGGGTGTGCTTGTGTCGTGGTGGATAGCGGCTGCAGCTGGCATAATGCTGCATGCAGACAAAGGCCTGGATCAATTTAGGGGCCCACTGAGAATGGCCGCTTGGATGATTCGAGGACCTGTCTTTCATTCTGATGGGTTTGGCCGAATCGTTGGCTGCCTCTGACACAATTGGGCCTGCACAAAATGAGAAAGCAACTCTAAAAGCTGTAGGTCACTTTCTCAGTTTGCCCCCTTCAACACAGTCAAGCGATCCTAAAAGACCAGAGCTGAGCCTGACTTAGGTGTGTGTGTGACTGTGTGTCATCTTGACTTTTCATATCAAGCAGGATTTCAGGCATTTGCAGAACACTGCACAAAATCAGCACAAAAGTGAATGTGTGAAGCTGCTGCTAATAGCAGTGACACTCGGCAGCAGAGAGAGAGAAAAGCAACTGCACGGAAGATTTAGCATGGATTTCAGGATCATCAGAGATGATAAAAGGGCAGCAAGAAGAAAATCAGTAGAGGTCAATTTGAACCACATTTCATCCCTGGAAAACATAATATAAAAATTAGTGATGCCTCCAAAATGTGAAATTAGTTGGTTCTTAAATCCAATCTAGTAGGTTCATAACTTCCAAATGTGTGAAGAGCCCTGACTTAAATCCAACAAACTTTTATATTTTTGTAATTCAAACTGTGATTGATTACAAGTTAGGGTGCAATCCAATTAATGTTTAGACAGCAAAAGTCATACAACTCCCAGCATTCCACCATCCAGTAAAAAGCCCTACAATGCCTAGCAATGTCTGGGCATTGTAGAACGTTTTACTGTCTAAACATGCATCGGATTGCCCCCTTTGTTTATATAGTCTCCACCTGCTAAGCAGCCAAACTCCACCGTATTTGTACATGCTCAGTTTTTTGTTCTCGTAACCCTTTAGTTACTTTTGCCAAATAAAGTTTAAAAGTTTGGATCTGAAACCATGCAACCACAACAAATAGGCATTTTGTTGCTGCTTTCACAGCCATTATGGCTCCATGTTGATCTGCTATTGTAACAAAGGACATGTGCAGCAAAAAATGCCGCATGATGTCCTGACCCATGGGACAAAAAATAACACCATATTACACACACCCAATTCCCAAGCAGCACTTTGGTGATTTATATGTGCAAAAATGCAAAGATATGTAAATTTGTAAATAACAAAGAACTTCTGTCTGAGTTTATAACACTGGATTCATAACTCAGCAAGCAAATTATAAATTATAATTGGATCTGTTTGCCCACTAGGAATAATATAGTGCTTCTGAGCATGTGCAGAGTACATATCCATCTCTACAGGTAATCACAGCCTGCCACCACAGTTTGGATTAGGAAGCGATTCATACAGCTAATACTGTGGCTTGAACTCCATCACTTTTGGGAGGGCAGGGTAGAAACTAACCACAGAGAAGTTGCAACTGAATAAACACTTTTAAGGAATAGAGGAGCCAGAATATGGAGGATTTTTTGTTGTTTAGAGTGAAGATCGGAATAGTCACAGCATCACCATTTAGAACATTCCTGTATCCCATGAATGTTCTGGTGCAGTGGAGGGAAAGCAGGGCTTAAAAGCCCATTGAGCCATGAAGCCCTCTGGGCCACCCTTAAGGTCATTTCACACATGGTTATTGCTTTGCATGTTCCCAGACTGAGGTCTGGCCCTGAAAGGCTCCTCAGGTCCCATTCTGATCATGAGCAGGAGCCCACAATGTACAATAGATGCTTTAAGGCAACCTGGTACCCTTTGGACTACAACTCCCATAAACCCAAGCAAGCAATGCTAATATTATGGGAGTTGTAGCCCAAAAATTCTGGAGGACACCAGTTTAGCTATTCCTGCTTCAGGATAGAGCAGACAGGCAGACTGGAGGGCCAGGCTGGAGTTACAGGACCTTGGATAGTTCCCATCTGGCAATTTACTCAGCCAATGTCTGGACTGAGGAGCTTTATTCCCCCTGGGCTAGATTTCCTAATCCAGGCTCCCCCGCCCCCACAGGCTCCACTCAGTTGGGCCGGAGGCTCAAAGAGTTCTTGGCTGAGCTCCAGCACAGGTTTGTGATTCAGACTTGGGTTTGGGTACAACTAGGGATGTCAGAAAAATCTGCAATGAAATCAACTGGGTTCGGAATTTTATTAATCCAACCTGAGGATTCCGCATTATGGCTTTTCTAGATTCTGTGGACTTGCGGACCATTTTTCTAACTTTCCCAAATGTTGCACAAATTTAGTAATGAAAAATATGCATTTTTTTTTTAAAAAACTACCTGAAAATGCGTATTTCCCCTATTGGCTAAAGCACGAAAATATGCATTTGGGAGAATATGCACATTTTCACAATTTTCACATTTTCAAACAGTCCATACAACTCTTGCACAGCCTGCACTGACAGCCGGCATTATCCAGCAGGTCCTTCCTCCACTGTGTCAGAGGCCTGGCTGCTGCTTACCCTAGTCATGACAACAGCGTTAAGCCCTGTTTTGGTCTGAATCCCACCCTCTGCACACACTCAGGGGCAAGGTTGTCTCCACAATTTCTCTGGAGAGAAAACTGTTTCCAGTCTGTGTTCTGGCTCACACGTAACCCCCTGGCTAAAGCAAACTGAATGCAGCTGAATGCAGCTTGTATACAAATGCTATCACAGCTGATTTGTTTTCCAGTCATCAAACCAGAGGAGTGAATGGTATCTTTGGCATCCACTCGAGGTGACCTACGTAGTTCCCTTCTTGCTTGGCCACCCAGGAGCAACGGATGCTTTTGCATGGTGCTGATGCATCACTCATCCTCTGCATCCCTTCCTGTGCTGTTTGGCCATGGGCACACCCACATTTACAAACATGTACACACAGAGGCTCAAACGCAAGGACATATACACATTCTATGAAGCCTGTTCCAAGAGCAGGGAGGTGGTTGCCTTAAACTCGGTGGCTGATTCTGCCTGGCTTGCCTCCAGACCTTTGCCCTCCCCACTCCCTTCTGTTCTCTGCCGTTCCCTTTCCATGTGTGCATTCGACATCACAGCCACGATGCCGTCATTGCCTTTAGATTCATTTGCCTGCAGTTCTGGGTCTGATTCTTTACAAGGTTCTCCCCTCCCCTCCCTGCACATTATCAATAAAGAATAGGAGGACACGTTTGCGACAGCCTCCTGCAGAGTTTTCTCTACAAAGCCCCATGCAGAGACACCAGCTGAGCTGATTACTCAGATGATGGGCTTGGAACTTCAGTCATGCCAGGACTGGGCCTGTGTTGCAGGCTGGGCTCAAGAGGATTACATGACCTGTTTGGAGAATGGAGGACAGTCACTGGCCCTTGATCTCAGGGGATAGAGCAGGGCAGTGAAGGTGCCACACAAGGCTCCAAGAGAGGGCTAGGGAGGGCTCCCTGCCCCTTACTCTAAGGAATGATGCTGCCATGGAGGAGCACCCATGGCATGGAATTTGTTTCATTGGAAGATACTCCAACCCACACTAAGAGCCAGTGCAGCGCTGTGGTTAGAGTGTTAGACTGGGACTCAGGAGATCCGGGTTCTAGTCCTCACATGGCCATGAAGCTCACTGGGTGACTTTGGGCCAGTCACTGACCCTCAACTTAACCTATCTCACAGGGTTGTTGTGTGGATAAAATGGAGAAGAGGAGGACCGTGTAAGAGGAAAAAAGACAGGATAAAAATGTAATCATAAATGTAACAATAAGCCCACTGATCATTTTGGCAACCAAAATGGTCAGAGGAGTTTGGGCACCCTCCTTATGAGGAAACACAGAAACAGTTGGGACTTTTCTGTTCTGAAAAAAAGATTACTGGAGGTGTGTGTGTGTGTGTGTGTGTGTGTGTGTGAGAGAGAGAGAGAGAGAGAGAGAGGGGCTGATGCTGATAGTCATTATTATTTATTAAATTTCTTAGACACCTTTCTCAGAAAAAAAACCCTCAAAGTGGTTTACAAGGGGGATTAAAACATGCAAAATATTGACCCAATAAAACAACTAAATTAAGAGATCCATCATATGCCATCACATGCCTGGGAGTAGAGGGAAGTCTGAATCTGATGTCAAAAAGATGACAGTGTTGGTGTCAGGTGGACCTCACTGAGAAGAGCATTCCACAATTGGAGCCACCACTGAAAAGGCCCTCTCCCTTGTTGCCATCCTCTTGGAGGGGTGGGGAGAGAGAAAGAGATGATGGGCATATGCAAAACCATGAAAAGCATCAGAAGAATAGATACAGCTGCCTTCCCCAACCTGATGCTCTCCAGCTGTGTTGGACTACAACCCCCATCATCCATAGCCAGTGCAGCCATTGGGTGCATTGGTGTGTGAATGATGGAGGCTGTAGTCCACACATATCTGGAGAGTGCTAGGTTGGGGAAGGCTGAGATAGAGGATATTTCTTCCTCTCTGTCTCAGATGTCAGGGTCAGGCAGAGAAATCTATTGGTAGTTGATACAAAATATGTAACTGACATGTGGCAGGGCCAGGTGACCTGGTGCACTCCAGCTAGTTTGTATTGCAGTTCCCACAATCCCTGACCATTGACCATGCTGGCTATGGCTTATGGGAAGTGTAGTCCCAAAACAACTGGAGTGCCCCCAAGTTGCCTACCCCTGATATATGGGATTCACCATCTTGAGATACATCGATGTCCATTATCTTAGAAGTCTTTTGAAAATCAGTAAAGGATTTTGCAGACATTTATGGAGTATACAGAACTATGAGTGGCTATTAGCCCTGCTCGCTTAATGGGATTTCCATGTACAGAGACTTCTGAATAACAGATGCTCCAGGCAACCAGCAGGAGATGTCCATTGCTCTATTTATGAGCTTCCTGGCTGCTCTCAGGAACAGAACAGTGGGCTGTCAGGGAACCTGTAATGCACCAGATCTTGTTGGACTACAGTTCCTGTTATCCCTGGCCACTGAGCTTGCTGTGTGAGGATGGCAGAAGTTGGGAACCCAACAAAACCTGGAGGGCCAGAGACGGTGTCTTGTTCAGGCTCTGGGTTGCAAGTTTACTTGAAGTTGAGGTCCTGAGATACAGGCATTGGGGCCTGGGAGATAGCAGGGGGTACCTGATGGGATAAGGGCAGAGACCTGGTGGGTGTGGAGGATGGCACTTGGGGCAGATCAAGGTGGAAGCTGGTGTAGTGTAGGAGCTAAAGAGATTGAACATTGAATCAGGAAGCCCCTACTTTGCATCTTGCCTCTCCAATAAATACACTAGGTGGCCTTAGGCAGGGCACGCTCTCTCTCAGCCTCAGTCCTCCCAGCTGCAATGTGGAGACAGATAATAGTACTGACGAGGCTAACAGAATCTTTGAAAGGGACGGCAAGTCGACAATGCATGTTAAGCACTTTGATGATACAAATGATAAGCCGATGGTGGTGATGGTGATTGGCCTGGTTGTGCCTGAGGACGGTGCCTGAAGTCTGAGGGACATGGTTGGGACAGAGCAAATAGAAGAAGCTCTCCAACACAACAGAGAATAGTCTTCCCTTGTTGTCTTGGACCTGTATCTGGAGATTTTACTCCTGTCCTGGGAGACCCTGAAGGTGGCTGCAACCCTGAAACTTCAGATCTGAGACCTGGCAAACCCAACCCAGGCTTCACACCCTCGCTCACGCCCTCTGCTCCTAGGTGCCTCTATTTATTGGGGCCTGAACTGGGCACTCAGAACAGAGTTCCTTATGACATGGCCCAGGAGATGGGCCATGGCTCAGCGGTAGAGCACCTGCTCTGCATGCAGAAGGTCCCAGGTTCGATCTCTGCCATCTGCAGGTAGGCCTGGAAAAGCGCCCTGCCTGAAACCCAAGAGCCATTGCTGCCAGTCAGTGTCGACAATACTGGGCTAAGTGGACCATGGTCTGACTCAGTAGAAGGCAGATTCCTATGTTCCTATTTTCCTGAGCCAGATGGACCAATATTGGACTAGTATAAGGCATTTCCCCATGTTCCTATCACATCTGTCTCCATGTTGTATCTTTCAGATGTAAAAGCAGGGAATCTGCAATTTGGTCAATACAAAGAAAAACAAAACACAACACCCCCCCCCCCCCAAACCCCAATGTGGCTTCACTGTATACTCCCGAAGTCCACAATGCATGTGTGCAACAAAGCTGTATGAAGCAAACCCTCATCACTACAGGGCTACATGAGAATCTATGCATATGAAGTGAAGTGGGGGGGAATTATTCATGGCGGCCAATACGGAGGCATCTGAGGCCCTTTCCACACCAGGCTGTTTGCCTGGGATGGCTTCCGGCTGGTCCCTGTGCGCCAATAGTGTGTATTAGGTACTTCTGGGATTGCCCTCCCTCCCTGTGTGCCGATGGTGTATATTAGGTACTTCCCAGATCGCTCTCCCTCCCTCTACACCCCTATGGTGTAGAAAGGGCCTGATTGAATTCCCTTCCAGAAAGCAAAGCATCCGGCTGTTTTCAATCAAACATGATTCTTTCATCCTTTGGCCGTTCTTGGGAGGCTGTTCCGCACGGTCACTCCTCCCACTCTTAAAAACCATTGTCTGATTTCACAGGCAGATTTATAATGGACTGTTTTGTGTAGGCATTTATTTTCATGTGTTTCGGCTGACAGCCAGGACTGTTTGTGATAGGTTTGTCATCTCTGCTGCTGCCATGGCGAGGACAAGACGAGGTGCTGATCTCCCTCCAGGCAACTGATGCTAGGCAAGGAACAGAGTGGGATAACAACGGATAGGACATTATTTCGATTCCTTGATGTTGCAGTTTGATTTCTCCCAACACATCTCCCCACCTGAAATCAGCAGTTGAAATCCATCGTTTTGGACCAGCCTGTTGTCAAAACTAGACTTCTGGGGTTTCTGCAAAGCAAGACCCAAGTCCCTGTCTTTCCTGGAGAACCCCGACAGAGATTTCCTCTCTTTCCTGGGCTTCTGTGTATATTCTTCCTTGATCTTCAGCTTTGTGTACTCTGTGGCCATATTGCACCAAAGTAGTGGGGCTAAGCAGGATTTCCTGTTATGGTCAGTGTGGGGCTTCAGGGACCTGCACAGGTCTTTGTTCGTCTCCAGGAGTACCACAGGCAGAATCACATTTGCTTCATTGACCCAATTTATTTATGTAACTTTCAGGACTCGATTTTTGTTTGTGCAGAATTTGGCTACACTTGGGAAAGAATTCCCCCCCCCCCCGCCCCACTGCCAATGCAGAGGATACACAAGTATTTACACATTTTTTTACCACCACCACCACCCATTTTTAATACAGAAGAACACTGGATGTGGGGAATTCAGTCTTCCGATGCTTGCAGTCAGGGCCCATTTATACAATCACAGGGTCGAGTGACAAAGCTTTTCCTAGACTTTGCCACATCAGGCAGGAGTGGGAGGGTTTGCATGCTTGAATGCTCCCACGTGGATTTTTGAAACCTTCCCATATGCAGAGAAACTTGCATGACAGGGGGACGGCTTTAGCCTAGCCTTCTCCCCAGTATGCCATGTTTTTAAAAAAATGTGCAGTGAGTCATTTTCCAGGAGCATCCAACAAGGCAGTCTCCCAGGTGTAGCTTAAAGTGGTACTCTTCCAGAAAACGCTTTACTACTTGTTTCTTCTACTGAATGTATATAAACTGACCCTTAATATTTTGTCAGGGCTCTCTGATCTTCTAGCCTCGGTTCTGGCAGTATTGGCATTCCATTGGTGCCCATTTTAGGGGCATTAATCTTCTTACTATATATAGATTGAACTTTTCAAAGCTAAACTCTACCAAGAGAAGCCAGTGCGGTGGAGCTCTTGGTGGATAAATGTTTTCCTGTGTGTCTCCCATCCCCTCACCCCATGCAGGCAGCCTTTCATTTCACAAGTGGATTATCATAAATATTGCACCATTAAAGTAGCATTCCTCAGATCCGGAACATATTGAACAAATCAGATGCATTCAGTTGCTCTGAGTGGCGTGCGGATGAAAGCTCAAAGCTGACCTTCGCTAACCGCCACTCTTGAATCTCTTCCCTGAATACTTATTAGCTGTTTACAAGCCAAGCGCACCGGCAAAGGATCCAGCTGTTTGCCCCAGGATCAGTTTCTGAATCGAGGGGTGCAGTAGCTGTTGCAACACCCAAGTTTTGCCACAAAGCCATTCCTTTCCTGACTGTATTAAACCGTTCTTGTATAGTTCAAAACAACCTGAACTTAATCATAGAGTCATAGTATTGGAAGGGCTGGCACACAGTGCCAGATGTCTCATGCACGTTTGTGGAAAGAGTGATCAGGAAGAACCATATGGATGGAAGAAGTCTTGGAGGTCATCTAGCCCACCCTCAGCTCAATGCAGAAAACCCAGAGCTAAATGATCCACAACAGTTGGCTGACCAGCCTCTGTCTGAAGACTTCTAGCGAGGGACAGCCCCACGCCCCTTGAGGGAGTTAGGTCGATTGTCCAATTGCTCTTACCATCAAGATGTTTCTCCTAATGTTCAACCAAAATCTACCCTCCTGTAACTGAAGTCCAGTAGATCTAGTACTGCTCTTAACAGGTCTTTCAGCTCTTCTGTGTGAAAAGCCCTTCAGGGATTTGAAGAGTGCTGTTGTGATGCTAATCCAAGTCAGCCTTCTCAGCTACTATTCACCTTATTGCAGAGAGAGAGAGAGAGAGAGAGAGAGAGAGAGAGATCCTGCTCACTGATCTCCTGAGTCACATCTAGTTTGGCCCACGTTATTTGTCATTGAAGCAGCATCAGTCCTACCCAAAAGCATCCCCCCTCCTTCTTTCCAGGAAGCTACAAAATCTTCTGTGCCTTTCATTGACTACATTTCCATTGCCAATCTGTTTCTCCAGACTCTATTCAAGCCGGTGGGGTGTGTTCCACAACTAGCTAGGGATATCTGGGTTTGGAAAATCCATCTCTCTTTTTGCTCAATGTGGTTCCACACCATGCCCAACTTGGTTTGCATTTGTGAGCTGGGCAGTGGGTTTTTCCCAAACTCTGGGAATTTTTTTGTGCTTGTGTGTCTGTGGTGGGCATAAGTTGAACAATTTGCAGCCAAAATCTGTGTAATTTGTGAAAATTGAAGCCAAAATTTGCATTATTTGTGCAAATTGTGGCTGAAATTGGTGTAATTTGCACAAATTGCATCTGAAATTTGTATAATTTTGTGTAAATTGTGCACAAATATATACCAAAATAAAAAATCTGCTACCTGGCCTGACTCAATATAGTCCAGGAGGCCAAAGCAAGGGAAGCTTATCGAGCTTCACTCCCCCGCCCCCCCCCAAACCGGATTCTTCTGACAAACTTCAGAGTGAACTTGATAGGCTGGAGCGCTGGGCTGAAAACAACAGAATGAAATTTAATAGTACAAATACCAAGGAAAAAGAAACCAAATGCACAGTTACAAGATGGGGGATACTTGGCTCAGCAACACTACAAGCAAGAAGGATCTTGGATTTGTTCTAGATCACAAGCTGAATATGAGTCAACAGTGTGATGTGGCTTCAAAAAAAGCAAATGTTATTTTGGGCTGCATTAATAAAAGTATAGCTTCCAAATCGTGCGAGATACTGGTTCCTCTGTATTCAGCATTGGTTAGGCCTCATCTTGAGTATTATGTCCAGTTCTGGGCACTACACTTCAAGATGGATGCAGACAAGCTGGAGCGTGTTCAGAGGAGGGCAACGAGGATGATCAGGGGACTGGAAACAAAGCCCTATGAGGAGAGACTGGAAGAACTGGGCATGTTTAGCCTGGAGAAGAGAAGATTGAGGGGAGACATGATAGCACTCTTCAAATACTTGAAAGGTTGTCAGACGGAGGAGGGTCAGGATCTCTTCTCGATCATCCCAGAGTGCAGGACGCAGAATAATGGCTCAAGTTACAGGAAGCCAGATTCCGGCTGGACATCAGGAAAAAAATCCTGACTGTAAGAGCAATACAACAATGGAACCAATTACCCAGGGAAGTCGTGGGCTCTCCCACACTAGAGGCATTCAAGAGGCAGCTGGACAGCCATCTGCCAGGGATGCTTTAGGGTGGATTCCTGCATTGAGCAGGGGGTTGGACTCGATGGCCTTATAGGCCCCTTCCAACTCTACTATTCTATGATTCTATGATCCTATAAGTAGTTGGCACCAGCCATCCAACAATATCGATGCTGATTTAAACAACCACCTTTCAACATTCAGTGCCCACTAAAGAAGGATGTTTAATTATTCAGCTATATGAAACCCCAGAGAGAAGGGTTCCTCCTCATTTTGCAAGGTCCTAACCAATGACAAAAGAGGTTAAAGCTGGGGTTTCTAACATGGTGCCCATGGGCCCCAATGTGTCTCTGAACACCTCTCATTGGGCCCACCAGGCTCCTCCTGCCCTTCCTTATTTTAATTATTTTTCTTAAGATTGTTCTAGAGAGCAATGCTATGGTTCATGGGCGAATGTCCCAGAGGCCATAGGATTGTTCGGATTCACCCTTCCGATGTCGGAGGCAGTGCTTTGAGTTTGGGAGGGGGAGTCAGGTTTCTGACCTTCCTCCTCCACCTCTCACAGCAAGCATGGAAAGAACTGCACCAGCTGCCCTCTGAAGTCAGAAAACTGACCTCAGAGGTGGAGGAAAAGGGATGTTCCAATGAGTGGGGAGGGGAGGAGTCCAGAGAGGCCGGGATATGAGCTATCCTGGGCCTCTTCCAGCCTCGTTTCCTTCCCCTTCTGAAGTGCCCTTGCTAGATGGTCTGAAAAGCTGTCTAGTGAAATCTGCAGAGAGGAGGAGGGTGGGGAGGTGAAGGGATCCCCTCCAACACTCCACCTGCCCTGCATTGTATGATCAGATGCCTCCAAGCTTGGGCACTTCCAATCACTGAGGATACAATTGCTAGGATTGAGTATATTATTATTATTATTATTATTATTATTATTATTAAACTGGGAGGCAGGCATGCTGGAAAGTGAAATGCTGCTCTCCAGTGCTGTCTTTATTCAAGTTCAAAAGAGTGGTTTTGAGTTCTGGAACTCAGATCCCCACCTCTGCTTTATACTTAAGTCCTTGAGCAAGTTGCTTTCTTTTAGTCTCATCAGTTCGTTCTGGGAAATGAGTGTTTTGAGACTGGCTATGCCCACCATGGCAGCCATTTTATGAATGGGTGACCAACCCTCCCTCCATTTTGTGAGAGTGCCCTCAACACTCACTGAACATTCCAAATGTGCACACGAACGCTTGCCTGAAGGAACAGTAGTTGAGAAAGTGCACGTCTTTGAAACACAACATGTAGAATTATGGCCACTGAGGAAGGGCCATGTTGAAACACACTGGGCATTTTTATTCATTCCAATAAATTCTTCATTCGGCACCAATTTCAGGTTTGCTTCCCTCGGTGGCTTCCTAAATACTTGACTGCCAGTTGCCTGAGAGCATCTCCTAGTGAATTAAGTCCAGTAATGTGTTTGCGACATTGCTCAATACACTGGAGAGAATTTAGCCACCTTTTCCACACTACCTGACAAAGAGTTTTAACAGGAAGGCCTGCGCATTTGTTTCCCAATAGGACCTGACCCTAGAATTGATTATCACTGCGATGTGAACTGCATGAGTTATAGGCATAGGCAGACCTCAAAGAGTAAGGGGGGGAGGGGGGATGCAGGCCTTTTCCACATGCTTAAATGGTTTGTTTGTTTGTTTGTTTGTTTAAGGACTTGCATCTAACTTTTCCACCTCCTCCATGGAAGTGTTCAAAAACCCCCATAAAACTTTCAAAAACCATAAAAATATAGCTTGTATAAGCCACCTTATAAGAGTGATGTCTAAATCAGGAGTACTGAACCTCTTTCAGCTCAAGAGTTGACTTTCATGAAGCTCTTGCAAGATGCATTCCAGGGTGGGGCTGAAGGCAAAAGAGCAAGGTCAAAACACCAAAAAAATACCACCTTATTGTAGCAAGTGGGTATGGCCTTCTGGGGAGTTATTTATTATTGTACTTATATCCTTCCTTTTCCCCTTTTGCAGGGAACCCAAGGCAGCTTACATGGTTCCCCTCCTCTCCATTGTATCTCATAACAACCCTCTGAGGTAGGTTAGGCTGAGAGTCAGTGACTGGTCCAAAGTCACCCAGAGAGCTTCCTGGCCGGGTGGGGGCTTGAACCTGGACCTCCCAAGTCCCAGTCCAATGCTCTAACCACTACCACTGGTGATAATGGTAGTGAGGAGGTTGTCTCACTGATGGAGGGTCCCCACTGAGGGTGTCTTGCCCAAGGGACCTAAAAAACCTGCACTGAAAATCTGCATTTCATAAAATCAATTTTGGATTTTAAAATGGGTCCTGCTTCCTGTCCCACACTCACAACACCACACATGCAACCAAATAGCTGATGAAAGACTATGCCGTGCATCCTGGTACTATCCGTATTCATACTTTATTCAGTGGGGCTTATTCCCAGGGAAGTGTGAAGACAGATGCACCATCTCAATCGGCCGTGACTTCAGACTCTTCCCCTTTGTGCCATTTCAATGCCCCCACCACTTCTGAATCAGGCAGACGATCCACTTTAAAAAAAAAAAGAAAGAAAGAAAGAAAAGAAATATGTACATGTATATCTGTATGGCCTTGGCCTTATAAAGGGAAAAAAAGCACATGTAAAAGACAGTTGCAATACTCAGTGAGAAGAGGAGCTGCAATGAAAGGGCCGACTCCTAACAAGGCCATGATTAGCATCAAGGGGAAGCAAGCAATTCAGGACGTGGCTCTTGGCGAGGTCGTTGGACAACATGGACGTTTGTCCAGGATGCCAGGCCTGTAAAGGGCAGCCCGTGGCCATTAGAAGGCTTCTCCCACTGCATTGTTCAACACTGATGACCTTCAGTCCAAAGATACCTGTTTCTCCCACTCCAGGGCAGGAGAGATGCACTGGTTGCCTAGCAACTACAAGATCTGCTTACCTGCCAACTTTCGAAAACCTATCAGGAGGAAATTAAGGCTTCCTGAAAGCCCAACTCTGTGTCCTCTTTATGTGAACATGATTACAGCAGCAGAGATACTTGGATATTTGCCTTCATCCAAACATTCTTACTAACAGTACGCTATAAGCCAACCTTCCCTGACTTTGTGCCCTCCAGTGGTTTGGGGCTACAACTCCCCCCATTCCTGACCTTTGGCCACTGTGGCTGGGGCTGATAGGAGGGCGCCAGGTTGAGGAAAGCCGTTATAAGCAGAACCATGAGGCAGAGTTGTACATTTCAGACTTCTTCCTCCTCTGCCCGTACAATTTCTGGAGAGCAGTTTGGAAAGAAAGACATTCAAAAGCAGCCCGAGTGCAATTGCTTCAGGAACTAGAGGAGGGAGGGGCTCATTCTCTCAGAGTTGCTAGCCACTGGGCATCCTCCAAAGGGCAGATCTGGGCCATCCAAACTCCACCACAATGGTCTGGTTCAGATGTAAACTACCTCAGTCAGATAAGGAATAGTTTATCAGATTGAGAATGGGCACTGTACCCATGTAACATGTCTTTCCCTTCCCACCTCCCTTCTTTTCCATGCCTTAACGTAGGAGTGCTGAACCGGTGGGCCGAATTCTATTTCAGTGGTGGGTGGGGCAAAGGCAAAGGGGGCAGGGCCAAAGTACTCAATATTCCAACATATTGTAGCTTAAAGTTCTTGCTGCCCATAACTAAGCCTTATGAGAGGCACTTCAACCTTTTTAGAATGGGGGCAAACTTGCAAAAGCTGGAAAGCACAAAATGACTGGCAGTCAGGAGAAAGAGGGTGTGACCAGGAAAAGGGGGCATGACCATTTGGGGAACCCGAGAGGACCAAATTGGGAGCCCAGGGCAGGCTGTGTTTGGCATGCTGGCCTGAGGTTCCCCACTCCTTCCTCAATGCAATCCTCCTGTGGTTTGTTAAATCAGTTTTCCCCATACATTGAAATAGGGGAGCTATGATTTATGTTCTGACCAGAATTCTTGCTTGCAAACCTGGCTTGTAGTCAGAGCTTAAACCACAGTTTTCCAGCTCCAACATCATGGGAAACTATAATTTAACAAACCGCAGGAGTATTGCAACAAGACTCTAGGACTTACTGGACCATGATTGACCCAGGTGAATGACAACGTTTAAAACCATTTTTATTTTGTTGGTTTGGAATTTCACCTTGGAGAGGGAAGGAATTAATATATCAGTTTGCAAAGAAGTGAACTGCCTCCAGCTCTCTGACAACCAGTACATTTATACATAGGGTTGTAGCTTTCGTATCATTGGTCAAAACATCTGAAAAAGAAAGAAAATGTCTAAACAAAGCGGCTACTGGTCGACAGCAAAATATCCTCCATCTGAAAAAGAAAAAGAATTTGAGCAAACAGCCTCAAATAATTTTTCATCAATGATCCATTTAAACTGCTGTTTAAAGGGATACTTTGCAATTTTCTATGCCAGTGTCATAGTGCTAATTCACGCATGTATGTGCCTCTCTCAAAACCTCCTTAAATGACTCACTGCCGAAGGTGCAATCTGCTTCCATTGAATGGGACTGAGTTTGAGTTGAAAAGAGCTAATATTAAAGCTCTGCCTGTGAACGTGCATTTGTGAAGTCACTTGTAATTGTGTTCCCTGGAGCTTTTTACTAGGGCCACTCAAAGCTTTTTGTGCACTCTTGTGAACTATTTTTGTGTACCCCTCACATTTTAAGGTTATTACTTGTGTACCCCTCAAACTATTAAAGGGCTGTTTTTTTTGTTTTGTTTTTTACAGTCCTCACAAAAAAAAAACACAACCCTTTCCATGACCCCCTCTAGATGGATTCCGTTTGATGCCTGGTTAGCCGATTATGCACATAATCGCTGAAGCGCTTTATCGTAAATGCTTGTATGCAGGAGGTAATTGAGCACACAACTGGTGGCCTTACTGGTTGTTTCAAATGCGCTTTACAAGTAGTTAATGCGGAGAATCGCTTGTTCACATAGTCAAAATGCGCTTTAACGGCCGGAGCAAAATAAAACTTGCTATTTAACGCGCATTCGATAATGCGCATAATCAGAGAGAAACCGTGCCTCTGCGCCCGATTTGCGCTCCGTTCTTGTAGAGGTAAAATTTTTAATGCGCCTTGAAAGAGCTTTAAATGCCTCTTGTAGAGGCAGACTGAGTTTGTTAAAATGCCCCCACCCTCACTCTCAGTGATATCATCATATAGCCAAGTCTGGTTGACTGCATAGGGTTGTGATGTCATGCATTTGCTACATGATCACTGTTTGGGTGCAACACCAATGTGAGTATTACGGGGGGGGGGGGGAAGAGAAGGAAGAGAAAGGAGAAGAAACACCCAAGAGGAGCTGTGAAGCAGAAAATTTCAATTAGTGTTTTGCTATTCTGGGGACTCCTTTTCCATCAGGAAAAAACACCCCAGTGCAATTAAAGTCAAAATATGAATCGAGGGAGTTTCAACAATAAAACTTTTTATGTGAGCTTGGTTAGGTTTACAGCAGGGAGGGAAAGAGCATTCATTAAAATGCAGTGTGAGAGAGTTGCTGTGGAGTAATTTCAGGATGCTGAGAAAAATTATTATTTCTTGCCACGCGGGACAAACTTCTTCCTTTCTCAGACCAAACCTTGGCCTAATCCTGCCTTCTCCAACCTGGTGCCTTTCAGATGCTTTGGGCTACAACTCCCATCGGCCCCAAATAGCATAGCCTAATGGTTGGGGATGAGGGGAGTTGTAGTCTAGAAGATCTGGCAGGTGCCAGGCTAGTTTCCAAAAGTCAGCAAGAGATGTCCCAAAAGTCCATATGCAAGGGAATAGCCTTCCCCTGCTCTTTATACCCGGCCCCCTCCAGCAATTGGCATTGGTACTGTGGAATTGGAAGGCCACATTTATGGCTGAAATAAAGCCATTGGTTCTGGAATGGTTCGATATGGACATCAAAGTGTGCGGGCAATACCGTTTTGCTTGGCACTCACCATCTGATCATTGGAAATAGAGGGAAAGGTGATTTACATTACCAAATGTCCACTTTTTAAAACCTGCTATTTAATTTAATTTAGAGGGGGGATATAAACTGAGGAGAGACAGATAATGGAGTTTTCTTTTGCTTTTCTCTATATATTGTAATATGAATGCTATAATGATTATTCACTTTTGGAAAACCAATGAAGGTCTATTTTATTTTTAAAAAAACGATGGAAGAACAAGCTCTGTGGTTCCAAAGCTGCAACAGATGGGTTACCAGTAGGGATGTTGGAGAAGTCTGGCATGGATTCAAGTGGATTTGGATTTCTATGAATCTGACCTGCAAATTCTGCAGCAGACCATTTTTTCCCCTGAGTCATGTGGGTTCTGCGGACTTGCAGACCAGTTGTTTATGCTAGGGAGGGATTTGCTCAAAATTGCACTTGTGCAAATGCAGATGTGTGCAAGGGGAACGAAACTCTCATACGGCTTTCACTGTTGTGATGAAGAGGAAATTTCACCAGGTGCTGCATACTTACAAATGACACCTGCTAAAATTCCCTTTTCTATACAACTGTTAAAGGTATGGGAGTCCTGTCCTCCTTTCCATATGCTCACCCTAGTTCAGACAGAAAGAGGCCTACAATTCCCAGCATACCCCAGCCAGCATTGCTGGAAATTGTAAGCCTTTTTTTCTGTCTAAAATATGCATAGGATTGTGCCCTAAATTGATATTACAGTCATTTTTAAAAACAATTAAAAATAATAATAAGATTTTAATTTTTAAAAAAATCATGCTGAGTGGTGCATATAGATGAAAATTTATTTTGGCTCAACAGTCTGAAGTACAATCTGGAACTGAGATAAAAACAGGGAACTTTGAAAGACAGGTATCCTTCTCAGCCCTACTATCACTGTCTGTTGTAATCAAGACTCATTCTGGTCCACCTCTGCAAGGAACAAGGGTTACCAATGCAATTTGACCCAGCTGCATCCTACTGACTCAGGATGTAGAAGATGTTGTTAGTTCAAATGCAGTAGCTTTTGCTGTGCTCCTGTGCCCTCCTTACCTTGGACTGATGAACTCTGCCTGGATGTAGACTTCGGCCTGGCTCTGGTTATTTATTTATTATTACATTTATATACCACCTTTTCCCCTCTTGCAAGGAATGCAAGGTGGCTTACATAGTCCTCTTCCTCTCCATAGACCTCTTCCTCTCCTCACAACAACCCTGTGAGTCAGTCTGATAGTGGCTGACCCAAAGTCATCCCGTGAGCTTCATGGCCAAATGAGGACTAGAACCTGGATCTCTCTAGTCCCAGCCCAATGGCTCCACATTTTCAACTCACCTGCTCTGACTGGGTTGACCCTGGCCTTCTTGGACCATGTCCCAACCTGTTCCGGGGGATGCTGGGTTCTGTGCTGACATAGTTTCTTCTTGTTGCATTACGGATATTGCAAAGGAAACAGCAGACTTGGCCCAGTGCCTACAAATTGTGGGGTGAGCTCTGAATTGGCAATCCCCTTGAGTCCTGGAGAAAAAGCAGGACACAAATGTCCTTTGGTTATAAAGTCTTTCCTTTGGCATAGTTCCCCATGTCCTACTGCAGCCTTCTCCAACCTCGTGCCCTCCCGATGAGTGGGACTACAACTCCCATTGCCCCAGCCAGCATGGCCAATAGCATATGTTTCCCCATCAACCCTTGCCTCTACTTTCCTTCCCTTCTTCTGTTGTTTGGATTGTAAGCTCCTTGGGGGCAGAGACCTGTCTTCTTGCATTCTGTAAAATGTCATGCACGTTGTCTGTGCTATAACAACAGCATCAGCAACAACTGTAATTAAATCAATGAGGATAAATGGTTTAACATTTGAGCTGTGGAGAATGGAATGGGCAAATCCACTCTCCTCAAATCTTGACAGGTTGCAACCCAGATTGTACCTCTCAGTTCCCCAGTGCAGCAAAAGATGAAGTTGGCACGGCTTCTCCCACCTGTTCCTCCCCTTGGCCTGACATCTGCCCCCACTCCACTGCCTCCTGTCACTACTAGGATTCCTAGACAGCAGTCAGGGGCAGCCAATAGGACTGAAGGAACAAGAGGGATCAAACTTGGAATTTGAATGTACAGTATGGGTTGCAGTGCCACCTGCCCCCCTTCAGTAGTGCAAGGTCTGTTTAGGTTTTGCCCCAGTGGTCCAGCTCTAATTATTTTGATATAGAATGGAGGGAATGTGGGTTTTCCACGCATCGACGCCATGCAGGGATTCCTTCCACATAGTCATGAGCTCCGTTCTGCCTCCGCCACCTTTCCCAGGGCCTCGCCCATTGCGCAGAGTGAGATCTCTATCAACATAGAGCTGGTGTTTTGCCAAATGGGTGGCAATTTCGGATCCAAATGTGTGTTCTCCATATAATTACCCTCGGTTGCGCCGTTTCTTTTTTAGTGTAATTTGCCAGCTAATTATTTGAAAAGATCTTTAACCCAGTGGTTCCCATCCATCTTAAATTAATTATAAGTTAGTTCTCACTAATTTAACATTAGGGATTAAAAAAAAATATCCTGCTCTCATGTGCCTGTTGCTAACATACAGGAAATGGTGCCTTAAATATATATACATATGGCACCAAAGACTCCTTGTGACTCAAAGTCAGACAGATTCTTGTTCCAAAGGAGGCTAATATTCTCTCCCAGATTGCAGCTATGCAAGCACCAGAACCACTGATATCAACAGCAACAAAAACATTATTTTTATACCACTTTTCTGGAAAATACAGTCAAGGTGGTTTCCCGCTCCCAGAAAAAAAAATCCACAAAAATAAACAGAGTAATACATTAAAAACAAGATATAATGGATAGAAAGGATTCTCCAGTGGTGGTGACCTGCAAAGTGTGTGCAATGTTTGTGTTCCTGCCTGAGATCAACATGGTGCACACGTGCAACTAGTGCAAGCTGGTTGCACTATTGGAAGAAGAAGTGAGAGTACTTGAGCGGCAGGTGTCCACCTCCGAGGAATAAGAGAAGGCAAAGAGTTTTTAGACAGAACGGTGGAACTGCAGCAGCACCAAGAAGCACAAGTGATGGAAGAGCAACAGCAAGTTGAAGCAACAGCAAGTTGAATGCTGGGGTGAGGCATGCCAATGAAGAAGAAACTCACTGGAAAAGGGTGACAGTTAGGAGCAGGAGAATTAGAAGATACTTTGCACCAGTAGAGCTATGTAACTGCTTTCAGCTACTGGAGGATGAGACTGGAGGACAGCCTGCAGAGGAAGAATTACAGGTGACCCTGTGCAACAGTGAGCAACAGGCAGAAAGTCAGTTGACCGAGAAGAAGAGAAGAGTAGTCATTGTGGGACCACGGGCTAAGCGACTTGGAAGATGGACTGCTGGCAAGGGACGGGTTGCACCTCACAAGGGCTGGGAAGAATGTGTTTGGCCACAGCATGAAGAACTTCATCAGGAGGGCTTTAAACAGAATCATATGGGGGAGGGAGACGTAAACTTGGAGGCAACAATGGATGAAGGCTTATACATCATAACAGAGTTGGCAGAAGAACTCTCAGAACCACTGTCAATTATCTTTGCAAAATCATGGAAGACGGGTGAAATGCCAGATGACTGGAGGAGGGCTAATGTCATCCCTATCTTCAGAAAGGGCAAAAAGGCAAAACTTGGAATTACAGCCCAGTTAGTTTGACATCAATCCCTGGGAAAGTTTTGGAGCAGATTATAAAGAAGTCATTCTGATTAGTAAACTAGCTAAAAGTGGGCTAGATGGAACAGTTATTAAATTGACCCATAGTTGGCTGCAGAAACGGACTCAAAGAATGCTTATCAATTATACCTTCTCAAACTGGGGAGAGGTAACAAGCGGGGTGCCGCAGGGCTCAGTCCTGGGCCCAGTGCTCTTCAACATTTTTATTATTGATTTGGAAGAGGAGGTGCAGATGATGCAAAATTGGGTGGGATACTAATACTAGGGATGTGCACTGGATCGGACCCGATCCACGATCCGAGTCCAGTCCAGTGGGAAATCGGATAAATTATCCGATTTCCGATCTGACAGCTGGATCGGCCGATCCAATCCGAACCGGTCCGAAAAGGCTCCGAACCGGTTCGGCGGATCGGCGGATCGGCGGGCGCCCACTGGCGCCCACCGCCGCTTCCATTGGCAGGCGCCAGCGGGCGTCCGCCGATGAAAGTTGACAGCGGGGGGGGAGGAGGGGGGCGCTTACCTTTCCGGCCCGTCCGCTCCCGTCTGGCGCCGGCAGCTACTACCAGCGTGCTCCGCGGCCTGCTCCAGGGTGGCGCGCCGGGTGATGTCATCACCCGGCGCGCTACTCTAGAGCAGGCCGCGGAGCCCGCTGGTAGTAGCCGCCGGCGCCGGACAGGAGCGGACGGGCCGGGAAGGTAAGCAGGGCGCGCGCGGACGGGAGGAGGGGGGCCCTTACCTTTCCGGCCCGTCCGCTCCCGTCCGGCACCGGTGGCTACTACCAGCGGGCTCCGCGGCCTGCTCCAGGGTGGCACGCCGGGTGATCACCCGGCGCGCTACTCTAGAGCAAGCTGCAAAGCCGGCTGGCGGTAGCCGCCGGCGCCGGACGGGAGCGAACGGCCCTAACAGGTAAGCAGTGGCGGGGAAGGGGGCTTACCCCCCCCCGGAGCCGTCCGCTTCTATCCGCGGGCGCCCGCGGGCGCCAGCAGATGGAAGCGGACGGCCCCAGGGGGCGTAGGGAGCACGGGGGAGGGGGCTTACCTGCCGGGGCCGTCCACAGCGGACGGCCCTGGGGGGGGGAGGGAGTTAGGCCCCCCCTCACCTACCCGCCGCCATTTTTTCCTCATAGACTTGCATTGCAATGCAAGTCTATGGGGGAAAAAATGGCGGCCGATCCAAAAATTTACGATTTTTGGATCGGGATCGGACTCGATCCGGTCCGGGGGGCCTCCAATTTTGTCCGAACCGATCCATGACAAAATTGGAGGTCCCGATCCGGGTCCCGATCCGATCCGGGGGGTCCGTGCACATCCCTAGCTAATACCCTGGAAGACAGAAACAAACTTCAAAGTGATCTTGATAGGCTGGAGCGCTGGCTAAAAACAACAGAATGAAATTTAATAGAGATAAATGACAAGTTCTACACCTAGGAGGAAGAAACCAAATGCACAGTTACAAGATGGGGGATAGTTGGCTTAGCAATACTACAAGCGAGAAGGATATTGGAATTGTTCTAGATCACAAGCTGAATATGAGCCAACAGTGTGATGTCGCTACAAAAAATGCAAATGCTATTTTGGGCTGCATTAATAGAAGTATAGCTTCCAAATTGTGTGAGGTACTGGTTCCTCTTTATTTGACATTGGTTAGGCCTCATCTTGAGTACTGCATCCAGTTCCTGTGCACCACACTTCAAGAAGAATGCAGAGAAGCAGGAGGGAGTTCAGAGGAGGGCAACGAGGATGATCAGGGGTCTGGAAACAAAGCCCGATGAGGAGAGACAGAAAGAACTGGGCATGTTTAGCCGTGAGAAGAGAAGATTGAGGGGAGACATGATAGCACTCTTCAAATATTTGAAGAGTCACACAGAGGAGGGCCAGGATCTCTTCTTGATTATCCCAGAGTGCAGGACACGCAATAATGGGCTCAAGTTACAGGAAGCCAGATTCCAGCTGGACATCAGGAAAACCTTCTTGACTGTTAGAGCAGTACGACAATAGAACCAATTACCTAGGGAGGTCATGGGCTCTCCCACAATAGAGCCATTCAAGATGCAGCTGGACAGCCATCTTTCTGGTATGCTTTAAGATGGCTCCCTGCATTGAGCAGGGGGTTGGACTAAATGGCCTTATTGGCCCCTTCCAACTCTACTAATCTATGATTCTATAATTCTGAGATTAAAATCCTTAATAATTCAAAAAGCCAAATCAAAAAGGTGTGCCTTGAAACCCACCCACCCTTTCTGACATTAGAGAGAGTAGGGACTCTGGAGGAAGACGGGAGAAAGCTCTTTCCTGCGTGCCCGACCAGCAGGCCTCTGCAAGCGAGGGTGTCTTCAAAAGGGCCTCTCCAACTGATCTTAGTAAATGAGCAGGTTCATACCAAGAGAGGCTTCCCTCAGATAGTCATGCCTGAAATGAAATGAAATGAAACTAAAATGTTTTTTTTTCATCAAACTCAATGAATAGCTGGAATTTCAATGTTGTTCCTAAATTTCAGATTGGTTGTTGGAGGTGGAAACAACCAGGCACTGGAAGCTGGGTGCTCTGGTTTTGGTGGTGCTGTGAATCCATTCCAGGTTTCAGCCAGAACCAGCCAGAACTCTAAAGAAGCTATCCAAGGTGCTGTACTCTAAAGGGCTATCCAAATATTCAGGCTGGGCTCTTACTTGAATCATCTGACACTAGTTGTTTTGCAGGCTATCATCATGACTTTGTGTGTGTTTCCTTGTTTCTCTCTAAAAGATTTATATTTATTTAGGGGGAGGTTTGATGTGTGCTCAGTCCTGTCTTGCAGTAGGATTTAATGGTCTTTGGATCTCTTCCAGCACAATGTTGTTACAATGAGCTCACCTTTTCAATACATTTTCGCATATCAAATCAGATTGATTAATGTTGACACACAGCATAAGCCCAGTGATTGGCCTGGGAATACCTGTAGCACTGGTGAATCGAAGGCAGCCTCCCCCAATCCAACCCAGAGGCCACCAGATGTGTTGGATTGCAACTCCCATCATTCCCAGCCTCTCCCAACTGGGGCCCTCCAGGCCTGTTGGACTACAATTCCCACCATCCTACATTGGCTTAGGATGATGGGAGTTGCAGTCCAACACATCTAGAGGGTACCAGGTTAGGGAAGGCTGATCTGAGGTGTGGGTTTGATCCGCACCTGGATGGGAGGTTGCTGGGAACCCCTTGAAATTCAGTCAGAATTTTCAAAAGGAAGACCAGCTTCTAAGGACAATTAATAGTAGTCATCCCAGTGTGAGAGGAATTCTGTGGCTGTCTGAAACAGCCCTAGTTCTGTCTTCCAAGTTCAGCTCTGCCTTTTTTTTCGGTTGCATTTCCATTTTGATGCCATCTGATTATGTATTCGCTATTTAAGGTCCATTTAGGATATTAACCTTTCCAGCGAGACGTTTCCCGAAATGGCTCCATTTGCCTGCTTAAGATGCACGCCCCTGCTGCAGTCTGCCTCCCGAGTTAATGAATCAAAGGCCAAAATGGTTGCAATCCACTTCCTAACAAATGGCCCGCCTTGCAACGGCACACACTGCCTCCCCTTCCCTCCTGTCCCATCACATCCTATTTGCTCTGAGCAGGCAGAAGTCATGTTTTATGTTTTGTTTCTTTAGGTACAGCCTTCCACATCTTGAAGGATCAGGGTGGAGAGCAAGAGCTTGAAAAACACTCAAGCTGTAGTGAAGGGACATACCTGAAAGACGGAAAGGACTGTGGGATAACACAAGCAGTGCAAGCTGGTGTCTCCAATGTCAATGGGGTGTGTGTGTGAATCCGCTCCGGGTGTCAGTCAGAATGAGCCAGAACTCTAATGGAGCTATCCAAGGTGCTTTGGCCTAACCATGCAGCTGGGATGGGGCCTGCCTTAGCACTAAACTGATTGGCCAAGCAGGGCTGTCCATCATCTTACTGGCGGAAGAGCTGCCCCGCCTATTTGGTGCGGAAGAAATTAATTTCTATTAAAGCTTGAGTTTTGAATTTTTTGAGGTTTCAACATTTTCTGCCCATCTGTACTGTTCAAGTTTCCGTTTAAAACAAAAATGAGCAAAATTGGTCTGGTAGATCTCTAGTAATACACTACCATATTTGTATATATAAGATTCTTGCAACAATCTGGTGTGGTATGTTAGGCTGGGAGTTAATCACTTGCCGAAGGCCAAACACTGAGCTTTGAAGCTGAGTGGGGATTTGAACTCAGAACCCCCTGGTTCATGTGTAGTACTCTGTCCATTACTCCATGAGAGGTGGTCCTTTAGGCCATTCCAGCAATGTAGGGGAAATGCCAAGGATCTCATCCTAAGCAGAAGGAGAGTGTGAATTGGGCCTAACTATTCACATTTGCCCAGAATCTCAGCAAAGGCTGACATGATATGATTATCTTCTAATAGTTCACGATGTATTATTCTATAATTACTTGGAGAATCGCACTGACAGCCTGCCTGCTTGCCTTCTGCCCTGAGTTATTCCTACATCTTTTCTCTGCAGTATCATTAGTCTTTTGCCAGCCTGAAGAGCGGACGCTGCCCTGTCATTCCAGGAGAAGCTGAGACGTTGTCTGCCTGGATTTTGGAAACATCTCCTCCCTTTACATAATTTCTTGCTAATTGCAGCCTCCTCCAGATGCTGCTGGCATTCACATGTCTTGTGCCAAATGGAACCGAAAGTAAATCCAACGTTTAATACATAGCAAGCTGTTGGAACCAACAAATCGGCTTGAGAAGGCCCTGATCCATATTTTTAAAGATTGCTCTCTCTCTCTCTCTCTCTCTCTCTTCCCATCTACTTGGAAATGATGTCCTGACTCTGTCCAGTTTCACTGTCTTGAGTTGGAGATATCTAAGCTATATTATTGGCAATTAGGTTAAGCTGTGCAAGTGCTGAGTTTTCTAGGAAAGAAGAAATCACTTTGCAAGAACTCAGATCCACTGCAAGTTAATCAGCATAGCTGATCGAAAGATTTGCACTCAGACTGTGCTAAACCCTTGCCACTTCCCAAGTGAATTAACTTTTGTTGCTGCAGGGCTAAGATGTAAAATTCTGAAAACAAACCTTGTAAGACCTGAGCTCCCTTTGTGAGTAAATTAAAACAAGTTTGCTGATGATGACCCACGGCAGCTCCATAGATAAAATGTCAAGTTCTTCAAGGAGATCTTGCAAGGATAGGGTTCCTTTACCAGCAAACTCTGCAGGAAACTGTCCCTTTCTGGATGGACTGAGAACCCATGAGGCACTGAGCAAAGCTTCAATGGCACCAAATGAAGAGTGATTAGGCTAGTGGCAGGTTCCATGTAGCCCAGGCTTCCCCAACCTGGCAAGCTCCGGATATGTTGGACTACAACTCCCAGCATGCCTTAGCCAGCCCACACATCCAGAGTATGCATCAGCAGGACCTAGGAGAGCTCCACGCTAGGTAATCATTGCTCTGATAACGATCAGGATACAGTCACCTTCTGAACTACTAAAGCAGCCTTCTTCAGAACTGGCACCTTCCAGCTGTGTCGGACTACAACTCCCATCACCCCCAGACAGTACCACCCTGCCAGTTGGAATGATGGGAGTTGTAGTCCAACACAGCTGGAAGGCTCCAGGTTGGGGAAGACTGTACTAAAGTAAATTAAAGCACCCGCCACTTGAGAGCTAGCAAGAATTTAAAGGGGCAGGAAACTGGGCTGACACTGAACCCACAGTGTCACTAGGTGCTCCTCCCTAAGCATGCCCACTGTGTCCTCAGCTGGGACCTTGCAGTAGAACAAGGCTTCTCAGGCATCTGCTGGGCTGATGAGGCTGTGGGATTAGGCCTCCTAGCTTGAAAAGTCCAAGTTGTCGCATTCTCTGGTCTCCCCAAGATTGCTCTTCCTTAGTCTAGGCTTTAGGCAGGAATATCAACTCCCAGAAGCAGAATCCTTTTGACCTATAGATCTGTACATATGTCCTCTGCCTCGGAGTCACTATCCCAGGCGGCTCAGGGCTGGGACACGATGCTGGATGCCTCATGCACATATACCAAGAGAGTTGGCAGGCCTGCTTCCCCTTTGGAGATACGGTTCAGCTGCTTGCATTCCTCAGCAGAATTCAAATGAAACAGGTTTTCCCCCCACCTCTCCCCAAAAAGAGAGCTTTATTTTAGAGGATTTGCTTTTATCCATTTCAAGTGTTTAACTAAGAAGCTTCCTGCGAGTGCCTGATCACTTACGAATGGTGTTTGGTGCCCTCCTCCTGTGTCTGGGGGCTCTAAGCAAACAACCAGCAACAGTCTGCAAACAAAAATATTATCTCGCTTGCTGGAAGGAAAGGGAAAATACCATACAATATCTGTGTGCTGAGCAGCATGAAAAATGCTAGCAATTCCACCCCAAAACACATTCCCACTGATTACTAAAACCTGCCCAGTGAATTGCACAGGATCCTGAGAATATCAAGTTTTCTTTCTTTCTTTCTTTCTTTCTTTCTTTCTTTCTTTCTTTTTTAAAGGCTTTGGGTTGGAGCCAGGATCTGCCTTCCATTGATGGACAGACTTTGCTTATGGAAGGTGCCTCTGCCTAATTTTCAGGCATCGGCTGAAAATGCCGATGCCTGAAAATGCCACAGCCCACCTGCACCACAGCTTACCACATTCAGCAGGGTCCCCCACCCTCTGTGTAGCCATGGGGAGGAGAGGGAGTTCAACTTCCATCAGCCCAGTTGCACAGGCCTAAATCTGGGTCCAACCCTACCTGTGATGGGAATCAGCAGGATTACTAAAGTTTGGTCAACTGAACGTGTCCAGCTCCATCTTTTCTAAAGTCTCAGGCCCTATTTCCTACCAATCTCAGGTAGCCCATGGGTATGTTCAGTGTCCTATGTAGGAAACCCATCCTACACAGATAGTCACATATGGATTTGGAATTATATAGACTAGATGAAGTCACTACTTGCTATATTTGCATGAGATTTGTTAAACTTATCTGCCTAGCCTTTTGTGACTGATGGCTTTTCATTCTTTTCCCATATTGGCTAAAAGGCCCTTTCTGCCAATTCTCTTAGATCTGGGGTCCCCATTGTGGTGCCCACCAATGAGCCTGCCAACATTTCTCTTGTCACCCATGAGGTGCTGCCTCCACCCTCTTTATTTGGGTGCAAAAGGGTGGGTTTGTGTTTTGAAGCTCAGGCCCCATCTCTGTCTTGTACTAAAGTTCCTCAACAACTTACGTTTCTTTTAGTCTCACTACTTTGCTTTTTGGGAAATGAGTGTTTTGTCCATACCCACGATGGTAGCCATTTTATGAATGGGTAACCCCTCCCTATGGCAGCCATTTTGTGAGAGTACCCATTACACTTTCTTTACATTCCAGATGTGCCCACTGACCCAAAAGGGTTGGGAAGCCCTATTTTAGAATATCCTTGGGGTCAATTGTTGGTGCTTTCAAAAGGTATCCAATTATTTTAACGATACTAACCTGAATATAGATCGTGGCCACCCTGGGCTGCCCAGCAGCCCAGGTAATGTGACAGACTCCATTTTGAAATGACTTAAGCAAAGGATTGTGGGAAATTATGTATGTTTTGGGGTGGCTGGGGCTGCAACAATCAGGAGCCAACAATGTAGAAACATTTTGATTTATGCTTTAACCTGCTGTGAAATATTTTCTTCCTTTTACATTAACTTGCCATGTAAATTCTGTTTTCTCTTCTGATAAATTCAGTATCAGTCCCTCTAACAGCAAACTCAGCTGTTGAGTGCAGACAGAAATGGAGCCAAAATGAGGCCACTGAGAAAAAAGAGTGAGCTATCAGCATGTTGGTGGAATGCTGAGGTTTTCAGAAGTACAAAAGAAATATTTTATAAAAGTACAACTCTTGAAACTCAAGCCAATGAGGACTGAGCATGCTCAGTAGGCATGGAATGTTGAGTGTCCATTGGTAAAGAAAAACAGAAAAGTCACGTGGGATTAGGGGGGATGGAATGGCTTGTGGGAGAGAGCATGGCTGGCACTTTTAAATAGCTTTTTATCATTTGGGGGGTTTGATAAATAGGCTGAGTGCAGGACCTCGATACTTGAGGGAGCGCCTCTCCCTATATCTGCCTGCCCGAGACCTGAGATCTGTCAGAGGAGCCCTTCTCCGTGCCCCACTAACACGAGATATACACTATGGTGGGACATGGGAGAGGTTTTTCCTCTGTTGTGGCACCCCAGCTGTGGAATGCCCTCCCCCTGGGGGCCTGACTGGCACTGGTACTGGCTTTACTTCAGTGCCAGGTTAAGACATGGCTTTTTAATAAATCCTTTAATGGCTAAATCCACTAGTCTGCACACTGTCTTGTTTTGATTGGATTTTACTGTTTTAAAATTTTGTATTGGGTTTAATCTATCAATGGTTTAATTCGTTTTAGAATTGTATATTATATTTTACATGTATGATTTTATCTGTACACCACTCTGAGATCCTTGTGATATAGGGCAGGATATAAATGTTTAAATAAATAAATAACTCAGCTCCCACTTTCCTGACCTCCCACTAACTGTCTTTGTTCTCCTTCTGCCTGACTTTCTCCAACTGCCACTAACCCCACCCATTCCATTCTAGCCTCAGCTATCAGTCACTCCTCCATTCGGTCTTCTGTTTCAATGGTATAATTGGGCTTTTACATAAAAAGCATACATTTTATTCAGTAATTCTTGCATCTATCTTGAAATGTTGTGGTTTAGTTATAACAGAAAAAAAATATTGCAGCATAAAAATCACATCAAGTTAAAAGGTCTTAGAATTTTTTTTTTTTTAAAACCACTTGGCACTGGAAAGCCATTAATGTAGTTATCAGGCAAGCCGTCTGGGAAAAAGAAATCCATAAGCAGGGTGCCACAACTAAGAAGGACCGCTCTCCAGTTGTCTCCCATCACACGTCCGATGGTGTTCAAAGATTAACATGTTATTCAGGGAACTAGGCTTGTACCTACAACTCCCAGCATGCCTTGGATGGAAGGGAAGGTTTACTGGGCTTTGGCGGCCATCATATGGAAGTGGCTTGCCATCCTGGACCTGAAGGGAGAGTGCCTGGGGCTGGCTGCCTCAGTCACTAGGCACCATCAGGAGTGGGAAGGAAGGAGGGAGCAGCTCCCGGCCCATTGCCAATGGCAACAATTGAGCTAACCATCAGTCAGTTAGCCGGCTGACTCTGTCATGGCCTACCTACGGGCACTGATTGTGCAATGCAGCATGGACCGGCTTGACCAAACTTGCCAGCTCCAGCGCTTCAGTACAGCCTCCTGCTGGAGCACTTGTTGGGCGAGATACGCAGGCTGAGGCAGGTGCAGGCCTTCAACCTGGCTGCCCTCAGAGGCTTCCCGGCACCTGCAAAGAGCCCGAGCAGAAGATGGTCAAGCGGGCCATGGAAAGCTGCGGCTTTAAGGCGGCCCTGGCCTGCATTGGGGATGAGAGAGAGAAAATTTAATTTGTTTTAAAGTCACCTCACAGGCCTAGCACCAGCATACAGTGTTGTCGGAAGGGTGAGAGAGGAAAAAAACAAACAAATTTAATTAGTTGAAAAGTTAACTCACAGGCCTAGCACTGGCCTACTACTTTAAGATGATTGCCTTGCAGACCTATATCTTAGGGGGCCTGAGCAATGCGGGGTATATCAGCTAGTTTTCGATAAAAAATAAAAGGTAACAAAAATATTTTTCTATCTAAAGAAACAATGTTACAACGGATGATCCAATGAGTTTAAAATGGCTTCTGTTTTTCAAATAGCAAAACTACTGAATGTATTCCATTTCTCTTTCAAACACAATCCATTAATTTATCCATCTCAACAGTTTGAATAAGCTATTCCTTCATAGGTGATGGAGAGGACCTTTTTCAATACCTGGCAAAAACAATTTTTGCAGCAGCAAGCAGATTCAAGATAAGCAGTCTAAGAGAAAAATGAACTTGCTTGTCTAAGTTATTCAATGAAACAATACAAGGGTCCAAAGTGGCCACATCTCAACTAATTCAATGCATCACCCCCAAAACAAGCATCAGAAAGATTTGAGCCTTATTACACTACCAAGTTTCTAGATCTCATGAATGAAAATGTCCAGACCAGGCAAATGCCTAGAGAACAAAATAGTATTCAGCTTTGAAATGTGGAAGGTCTTCGATATCAGAGGAAATGTATGTGTTTTTGTAGAAGTAGAACTGTTAGGGGAAATGTACAGAACAGGGGAAATACATGGGGATCAGAGCAAGGCCTTTACTATTGATAAGTGGCTCATTTGTAAATTTGTGCATTATTTGTTTGTTACTGAGCAAATGGATCGTACTGCATTTTAACAATGGATTTTCTTGTTTATTTTAGTTTGGTGAGAGGCTTGTAAAATGCAAAATCCCAGTTTTATAGTGAACAGATAAGAACCCTGACATATGGGTCCTCATGTGCGGCGGAGACATCATCAACTTTCTGATGTATACAGATATGCATACAGATAATCTGTACATACACTCATCAGATGGTGGGTTGGTGCTGTCAGCTTTGACAGCACCAGCCTTGACAACAGCAGTCAGTTCTGAGTGGGAAGGGAGAACTAAATTAAACCATCTTCAACCCCGTTAGTGGTGCTGACAAAGCTAACTTGATAGGTGATGATAATGATGGTGATCATCACATCTTCGGCGTACCTGGTGCTTTACAGAGTAATGTAGGGAAAAGACAGGTCCCTGCCCCAGAGAGATTACAAGCTAAATTTAAACATGAAGATAAAAGGGAAGAGGGAGACAAGGAATGGGCACCTCATCTTCATCCAGCAAGGCACTGGAGGCTAGTGGTTCTCAAGTCAGTGGGGTGATGAATCCGCTTTGGGTTTCAGTCAGAACTCTATGCATATTTTCTTAGGCATGGCACTAGGTTTAAAGAGCTTACTCACAGCCAGGTCTACATAGGATTGCAGCTTTACAGCACCATCCTAGTCATGTCTACTCAGAAGTAAGCTCCATAGAGTTCAATAGGGATTACTCTCAAAGAAATATGTATAGCCAGGATGGAGAATGTGTGGCCTACCAGCTGTTGTTGGCCTACAACCATTTGCCGAGCTGGCTGGGACTGATGGAAGTTGGGAGTCCAACATTATCCAGAAGGCTTCAGGTCTCCCACCCCTGCTGCAAAGGATTACAGAATTCAGCTGCAATCCTAAAGGCTGACGTACAGCCCCCAATGGGGTGTCAGATTGTGCAGAAGTGCTGCTTCACTGACACAGAGAATCTTCACCACTAAGGCTGCTCTTATGCGCCCAGAGGAGCTCTGAGGGCTGCTGCTACCCTGGTCGAAAGCTCAGCCACAGCTGTGTTTCTGTGACAGTAGGGAGCAGTGGTGGGGATAGGGTTCAACAACTTGGATAGCTTCTTTAGAGTTCTGACTGAAACCAAGAGTGGATTCACAGCCCCACTGACCTCAGAGTCCACTGGTAGGGGTAAAAGAGGTATGTCAGCGGCAGATTGAGGGAGTCCTTGGACTGCTGGATCCAAAGCCCTTTCATTCCCCAAACATGTGTCCCCAGTCCACCCGAAAGAGCGAAAAAGTAAGCCATCCTGGGGGTGGTGTACTAATTTTTCCTCCTATTAATGTCAATGGAGGGGTAACATTTTTAAAGATAGTGTGAGCCAGCAGGACTTAAGCAGTGGAAGTTGCTCTGCAGCAGAAATTCTGTCCCCCTCCACTCACTCACTCACTCACTCACTCACCCCCCACCCCTTTGTATTACTCTGCCCCCTTCAAACAGGCCTTAGTTCCAAGCTCATAACAAAATCATAGAGCTGGATGCCTTATAGGCCATCCATCTAGTCCATCACCCTGCTCAATACAGGAAATCCAGAGCTAGAGTACCCCCTACAGATGGCTGTCCAGCCTCTGTCTGAAGTTCTCCAACCTCTTCAATAATTGGTTCCAAGAGCGTAGCTTTGGGACAAGATCTGAAAGAAGGCAGACTTGCCTGGTATGATGCTGGGTACGCAAGCTCTCACCTGTTTTTCACAGAGAACCTGCTGAGGCCTCCCTGTGTATCCCTTACTCTTGGGTATTGTTGCTATAATCCTGGTGGTCATATCTTTGTCTGAACATGTGGAGAGTTCAGACTTATGATATTCATTCATGTACAGAGAAGGGCAGAGCTTTTTAAGGTTTTCTTTAAACTACTGCTGCTGAGCAACTGTGAGTAAAACTGGGTCCAGGCCTATGCAAAGTAGTTCAATCCACTCCAGAGATGGTGATGATAGTTAAGACAGAGACACAGAAATTAGATGTTGCTTTTAAGCAAAATCAAACGCAGAATTGTCTAACCAGCAGTTACTTTGCTTCACAAGAAGTCTAAAACTTAAATCATAACTCTTAGCAGAAGATCTGGCAGGCAGAGGCTGAGTTCTGTGGCCAGTAAGAAGGCTGATCCCAGCTCCTCTCTAAATCCGCAAGCACAAAGACTAAGAATATTGGAAATCTTACTGTTTTGTCCCTGAAGGTGCCTGGGGATGGAAGGGGACTCCAAGCCAATCAGGAGGAGAATAAGTGTTCCTTGGGACACCTAAGTTTTCTCAGGCACACAGAGGAATGTGACTGTGAGCATTAGCACTTGCTAGCTGTCCAGGGAGGTGGGACAAATGGTGTGAATGGAAGAGATCTCCTCATGGTTTTACCTGTTAGATGATGGGCGTGGGGACATGAGGGGTAGATCTCCTGTAGATTTGAGGGAAATGTTTCTGACAGCCCTTTCTCTCTTCCAGATAATCATATTGAGACTTTCTGGGTACTGATAGGACATGATGGCTGGGGATTGTGGGAGTTGTAGCTGGAGGCCAAAGAGCTGGAGAGTAGCTGGCTTAGAAGGAAAGTACAAGTCCAGAAGGACCTGGGCTTTTATGGGAAGGGGTTCTGGCCCTAAGGCTGGATCCAAATCTGACTTCCATGACAGGAAAGGCTCCATTCATAGAAGGTCCTTTCACCCAATTGTTGGGGTTCCCCCCACTACTGCTCACCCCATTTCAGCAGGGTCTCCTGACTCTCTGTATAGCATTTTCAAGGGGTTGGAGGGGTTTCCTGGGAGGGAGGGGGTGGAGATGTCCACTCCCATCAGAGTAGTTGATTCAGTATGAATCTAAATCCAACCCACAAGGAGCTGCAGAGGAAAATGGGCAAAGTCATTTAAGTGAGCAGGCGATGTTTGACAGGCAAAGGGTGATAGAATTGGAGGGAGTTATAATCACAGCCTGGATGCAATGGAAAATAAAGGCAGAGAGAGGGTAGGCAAAGCCTGCAGAAATGTTTAAAATTCAGGCTATAATACAGAGTTTGAACTGGATGCAGAAAAGGACAGGAAGCCAATGTAGAAGCTGAAAGAGGGATGCTACATGCTCTGTAAGGCAGGGAAACTAAATGATTTTGGCAGTGAGTTCTGGAAAGAGGAGAGGATACTGAGGTGAGACAAGGAAAGGCTGGAGAGAAGGATGTTGCAGGAGAGAAAATGCAAGTTCCAAGCAGTTTTAGCTGAGGGGATGGAGCGGAAGGGGTAGATTCTTGCAACGCTGGCAGAAGCAGCATGATTTGGTAACAGAGAGAGCTTTCAGAGGAAGGGCTTTTCCTCTTTAATGACATGGGTGATTTTTGTTTGTTTGTTTGTTGTTTGTTTTTTGAAAGAAAAAAGATGGAAGAAGCATTGGGGGGGGAAGGAGTGGAAAATACAAGTGGAAAACATCACTGTGAACTCACTGGAAAATGATGTGAATGAGACAGGGCACTTGCATGATGAAAGCATCTGGAATCATGCAGAGTGATTATGGGAAGGAAAGGAGAACATAAAGATAAAGCCATGGCTTTGTGCCTGACCATTGGGGGTAAAGGATCATGTTACTGACAAGGAACAATTCAGGAGATGATGATCACTAATTGCTTTACTGGGCATCACCTTGATACAAGTTCCGCCCCCCAACACAAACACACACACACAATGCAACAGAACACAACACACACACACACACACACACACACACACACACACACCTTTTGGAAAAATAGCTGATAAACTTTTAACTAAAATAGAATAAAATCACTCTTGCTAAATCCAGGATGATAATCTTTAATTCAGAGCCACACAGGGAGCTATTTTAACGAGACAATTTTGTTAACAGAGGGAAGGGATTAACACTAAATGAAAGAGCAGCTGCCAGTTCTTTGCTAGCAGGACTGCAAGTTACATGCCTAGATCAATCTTTTCTACTACACAACGGTTTAGACAACAGCCCAAAGAGTGTATACATGATCAAGAATTAAAGATTTATTAGTAGCTACTGCGATGAGTGGGAGACGTTTTCGGAACAGAACAAAACACTGAAATGCTCCCACTTTTATTCTATATTGTTTTGGACAAAAAAAGTGTGTCTTTTTTTTTTTTTTTTTGGCGCCTTACAGAATATACAGAACCTGCCACAATTATTTGATGATTGCCTACTCCTGGATTAGACTCTGCTAGGTGCCATGTAGGCTTCAATTTGCACGTAGGGCTGCCACTCTGCCTGCTGGCATTGACCCCCCCCCCCCCAGTTTTGAGAATATAAAATCCAGCTGTGATTTGCATCTGTTTTCATCCTGAGGCAAAACACACAGGTTCCTTACTCAGTGGAAAGCAGAAGTAAAAAGAAACTAGGCAGTTGTATGTTAACAAGGCTGGAGATGTGGTGTACTAGGTAAAAAAAAGCCAATACAAATCAAACTAGGTAACATTGCCTAGTAGTTGGAGGGAAGAAAACTCCCTTCATCCACCAGTATCAAAATCCTGCTCCTTCATGGCTAAATTTGGTATTCTTCAAGAAACGCAAAAGCAAAGGAAGCTGTTTTGGTCCATCCGAAAAAATGAACAATCAGGCAGTATTTAGGAAGAACCAAAGTGTTGTGACGCAAGCTCACCCCAGGCTTCTGCTCACGAACTTTAGGCAAACTGACACACTCCAAAAACTGTGAGACTTCTTTTATTGTAAAATCACACGGAATTCAAGCACAACGGTTTCATTTCTGCATACACACACTTGAAGCTGAAGACGGACCAGATAGCTTTCAGGTACAACGGCTTAATGCGAACAGCAAATCACTCAGGGGGAGACATTTAGAGTTAGCCCCTGTCCCATGCGAACAGTCAGGAGTGGCCACACACACCGACTCATCAGGAACACGAGCAAAAACTCAAAGGAGAAACCCCAGCACAGAAGTGCATGAAGTCTGACAGTAGACAAGATAATCTTGAACCAAATCAAACTCAGCCTGCCAGGGACACTGAGCTGATCACGTAAGCAAGATGTCAGGGGATGAATCTCTTCAACCTAGGAAACCTTCCCTGCTCGTAACTTTGGCTCTGAGGAAGGTTCTCTTGCAGGTCACACACACACACAATTCCAGAACAGCAACGATCAGCCTCAGAGTTACCCTGTGCCCGTACTTTGGCTCCATGCAGGGAAAAACAGGCTATAGAACATGAATCCAGAACAATAATCTGCAAGTCCAAATCTATGAAAAGCCACAGAGCACTTTTCATGGCATAGTTGTTAGAAATTCCAAGTCCAAATAGCAACAGAACATGTACAGAGTGCATCCAACATCTCCAAACCAGATAGAACCCCAAACACGAATTTCTTGGCAAGCGTAGAACAGATGAACAGGCAAACAGATGATTCCTAGCAAAGGGCCTCCCCTTTGCCCGTTCCTCTTATAGCCTGGAGGCTGGCTATTCTAAGCCACTTGACAGACAGGACCTTAGACCTGTAACCCAAACTCATGTGCCAACAGGGTGGCATGGTTCAACCTCCTCCTGATGACAACACTATGTGAGAGACAGCTTACAAGATCGCCCCCACCTTTTGTAAACATACCTTAGTTCTCAAGGAAACTCAAGGCCTCGGCTAGCAGCTACAGATAAGCACAGAACAGAGACAGACTTTCTTACAACAATTGCCAAGCTATCAACTCACAATTCACTAGGCCAGCCTAGTGAATTGTTCATGAAGCACCTGACATCCGACACAAAGTATCACAAAATAGCGAGCAAGCTTTCGAATTCTCAAGAACTCTTCATCAGATCAGGCTGGATGTTAAACAAAGAGAATTTTGTGCAGGTGAAATAGAAATGGTTTATTTCGTTCAGATGGCAAACAGAATTTGCTTCCAGGCTATGCTTTTTATCACAGATTGGTCCTGCCTCATTCACAAAATTGTGTGGGTGTGAGTGTGTCCAGATGATGTTGCCTTCCATTTGTAATTTTCCCATGTTTCCCCACTGCTTCTTCTGTCTTTTTTCTTACTGCAGAAAATCCATTAAGGAAAAAAAGGTAGAATTGCTGCACGTTGCCTTCTGAGCGGTAGCATTAGTAGCTGTCTGTTTGGAAGCACCCAGGAAATCCCTCATCTGTTGCACTCATGTCCTGCTTGCAGGTTTCCTGTGGGCAGCTAGTCGGCCTCTGTGTGGACTGGATGAACCTTGGTCTGATCCAGCATGGCTCTTCTTATGTTCTTACCTGGCTCCTTGTGTGGGACAGGTTTCCCACACAGGAAAATGAACATACTTACATGTGGGAGAGCTACTTGCTGGCTGGTTTCGGACAACACATTCGGCAACGGGGGGGGGGGGGGGAAGCAGCTGTCAGTTGTGTTGCTTATTGTGTCGTGTGGAGGGTTACATGCCACTCACACACAACTGACGGTACGCTATCCCGCCCAAATAAGCAACTGAGAGAAACAACGGGCTTCCAAGTTGTTTAGCTGGAAGCCCGTTGTTTAAAGTGTCATCTGAAACCAACCCCCCCCTCTCAGTGCACTATTCCGTGTGGGAATAGAGTTCTGCCAGCCGGAGCAGCCGAAACCCCCGGCTGCTCTGATACAGCCAGCAGACCTTGCGGTGCATGCTGGGATTCGGCTGGAAGACTGTGAGAGGGAGGAGACGTAGCAACCAAGATGGACGCCGGAACTTTCAGCTGCTCAAGGAACGGAGGGGAGCAGCAACATGTCGTGTGGGGAGTACCTCCTACTTAGTGTACTATGAGTACCCTGTTAACCCCTCCGTTGCCTAATATGTCGTGCGAAACCAGCCACAGTGTGTGTGTAGGACTAGGGCTTCAGAAGAGGTGGAGCCACTCAAGCTAACTTGACTAGGGTGACCAGATAAAATCCAGGTCAAGGCTCATGTAACTTTAACAGTTGTAGAAAAAAGGAAATTTCAGCCAGAGTCATTTGTATGCAATTAGTTCCTGGTGAAAGTCCTTCTCCATCACAACAGTTAAAGTTGCAGGGGCCCTGCCTTCTTTTGTATATGGTTACTCTAGTATAGTGCCTGCACCTTTAACTATTGTGATGAAGAGGGAATTTCACCAGGAACTAATTGCATACAAATGACACTGGCTGAAATTCCCTTTTCTCTACAACTGTTAAAGTTACATGAGCCCTGACCTGGATTTTATCTGGTCACCCTAAAGTTGACCAAACGTAAGAAATCCAGCCAATATTGGTCATTTCTGTCACAGGAGGTTAGAATGGGGCTGTAGGTTGGCAAGTGGCTAGAGAAGCGGATCAACTTGGAGGTGGGCAGGGAAGCAGATCGTCAGGGAGATCGTAGAACGGACACACTCACCAGTACTTTGAGCAAGACTAGAAAGCCACAGAGAGGCCTAGGCCTGGCTGTACCCATGGCAAAGGCCCAAGCCTCTCCTGGAAACCTGCCTAGCCAGGTCAAGTGGGGAGGAACCAACGGGCTAAAGCAGCTTTCCCCAACCTGGTGGCTTCCAGATGTGTTGGACTACAACTCCCATCATCCTGCTACCTGAAGGGACCCAGTCAGAGAAGGCTGGAGTTTATTTGATCAGCTGGGATCTGGTGACACACAACTTGCTTCAGAAGCTAGTGCAGGATAAACTGAATGCAGAATGAATTAATCCAGCATTTGGCAAGCAGTGAGGCATAGCTGAGATTTGGGGGTGCAGCCCAGGCTGTGATCCTTGGTGTGGGAATAGGGGTGTTCTGAATATCCATGAGTATCCCTCTTCTCTTTTGTGAAATATTGGGAGGGTATGCAAATATACCATGCTGTCGTCATAGTAACTGGGCTTTAAAAGAGAGAGAGAGAGACTGCATTGCCCCCAATGTTGGAGATACTTTTTGAGAGTGACAGCGGTTCATATTCAGAAGAAATGATTCTCCTTGAAATCTGATTAAAATCGCAAGAGAGGAAATGAGACAGACACTGGCCTCCTTTTGCCCTGATGTAGATCTGGGAGTAACTGAGAATGTAGTCAGTGGATTTGGGGGCATTACATCAGAATGGGAGAATGCAGAATTCAGCCCTAAGTATTCACTTAGAGAAAAGAAAAGGAAAAATCAATGTCATCTTAAATTACATAAAGGCAAGGAAAGTACTCCAGCCGATCTATGGAGCTTTGTTCTGTTTCATTTTGTTTCTTAACGCTTCCTCTCAATCACTCCTCCGTCTCCCCAGATCTCATTCTTCTATGTTCTGCTTTTCTGCTCTACATAAAAAGTCAGAGTAGAGAGGGCACGTGTCCTACTTTGCAGAGGGCCGTCCTCTATTTGAAGGCTTCCTGAATCTGAAGGGCTGTCTAGTGGATGTCTGGTATCAAGAAAAAGAACCCTAAGAAGGGAGGGTAGCAGGAGGAGCCTTCAAGTTGCCCATCCACAGTTAGTACCTGGACAGCAGACTGAGCAAACATGCAGATCTCCTAGTCACAATCTTCTCCATTATAGTAAGTTGTGTTGCCTTTTGATGTACTTATTGTCATCATTTCCAAATTGGCATCTAGACAAATACATCAGCATATACACATTTTATACAAATCTGGGGTCTCTTTTTTCCTCTGTTTTAGTGGCGAGTTCACACTAGGCCAGAGGCCACTGGATCACAGGTGTCAGGCACTGGAGTTTGTACTTACAGGCCATACACTTGCAACTGTTCAGAAACCTGGGAAAGGGGAAGTACTGGAAATTTCGCTGCTGCTGTTGCAGAATCCTCAGGCCCCGATAGGCCACCAGCACGCCCCGCCCCCTATAATTATTCTGAGGCGTGGCGGGGGTGTAGGATGTCATGGTCAACAAAGGAGACAAAAGAGGATACTGATTTTCATAATATTTGCATATGCTAATTCATATGGTAGATGCAAATGTAGAGATAATTATTATAATTTAAATAGAAATACAATGCATCTGACCATAATGAGGAAGACTATGGCCAGGTGACTTGGGTGTCGGCTCAGTCAGCTGTTTCCCAGGTGTGCTTGCTTGTTTACAATGTTGTTACCCCACTCTTTAGCCAAAAAGGCTCCCAGGGCGACGTACTAAGATTAATGATAAAACAGTCCCGGCTTTCAGGCAGGGAAGAGGAAAAAAGCAAAACTCAGACACAGTGGAGGCTGGTGATTCCAATGTCAGTGGAGCAGTGAATATGCTCCAAGTTTCAGTCAGAACCAGTCAGAACTCTAAAGGGGTTTGCACTTTGGACTGCTCCTTTAGAGTTCTGACTGAACTCCGGAGTTGCTGTCTGCCCCCCAAACAAGCCATGCCATCTGGGTGCAGATGATATAGCAAGCGCGCCAGTGAGGTTAAACCGGCCAGCATATGACTGGCAGGTGTGTTGGGGTTAACAAGCCCCCATGGCTTATTAACCACTCCATGATCATGTGAACCGAGTCAGTGTGTTAACTGTTGATAGGGCCTTCTTATGGTTCTTTATCTTTAAATCAAATTTGGACAGAACAACCTTTCAAACAGAGGACACCAAATCAAGAGCTGTCTTCTGTAAAGTAGGACACATGGCCACACTAAAGGGACTCTTCCTTGTTAGGTTGCTCTAACGAAGAGGGTTTCAAATGTCCTGCCTTCATGAAACCCTTTCCACACTGACTCATCCTCTGAGGAACCCCACTGTGTTGCGGAGGATTCTGGGAACAAGTTATAGGCCAGGCACTGCGATTATGGGGAGTTCTGGTCAGCCTTTTGGGCCTCCTTGTTGCCCAGCTTGAACTGTCACCTTGAACGCACTGGCTGTTGCCTGGAGCTACGCACTGCAGGAGACGATTGGGGTGGGGGCTACTTTCTGTCTTCTAGGGAAGTTTGTCTGTCGCTACTGATCTTCTCATTGCAGTATTCCTGACCAGCAGTTCCGAGGAGCCCCCGAGTCCCCAGAACACAGTGTGAAGGGATCGCTGCTGCAAAGAAGCAGCAGGAGAAAAAGAGCAAGGGAGCTGCACTCCCTTTTATCATGCCTCCAACGTAACGTTCAAAAAGGAACCTGCATGAATTGTGCCAGCTTCAGATGTGGGGGCATCTGCTGTATTCCTGCCATGCAAGCTCCTCTTTGAACGTCACGTCAAACGTGCAGGAAAAGAAAACTCTAGTGTATGCACTTTCTCTCTTGCTGCTTCTGTATGAAACTGCCTCATGCTGAATCAGACCACCCCTGGTCCATCTAGCCTGGTGGTGTTTCTTCTGGCAGTATGGGTTTCCAAAGCCTTAGGCTTGGGTCTTTCCCTGTCCTGCTCTTGCTGTCTGAGATCTTTTTGGCTAGAGAGGGAAGGGCAGAGGTAAGCAACTGGGTGTCCCTGGATGTTTTAGATTACAATTCCCATAATCCCCATTGTTAGCCATGCTGGATGGGGTTTATGGGGGTTCTAATCCAAAACAGCTGGAGAGAACCAGGGACAGTGCAAAGGTTTGAAACTGGAGGCTTTACGCATGCAAAGCATCTGCTCTACCACTGAGCGGTGGTCCATCTTCTACAGCTGCAGTCAGTCTTAACCCTGGACATTTCGTTGGTGGCTAGGACTTCCTGCCTCATTGACAGGCTAATCTCTCTTCCCCAACCCTCAGGTTTGGTCCCTCTTCCCCATCCCAAACCCCCATTACCCAGCGTGAGGCAACTGGATGTCCTCCAGATGCTTTGAATATCAATACCCATCATCCATGACTATTGGCCATGCTGGCAGGGGCTTGTGGGAGTTGTAGTCCAAAACTACTCCTGATCTATACGTTTCCATGTAGGAAGTGTCTTGGTTCACTGATGTGACTCATCTTAAGCTTTCTGCATGCATACATTGATGTGTGGCACCGTTGTTGTTGTTTTTTGCTTTTGACATGCAGTGGCCAGCCTCAGATTACGCTTTCTCCTCTGCATGTTCTCAGAGGTGCTCTGGTCTTTATTCCTCTACATTTAGTAAGATGCCCAGCAACAAGAAAAAATTCTGAGTGAAGATACTTAGTATAAGGAATAAATAAATAAAATCTAGCTCAGATTAACCTCTAGATGTGCACACTTTTAAAAAATGCTGAGTTTTGGATTTCCCAAGGATCAACAAAAATGATGCTGAGAATTTTAAAAATTATAATCGGAAGCATCAGTTCTTTTTATGGTAAAAATCTTATGAAGAATTATGGTCTTCGACCTTAGCATGGACAAAGAGCCCTGCTACTCCAGAGAAAATCCGACCACTGTTTCTGGATTGTGTGCAGAGTTCAAAAGGCCACACACCGCAGGGCATGTTCAGTCTCTCTTCACCCTTGGGAGGTTTCCATGGCAGAAGCACTTCACAGGGGTGGACGCTGTTGGAATGTGCAGCAGGCACTCTTGTGTTATGCAATATGTCGATATTCTAGTCTTTTCAGGCTTCTTAGGGAGTGTGGAAAAGTTCCATTTATCAACTTAGTTTACAAAATCGCTATGTGTCATTCTATGGTAAATAATCCTGTGTTCAATGATAGCTGGAAAATTAATTCTTCAGAGAGAGAGAGGGAGAGAGTCTGTTTTTATAATCTTCTTGTTGATTTGATTTGTAAAGAGATTGAGTGCAGGAATACGGGAGGTGCTGGGTAACAAGGAGGCATCCCCTAATTCACCGTGGCGCGTATCTGGGGAATTAACCAGTTACACTGCCTGCCAGCAGAAAATCACCAACTTCATCAGTATGTTAGAGCTGATTCATTTATGCATTCCTATTTCATTAGTGCCCAGGTTCCAATTAAGCTCTGCACATGCTTGGAAACCCTTATCTATACTATATTTTAAAATATCCGGGGATTTGGAAACAACATATGGGGCTGAGCACATGGCACAGGTTTATGTCCAGTTTTTCACTTTGCACATGCTCAGAAGCTTATTTGCCAATATTTCTGGAGCTGAGACACATAATCTTTGTGTCTTGAGAGTCCCCCCACGCCCCAGGTGTTACTTCCATATGCAGCGTCCCCAGAATTTCATCTCGTAGCCACTTAAGGCACCTTTGAATTAAAAGAGAAGAAGGGATTACATGGAAAAAGAAGTCCACAATTTTGCAGGCACTTTTTAATTAAGCCAGAATTTCTCCTATGGCAGTGTCTACAGAGCCATAAAAAGCTTTGGAGGTTGATTAAACAAGCGGAGCACTCTCACCACACAGTCCCTCCAAAATAATAAAGAGATGAACTAGAACAGCAAAATCTTACACAGAGGAACAGCAGACAGTAACAAACGATTTGCAACCCTTTATTTGTTAATTTGACAATGCAGAGAAATTTCTCTGCTGGAAACCTCAGCACATGGCAGGGTGTAGAGTAGACGCATGAGTTCATTTAGAAACGGAGCTAAGACGATCACTCCTCATTCTCTGACTCCATATTCCCTGCGCTTTAGTCTGCTTTCTCCCTGAAAGCTCGGTTGTGGGTTAACAATGGGGGAAACAAATCAGCGCACTTAAATCTCTTAGGCTGTAGGTCACGTAAAGTAGAAAAATGGCTCTTTCCCTGGGCTTAGTCATTGAGAGGTGACAAGGGTCATTCATGGGCAATTTGACAGTTTGTGCATAATCTCATCCTGGCACCAGAGAGGGTGTGAAAATTTTTGCCTGGCAGAACTGATAAGACATTTCTGGAGAGAAGTTTTATGGGCAACTGAGGCTGCGTTGGGGGTGGCACTGCCTTCCTCTGTACTTGCTTCTGTTCCCCTTTAATGCTCACACAAACCATAGGCTTAAAATGCATTATAGCTACAAAGCCATTGCTCTTTCCTCCATATGAAAGGGTCAGTGCAATGCTATGGTTCTGCTGGGCTGGTGGCCGCTTATGCTGGCATAACATCAATAATGTAGTCATAACTCTATGCTTATAAACAGGAAACGAAGGTACTTTAAATGAGATAAGGCATCTAGAAGCAGCAGACAAGGAGGATAGGGTGGTCATTTACCCATGGCAAAAAAAGAGGAACTGCATCACCAAAAAGATGACCAAAGGGTACACAGATTTGCATGTACTAATTTTTATACATACATGCAGTTTTAGAAATAATGACAGTAATTTAAGTAGAAATAGAATCCATCTCATGAGATGGATGGTGACCGCGGGCCTGCTTGGCTTTCTGTCAAGGTGCTACCTGTTGATAGGCAACTTCATGGCTTCTACTGCTCCCACTTCTTAGAGTAATTTGTCTTTAAACTGGACTTGGACCAGACAATCCTTCAAATAAAGGATGCCTTCAGATAGAGGACTGTGTAAGGTCAGACTTGTGACTTCCCTAATCAAGAAACTGCCATTCCACTGACAGCTACTTTCACTAGCTGGGCTGGGATTCTCTTCCACTCTCACCGAGCCCATTGGCACCAACGGGCCTGTGAGGAAGAACAGTAGGAACATCTGCTCTGCTGTGTGTGTGTGTGTGTGTGTGGTTCCATCTGGGGCCCCTGAACCTTACCTGCAGTGCCAGGAGTGAAGCGGCAATTTTCAGATAGGCCCCAGAAAGCTGAGGCCTCACTCTATAACAAGACCAACCCCACCCTACCCCCTCTGCATTTCAACCATTTTGAGGAAGGTCAGCTCACCAGGCTATTTCTAGGAGGCAAGAGCCAAAAAGAAAAGGAACCCCAGAAAGGAAGCCACAAAACGCCAAAGGCATTTAATAAAAATTAATTATACCACCAAAACGCGTTTCGGACTGCAATGTCCTTCTTCAGGGTAGTTTGATGCCGAGATACAACACTTCTCTTATGAGTAAACGACTTGGCATTGAACTACCCTGAAGAAGGACATTGCAGTCCGAAACGTGTTGGTGGTATGATTAATTTTTTATTAAACCTTATCTCCGTTTCCACCCCTTTGCCTTTGGCTTTTTGTGGCTTTATTTCTAGGAGGCCCCAGGAGGTCTGGTTTTTTTTAGCAGCCATCACAGATAGTCCTTATAAGAACCATATAACATTAACAATCAGTGCCTGGGGTTCTCTCCCCCCCCCTCCTTTCCTATTGGTGTTTTGCTTTGTAGATTGCCTTGTCTTATTTCTGTTGATATGTAAGCAACTGTAGGAGCCTTTCCAGCTGAAGAGCAGGATATAAATGCTTTAAATAAACAAACAACACCTGCATATACTCTCTGCTGGACCTCCAGTTTAAATCGGGCACTAGTTTTATGAAGCATTGGAGGGGCCTGAGCAGTGCGTCGAATGGAAAATATATTTGAACTAATTAGTCAAGCAATATCATATAACATTAACATAGAGAAAAAAGTTGATACATAATTATGCATGGTTAGTATTTGGCACCAGGCTTGATTTGATGCTTTGACTCTTTCTTGGGACTAGAGAGATGTGGCAGTACCCCAGAATTATGGGCTTTGGAGGAAAGGTGCTGCATATTATTTAAAACCCTATCTAGATAGATAATACCCATAGAGCTTTGTAGAGAGATATCATGTGAAGCATTGAAAACGGTGAAGCTAGAACATCCCCCCTCACTCCGAATTCAATATCTAAGGATAGATTTAAACAGACTCATGCAAGAGGCAGTTTCAGTGCTTTGCAAACAGAACTAATACTTCTATTCGTGGGTGAGATTTTAAAAGTAATCCCTGGTTGTGCCCCAGTATTGAAAATGGGAGAGAAAGTCCGTCTGTGTGGAAGACACTGATTGGCCTACGCCCTGTTGACATCACAAACCCATTTTTCTTCCCCATTTCCAAGGTAGTTTTGCAATGTTTTAAAAAATGTTGGGTGTTCATTTTAAAAAAATAAACAGAAAGATGGACATATAAATGTCTCTCTGTGTGTGCATGCATGCGTATGTATGTTTATGTGTATGTATGGAGAGTGAGCGAGCAAGAGACCAGGTTTGCTTATGCCAGTCACATGCCGGTGTGTGTGTGCTGCATAATTACCCTCACCTGCGCAGCTTGAGATGCCATGTGACACAGCAAGCTATCCAGAACCCATGGGGTGTTTTAGGGTTTCTGGCATACAACCAGCATGCACGTGGCTTATTTCCCCCTCCATGATCGTATGAACTGGCTCATATTATACTTTTGGAGGAGATTTGGGCAAATTTCCACTTGCTTTTATGCGCACATGCACAAGTTGAACGAAATTCTCATTCATGTCTAAAAAAACTCTGATTCTATCAATGAGCGGACAACAGAACGAATGATGCCTGACAATCGCAGATGGAATGGATTTAACAAAATGTGTATGCTCCTCTCTCCCTCTCCCTCTGTATACAAGTATATTTTTACGCTGCCCTTCAGGAACGTCAGCCTTGTTAAATAAGCCCAAAAGAGCTACTAGCGTGCGACATGGGCATGAATGCTACTAGTCTCTTAGCAGACTAGTTTTTTTTAAAAAACACGCCGATGCATACAAACTGGAAAACATCCACCACAGATCCACACAGAAAGAACGTGCCTCAAGATGCTGGAATGTCCAATGTGGTTTGGGGCTGATAGTTTTATGCCATGTGCTCAGTGGATTGGCATTATTAGTCCAAAAGGCAGTTGGGGTGGAGCAAGGCATGGGGCTGTTAGGCTGGAGAGCAAGAAGAGGTGAAGCAGGGAGGAAGGAAGCATCCAGCAGAGGAAGATGCTTGTTCTAGGGCCAATCAGTGTTGCATGGAGGAGGAGGAGGAGGAGGAGGACGTAGTGCAGGTAGAATTGGCGAAAACAGTGACCAACCATGAACTTGGGGTGGGGGGAGCAAAGGAAGGGGCTAATGAAGCTACTAGGGCCCCAATTCAGTCATGGTTGTGGTAGCCCAGGAGACAGGGCTGCAGCCCTTCCCCTAGATGGAACCTGGTTTGAGATTTTCTGAAGCCAACAATCCTGACATTTATGGTTTGTTTGCTTTTAACTCTGTGGAATCCAGAATAAACACCCACCTGGCAGCCAACAGCATTTATTGTCATCATCTTTTGCAAAGTATAAAGTGCCTGGATTGTGGAAAGCAATGGGACTGGAGGGAGAGGCGGATAAAAAATTATTATTATTATTATTATTATTATTATTCAGCTTCGGCCAGTAAAATCCTGACTGGTTGGCAGCCCTACACCAAGGCTTCAAGGATCAAAGGCATGAAGGGTTGCCAGTTCTTCCAACAATAGGTGTGTGAATGGATTATTTATGTGTTGGTATAACCACTAGCTCTCCACCTCCATTTTTTTCAGTTCATGGTCATGCATTAAAAACAAACATACCGGCAGAAAAAAAGGGAGGGGGAAAAACAGAAAAGGAAAGGAAAACATAAATTCCCTGTAGAACGGATAATGTTCTTTTAGTGCTCCGGGCTGACTGCTTTAAGAATAGTAAATGAAACAGGAGAGTTTTTTTCTTGCTGCCATTTTGACAACACACACAAAAGAGAGGAGGGAGGGGAACCTAGCTCCACATACAAAGAAAGTGAAAATATTTTCTAATAAAGTCAGGGCTTTGGGGGAGCCAAAACAGCCCCCTGACAGACTGCAGCGGTGTATGCTTGCTATCCAATTACCTTTCTGACCAAAATGGCATTATTATAGGGCTCTCTGAGTAGTGCCGTTAGAAGGAAAGCGACAGTGGAACCTTCAATCTCATCTCAATCACCTGGTGCTTTGTAGTTCCTTCTTCACAGAGTGATCAGAATCGGAAATATTTGGCCCCAAAAGCTGAACTGGGACATTGGAGGCTAGCAGGTTCAATTTCATCCCAATCTTTTCTTCAAAGGATGGTAAAGACCTTTCTCTTTCAGAAACCTTGTGGGTTATAGCTGGTCTTTTAGATTTTATCACTTTGGGATTTTACTGTGTCTTTTTATGATTTTACTGGCATTTATTGCAGTGCCTTTTTATTTTATTTTATTAAAAGCTGCTGTGGAGGTCCTGTGAAATGAAAAAGTGGGAATATAGTGACGATCATAACAACAACACAACAACAATTAAGTGCTCAGCTGCTAAAACTCCAAATTTAACGCCCAAAGGATCAAAATTCTGCCACAATAATACATTGTAAAATAAATCACATTTGCCTATATGGTTTTTATTTCAAATAGTGTATTTTGCTCCTCCAAATCTGAAGTATGGAAGCAAGGAAAGGTGAAGAAAAGGCAGGGATGTTTGGGGTAAAACTGGGCGTTGCTTGCAGGATGGGGCAAGGGAATAATTGCAAGCATTCAAATGGGTATTATAGGTTCATTTATTTCAGGTTGCTTTTCCTTAAAAAGATACTGTAATCCTATTGGTTTTAACTGGTTTTAAACGCTTAGCTGGTTTTAAATGGCAGTGTTCTGGTCTCATACTGTATTTTTACTGCTCTGGTTGGGTTTATGGTTGGTATATCCCAATGTTTTATGATTTAACCAACATATTTGAGTATGGTTCCTTGATTATAGCTGTAATTTAATTTTTGATGGAAGCTGCCTTGTGAGAGCACTTGCCCTAAAAGGTAGCCTATACATATTTCAAAGGAATGATAGAGCCATTCAAAGTAAGAATATAAGAGCATAAAGAGAAGCTGTGCTAGATCAGATGAAAAGCCCATCTAGTGCGGCATTCTGTTCTGAGAATGGCAGACCAGATGGCTATGAGAAGCCCACAAGGAGGACCTGAATGCAATAGTACCTGCCTGTCGTGTTCCCCAGCAACTGGTATACAGAAGCATACTGCCTCTGATACTGGAGGTGATACATAGCCATCATCAGTGGTAGCCACTGATTAGGCTGACCATATGAAAAGGAGGACAGGGCTTATGTAACTTTAACAGTTGCAGAGAAAAGGGAATTTCAGCCAGTGTCATTTGTATGCAATTGGTTCCTGGTGAAATTCCCTCTTCATCAAAACAGTTAAAGTTGCAGGGGGCCTGCCTTCTTTTGTATATGGTCACTCTAGTATAGTGCCTGCAACTAACTGTTGTGATGAAGAGGGAATTTCACGAGGAACTAATTGCATACAAAGGACACTGGCTGAAATTCCCTTTTCTCTACAACTGTTAAAGTTACATGAGCCCTGTCCTCCTTTTCATATGGTCAGCCTACCACTGATAGCCTTATCCTCCTTATACGGTTTGGGACCAGGCTACCTACCTGAAAGACTGCCTTCTTCCATATGAACTTACCCAGGTCTTTGAGAGAAGCCCGTCTTTTGAGACTGCTGCCTTCAGAAGCACATTTGGTGACGATGTGAAACAGGGCCTTCTTAGTGGCTGCTCCCACTAGGGACAACCCGGGATAATGGAACCCAGGGATATCCCATTTTTTCCACGATCCCGGGGCCATCCCAAGGACCACGGCTGGTGTGCCGCATGCTCCCAGGCCTGAAACGGGCACGGAGCCACGCAGGGTGGCTCCATGCCCATGGGGGGGCAGCAATTTCGCCATCTTCAGGATGGCGGGGGGTGGGGCACGGGTTTGGCGGGGGGGTTGTACTTACTTTTTCGCCCCGTGCGGCTCCTTCTTAAAAAAAAATGGCGACCACAACGTCCCTCTTCCCTTCCAGGACATTGCACCGCCGTCTAGATGCCAGGGGGAGGATTGCAGAAGCAGGTAAGTCTGTGATCCTCCCCCTCCCTCCCCCTACACCCTTAGCTGTAGATGAGCCCTAGGTCTGTTGAGTCTCTGCTTGAAGTATGCAGGAGGAATGTGATCTTTGCACATTCCAATTTGATTTGGCCTGATCCACACCTCCCAGATTACTGTGTGAATCAGGTTACTTATCTCCTGGCTTTTGCACTTCACAAATGTTTCAACCCAGTGCTTGGGTAAAACGAAATGTAACTTTTTTAAAAAATAAAATGCATATTTTAAAGAGAAAATACATTTAAAATGTGTTTAAAATGCATTTTGTTATGCTTTTTAAAACTGCAAATATTGAAGGATAGGACAGACTCAAAAATGGTGTTTCAACTATGTGTTTTGAGAGAAAATGCCTTTAGATGTCTGGATTTTAAATATAACAAAGAGTTTTGTGGCACCTTAAGGTCTAACAAATTTATTATGGCACACATTTATGTGGACCACAGTCCACTTCATTAGATGCATGAAGTGTTATCCGAATTACATGAGGGGAGATTGTAAACAGTGAGGTCAGAAGGAAATAAAATGCAGGAACTACTGATTCTGACCTCATTATTTATAAACCAATGGGTATAACACCTGTAACTCAGGATAACACATCATGCATATGAAGTGGACTGTAATCCATGAAGTTTAAGCCATAGTAAATGTGTTCGTTTTTAAGGTGCCAAAAGACTGTTGCATTTGCTGCAACTGACTAACATAGCTACCCATCTGGAAAATATATATTTAAATACAATTTTTCATGTACATTCCACCCCCCTGCCCCTTGTTCTTCGTTGGCCTACAATGTAAATTTTACATGATTCTTTACCAGGGATCGTAAGCAAAAAAAAAAAAAAAGATGACAGATTCCTAAATTTTAATGGTGGAGAAAATGCCAATGGATATGGTGGGGGACCCTGCATACTCGGACCTAACATGGAGAGAAAAACTGCACTCCCACCTCTCTTTTGCAATGGAGATTAGGGATGTACAAGGATTTCATTTATGTCCGCAAATTATGCAAACATGCCGCATTTGCAACCCCGAACATGGATGCAAGCAGGTGTTCTCCCAAAATGTTTGTAAATTCTTAAACATGCATTCATATTTGGAAAATGCACATTTTTTTGAAAGTTGCATTTTTTAAAAAAGTGCACTTCTTAAAATGCACATTTTCACACTGTAATCTTGAGGGGAAAGAGTGCACTTTTGGAGCATTTTTCCTGTTCGTTTTGTGCAATACGAAAGGAGATTGCAAACAAATGCAGTGAAGGAGGCGAGATGAACATCAAGTTGATGCTTGGAGAACCTAGGTAAAAGCGAACACTGCTTGCTCGTCCATCCCTAATGGAAATCCTATCTGGCGGTACATACGTGGGTGATAGGAAAGCACTCTGCACAGGAATGGGTGAAACACTCTACACATACACAGAAGCACAGATCTTTATGGCTGCTTCTTAGATTCAGAGCCGAGAATTGGGAAGACATCTTCAACTTGAACCCTAGATATGACCATTGCAGTTTAAGCAGCGGAAATGCTGATCAGATTTAGTAGACTGCCCTTCCCTACAACCCCCCTTCCCTTTTTGAAAGAACACCCCCTGACTTCTTTCAAGCTTTCTAGCTGTGGCTGCAAGCAGCTTTGCTTTCTCCTGCAGGGCACCGTGTCCTCCAAGCCACCGCCTCTACCCCATCTATGTCCTGCACTTGGATAATGTTTAGGTAGTCCAGTAGGAAGTTAAGTGGCACCTGCCGTTACTGATTGTTCTGCTGCAATCTTTTCTCCAGGGACAAGCCCCGTGTGTCAGCTATGAAACTGCTGAAATAACAGCTTTTGCACACATTTTTCGTAAGCCTCGGGCACAATCACAGTATTTTCAGCAACCTACTTAAGAGTTTCTGCTTTGCAGAGTGAAAAGCCAACTTAACCCTCCCAGCTGATATGTGGGAATCACATGGGGGGAGAAGGAAATCAGAACAACTTGATCACAGAAGCTTAATGACATGGTCATGATCCAGATGTGCTCCTCTCTCCTCCCAAGGTATGTTATCTTGGGGATGTAAACTCCTTCTATGCAGACAAGGAATTCCCAAGCATTTCTCTTGCTGACTGACTTGGGTCATTCACATGACAGTGTGTTTATCTGTGGAACTGTCGACTCTATCCATTGGAGTTTACACTCTGGTATTCTTTTTATGATCTTGTCCATGGATTGAAAACTAGATGAACCAGGAATAGGTCTGGGAGAGAAATCTGTTCAGTTTGCAATTTAATGCTAATTTTCCTAGTTTCACTCTTTTGAACCAATATGCAAACTGCAATTCTAACGATCCTTTGAAATTTGAATTTTTCCAAATTTTGCACTGGTGTTCGCCAATAAAAAAAAATGTGTTAAAATGCATATAACAGAATCTAGTAATAATTAGAAGAAAGGGTACACACAAATGTATATATTAGTGAAAATTACATTAAAATGCATATTAGGAAAATTGCAAAAATGGTGCATATTAGGCAAAATTGCACACAGACATGCATGTATTAGGAGAAATGTACACAACATATGTGTGTAGATTGTCATGCAAATTTTAAATAAAAATTCTCAAAGATCTGAATTAAAGATTAGAAAAATGAGAAACCGAGAGAAGCTGAAATTGACAGATTCATCCTCCCCTGGACAGGAGCCTGTAAAATTGTTGTTGGCTTTCCTAGAGCTGACATCAACATCTGATTTGGGATGGGTGAAGGGAATGACCATAGTGCCAACGTTCATGCAAAATACCTCTGCCCAGAGGAGGGATGGGCAATCTGTGATTCTCCAGATATTCCAGCCTACAACTCCCATGATCCCTCACTATTGGCTAAGCTTGCTAGGGGTGATAGTTGTAAGCCAGAACATCTGGAGGGCCACAAGTTGCCCATCTGTAGAGGTGTTATTTTCCCACTTGGCATTATGATCACAATGGCAATCACAAACAGAAGCACTGTCTAGCAGGGGCAGCTAAAATTTGGGGAAACTCTAGCAAAGTGTCCCCTGATCTCCCCCCTTTTTTTTGTCAGTGAGCCCCCCTTTGCCTCCCCCATTCATGGGCTTACCTGGTAGGAGTCATCTGTCATTTTGATTTTCTAAAAATGCTCCAGGTTGGCGCTGTATCAAAGTAGGAAAACCAAAATGGTGGGTGCAGTCAAGGGACTAGGCAGATGAGTAGGCCAAAAGACAGCACTGGTGGCCCTGCCAGAGTGCCGGGACCCCAGCATTTGCCCAAGAATACCTGATTCTGTTGCCAGCCTTGCTGTCTAGAAATGCCCTTTATGTTTAAAGAGCCACACCACAACCTTTTTCTTTGATGCAACAGACTACCACCTCCTATTTTTTCTAGAACTGGGAGTTAAAACTGGGGGGGAAATAGATTCCTTGGGGTGCCAACCAAATCCAGGAACAACCAAATGGATTATGCAAGCCAGGTAATATCAAACACTTTCTTGAACTGCAGACAAGCATACTAGGATTCAATTATATAAAATAAAATGTTAGTTTGCATTCCAGCCTTGCTTCAGGCTAAAACATATGGATGTTAATTTTTATACAAGGGCAACTTATCACTGCACAAAGAAGGAAGTGTATTTAACATTTGCAGTAAGCTCTCCTCTAAGGAATTTTAATCCTTTTGGGCTGAATACTACTTTTTCAAAAGTCTCATAGGATTACATAAAAACCAAAAGGAGGAGAGCATCCACTCAGGGTAAAAAAAAGGAAGAGAAGCAGGTTCTCAGAATGCTAAGATACTTTATTGTTCACGCCCAACGCGTTTCGGCTTATGTTGTTTTTTTAAGGCCTTCTTCAGGGGGCTGTAAGATCAAGAATACATTACATTATGTTTATGGGGATAACACATAACTTATCAGTTTAGGGGGTTGGTTAGGCATATTGCCTCAAAAAGCCTGTGACCATATATAAGTTTGTTTTTTAAAAAAATAATTAATACAATACAAAGTCTCTTCATACATTAAAATTTCTATAAATCATATAAAAACATTTTAGGATGTAAAAACACTTTTAGCAAAAGTTCAATATATTGGTTCTTACTTGGTAAGAGATGTCTGCAGAAAACTCTTAGCAGGATGATAGTCTCCTATGATATTCACTGGCGACTGAAGAAATGCAATCATTGCATGGCCCTCTTTTTATTATTCTAAATCATCTTTTCTCATTGTTGCATCAGTTTTTGTCCTTTTTTTTGCTTTGCCAGGTGTTTCCATGTGGAAATGATAAGTACAAAGTCTCATAATACGTCATTATTGCTATCATTATTCTTGTTATGTGGGAGTCACCACAGGTAATTACTGAGTCAAAGGAGTGGCAAAAATTCGAGATCTGAGTTTAAACCTTATCAAAAGATGTTTTGCATATTGCCCCTCTGATGCAAAAAGTTCTTTTTCATATTCTGCCATATACAGATTGACTACCTCTGAAAAAGAACTTGATGTGGTTGAGATATATTGATGACGTATTTTCCATTTGGCGGGGTGATAGGGAAGATCTACAACAGTTTATAATGTGGGTAAATTCCAAGAATGATAATATTAAATTTGACATCCAGTTTAACGCTAGAGAAATTCATTTCCTAGATCTAAAAGTGAAGGAGGAGGGAGAACATCGTATCACCTCCATCTATAGAAAACCCACTGATGTCTCTAGATATCTTAGATATGATAGTTCCCACCCCCACGCTTTAAGAAATAATCTCCCATATGGACAATTTCTAAGACTCAAACATAACTGTTCCAAAACATCAGATTTCAGACAGGAATCACAGACACTGTTCATGCAGTTAAAAGAAAGAGGGTATCCTGATGTTGTAATTTCACAAGGCCTGAAAAAGGCTGAGGCTAAACCACGTTCAGAGCTTTTCTCAAAAAAGAATATAACAGCCCCAGAACGAATCAATTGTAGTCTAATATGACCATATAACAAATCACCTGCAAGGAAGCATAAGGAGACACTGGCACATTGTCCAACACATCCCAGGGTGCCAGGAAAAACCCATGGTTTCCTTTAAAAGAACCAGGAACTTTAGAGATCTTTTAATCAGGAGTGAATACAAAGAACACAGAAGAAGTTTACCCAATTCTTTCCAGGTGCTTCCATGCCTAAAGGACACCATCCCTGTGGACACTCTGCTGCTGCAAATACACCCTCAAAGTCACAGAATTAAAAAATCCATCTGATCAACAAAGATATTTCCTCAAATATTTTAGCACCTGTAACAGCCCTTTTGTCATCTATGCCATCCAGTGTAAATGCCCAAAGATATATATAGGCAAAACAATTAGACCTTTGAAAGAACGTCTAGGAGAGCACCTCAGTAACTTAAAGAACAACAGATCAGGTGCTCCTTTAGTAGATCATTTTTCGGCACAAAATCATTCTTTTGCAGATTTAAAGTTTTGGGCACTCGAAAAATTGGAAAGACAAGATAACAAATAGTTATTAAGAAAGGAAATAGAATGGATCCTAAAGTTTAAAACTCTAAACCCCAGTGGCTTAAACTCTGATCTTGAATTTTTGCCACTCCTGTGACTCAGTAATTACCTGCAGTGACTCCCACATAACAAGAATAACGATAGCAATAATGACGTATTGTGAGACCTTGTAATTATCATTTCCACATGGAAACACCTGGCAAAGCAAAAAAAGGACAAAAAATGATGCAACAATGAGAAAAGATGATTTAGAATAATAAAAAGAGGGCCCTGGAATGATTACATTTCCTCAGTCGCCAGTGAATATCATAGGAGACTTATCATCCTGCTAACAGTTTTCTGCAGACATCTCTTACCAAGTAAGAACCAATATATTGAACTTTTGCTAAAAGTGTTTTTACATCATAAAATGTTTTTATATGATTTATCGAAATTTTAATGTATAATGTGGACAGGCCCAAGAGCATTCATATTGTATTAATTATTTTTTTAAAAAAGAAACTTATATATGGTCACAGGCTTTTTGAGGCAATATGCCTAACTAACCCCCTAAAGGGCTAAGTTATGTGTTATCCCCATAAACATAATGTAATGTATTCTTGATCTTACAGCCCCCTGAAGAAAGCCTTAAAAAAACAACATAGGCCGAAATGCATTGGGCGTGAACAATTATGTATCTTAGCATTCTGAGAACCAGCTTCTCTTCCTTTTTTTTAACCTCATGAGATTACATGACATCATCACCTGTACCATCTTGTCAGATTACTTTTTTATGCTTTGCTCTTTTAAAAATAAAATAAAATTGGCAATTCTGATACCCTGAGTTATTCCTGCTCCAGATTTCAAGATTCAAAGTACCAGAATTAGCCTACCACTGAAACATTAGCAAAACATGCATGGACATGTATGAAATGCCACTTTTGGGCATCCATGAGGAATCTCAACTTTGGTAGGGTGACCAACTGTCAGGATTTCCCCGGATTTGTCCTGGTTTTTATTCTCTTCTGGGTGTCAGGGGGGATTTTCTGTAATTTTCTATAATGTCCTGGAAAGACACGCTTTCCCTTTGAAGGCTGCATTAGCATGGTGGGAGGGAATGACACACCTTCTGGAGGGGGGTCATTTCCCTCACACTGCTCCAATCAGGGCCTGAAAGGGGAAAGCGTGTCATTCCCAGACATTATAGAAAAGGCCCTGATTGGAGCAGTGGAGGGTGGGAATGACACATTTTCCCCTCCTCCACCCCATTTGGGGCCTTTAAGGTGGTGGAGGTGAATGACATGCATCCCAGAGGCCCCTGAAAGCTGCTTTCCCACCCCCACCCCACTGGGTGTCCTCTTTTTTCGTTTCCCAAATGTGGTCACCCTAAACTTTGGTATCTACATATGCATACAATCTATAGCACTCCTCCTCATAGAATGGCAATGCCTCCAGAATGAATTGGACTCAGTAATTACTGGGATAGCCAGGAAAAAAATTAGGTATATCCAAATCAAAACAAAATCGGTGGGGTTGTCCTACCCTGGAAGAAGTGATGCTGAGGTCTGAGTAAAACAGATCAACAAGTGATCATATGTTAAACCTGCAGAAGGAATTTTATTTCCAGTCCCATTTTGTGAACTCTAAGGTATAGATTTACTTGGAAAATTAGTCCACCTATTCTAATTTCAGATAGTTCTGTTTGTGCTGCTCTGCCTTCAATGCCGTTAATTGTTTACTACAGCTAAAGGCCCCAAATGGTTCTTTCACAAGTGATGTTTAGACAACCTTCCTCAAGCATTCATAGGGGAGCAAGTAGGCTGTGGCTTCTACTGTTCCTCCTTACATCATCAGCACCTAGTTGACCTAGCCAGCTTCTTCTTAGCAAGCCTCTGTGGTGTCTAATATGCACGAAACATCATTGGTTGTTGAATCAGGCTCAGTTTGAAATCTACAGAAATAATTCATAGGGAGGCTAAGACAACCTTCCATTGATTAGACTGAACAGAGTAGAGGTCCCCAATGCAGCATCCACAAGGGCCTCCAATGGTGTCTACAAAACTCTCCAATCTCTGCCCCCTTCAAACATTTTTAAATAAATAAAAACCTTGGAAATGTTAGGGCTGACTTCTTTTTTCTCTTTTTAACTTCTAGCCTTGCTCTTTACCTTGCTATAGCCTTGCTATTTCACAGTTTCCCTGCATTTAACTCACTTTTGACTAATCAGCAGCCTAGGCTGACCATATGAAAAGGAGGACAGGGCTCATGTACCTTTAACAGTTGTAGAGGAAAGGGAATTTCAGCCAGTGTCATTTGTATGCAATGAGTTCCTGGTGAAATTCCCTCTTCATCACAGCAGTTAAAGTTGCAGGGGCCCTGCCTTCTTTTGTATATGGTCACTCTAGTATAGTGCCTGCACCTTTAACTGTTGAGACGAAGAGGGAATATCACCAGGGACTAATTGCATACAAATGACACTGGCTGAAATTCCCTTTCCTCTACAACTGTTAAAGTTACAGGAGCCCTGTCCTCCTTTTCATATGGTCAGCCTACAGCAGCCATTTATGTGACAAGCCACATTCTCTGTGGGAGCCATTTTGTGGTGATGCCCACAGTTCTCAAATTCCCAGATTTGCCCACAGGACTAAAAAGGTTGGTGACCCCTGGCATAGAGCATTCCAGTTCTTCATTCCATTCATCTCTGACCGTCTGAACATTTACTTTACTACATTCCAAAATACTTTTATAAATAGCTGTTGTAGAGAACCAATTCCCCCAACAGTGTAGGAAGTGCTGAAGCACTCATAACTGATGCCCCATATATAGACTCCAATGAATGCTGACGCTCAATGTACTGCCAACTAGCACTGGACAGTAAACAATGATATCAAATACTGAAAATGGTGTAAAAGAAAATCATCATCCAAACCTACTAACTCATTTAAAGTACATTCCATTATCATCCCAACTTCTCAAATAAAAGGTTGTCTCTGTATTTTCAAAACTGGATTCTTCCATAAAGTTACGTTAGAATAGCAATATGGATCAAAGTGCAGCTGATGAGCCATTGCATTCCAAATCTCTCTCGCTGCTAAAATAGATAGTGGAGCCATTCCTTTCTTTTTAAGACACCTAGATCCTAACTCCATCCAGGCAGAAAGGGGGTACCACATTTTTTGACTCTAAAACAACACATGAGAAGTATTAAAAGAAGTCATTTTTCAATCATGAATATGGATTAACAAATAAGCTTTATGATATAAACTAGAGATGTGCACTGACCCCCCGGATCGGATCGGATGGCGGATCGGAATCGGACCGGGGGGTCGGATTGGATCAGATCAGATTTATCTGATTTTTGGGCGGATCGGATTCGGATCGTGGATCGGATCCGATCCGATGCACATCCCTAATATAAACTAAAATCTGAAAAATTAAATCCACCCTCTTTAATTGATAAATGTATCTTCTTCAATGAAAAACAGGGAGGTGACATCCCCCCCTCCCCAAATAAAACCCCAAAATGCTGCATAACATTTTTGAAATACATGTATGGGGAACATATAAAGGATTACTCTATAATACATCAATTGTCTATGGCAAGGCGTGAATTTTAAGTATGTTAACCTTACCAAGTGATCCCCAGCTTTCCAAGTTAAGAGGTATTTCTGCCAGTAATGCACTTATATTCAGTTTAACCATTTGCAAAATATCTCGAGTCACCAAAATACCAAGATATTTTATCACCAACAAAAATGCTTTCCATAAGTACCAACCTATGCATATAGAGGTCCTCTACATAAGGGGGGATCCTGGCCCACGGGGTCACATGTAGAGGTCTCCCCACCCCGTGGAAGACCTCTACATGTGTACATTGCTATGACCATCAAACGCGTGGACAGTGAGGGGATGTGGCAGGGCTTGCCTACAGGGCTGGCGTTAAGGGTAGTCATGGTCAGGTAGCTGTCAAGAGCCCACACCCCACCAGGGGCTCACTAACGAAAGCGCCCTGGACTTCTTCCTCCCCTTTACTATTGCAACCTGCTTGTTCACCCACCTCTCACTCTGGCACAGACAACAGTGGTGGTGAGGAGCAGTAGAATCCATGGCCTACTTGCTGTAACTTGAGCCCATTATTCCAGAATGAAAGACACTGGATAATGGGCTCAAGTTACAGGAAGCCAGATTCCGGCTGGACATCCAGAAAACCTTCCTGACTGTAAGAGCAGTACACCAATGAAACCAATTACCTAGGGAGGTTGTGGGCTATCCTACACTAGAGGCATTCAAGAGGCAACTGGACAACCATCTGTCAGGTATGCGTTAAGGTGGATTCCTGCATTGAGCAGGGGGTTGGACCTGATGGTGTTATAGGGCCCTTCCAGCTCAACTATTCTATGATTCTATGATTCTATGCTCCCTGGCTCTCCCCCTGTCAAGCAAGCATTAGCAATGAGGAGAAAGACAATGAGGTGCAATAGGAGCTGGTGACAATGGTGGTGAGAAGGAAGACCCACTGAGGGAGGAGGTCCATGTAGGGTGTCATGCCCAAAGGCCCTCAAAACACTGGGACGGGTTTTTGAGGGCCTGCATTGTGCTGCAACTCCTCTCATTTGTTCTTTAAATGGAAGGGGCTGGGTTGTCTGAGCCCCCTCTACAATCACACTGCATCATGGTCTTGAAATCTTTAGGCTGCCTAAACAAATGTTCTCACACATGCACTATAATGCTAAGCTTATCTTATAAACATATTAATTGAAAGCATGGCAAATTTTGGAATGCCCTCCAGAACTGAGAAATATTGGAATCACAACATTTGACTTAAATTCCAGGTTTTAAACTTTCAACCGTGTAGGTCCATCTGAGCTTCCTGGGAGAAACGTTCTGGCTAAAAGCCTTTATTAGTCAAAAGTCTGGAAAAATACCTACCCTGCGCAGTAAATCTGGGGCAGTGATGTGATTAGCCTTGGTACATGATTACTAGACTATGAAGTGATGCTCAATACAACCTCATTAATAAAAAAAACCCTGTGGGAAGAGACTATACAAAGCAGATGGTTAGTTGAACTAGAGGACTGTATACAGCAACATTCATTGTATTGGGATGGGAAAGACAGTAAATCCGCCTAACAATTTTAGCACGGAAAAGGAGGAGGGGAGTAAGAGACTTTGGCCATCCACATGTGCTTTTATACTACTCAATAACTGACAGTTGAATGTGTGAAATTGAATAGATTCTGCTGAAAAAATATTGCATTTAGGATGATGTGAAGTGACATGGCAATTCTATTTGTGCTGTTTCATATGAGATTGGCTATCAAAACATGAAAGTCCCTTCTTAAGAATTCAGCCATCAAGTCATGAATAAGCATGTCTGAACCAGCCTTTGGCTACAGTTTTTGTTATGAGGATGTCAGCTCCTCAGAAAGCTCTTTATGGATATATTGCACATCATTCTATGTACACCAGTTGCTGTGGATCATGGTTGGGAGGATGCTGTTGCACTCATGTCCTGCTTGTGGGTTTCTCGTGGGCAGCTGGTTGGCCACTGTGTGAACAGAATGCTGGACTAGATGGACCCTTGGTCTGATCCAGCATGGCTCTTATGTTCTATTCTTTTTAAAATATCATTTCTAATACCATTTTAATACCGTTGTGAAGTACAACAATGTACCCATTTTAAAGATGATGCTAATGAGGCTGACAGAGAAAGGGGACTTTCCCCAGAAGCCATTCACTGAGTTCATGACAAAGCCAGAATTTGAATGCATGTCTCCCACATGTCAAGTTAAACAAAAGTCCTGATGATTGGCTGGCCCATCAAGCATCACTTATTTGCCCTCAGCATTCCCCTCTTAATTCTGTGTGGCTCCACATTTTATTACTGGGAATACTGAAGCCAGGACACTGGATCCAAAGTTGATCTGAGCAGAGCTGTTACTAGGACAGAGATGAAGTGATGGGAAAACTTATACAACCAAGAGGACTGCAATCCTTAGCATGGTTACCTGCAAGTAAGCTTTATTGAACTCAGTAGTGCTTACTTCTGACTGTATAAGTTCAACTTGTGAAATACATTGAGCTTTAACAAAGATCTTCAGCCAACTAAAATGCAGCCTTTTGCTTGCATTCCTGATCAGAAGCTATCTTTCAGAGCTGTTAACATTTAAACCGTTCAAGTGAAACAGGAAAGCTCCTCAATGAAAAAGACAGAAATATCCAGCCTTAGGGATGTCCATCGCTGGCCAATCCAGTTCTTTTTTTACTTGATGGAATTGCACAGTGTGTACGGCTCGATTTGTGTTAGTAAGCTGAGCTGTGGGCTTTTCCCCTGAACTTGTGTACTTTTTTTTTGCTCATTCCCCCCTTGCAGGTTCTACGATTTGCACAAATGTCTGAGCAATTTGTTCAAATTTCTGAGCAACTTGTACAAATTACAGCTGGATTTGCGCAAATCACAGCTAAATCTATGCAAATCCCTCAGAAATTTATGAAATTGTGGAACCTGGGGTTTTCTTTTTAGCAAAAACACCCAGAAAATCTGTGAACTGGCCCAACTCGCTCCAGACTGAGGTGGATGCAACAGTGGCAACTGACATGAAGTTGGGAGTGGGGGAACCTAGGAACCTCCCAATAGAATTCTCCGACATCCCTATCCAGCCTTTGCTTAATTATTTTCTCCATTATCCAACTTCCAGGATGCTAAGTGGCAAGCAACAGTAAACTTGAAAGCCTCATTATCACACCAAAGCAAGGAGAGTCTGTCTGTTACTGTGGCATTCCAGCAGACATCAATGCTCCTGCTCTGAAAAAAAAGTCCCAGAGCTGAGATGCCCCCTTTCCACTACACCATTGGGAATCATAATGAAGGAAGAGCCTTCATTGAAGTGTTTTTCCGTCACAGAAGAAATCACTTGGGGAGGGGCCATCAATCCCTTGCAGAGCACCTGCTCTGCATGTAAAAGGGCACAGTTCCCACCTGACATCTCTACTTAAAAAGGATCAGAGATCTCCGTCCAGGGAGTGGAGCAGTTTGCCAGTCAGAGGTGAGAAGACAATCCTGGGCTAAATGGACAAATAATCTAGCCTGGTCACAGGCAATTTCCTGTGTGGCACATCTGCACTACAGCTAACCCAGCCAGCCCTTTTAGGAGATAGAGAAGAATGTGTTTCTAAACATCTGCAGAACACAGGGTTTTTTTTAAAAAAAACACCCAATCGTGGTCCAACAAAAAAGAAACTCTCAAAACGAACACCACATGCCAAAACAGGCCATAGAAAGGTGCAGAGACATGTTTATTCAAAATGCAAAAACAAACAAGAAAACGTGGTAGATATATTACAAATTCAGAAAGGCACAACTCATTTTGACACACAGATGGCCCTCCATCAGGGGGATTTTCTTTACATTCGGAATGTTCAATCTTTGGAACAGGAGAATAATAATAATAATAATAATAATAATAATAATAACAATCCCCAGAAAGTCATGCTCACACTGAATCCCTTAATCAGAGTCAGAGGAACAGATCTGGAACATGTTTCGAGCATCAGGAATATATAAACAAATGTCTAAAGCACGTGCAAAGTTCCTTTTGGTTTTCAACGGAGTACCAGCAACCCCCAGTTACACATCTGGATTAATGGGTGTGGAGGTCAGAGTTTGCGATCACAAGTCTATCCCCGCCCTCTCTCTCTTCTACAACTTTTGGAAAAGATACCGCTTGACATCCACAAAAATCTCTGTGATCATGACGAGGTGCACAGCCCAGTTCAAAGGTCAAATGAGTTGGGTTTCCGCATTTTCAGAGTTGATGTTCACCTCACTTCACCGCAAGGCAGTTACAATGAAAAAGTGCGCATTTAAGCCGATTTAATTTCACCGACTCTTTCCCTCCTCCGCTCCCCCCCACTTGCATCTCCCTCGGCTACACGCGCGCACACAAACACACACACACTCTCCCTCCTCCAGAAGGAGGAGTCGCAGAGCATCCTCGCTCGCCTCTCGGGGAGAGGCTGATCTTTGCGGGCCAAGTACGGCGGCGGAGCTACTGCAAGCGCAAGGTGCAGCTCCTTCGGGGGGGGGGGCGGCTCACGGCCCCCTCCATCCTTTGGCTCTCCCCCTCCCTCGGCGATCGGCGCAGGACGCTGGAGGGGTGGCCAGGGCAGCGACTGCGGAGCTGAGCGCCGCCTCCTTTCTCCCTCCCTCCCTCTGCCCCCCCTTTCCGCCGCCTTCTCGCCTGGATCTGCGGAGATGAGCTGCGTTGGGGACCGCCGCCCGGATCGGCAAGGCTGGTGCGGGAGAAGACGGCGGAGCGCCGGGCTTCCCTGAGGATCCCCCAGATGCCGGCACCCGTCTGAAGTGAGTGGAGCGGCGGCCGCCCCCTCGGCCCGGCGCTCCCGCCGCCCCTCGTGCTCTGGATGCTGCCGCTGCTGCTGCTCCGCGGCTGGCCCCCCTGCGAGGGCGCGGGAGGCGGGGAGCGCGCATGGCGGCGGCGGCGGCGCAGCAGCAGCGGCGGCGGCGGGGCTCGAGGGGGCGGCCCAGGCAGCGTCCGCTGCGTCCGCGGCTGCCGGGGCTGCGGGCGGTGCGCTGGCGCCGGGCGGCCCCGGCTCGCCGGGCGCTGTGGCTGCTGGCCGTGGGCGCCTCGCTGGGCTTGCTGCTGGCGTGGTCGTCCAACCGCCTGCTGCACTGGCTGGCCTTCCCGTCGCACACGACGGTGCGCACCGAGTGGAGCCGCCAGCTGGCCTTCCCGGCGGTCACGCTGTGCAACAACAACCCGCTGCGCTTCCCGCGCCTCTCCAAGGGCGACCTCTACTACGCCGGTAACTGGCTCGGCCTCCTGCTGCCCAACCGGACGGCGCGGCCGCTGCTGGCCGAGCTCCTGCGCGCCGAGCCCGAGCGCCTGCGCTGGTTCGCCAAGCTGGCCGACTTCCGGCTCTTCCTGCCGCCGCGCCACTTCGGCGGTATCAGCGAGGACTTCGTCGACCGCCTCGGCCACCGCCTCGACGACATGCTCCTTTCTTGCAAGTTCCGGGGCGAGCAGTGCGGCCCACACAACTTCTCCGCCGTGAGTAGAGCGAGGGGTGCTGGCTCGGCCAGGGCGCGCCTTTGGAAACGTTGACGAGGCAGGGCAGGCGGAAACCAGACGGGTGTAGCTCCTTACCGCCGTGGGAGGAGGCTCCACACCTGTTGAATTTCGTGTCGTCATTTGTGCAGATCCTCTATGGGGCGGGATGGGGAGACGCTGGAAACCCTTTTTGCAGTCCCAATATTACCAGTCTTCATGTGGATGGGGCAGGCAGCTGTTGAACTTGTGTGCCCATCTCCTTGGAGGGGTGGGGGGAGATGGGCCTGCGGGGCTGTGTCCAGCTGAAAGCTGCAGAAAGCCAACAGGTGGAGATGTAGTGATGGGACGGGAATGCTTCACCTGTTGAATTTCGGCATGTCTTGCAGTTAAAGGAAACTTCTGTTAGGGAAAAAGTGGGAAAATAGGTAACTGTGTGGTATGTGTGTACTTTCAGTGAGGCAGGAAGATTTCCCCGTCACTGCCTGGCAAGATTCCTGTTGTCTTGAGCAGTTGCATAGCAAGCAGATATATTTATCAGGCAAAGCCTTCTCCATTCACTGCGAGTCCCATGTCAGGAAAAGCAGTGGGAGACCATGGGCACTGAGGGTGGCTGCACAGGGAGGAGATTTGTGATACAAGGTTCTGTTTAGAAGCGTATGGCTTTGTAGTTCCTTGGAGTTTCGAGGGGCAGGAGAAATAGCCTGATTCTCACCTTCTTCTTTATTTCCTCTGATGTGCACCTGAGGAGGGAGGGGGCTTTCAGTTCTTTGAAGTGTGTAAAGAAAAGAGTCTGATCCTCAAGAAGGAGAGTGGTTGGCAGTGGAAGAAGAGAGCTGAACCAGCAGGGAAAAGGGGGACGATTCTTTTAGGACAGCGGCAACTGGCAAAAAGGTTTCCCTAACAAGATGTCAGGGGGGAAATTTGAAACCAATTTTAGAATGAACTTGGTGTTTGATGTGAATAAATCCAGATAGATGTGTTCATGTCTGGGTTCTGATGGCAAGCAGTTTGGAAAATACAGTGGCTTGCAACGATGAAAATATAGCACCTTCTATGTTTTCTAGGTTGTAGGGACTGGTATCCTTGTATATTTCAAAAATTATTTGGTGGGCATGCTGCCAACTGTGGATGTATCACCATCCTGGTGTGGCTTGCTAACCTCCACATTAAAAACACACCCACCCTTGTATACTTTGTGTAAAACCAGTGTACCTTTCATAACACAAACCATGTTGGTGCTAGTGGTAATGGCTAAGGATGTTCAAGCTGGTAATTCGACAAACCCTAAGCATCAGTCGGTTACTTCATGTGTAAACAGGGTTCCAGCAATGGAGGCATAAACAATGCCAGTGAAGTGTGTTTTATGTCAGTAATCCTTACTGACCTACCGTACCATGTTGTTGTTTCATCGGCCCCATATTGCAGATGAGACGGGCTGAGGCTTCAGAGATTGTGGCTTGCCTAAAACTTCCTAGTGAGCTAATGCCAGAGGCAAGATTTGAACTGGAGACTTCCCATTTCGCAGCTCAGGTCTTTCCTGTCACTAGGCTACACTGGCATCTGCATTAGTTATAAAGAGACAGTCAAGTAGAATTTCTGTTCTCCCATTATAATTGCTGTTCTAATTGCAGTGAGGTGGAACCACGATTAAGGACGCTTGTTTAAGGAGAGCTACTGTTCATGAGAAAGTCACCCTTTCTCAGCAAAACTTCCTCCCTAGAATGCAACACCAAGGACAACTCTGGTGATAACGCTTAAAGCAAAGCTCTGCATGGATGAGATCTGGGGACTCCGTGCAGAGGAGTACAATTCTGTGAATGATGGAGAGCCAGGATGGGGAAACTCGGCCTGCAGATATTGTTGGACTCCATCAACCCCAGCCAGTATGGCCAGTGGTCAGGGATGATGGGTCTTATAATTCAACAAGCCCTGGAGGGCCATAGGTTCCACACCCACCTGCGACAGAGAGATAAGACGTTGCTCCTGAATAACTTGCTTCTGAATAATGCCGCATGCTATTTGTTTGTGTGAACCCAGGCTACAGGGATGGGGACCAATATGAACAGTGGAGGCTGGTGGCTGTGATGTCAGTGGGGTGGGTGAATCCGCTCCGGGTTTCAGTCAGAACCAGTCAGAACTCTTTTTGACTGGTTCTGACTGAAACCCGAAGTGGATTCACCCGCCCCACTGACATCGCAGCCATCAGCTCTGAATCTGAAGGCCCACAGAAGATAAGCTTGGGAAATAGTACTACGGGATGCACGTTAGACGAGAAGTGCAGTACAGTTTTGTGGCAGGGACCAGAAGGAGGTTGGAATCCCAGAGGTATGGCTAAGAGGCTTTTAAAAATGCAAGCAGAGACATGTGAAAATAAAAGCTGCTCATGAGAGCCATTTCATACATATTTTGTTGCTGCAAACCTGGGTTTGCCAAGCCAGTAAACGTTTGACAGGGAAGGGTAGCCAACTGTGGCTCCCTGCAAAGTGTATCTGCATGATGACCGTGTCTGCTGCATTTACACACTTCTACTTTTGTCAGCGCATGGCTCAAAAATCTTAGCTGCATACCTGCAAATCTAATGTGTGAAGTGGCCCCCAAGTAGATAGGATGACTTATCTGGTAGTCAGTCTGGAAAATAACCAACTAGGAAACTGGTGAGGATGGTGACTTCTCCAGGTTAGATGTACTCTGGCCGGTCAGCCACTCCCAGACTGGTGTTGTCCAGATGTAATGGACTACAACACCCATAATTCCTCCCTGGTGGGAGGGACGGCAAGCAGACTCTAATTCTGGCTGGTTCTATTCCTGGCAGACCTGGGTTGAGAGGAGCTCTTGTGCTGGTTTCAAGCCAATGTTATATGTTGGATTGCTGTTCCCTCATCTCCAGGTAAGCTGCTACCAACCAAGCTTTTCCCTGATCCTCTTCAGCTGCATGAAAATTCCTTGCTTTCATCTCTCCTCTGATTGTGTGAAATGGCAACTTTTTAGTTTGACCGCTGGGGGAATATTTGCGGAAATGGAGTTGGAAGGGTCATTTTTGTTTGCTGGGTTAGAATGAGAACAACAAAGCAGGCAGAGAGAGGATCAACTGCCAGTGAAGCATGCAGACTTTAGAGTTACACAGAACACTACACCATTAGTGTGACTATTCATATCATAAAGTTCTAAACATCTTGGTCCATCTCCTTCATTGTGTCCTGTCATGATCTTTTAACCATCTGCCAAGAGCAGCCTCGTGGTGGTCGTGCCCTCCTCCATTTCCCACGTCCAAAATTACATGGAGAGGCATTCTTTATGGCTGCTCTTGAACTTTGGAGCTTGCTTCTTTGAGAGGCCCAGCTTTCAGAGGATGGGAAACTTCTTTTATTTATTTTTTTAAGTCTTTACTAGCCAGCAGTGAACAAGCTATTCTTTTGGTTTTAGTTTGAGGGGGTAGGTTTATTTGTTTGAAACATTTATTTATCTCCTTTCATCATATTAGACTTCAGGATGGTGGTCAAAGGACAAAAACAAGCAATCTGATAAAAACGCAGACAAAAGATAAAAGTGACAGATAAAATGCACATGTTGATCGCTTGCTTGTGTGAATGTGTCATCACATCACTTTTCATGGCCCAATTGTAGTGCAAAGTGCTGTGATGACCCATTCACAGAAGGAGTCATTAGCTTTGCACTTAAAAAACTTAGGACCAGGTTGTTTGAAAGATAGTTCCTCCCTATATAGACCTGTTAGACCATTACAATCTTCTGGGAGGTCTTGCTGTCTGTGCCACATCCTACAGAGTTCCTTCTGGCAGTAACCTGGCAATGGGCCTTCTCTGTAGTGGCCCCCTCCCTCTGGAAGGACCTCCCCTATGCAATACGTCAAGCATGATTATTAAAAACGTATGTGTTGACTTTCCCCAACTATTAGCTTGTCTAAATGTTGTGTGATTTTATAATTATGTATTGTTTTATAATTTGCTGTAGACCACTTCTGGATTTTTAAAAATGGGAAGCAGTAAATAAATATTAAAAAATGAATGAATTAATTAATAAAGGCATTTCTTGTCCTGTTTGTTGTATGGTAGCTTTCCTATTTTATTTTATTAAAAAAAAAGAGTTTCTTGATTATTGTAGCTGGAGAGGTCATAGAATCATAGAATAGTAGAGTTGGAAGGGGCCTATAAGGCCATCGAGTCCAACCCCCTGCTCAGTGCAGGAATCCACTTTAAAGCATCCCTGACAGAGGGTTGTCTAGCTGCCTCTTGAATGCCTGTAGTGTGGGAGAGCCCTCGACCTCTCTAGGTAATTGGTTCTATTGTCGTACTGCTCTAACAGTCAGGAAGTTTTTCCTGATGTCCAGCCGGAATCTAGCTTCCTGTATCTTGAGCCCATTATTCTGTGTCCTGCACTCTGGGTTGATCGAGAAGAGATACTAGCCCCTCCGTGTGACAACTTTTCAAGTATTTGAAGAGTGCTATCATGTCTCCCCTCAGTCTTCTCTTCTCTAGGCTAAACATGCCCAGTTCTTTCAGTCTCTCCTCATAGGGCTTTGTTTCCAGACCCCTGGTCATCCTTGTTGCCCTCCTTTGAACACGCTCCAGCTTGTCTGCATCCTTCTTGAAGTGTGGTGCCCGGAACTGGTCGCAATACTCAAGATGGGGCCTAACTAGTGCTGAATAGAGGGGAACCAGTACCTCGCGCGATTTGGAAGCTATACTTCTATTAATGCAGCCCAAATAGCATTTGTTTTTTTTGCATCCACATCACACTGTTGGCTCATATTCAGCTTGTGATCTACAACAATTCCAAGATCCTTCTTGCTTGTCGTATTGCTGAGCCAAGTATCCCCCATCTTGTAACTGTGCATTTGGTTTCTTCTTCCTAGGTGTAGAACTTGTCATTTATCTCTATTAAATTTCATCCTGTTGTTTTCAGCCCAGGTCAATAGGCAGCTTCCTTAGTAGCTTTTCTGGAAGTCAGGTGACTAAGTAGGTGTAGAGACATGCTTGAATTGGACAGGAAGTCTGACCAAGGAGGAAATCACCCAGTGGAGAAAGTTAAGGCAGAAGCAAGAACATGAGAAGCTTGAAAGTCATATCCTCTGACCAGGGTGTACATCCTCCCTGATCCCAGGTTGGGCTCTTCTTCTTTTGTGGTAAGGGAAATGCACTCTATATACTCCGAGGCCTTGCATCTTCTTTATTTCTTCATATGCTCTATGGATGTGTTCCTTCCAACATTGAAAACAGGAGTATGACCCGGCCTTGGGTGGGGGCATCCTGCACAAAGGTAAGCCCTGAAGCGATTGGTACAGGCTGACATTCCAGGCTGTGCACATGCCTACCTGCCACTTCCCCTCAATTCCCAGGTCACATCGGGGCTGCAATCTTTGTAGCTAAATCTAGATACCGACAGGTTTTATTGGAGAGAGCGTTTGAGGCTCCGCTCGCAAGGTCAGCGAATAATGAAGCAATTTCTTCACACCTGCTTGTTAATTCTACCCTGTTCCTTTCCAATGGGGAGCCATAATTCTCAGCTCAGTTTGGCGATAACCATTATGCCTCAGGGCTGTGATGATGTTATAGTAACCCTGAAGAGGCCAGGCTGTGGAACGTCTTTTGTCTTTCAACCAGCTGCAAGACTGGAGCGCAGCGCTTTCGCTTCTCCCTGCAAATGTTTTCTTGCGGTTCAGGAGAAATAGAAGAGATGGAGAAGGATCAGCGTCCCTTTTTTGGAAACCGGAGAGCTTTGTCCATTAATGAAAAAAGAGCCATGACTGATCGCTTCTTTGAATCACCTGGAGTGCTTCCTCTGCAGGTGCTGCTTTCTGCAGCCCACCTGCTGTCTGCTTTTGGCACAGTCAGGTCCAGATTGCGTGGGTAGCGCATGGGTGCATGTCTTGTTCGTTCTGCTTTTCTTTCACACCTGTAATCATCACCGTTGTTCTTTGAAGCCGCTGTGATTTGTGCCTTGCTTAAAAGGCAGTGAGTGGTCAGGTTGAGAAATGGCACTACCTCAGGCGCCGCTCTGCCAGAGGGGCGGAACGAATGGAGTTAATTCTGATCTGTTTCTTAGTCCCTGTTTAAGTTACAGTTCCCCACATGTGAAAGGGGGATGCCAGTAGCTCACCCCACAGGGCCGTTGTGAGGAAGAGCAGTAGAAAGGGTGTTAAATACCCTGGGCTTTCCGAGTTCTGTATGCACGGTCTTGTGACCCAGTGCAGAGGCAATGTGGGGAACATGTAGTTATCCATAAACAACGAGCAAGACTGAGCAGGTACGCTAAGGTTTTGAGTCAGGAAGCAAAGGCACAAAGGAGAGATCCCAGGGAAGCTGGGCTCCTAAGGGCACAATGGATGGCTCAGGCAGGCAGGGAGCTGTTGGGACTTTTTCTGTCTAAACATTTATTTATTTACTGCATTTATATCCTGCCCTTTTTCCTCCAAGGGACTCAAGGCGGCATACATAATTCCCCTCCTCTCCATTTTATCCTCATAACAACAACCCTTTGAGGTAGGTTGGGCTGAGAGTCTGTCACTGGCCCAAAGTCACCCAGTGGGCTTCCATAGCCGAGTGAGTACTAGAACCCGGATCTTCTGACACCCAGTCCAACGCTTTAGCTACTACCCCACACTGACTCTACATGCAAATGCAACTGGCAACATGCAAAGGATAACGCCCTAACTAAAGCAGTCTTGCCTTCCACCACCCCCACCTCATGCTCTCCAGATGTGTTGAGCTACAGCTCCCATGATCTCCAGTCAGAAAGCCAGGGGATTATGAGAATTGCAGTCTTAACTCATATGGAAAGCACCAGGTTAGGACAGGTAAACGTAGACGATGGGGCATGTGTGTACAGCCGATTTTGGTTCTCTGTGGTCTGAACTGTGAGGAGCAAACCTCATGGTTAACATAAAAACGGGCACGCAAGTGGACTGAGCTGAAGCCTTCCCCACCTTGCAACCTGGATGCTCCTATTTGACGCTGGTCTGACTCTGATTCTGGAAGGCAGCTGTGCTGTGGAGAAAACCAGTGAGGCTGGTGCCTCTGATGTCAGTGGGGTAGTGAATCCACTCCGGGTTCCGGTCAGAACCTTTAGAGTTCTGACTGGAACCCAGAGTGGATTCACTGCCCACTGACATTGGGGTCAACAGCTCTCACTGGAGGAAAGTGCTTTTAAAACAAACAAACATGAACAAGAAGTGCAGCAAGGCAAGACAGAGCCCAGCTCCCCTCACCTTAGTGCCCACTTTGTTGCCAAAACTTGCCACCTCCCAGGCCTCTTGAAAGAACTAGCTATTCCTGACAGGGCTGTTTTGGCCTTTAGGGCCAATGTACAACTTGACGTGGAGCACAAAGCCACTCTTCCTAATGGTCTTTCTTTTTAATGAAAATCAGCCTTGGAGGGCAGCGATCAGAAGTGTGGGGTGAGGGGAAGAAGCTTCTTGTCCCTTTTTCTCTCCTGCTAGCAAAACAGAGGCCATGTCTACACCATGGATTGTTCCCTGGGTCATCCCTGTGTGTCCAAATGATGCACAGGGGATCCCAGGGTCAGGCAGGGACGACCCTTCCATTTTTCTGGGATAACTGGTTGCCCAGTTATTCTGATTTTTCTCTCGGTCCCAGGACCATCCTGAGGACCACAGATGGTGTGGGTGCTGCTCCCAGCTTGTCCCGGGCATGGAGCTATGTGGGAGCAGTCTGTACCCATTGGGGGTGGCGGGGGAGCGGGTTTGGGGTGTTTTTTAAAAACTTACTTTTGTCGGTGGAGTGCAATTATGCTTCGTCTCCGACAATTCCCCCCCCCCCCCCCCCCCGGGACGTCACGCTGGCGTGTACGCTGGGGGATGATCCCGGAAACAGGAAATCCCGGGATCCTCCCCCCTGCTTCCCGGAAGGCCCTGTGGTGTAGAAAGGGCCAGAGAGACAGACCCCATTCATAAGGCTGACCAGATAAAATCCAGGTCAGGGCTCATGTAACTTTAACAGTTGTAGAGAAAAGGGAATTTCAACCAGTGTTATTTGTATGCACTTAGTTCCTGGAGAAATTCCCTCTTCATCACAACAGTTAAAGGTGCAGGCACTATACTATAGTGACCATATACAAAAGAAGGCAGGGCCCCTGCAACTTTAACTGCTGTGATGAAGAGGGAATTTCACCAGGAACTAATTGCATACAAATGACACTGGCTGAAATTCCCTTTTCTCTACAACTGTTAAAGTTACATGAGCCCTGACCTGGATTTTATCTGGTCAGCCTACCATTCATGTCTAATTTGGCCCTTAAATGCTGCTCAAGTGGCCTGTGGGGAATTTATATCCTTCAGTGGACGAGTGGTCTTCTTGGCCACGCCTCCTTAAAGAAGACCGGCTCCTTGTCAGGCCTGGAGTTGTATGTTTTTGCAAGATGGGGTGGCGATATGGCTGCTGGTGTTGTGCCTGCTGCTCTGCCTACTCCTGATGTGACTGCGGCTCTGCCTCCAAGAACAATAAAGTGGCTTTTCTTCTTCTTTTTTACACCTGAGTTTTTAAAGGTAAATGTGTGAATTGGCTGAAAGTCTTCAGCATTCTACTGTCTGCCTGCAATTATAGGTGGGAAAGGGAAAACACCCCTATGTTTCCAGCACCTGGTGAGCGTTCCGAGATGGCTGCTGGACTTGTGTGTAGACAGAATGGGATGGTGCTCCTTGTTCTCATGGGCAAGCGGTGTTTTTGCTCTGGATCTGGTGTAAATAGTCCTCGGTGGCCATGTTGGCAGCCTGGCCGGTTTCTCCTTTGTCTTGCAATTTAATGCAGTTGATTTTTCTTGGCCATATATAATAGCTTTACATTTCCCTTTGTGGGATTTCAATTGCTCCAGTTTAGTTAGGGTTCTTTGAGATTTACTCTTGCTATCATACCTGGCCATCGCCTCCAAGGGGTTACTTATTGAAGCGAAGGGAAGCTGCTCTTCTGATGCCCTCTTGGGAAATTCAGAGCTGGGATCCTTCTTTTCTCCTCCTCCTGAGTGAGAGATTCCAGGCTTGTAGTGGGGAGCATGGGACTGAGAGGTGGGCAACCTCTCCTGTAAGAGGACTGCAGCAACTGGGTGCTTTGTTTTGTTTTACAGCTAAAGAAGACACCACTCATCAGCAGCCTTTACCTTTTTGAATTGTGAAGCCGAAGCAATCAGAGAGAGAAAGAGAGAGAGAGAGAGAGAGAGAGAGAGAGAGGCTGAACTGTGGTGGGATCAGAGCACCCTGAAGTGGCAGATAGGTGTAACATTTTCAGAGCAGTGGGGATGGTTTGATAACCCAATCGCTGCCCACAGTACACATAAACAAGTCCCCTTGGTCCCTGTTCTTCTGCAGTCTCCAATCAAGCAGGTTAAAAACGGGAAGTGACAGCTGAGCCAACAACTTGTGTATGACTCATGGGCAGCTGCTGGCTCCTGCCCAGGGCTGGTGTCAGGGGCTGGCTTTGTTGGGCGCCTGCTGAGGCCCGTGCCTGGAGCCTTCTGGTTCTGCAGCTCCTGCACTTTGTTGTTGCTACCCGTTTACACGCCCTCTCCAAGCAATGAGAGGAGCAAGGCAAAGGAGCAGCAACCTCTAGACAATTTGTCTTCTTTCTCTCCCCCTACCTCCTCTTTGGGAGATGGTGTGGATGAGACCCAGAGGGAGAAGCAAGCGAATGGGCAGCGGCAGTAGTGGTGTGAAGAGGGATGTGCATTCAGGGACCTTGTTCGCACGTAACAACAACCCTGAGTACAGGTTGAGTATGGGTTGTTGTCGAATGTTGGGTTGTCACTACATGTAAACTCTGCACCATGGTTTAACTATGGGTTATTAATGATGAACAACTCAGGAAGCGAACTCATGGTTTGTTGTTGGGTTGTGAACTCTGTTCTTCACGGTTAATAGCTCATAGTTCAACCAGAGTGCAAGTTTCACATGTAATGACAACTCACATGTCAACAGCAACTCATACTCAACCCTGCTCGTTATCGTTATGTGTGAACCGGGTCAGGGAAGGGGGTCCACTGAGAGCGCCTTGCTCAAGGATCCCTCAAAACCTGGAACCAGGACTTATCTGGAGAGTGCTGTGATGCCTCCCCTTCACTTTTCTATCGCTGAAGTGTTTTTGCTGCTGTTTTTATTTCATTTTTAAATGGATGAATGAGTGTCTATGCACTTAGGCATGAAAATCCCTCTTTTAAAATAGAAAAGGAAGGCCCTGCAAAGCCATCTCCCCTGACTCTGCTCCACAGTTCTTCCCATTTAAAGATCACTTGCTTATTTATTTATTTTTACGAGAGTGTTTCCTTTTTCCCTAGCACTGTTGCTAAATATTACTTGATGTTTTCAGTTCTTTCCTTTTTTCCTTCTTTTTTTGAAAAGAGAAAACAGGCCTTTTCATATTATTATGATTATTATTTGGATTATTTTTTTATTTTATTACCTACTAGCAAACGTACCTAACTTCGTATGTGTTGGAATAGTGCTTTCTTCGATACAGTGAAGCCATCAAGCAAAATTATGCAGCTGTCAGACTTCGACACATTATGCACACCCTGTCTGAGTGACACCATAGCTGGTGTCACCCTTAGGCACAGCCCCTGCCATGGTGTATCCCTATAGGCCCCCCTCCCGAAGAAGGATCTCTCCACTCATTCCTCTGAGGGGGTGGGGGTAGCCACATAACTCTGTCCCTCAGACTATTCCCCTCCCACTCCCTTCCCTGGTTCAAACTGTAAAATGCAAAGCTATGCGCTAGTTTGGGACATCTGCCACCTAGTGACTGAAGGCAGTACCTCAGGCTTCAAACCTGAATGAGAGAGTAATCCTGTGGCCCCTAGACAAAGTCTGGGAGGGGGACATAGGATATTTCAGATTGCTGGAGCCAAGGTTGGAGCCAGTTCTCCGACCTCAGAGAGAACCGTGCCGGCTGCTTCTATGAAGTTGCAAAAGAGACTTCCAAAAGCAGGTAAGAGAGGCATTTCTGTGGGCACGGAGGGGAGGGGGCTCTCCAGCCTCCTTCCCTTGCCCTCTGTAGCATCCCCAGCTAGACAGGTGAAAACGTCCAGTGGAAATGCAGAGTGGGACAAGCAGGGAGGCGAAGATTGCCTCCGCTGCTGCTCCTGCTTTGCATCCGGTGCCTGTAAGCCTCTGAGTTCAGAGGCTTATGAGCATCAGGATAGGATTGCGCCCTTAATGTGTTTTAAAAACCAACTAACCCTGAGGTGCACATGCTAAGTCTGCATACCCAGTTTCAGGTGTCCAGTTTCACAGTCTTAAAGTTATGATGCTGACAGATGGGCAGACACACCTCCTCCTTTATTGTTAGATTTATTCATTTAATCCATTTCTTAACTGCCTTTGAAGACCATAATCTTTCCAAGCAGGCTCCAGAATAAAAACAGTACAACAATATAATAAAATTGCATTAAATGTAAACTATTTAAAATAAATCAAGTCCCAATAAAATACAATTTTAAAATAGCCATCAGCCACAAATAGCATTAACACATTCAGTTAAAAGTCAGGGAGAACAGATTATGAAACTGTATATACCACTCTTTTGTGGTGCTTCTAGGGAAATTTACAAAGCCATGCAAAATACAAAAACCTAGCTTAAAAGATAACGATCACAGCATGTTAAAATAGCAGCACATTGAAGAGCCTGGGAAAATTAAAAAAAGGTTTCCATCTAGCAACAAAATGTTGGCACCAGGGGTGGGAGTTCTGTACATTGGGTGTTATACCCAATAAATCTCTCTCTCTCTCTCTCTCTCTCTCTCTCACACACACACACACACACACACACACACTGCACACCCAGACATAAGGCTGCTCCATGCCCTTCTATTGTGTTTGTCTGTTTTACAGCTGGATTGGGGCAGGTAGCGGTTTGGCAAAAATCACTCTGAAAATGTTGCAAATGTTCTTCCTCTACAATTTGTCGCATTTTGTTTCTTAGCCCATCTTCCCCATTGCCTGTACATAACACCCTGAGTGTTTTTCTCATGTCCAGGGGCATAGAAAAGTCCACCTTCTCTCTTAATAAATGGGCAGTTCTTTTCATTGTGAGGAAGAATTCTGTTGGTTTTTTTTTAATCGCCCCACGTTTCTTATTGACCAGGCGCGCACTCCTTTTATGTACCGCTAAATATACAGGGCTGAGCGAATTCAAAACAAAAGGGCTGAGGTGCCAGATACCATGTCTTGAAGAGGTTGTGAAATAGGCTGGCATGTGCAAAACCGAGGGGCGGACATGCACCCTGAAACGTTAAGAGGTCTCCCATGACAAACCCTTGAATGTTTGTTGAGAGAGATTTTTATTCCATGCAGTGATGTCTGATAAGCTCTTATTACACATGTTTGAATGTAAATGTTGCTTCTTTTGCTAAAAACACTGCACCCCCTGTTTTTATAGTATGTGAAAGGTTGACCCTCTCCCAGGATGCAAGCCCATATGCTATGTGTGTCCAGAATAACTACAGTGATCAGCAGCTGATTACGCACATCTTTGAACTCAGCACGAAATTGTGCATCCACCAAATCATTTGGATTAGAAGATAGTCACACTGCTAGGAGCTAGAGGCTTGTCACCAGGGATTTGGCTGGTTACTCTTCCCACCTCCCTTCTGCCTTCTAGGTTACCTTTCACTCTCACCCTATCCTCTATCATTTCTCTGGACCGCTCCCCTTTCTAGTCCTCTGCTAGCTTATTGCTTCTTTCAGCCCTGGCCTCTTGCTTTCCTCTGCTCTCTCGGAGCAGTTCAGTGGCAGCCACACCCGTTCTGCCCGCCAAGCCCCTCCGAATGGTTCAGATAGCTCAGCCGATCACTGCCAGGGGCTCCGCCATTGCCACCACAAAACCATTGAATTCATCCCAATATAGATTATAATTAAAATTAAAGAGACTGTTCCTCCTGCATTAATGCCGCATTAGCTATGCTCCTCCGTTCGATAGGAAAGAGAGATGGAGAGACGTGCTCAGTGCCGCTCGTGATCACTCCTGGAATACAAGGTGCTTGTTTCTTATGAGCCCGGCTTCTGATGACTTACAGGCCAACCCCTTCATCATCTTCGTTGTTATTGCTTTTATTAGCCTCAGAGTGTAGAACCTTAAACCTTGGGCTATTGATTTTCATCCCTTCACTGTGAGCCTCATCCACAAGGTCGTTCAGTTCTTCCTGTTTTAAAAAAGAGAATCTGGTCCTCCGCTTTTATTGACAATGTCTCCCATCCCCTATCATCAGCAAAACTGCATTAATGTTTGCCTGCTTCCATTTTTTTTCCTCCTTAGCCAAGGACTCTAATGACAGTAGGAAAGAAGACGACTCCCAAGAATGATCCAGGAAGAATTCTGTCAGTGGCTTTTTTCCAACTCAGTAGTTCTTGCTTTTCAATAACCTTTTAGGCTTGTCTTGAAGATGGAGGATGGCTTACTTCTCATCCACACAGAGATGTGAAGGTTCCAGAAGTTATGAAAAACCATCTGTGTTTTCAGAAAAAGGTGAAAGTTGTGTCAGAGGAAAAAGATGGAAACATGTGCAGTGGGTAGTAAACTTTCAAAACACAACTTCAGGAAATGCCTCAAAAATACCTTCTAAGTATTAATTTTACTTTATTTTATTTCTGAAAATATTTCTATCCCAGATTTTGATCCAAGTTTCTCAAGATGGCTGACAATATTGCATTAAAAACACTAAAATGTATTTAGGGTGCAATCCTATGCATGTTTGAGCAGAAAAAAAGTCCTATACCTCCCAGTATGTCCCTGCCTGCCAGCCAGCCAGCCAGCCAGCCATGCTGCTGCAGAATGCTGGGAGATTAGGACTTTTTTTCTGTCTAAACATGCATAGAATTGCATCCTTAGTAATTTAAAAGCAGCAATCAGACTTAACCATTAACACTGCAGCCCTAAGCATATTTACTCAGAAGGATGTCCTACTGACCATGTTCACATGTAATGCTACATCCAAAATCCTGGCTTATGCACTAATGGCAAACATCGGACTTCACTCTGTGCTTTGTGCAATTGAACTAACAAGCCAGGATTCATCACTCAAACACAATTTCCCATAGCATGCACACCGGGAACTATGGTTAAGTGCTTGCAAACAAGCCAAGATTTGTACATGAACTTAACACCCTGGTGAATGCTGCTCTTGCATATCATGGCCAATGAGTTTAATGGAACTTATCCCTTCTAACAGCACAATCCTGTGCATGTCTGCTCAGAAGTAAGTTCCATTGAGTTTAATGGGGCTTATTCCCAAGTAAGTGTGTTGAGGATTGCAGACTGGGCAGTATCCAACGGCGTCATTCTGTGGGTGCAAATGATGTACTAATGAAAACTAGGTTCTGAACTATGCACAGGAGGGGAATCCAACTAAAGATATGATTGTGGAAGCACAGTTGCACAAGCAGTTGCACAAGTGGTTATGCATTATGTTTGCACAACCCATTGTGCAACTGTTTTCACCAGCACTGCTTGTGTAATAGAAAGAGTCAGTGGAGGTCCTCTAGTGCTATTTGAGTTCGCAGAATGACACTATTGGATACTGCCTTTTAAGCCAGGGGTGGGCAACTAGTGTCCCTCCAGATGTTTTGGCCTACAATTACCATCTTCCCTCACCATTTTCTATACTGACTAGGACTGATGGGAGTTGTTGGAGGGACACAAGTTCCTCACTCCTGCTTTAAGCCATTATCATAGGAAGCTGCCTTATACAGAGTCAGGCCACTGGTCCATCTGGCCCAGTATGGCCTACAATGACTTGCAGTGGCTCTCCAGGGTTTTAGGCAGAAGCCATTCCTGTTCACTTGGAGCGAATGAGAGAGGCACTGATCTTGGAAGGTGGGAGGCACCGAGGCTTGGCCATCTGATGGCTATTTTAATATCTGGGCACATTTGAATCAGCACAGGTAGCCCTCGATGAAGGCGCGATGCGTGACTTGGTTGACCTGCTTGCATTTTTTTTAATTATTATTTTATAAAGTAATCAGTCCCCTAAGAATGTCTAAACAACTGTTCCATAAGAAAAGAGAATGATTAATACGTTTTTAGGGGAGAAAACAAAACAGAAACAGAAAGGGAAAAAAACTGCTTGCATCATAAGATTGCTCACTCTGCAGCGTGCCTCTGTACACCAGTTGTGGGGGAAAATGAGTGGGCGAGTGTTCCTGTATTCATGTCCTGTTGTGGGCTTCCACACACGGTGGTTGGCCACTATGGGAACAGAATGCTGGACTAGATGGGCCTTTAGTCTGACCCAGCGCTTCTAGTCTTACATTCTTAGGTTCTGTCGTGTGTGTGCTGAGGTTCTGGAGTCTTGAAGAAGGTCAGCCAGGTAGCCCGAAGAATTGCCCTTAGGCACAGGATAGAGGCTGGTTTTTTGTGGGGGAGGTTTTGTTTGAACACCTTTTCACTACTCAGCTCTGGATATGCTGGGCAAGTACTGGCTAACAACGGAATCATTCTATTGGTTCTCTTTTGGCTTCTTCACAAAGATGTGTCTTGAGAACAAGTACCTGACATGTTGCTTCTCTAGATTCAGAGAATGACCTGCTGAGCCTCTCTGTCATGAGCAGGCCCATCCCCAGGCTTCTCCTCACGAGCTTTGGCAAACTGACAAGACACTCAAGTCGGTAAGACTCCTTTTATTGACGAAATCACACGGTTACAAGCATTATGGTTTCATTTTTGTATACATCCACTTAAAGCTGATAACGGCCAGAAAGCTTTAGGCTCCAGTCTTGACGCGATCCTTTAGGCAGTCACTCAGGGGAGAGAAGTGTAGGGTTAGCCCCTGTCCTATCTGAGCATTTCCAGATGCCACAAACGCTGACTCTTCAAGAACATGGCCAACAGGGCAGCACAGTTCAACCTCCTTTTGATGACGCTAGAAAGTGAGTGACAGCTTGTAAGAGAGGCCCCCTCCTTTTCCAAACATTCCTTGTTCCCAGGGAAACTATCTACTTCAAGGCTCCTGCTAGCAAACTCTCGTGGGAAATAGAGATAGAGGTAAGCTCACAGAGAACCAGACTTTCTTAAAACAATCCCAAATTCTTCAACCTACAATCCACAAGGCCTCCGGGCCTGGTATACCTGACACTCTCCAGGTTCCTACCTAGATTTCTTCGACACTCCACTGCTTCCAAATTAATTTCAGCTGTTCGATGCTCTGATTTTCCAAACTTTCCAATAGATTGGACTATTATCTAGGATAATCTCACAGGCTACATGGCACAGTAGCAGTCTCCAGCTTGTGTTCTCCAGCAACTAGTATTCAGGGTCATACTGCCTCCAATACTGGAGGTAGCATGTATCCATCATGGCTTGTAGTCACTTATAGCCTTTTCCAGTGGAGGCTGGTTGGGTCTGACGTCAGTGGGATGGGGGTGAATCCACTCTGGGGTTCAGTCAGAACTCTAAAGGAGCTATCCAAGGTGCAGTCTACACCTTGGATAGCTCCTTTAGACTTCTGTCTGAAACTGGTGTGGATTCACTGCCCCACTGACTTCAGAGCCACCAGCCTCTACTGGCCTTATCCTTCATAAATGTGGCTAATCCCCTTTTAAAGCCATCCAGGTTCATGGCCATCACTACATCTTGTAGAAGCAAATTCCATACTTTAACTATGCACTCTGTGGAAAAGTATTTCCTTTTGCCTGTTCTGACTCTCCCACCATTTAGCTTAACTGAATGGCCCCATTGGGGTGTAATATTATGAGAGAGGGATGTTATGTTCTTTATCGCCTGGATTTTATCTGTCAATCTGTGGAGACCTGGCTGTTACAGACGGTGGTGAGAGTGAATGATTCTTTAGTTTGTTACAGCTCTGTGAACTGAATGCTAATTAGAGGTCTTGCTCAGGAAATAAATAAATAAATAACCAGGCAAAATCTACCACTTTATGAATAACAGAAACTTGGTATTGCTTAACTTCTGACTGTGATCCTGGCTCAACCAGGAGTGAAGGGGAGTCAGAGTAAGGATCACAGGAATCTTGGAAGGTCCCATAGTCCACACCTCTGTCCCAAGGCAGATTTTTTCCAGACTCACAATATTTTGCTCCTGTTGGCCTATGACATCCAGATTGGCAGCATGCATATAGCCCTAAAGACCGTCTATAGAAATTCATGTTCTGGAGAAATCTCAGCTTCCTTTCTTTTTTTAAAGGTAAATTTCTAGCCCTTAAGATTACAATGATCTCCCTAAAAGTGTGTGATGCTGGTGAAATCCCAGAAGCCAGAGGCCTTACTTGAATAACCCAGCAGTGAAGGAAAGGGCCTCGTTGCCCATGATTAGCAATAGCAGAACAAATTACACAAACAACGGAGAGGCCATGCACCATTGCTTAACTTGCATAATTTATATAGTTTGCAGAATTCAGCTTTTCATGTCATGGAATTTGAGTTACCTTGCTGCAGAATTTTATTTTAATTTTACAGTGGAGTATGTACAGCCCTGAGCTGTACTATGCTGCAACAAGGGCTAAGTTCTGAATCCTCTCAGACTGCCTTGGAAGTCTCTCCTCTCTGATAATATTTTTTCTTGGCTGTCCTTTTCCTGGGTCCTTAATTTATATAGTTTATTCAAATGAAAAGATTATTACAGTTGCCCTCTGCACTTAAAGCAGAACTCCTGATTCTGTCATCTCAGTTAAAGGGCCCGTGGAAGGAAGGTAGGCCTCCCACCCAGGGCTGTGCGGGGGGGGGGGGGGACAGGGGGGCCAGTTGGCCCAGGGCCCACAATTTTGAGGGGGCACTCCGACAAGGAGGTCCCCCCAGCTTACGCTACTGCTTCCGTAGCATAAGCGGCCCATCGAGAAGCAAGGAGCCCGCCTTGCGGAAATAGTGCAGAAGCCGTCCATCGTGAATACTACGGTCAGACTACAAGCTCCAAAGGGCCATGCCGCATGTGGGGCAGGGATATATGTGCCTTGAGGTTTTGTAGAAGAGGTTTAATGTGAAGGTGTTATGTAGAATGGACATGTTGGTGGGCACGCCCCCTTGGGGCGGCCATGTTGTCCTTTTTTGATATGGGGGTGCTCACACTTCCCATCTGGCCTGGGCATATGACCAGCTCTGCATGGCCCTGTCTCCCACCTATGACAACATGGGCTGGAAGATGGCCAACACACACACAGAGACACAAACTTGGTGTGACACAAGAAAAGAGGCGCAAATTGAATCGGGGGCTTTGCACTGTTTTCTTATTACCTGCATGTGAAGCAAAGCATGCTGAGAGGAATGATTAATGGGGTAGCTCCGGAGTCTCCAGAGTCAATAACCACTAAAGTGTTTTTTTGTTTTTATGCCATCTTCATCCACTTCCCAAGTAAGGAGTTCATTCGACAATAACCGGATGAAAACCTTCAGTGTTAATTTGCTACAAGGTGAAGTATTGCAGGGGGCTGTGCTCTTCCTCCCTCCCTCCCTGTAAAGACAAAGGAGGTGTTGATATTACAACTCCTTCAGGAACCTCTGAGGCTCTGCTGTAGAGAACAGATGACCAACTTCTTCAGCCCCAAGGGGTGGGTGTGGCAGGTAGGCAGGCAGATCCTCTCCAAGCTGAAATCGGACCAGCCCTGGCTGTGACATCACTGCAGCACTGGTGGTGCTTGTCTGGCCCCTCAGGCTGAAGAAAGTATCAGGTCTCAGTACAAACTGGAAGGGTATGATGGAGATGTGCTTTTGTCCTAGAGACGGTCTTGGGGGGTGGGGCTTGAACCGGAAACCTCATGACCTGGGAAACAAGCCTGGGAGGGCTGGGCACCCGGTGAGATACATGGGACAGGATGTGCCAAGGCCCTGGAGCCCTCTTCAGGCACAGAAAAGAACCGGGGTGGGCAACATCCGAGCTTGTGATTGACCAACAGTAGATAGCTTCTGGATTGGCCAGGCCTGGTATAAATAGGGATGGAGAGAGAAACCAAATTTGGCAGATTGATTTAGCCCTAGGTTAGGGTGACCAGATAAAATCCAGGTCAGGGCTCATGTAACTTTAACAGTTGTAGAGAAAAGGGTATTTCAGCCAGTGTCATTTGTATGCAATTAGTTCCTGGTGAAATCCCCTCTTCATCACAGCAGTTAAAGGTGCAGGCACTAGACTAGAGTGACCATATACAAAAGAAGGCAGGGCCCCTGCAACTTTAACTGTTGTAATGAAGAGGGAATTTCACCAGGAACTAATTGCATACAAATGACAGTGGCTGAAATTCCCTTTTCTCAACAACTGTTAAAGTTACATGAGCCCTGACCTGGATTTTATCTGGTCAGCCTACTCTAGGTATAAATACTAAGATGCTGGCCTTCTGCTTTTGCCCAGTCAGCCAAGCAGCCTCCTGTGCCTCTTGTACTCCGGAACGAAAGACTTAGTCCTAGCTTTTGCTCCTGCTCTGGCAGGGTGAGAGAATGCACACTCCAGGTCCAGATTTGAGTAATGCCCTAATAAACGCTGCTCTCAGTGCAGTGCAGTGCTGGCCAAGCTGAAGGCAGCATCCCTCCCAAGGCCCAGTGAGAAGCATCAAGTTCTGTCTTGCCACTCTGCATTTTGCTTTCGACGTACCATTTTACGTAGGATTACGTAGGCATTAGAAATTGGCCCATGGGCCACCAGCAGACCACTGTCTTCCCACCACTGCTTTAGATGTTCGATATGGGACAGTACCAATAAACTATACTTTGAAAGGCATTATATAAATACTAAATGAGAAGAACAAGTTTATATCTGCTGACAAGATGTCACACTAAACCTTAATTTAGCATGTTGGGAATGAGCCTAGGTGAGCCCTGGGTTTGCACATTCTTTTTTTCCAGCATGGCCACGAGAGAAGCTTTTGCGTCCAGTATAGATTAAATACAGCTTGTTGTGTCATCTAAACGGACAAATTGTGATTAATCTTAAATATGGTTTGTTTGAAACCAGCTGACTTCAAACCATAGGTTATGAAACTCTTATTTAAACAAACCATAATTAACATTAACCATAGATTAGAGTTCAGATGAGATACTAAACTGTGATTAATGGAAATTAGAAGTGAATGCTTCTGATCTTGTAGCCATGCTGGAAGTGGTGAGGAGTGCACCAGCTTGCGGGGAGGCTAAGTTCATTCACATCACGCTAAACTATGGTTTATCGTGACACTAGGGTGAGCATGTGAAAAGGAGGACAGGGCTCTCGTATCTTTAACAGTTCTATAGAAAAGGGAATTTCATCATGCAGCACCTGGTGAAATTCCCTCTTCGTCACAACAGTTAAAGCTGCAGGAGCCCTGCCCTCTTGTATCTGGTCCCTTTATGTATACTTCTGCAGCTTTAATTGTTGTGATGGAGGGAATGTCACCAGGTGCTGCATGCATACAAATGACACCTGCTGAAATGCCCTTTTCTATACAGCAGTAAAAGATACAGGAGCCCTGTCCTCCTTTTCGTATGGTCACTCTATGTGACACCCAAACATGTCCATTATTTCACTCCAGCGATCTTAGAAGGTAGGGCCAATATTGTTTTCCCCATATTTCAGATAAGGGGTCAAGGCTGGAAAAAAAGAGAAGCTTTCCTAAGGCCACTTGTGAGTTCATGACTGAGCTGAGATGTGGCCTTTCAATTTTCTAGCCGCCAAATCATGATCTTGACCATTACAATAGGCTACCTTGTCCAGGATGATGAATGTGTTGATTTGTTGGCCTTGAAAGGCTTTTTCTTTCAGTGCATTTATGTGATGCCCTGGAGTTTCTAAAGTTAGAATTACCTTTTCAAGGGGAGGTTTTTTTTTTCCTTTTCATGCTAGGAACCTTTAGAAAGGAAGAAGAAGAAGAAGAAGAAGAAGAAGAAGAAGAAGAAGAAGAAGAAGAAGAAAAAGAAACTCTAGATAGTTCATCATTGTTTTTCAAATGCAAAATGTATGTAGGTTTGTTTTGATCCCAGAATAGATTGCAAATAATGATTTGCAGCCCTGGAGCATAATGGGTGTGATTAGGGGTATACGACACCACTTACATCCACTCAAGGATGTCGAGAGTCTTAATTAATATTTGTGAGTCAATGTGAACTCATCGTGTGTGTGTGTGTGTGTGTGTGTAAACACACATGAAGCCCCCCGAGCTGCTGAAGGATGGCATTTCTAGATTTATGAATTCTCTCCTGCATATTAATAAGCTGTGTTCTCCCATAAAAAATAAATGAATTGTGATTTCTTGTCAAATTTAAGTGCTGACAGTTAGTTACCTCCCATTCAGAAAATGTATTGCTAATTTTTACTTGCCTGCGTTTTTTGTTTGCTGGTTTTAAATGTGAATGGGCATTTTCCATCCATTTTTCCTTGTTCCTGTAACACCGTATTGTTTAGGGGGAGTGCACCTCTGGCAAATGGTAGGGACGTACAACAATGCATACCTGTAACTGTCATGCCTCTGAGCATCCCAGATGCACGTGGCTGGCTATTGCTGGGGAACATGTGCTGGGCTGGGTAAACAGGTGGCCTGATTTAGCACAATCTTTCTTATCTTATTCTCAGTGTAGAGGTGAGAAACTTAGGCTGAAGAGTGCGGGAATGACTTGCACATGGTCAAACAATGAGTCTATGGCACAAGTGACACTTGAATCCTGGTCCTAGTTCCAGAACTTGAGGACAGGGACTAATCTACACTATACCAGTTTCCAGAGAGTAGCCATGTTAGTCTATTGCAGCAAAAACAGCAAAGAGCCTTAAAGATTAACAAATTTATTCTGGCATTAGCCTTCATGGACTATAGTCCACTTCATCAGATGTATGGAGTTTATGGAGAGTTTCAGGTTTCTATACAGTACATATCCTGGGGTGCACGAGAAAAGAATCTTACTATTTACCATTCTTTCTCTGTTCCCTACCATATGTACTGTATATAAACCTGAAACTCTCCATAATACTCCATGCATCTGATGAAGTAGAGAGTGACCACGAAAGTTTATGCTAGTATAAATTTGTTAGACTTTAAGGCACCACAAGTCTCTTAGTTGTTTTAGTCTGGATTAGTATATCCTGGTTCAAAAAAGGGTTACGATGAAACTTTCATTTACTTGGGAGACCAGTTTGTGTATTTAGTTCTTCAGCGCTTGGTGCATTAATATGAAATGAAGTAGTGCGATGTTGGTACTGTTGTATTTATACATGTTAGTTTTCCCCAGGGATTTGTGATGGTGGAGGAATCAAACTTTTTCCGCATTGCTGTGAAATGGTCGAGATCACAGGTTTGCACCTGTTGGAGGTCCAGTCTAGGGTGACTAGATTCCCTGAATCACGTGTATGTTCTCCATTCCAGGGTCCCTGAGGTCAGTTCGGAAGCAGTTAGGGTGGGATGGAGGATGAGAACAGGAGGTTGCCTTATACCAAGTCTGACCATGTTTTCAGCTAGATAACTGTTGCCTACACTGACAGATTTTGCCTCTGCAAGATGTAAGGTGGGTCTTTCTCATGTGAAACCTTGATGATGATGATGATGATGATGATGATGATAATAATAATAATACATTTATTTATTTATTTATTACCCGCCTCTCCCTCAGGATCGAGGCGGGGAACAACATCAATATAAATGACATAAAATACATAAAACTAATTAAAACATATAAAATTAATACATTATTAAAATACCAATAAAACTCTTAAAATTCAACTGATTAGGCCTGCTGGAAGAGATCCAGCAGCCATTCCACAGTCTGGGAACGGCAGAAGAGAAGGTCCTCTGGGTAACAGTTGTCAGCCTGGTTTTGGCTGACTAGCAAATTCTTCCCAGAGGACCTGAGCGTGCAGGGTGGATTGTATGGGAGAAGGCGATCATGCAGGTAACCTGGACCCAAACCATGTAGGTCTTTAAAGGTAATGACCAACACTTTGTACTTCACCCAGAAACGAATTGGCAGCCAGTGGAGTGATTTTAAAGCTGGTGTAATATGGTCACCCCTAGGTGTACCGGTGACCAACCTGGCTGCCATATTTTGAACTAGTTGAAGTTTCCGAATAGGCACAGAGGTAGCCCTATGTACAGTGCATTGCAGAAGTTGAGCCTTTAAGTTACCAGTGTGTGTACTACCGTTAAGGCTTGAACTTGGGTATTTCTGTACACAGACCATGTGTTCTACCATTGAGCTTCAGCCTGCCCCTAGGAGCCGAACAAGCCCTTAATATGCAGCTTGAAGTGCAGCAGGCAGAAAGCACTGCTCTACTGATCAGACAAAGGCAGGCTGGGCTTCCACTACCGTATTTCCTCATTTCTAAGAGGCACTTTTCCCCCCATATTTACGTCTGTAAAAATGGAGTGCATCTTAGAATCGATGGCGTCTAAGAATCGCCGGATTTCTCCAGTGCTGGTATGGGGTTGAAGATACACCCCCCCACCCTCAGCGCCTTCACAAAGGGGCTCTGCATGCCCCCCCCAAGCGACTTGGCCTTCCCCACTCGCCTCTATCACCGCCACTCCGCGCCGGTGGCACCAACCTCCTTGGCCTCCAGCGCCGCCCGGTCTGCGCCGCCAGCGCCGCCCCGGTCCTCACCGTCAGTGCCGCTAGCAGCGGCCTACCCGGCCTGGAAACACGGCGTTACTACAAAGTAGGTCATGATCCCGTGAGATCTTGGAATTGAGATTTCATGGGATCATGACCTACTTTGTAGTAACGCCGTGTTTCCAGGCCGGGGAGGCCGCTGCCAGCAGTGCTGGTGGCGAGGACCGGGGCGGCGCTGGCGGTGAGTGGGGAAAGGAGGAGGGGGACTCATGCCTGGGCCGGCCCAGCCAAGCAGGTCCCTGGGTGGTGAATTGAGGGGGGGGGGCATGCACAGCCCTACCATATTTCTTTGATTCTAAGATGCACTTATTCCCAATATTACGTGTCTGAAAATGGGTACATCTTAGAATCGATGCAACACTTTTTTCCTGTCGGTGGCCCTAAAATTAAGGTGCGTCTTAGAATCGATGGTGTCTTAGAATCGGTGAAATACGGTATTAATGGCAGGCCCGGCCAGTCCAGAGGCTTCGTACTGCCTACCAATCAGAGGAGGCCAATTATGCACACTTCTGTTTCCTTTTTAATGCCTGAAGAGGGCTCTGAAGCCTTTGTACACACAGCCCTATATAATTCTCTAGGCAACCCTTCCCAACCTGGTGCCCTCCAGATGTGTTGGACTACAACTCCCATAATCTTCAGCCAACCCGGCCCTACTGGCTGGGGATGATGGGAGCTGCAGCCCAACATATCTGGAGGGCACCAGGTTGGGGAAAGCTGATCTAGGCCATTTTGCAGCCTCTGAGGTTACTGGTTCAAGCCCCAGATCCACTGATGCATGCTAGATTTTGAGGTCCTTTTACTGGCACTGATTTCATTAGTTGATTGGGATGCATGTGTTTGTGTGAAAGGCCCTGCGGAGATACAGAAGCCAAATGGGTTGTGCCCAAAGGGCTTTCAGTCTGTGTTTAATATACAGCCAGGTAAAACCAGGATGGGAGGAGAGGTCTGGAATTGACAAATGAATTGGAAGAGTAAGCTGGCAAAGGGTCTTGATGACAATGGAAGACCAGGGTAAGGTGAGGTTAGGATGATTTTAGAACAGGCCTTGCTGAAGGGGCGTGTCATGTGGAGGGACATGAAGGTGGCTGCTGCTGCTATGCTTTTCTAATTATTCAGGAGGGCTAGAAACTTTTTTAAAAAAACCCTTTCCACGATTCCTGGAGCATAGGCTCTGCAACAGAATTGAATGAAGATTCTATTGTATCTTTGCTCATGCATTACTATTTCCACCTTTTTTTTTTTGGAAGGTGGCAAGAGCCCTTTTTGTGTGTGTGTAAGAATTACGAAGTAACATGATCGATTCATTTATTTATCTGTCACAGTTCAGTGGGGAGAAAACATTGTTTTAATCATCCACTCCAAAGAATACAATTTCATGCTATGGTTTTGGGAAGTAGCAATCTCTCCCTCTTTTTCTTCTTTTTTGTGCCCCCTCCAGACCTCTTAATATTTGTAACTTACTTTCTGAATAATAGAAACTCAACCTTCTCCCCTCTGCCAACCCCTCCCTTCTCTTTAGCATCTTGGAGTTTTAAAGTTTTCAAGCAATAATAGAGAGAAGGCACAAATTAAAAATTAAAGCAGTTGCTAATCTCCCAGAAACACACACACACACACACTATCGTGAGCAAAAGATTTTCATACACTATTCAATTATGAAGAACTGCATATTATGATATAATGAGCTGCAATTCTCAAAAAGGATTTACAGCTCAGGAGGGAGGGGAAAACCAGGAAATGCAATTTTGTTTCCCCCCTCAACTCCGCTTTAGCAGCTAGGAGTAGGAAAACAACAGGGAATTCATGAGCTGTTTTGTCATAGGTTAATGGTAATTATTTTAAAAATCTCCATATTGCAGCCTGCAAATCTTCAGATGAACCTACATGGGTGTGAGTAAATATCTGTGGCCTGCATTTACAGTAGTCTTTGGTGCAGCTCATAATTCCTGGCCCCTCCCCTTCAGATTTTACAAATCTGCAGATTTCCTGAGCTACACTCCATTTCGGAGCAATATGGTGGTCTGTATGGGGTACGGGACTGTATGTGAATTGCTCTCTAATGCTATGATAGCATAAGAGAACTTTATGTTGGCAAAGTGAGTCTTTAATGTCATTAAGAGTGAAATGGCTGTGGATCATACGTGTCTACATGCCTATTAATCAGACAGAGTAGGCATTGTACTGATGTAGGCCTCACACGATGCAGTACTTGCGGTCTGAATTAGGCATAGTTACCTCAGCTATTGCATGCCCATAGCAAGCTGCTTCTAGATGGTGGCCAGATCTACACCAAGCAGGATATAGCGGTATGACAGTGGTATATAAAAGGCAGGAGCCACACTAAGCAGGATATAGCGGTATATGGTATGTGTAAGTGGGCCCCAACAGTTGTCAGTGCACTTCAGTGCCGCTATAAAGCAGTAGTGCGGCTCTTGCCTTTATATACTGCTTTCATACTGCTATATCCTGCTTGGTGTAGATCTGGTTTTGGTGTCTCTCCTCGTTCTTTCCCAATGTCCATCACACAGTGCTATGCGACTCCTTCGAATTGTACAGAGAGTTCTGCACCCTCGATAGATGCCTATAGATAGATGCCCACCCCATCCAGGGCAATCTAGATGTTAAATGGTAGTAAGGAGCAGGAGGAAGCAGCTAGTCATGGAGGCAAAGTGATATGTCCGTCTGCTATTAGGACCCCTTCACAGATTATGTGGGGGCAAACCCAGGTTTGCCACCACACGAAAACTCCATGGAACCATAGCCAACCAAAACTCCCCAATGCGTTTTTAACATTATTTATTGATCTGTCATGATACACGCATTTGCAAGCATGTAGTTTTCTCATTCCCACTTTACGTTTATAAGTGTACGCCTAAAAATGCACCTTGAGAACCAGCCCTTAGATAGACAAGATGTGGGCAGGGAGGAAGAGAGTCAAGGGTTCACAAATGACTGCCAAATGTGCAAAGAGGGAGAATCTGAATGGAGAGGAGGAGCAGATAAAGTGAGAAGAGCTTCAGTGGGTTGGAAGGATGGGAGGCTGAGGCACAGGGAGCTTGCAGATGTGGAAACAAGAATGGGAGGTGGATACGAAGACCACCCTGATGGAGGGGCTTGTATGGAGCCTGTGATGCCACCCCGGGCCCTCCCTGCACAGTTTGGAGAGGTAGGGAATGCCTGTTTTGCCATGTGAGCACACATGTAGCCCCTAAAGAAATGAGTGCGCACATAACCTTTCCCTGCAGCCACGCCCCACCATTTTCAGAACCTTTTTGAAATGTACGCTTCCTAGACTGGCTTGAGACCAAGATTGAAAGATGGCTTTAGAGGCAAGCTGAGAAGCCCTCTGATCCACACTCCAGAGCAGCTATGAAGGCAAAGTGTGTGCATGCAGCAGCCTGGAAGCAGAGGCGATCATCGCTGCCTTGTCCCTGCATTGTTGGCTTCATTTCATTAACCGGATGAGAGAGAGACAACTGCCGAGGGGCAGAGAGCAGTCCAGGCCTTGGCTCTGATGTATCAAGAGCTCGCCTCGACCTCTGGCTGCGACGTGGCCAGAATTAAAGGCCTCTTTAGCACTGCCCTAGAACCTTGTGGCCAGGTTTCCCCCGCCCCACCGCCACCGGCCTTTAACACAAAACATTTGTAGCGTGGTTGATCTCTGATTGCGGTCTGCTAATTGGGGATATGTACGAGGCGCTTGCCTGGAAAAGAGCTCCCGGAGAGTGAGCTGGGCCCATTTTTCAAACAAATTAAGGGAAGAACTGGTGTGTACCCCATAGGATCTGAACGCCGGCATGTGTTCCCCTACGGGAAAAGGAGGACTCGTGTGGTGGTGTAATGGTAACAGGTTGGTGTACCAAGGAGGCTGTATTCAAGTCCCCTGCCAAGGTTTTTGATTTTGGTTGATTTGCTGATTGTGACCAGAGTTATTGGGTAAACCTCCAGATTCGAACTCTCAGCAGGATGTTGAGGGAGGGGTGTGTGTGTGTGTGTGTGTGGAGGGGGCTCACCAGTTTTTCTCCTGCACACAGACTTTATGCAAATCGAAGAAACAAGCAGATTATGAAAACAGATGCATGCACACTCTCTTGCGCGCGCTCTCTGTGTGAAGAATACATTTCCCAGCTAACATCCTGCCCAGGATTATTTACTGAGGAATGGCACATAGAATATTTGCTAAATAAAGTGATAAATGGAGTCTTTCTGCAATCCCCAAAATGCCTTAAAAACCCTCGAGAATAGCAACACATGGCACAGCACAAGAGTGCCTTCCGCTTCCTCCCAGCAGCTGTGACACCTGTGAAGCATTCTTGCCATAGAAACTTCCTGTGGGCCAAGGGCGACGTATCATGCCCTGGGATGTGTGTACGTTGAACTCTGCACACAGCCTGGAAGCAGCGACCATGCTTGCTCTGGAGCAATGTTCACCTAAAGTCCAAACCAGACTTCTTCATGAGATTTGCACTGGCAACCCCTTAGTGCCATTTCTGTCGATCCTTGAACTGATGAGGGCTTCCTGCAGTTGGTGGACCAACTCAGCTAATGCCTTTTTTGTTGTAGAAATATATGTACCTGCTGGGTTTAATTTGAGCCAGATCTTGCCAGGACATTGGCTTTGGAGTGTCGTGTGGATAAAACCAGTTGGTGTCGTTCCATGCTTACTCTAGCATGACCAAGAACCTGAATCCCAGGCAACCACGCCAAGACTCGTTTCTAAAGAGGTTCCACTGCATTCTATTGGGCAGAGTAACAGGGCTTCCAGCTGCGACACAGTGCCCCAATCACTAGGAGCAAAGGGGCAGGTTGAACCCTCATCCCACTGTTATCCTGAGTTGTACCCTGTTGCTTTCTCCCATAGTAGTGAATGGCTTGCATGGGGGAAAATAAAGTTATGAGGGTTGAAGCCAAAACATGTTTGTGTGTCAAACCTGCCCCGGACAGGTCCATCCTCCACTAGTGGGTGGCGGGGGGGATGCAGGGGTGCACTGTTTGTGCTTTTGAATGTTCATTGTACACATGTGTGCACACATACACACACAAGATCTCTGCAGTTTACAGATTCACATTCTGTGCAAACTCCTTCATAATAATGATGGGCATTTTTGATAGCATAAAGACGGAAGTCTTCCTGAGCACCTCCTGAATTGATGAGTAAGAGGCTTTACAGCACTTGGTTGTATTTGTCGCTCTCACATTAATATTCCACTGTAATTCTTAGTGTGTAAAGCAGCCTTCTCCAACCCAGGTTCCTTTGGACTACAATCCCCATCATCTGTGACCCCTGGTCATGACTGGGACTGCTAGGAGCTAGAGTCCAAAACATCTGGAGGGACCCAGGTTGGGCATGGCTGGTGTAGAAAATGCTCTTGTTTTTCTGCGCTTGCATGTGAGCACGCCTGTTCCTCCATCAGCTTGCGGAGGAGACAAGGTCTTGTGCTGGGCATTTCAATGTTTTAAAATTTTATTTCACTGCTTTCTTGTTCTTGCTCCAAGGAGCCAAGGGCAGCCTACACTGCTGGTGTTCTCTCCCCACCCCCTTTTTTATTCCCACAGTAACCCTGTGAGGTAGGTAAGGTTGAAAAATGTCAACTAGTGCATGGTCACTTGATGCAGGTCACGGCTGCCGTGAGCACCATTTGGCGGAAAGGCGAGATACAAGTTTGACTAATAAATAATGGCTGCGTAGGGATTTTAACCTGATCACATTTCAACGCTCTGTCCACGCTGCCCACACATGATCTCTCCTATATTCTGCCCCAGTACTGATCTTGGAAAAGATATCATAATCACCAATCAAGTTGATTAAGAGCTATCCATGAAATCAGAAAGAGAAGATGCAGGGGAGGGAAAAAGAAAGATTAACTTTAACAGGGTGTGGGTGTGTGCCTGTGCACCCGCGTATATATATCCCACTTAACAAGATGGGAGAGTTGACGGCTTGCTAATTAGAAGTCCAACACAGTATTAACTGAAAAGTGAACAGCCAAAAGAAGGGAGTTCCCTGAGGAAGAAGCGTGAAGCAGCAGGGAAGAAATAATTATCAGTAGGCAGAGAGGTCAAAAACCAGCTAATTTTCCCAGCAGGGAGTGACTGCTGGGTTATTCCATCTGCCATCTAAGGCTGCTGGCCTTTTGTTTCCAAAGTGGAGCTCCTGTGCCTTTGATAGGCCCATGGCAGGCATAAATGCAACCTATGAAAATATTCCCATGGCCATAGCTTCCAGTTTGGAGAAATGTCTTCCTGTTGCACAAGTATTAAAGGTGCAGGTACCCTGCCAGACAAAAAGATGCTGGTGATCTGGTGCAAGAAGCCAATGGGTTCCGTCTGCAGAATTGCTTGTAGGGATGTGTGAAACCTGTCCCTTTGTTTCTGCCCCATGATTTATTTGTTTATTTTTAAATTCTACCCCTCTTTTCCTCATATACTGTAGGTCTAGGAACTTTATATATCCATGGATCCTGTAAATCCATAGGAACTCAGTGGAGAATTTTGGGTATAAATCTGATGCCTGCTGGTATGCCAATATGGGAGTTGTCTATGACCTTCCAATAGGACTTGCATTTGAAGACACATCCCCAGTCTGAAGCCCTTGGCTAGCTTGCACAAGGGTTTGCACAGCTAGCCTCTGATAACATATCCCACCCAACAGAAAGTAAATCAGACAGAATCAAGCATATTCAGTACAGTTGTCCATGCCAGGAGGTCTACAATGTCCATGCTGGTTATCAAACCTGTTGGATTACTGTGGCATCCCATGACACTTGGTAAGGATATTTCTCTGAAAAGGGATAGGTCAAGATTCAAGTCTAAATCCTCCTGGTATTCATGAGGAGTCAGAGCATTGTTGTATTAGGACTGTATGTATTCGTTCCCTCTTCTTCTTAGTTGGACTGTATGATTTAATACAGTCTTCTCCATCCTTGTTCCCCCCCAGAAGTATTGGATTACAATGCCCATCAACCCCAGCCAACACAACATGCTGGCTAAGAATGATGGAAGTTGTAATCCAACATATTTGGAGGCCACCAGCTTGGGAAGGCTGCTTTAATAGTTAAATGACAATGAAGGCCAGTTTTAATCAGCGAGGTTTCGAGTTAAGAGCACACAATTTTATTTTTTTCAGGCTATTCTTGTTTGATGTGTTACTCCAATGGGAAAGAGAATTGTGAACATTCATGATGTCCTGGCATTCTGGTAGCCAGTGGTAGCATATGTTTTTATTTATTTTTATTTTTTAAGTTGTAAGATATTTTATATTTTCTTCCATACCTCAAGAATGCTACTCTGTTAATATTTTGGTAATCTTAAGATATTTCCACTGTTGCTATAGTTCAGTGGTGGAGCACACACCCTGCCTGCAAAAGATTCTGAGTTTGATCAGTGGTATTTCCCTTCAGAATGTTCTGTACTGAATGAGATGGACCAATGGCCTGACTCAATGTAAGGCACTGCCTTTTTTCCAAGAATGTGTATGGTAAAAAAGTTTGACATTCTGCAACAAGGCAGCCCAATTGTGGTTCCTAGAAAAACTGGATTCCATATTTATAGGATGAACAAGGATCACAGAACTCCTGTATCTTTAATAATAAGTTGAAAAGAAAAGTGCAGCCTGTGCAACTTGTCTTACAGGCATGAGAGAAGCTGCAGCTGCTGAAATTCCCTCTTCTGCACTTCCATAAACGTATAGGGAACCTGTCTTCCTTGGCATAAGGGCCCTCCTAATACACAAATAAGTGGGGAGAGAAACCCAAGCCAAGGGTACAAAAAGAACTCTTGTTTTTCTGGTACCTGTGAATTAGTCCTGCTAGTTTGGCAAAGTTAATTTTTGCATTGGTCCTGCCTTATTTTGTGGATGCTATATTTCCCATACTGTCATTGGGAGTAGCATAAGCCCTATTCATGCATTTTCAACCTGAATAGAGTCAATGTGTGCAGAGAGGGAGCTTGCTAGTGTTCTAGATCACGTGGATAGCCTCCATGAATACAGGAGGCTCTCCTTTTCAGGAAGACGCCCTCCCTGAGTAGCAGGGGATGAAACGCAACAGGGCCGGGCTAGTATGCTCTCTCTCCTTGTGTTTTGTTTACATTCTTAGACTTCAGAATGCCTGAATAGGATTATAGTGTCTGCACAATGGACAGATCCAGACTTAGTTGTACTTCGAATAGAGCCGCTGAAATCAGTGGGACTTAAGTTAAATGGGGCTAAGGGCGCAATCCTATGCAGGTTTAGAGAGAAAGAAGTCCTACAACTCCCAGCATTTGCCAGCCAGAGCTGGGAGTTGTAGTACGCCTTTTGTGTTTGAACATGCATAAGATTGTACCTTTAATCTGGATCCAAACCATTGTCTTTACAATGTTCTTTAACTCTGCCCATTTCAAATTGTAAAGGAGGAAGAGCATTCTTCAAATTATCCTTTATTAAAAAAATAAATTATGGTCAACAATGCTGCAGTTAAGAGACTATCATTATCTGTTATCTCTATAGAATGGGATCTTCTGAGAGAAATTACTTTTTATTATCTCATCTCTGTATTTGCTGTCATAAAAAATAGGAAAAAAGATAGGGTAACTTTTACAATAACCTGAATATAGGTTTGTCTTTACACATTTTCTTTAACTTTACTGATATTTATATTACTTGATGAAACATGAAAAAAGAATCCAATCTACAGCAGGACATGAAGGAGTGGTACACATTGCCAATGAATCCAATATAGTAATTTTGTTGTCTTTCAATTTTAAAGACATAAAATCTTAATATAACTGCTTCTGATGTCAAATATAGATGGTTTTTGAATAGAATATATGCATTATTGCATTTTTCTAGCTGAGGCAAAACATATTATTATTATTATTATTATATTTATTTATATCCTGCCTTTTTCCCCAATAATGGGACTCAAGGCAGCTTTACAGATTAAAACATGTACAGCTAAAACAGATAAAGCTATACAAAAATTAAAATATAATTAAACATACTACAATATTAAAACATTGAAAACATTTAAAATGCAAATAATTTTTAAAAATCCAGTATATAAATAATGCATAAACAGAGGTCCAGACTACTCCCCAAAGGTCTGCCAGAACAAAAAAGTTTTAGCTGCCTCTGGAAGCACACTAGGGAGGGAGCCAGTCTAGCTTCCCTGGGAAGGGAGTTCTAGAGTATTGGGGCAGCCACCGAGAAGGCTCTCTCCCACGTTCCACCAAGCGTGCCTGTGATGGTGGTGGGACCGAGTGAAGGGCCTCCCCTGAAGATCTCAGAAGACGGGCGGGCATGTAAAGGAGAATACGGTCTTTCAGATAACCTGGATCCGAGCCATATAAGGCCTTATAGGTCATAACCAGCATTTTGAATTGTGCCCTGAAACAGACTGGAAGCCAGCGGAGCTGTTTTAACAGGGGAGTTTTAACGGGATACATATCGTACAATGAGAAGAAGCCTCAATTGAACAAGCACAATTGAATTCAGAGGAATTCCCAGGGAAGTCCCATTGAACTCAATTGTGCTTACTTTTGAGTAGACCTGTATAGAATTGTTCTGTTAGTGTCTTAATAAGGGCCTGGTTCCCTTCCCCTTTATATTTTGTTTCAAGGTGGGCTGTGGCGCTTTTTTTCACATCACCCCAAGTTTCTGCTCTACTTTCTTACTGAGAGGCTGTGCCTCTCCTTCGAAAGGAAGGAGAGACACAGCCAGGAATTTCAACTATCACAATTGTTTTGCTACCTTCAAATTCGGGGTTTTTGCAAGCAATAATTGCAGAAGGACAACCATTTAAAATAAACATACAGGACTAGGCAAGAATTCTATGCACATATATTGCAGAAGGACAACCATTTAAAATGAACATACAGGACTAGGCTAGAATTCTGTGCACATATATTTGGGAGCTAAACCCATTGAACACAGTGGGGCTTACTTGTGAGTAAGTATGTTGTTAGAATCATATAATTGCAGTTAAAAGGGGCCCAGAGGATCAACTAATTTCTCCTAATTTGCATTTGTTCTGCTCAGTTTCATCTTTAATTGCTACCAAATGTTCAGTTTTTTTAAAAAAAAAATCATTTTCCTTCTTTCTTTTTAAATCATTGAAAAGATGTGCATAACAGGTCTACTTGGTAATTAAGCTTATTGTTCGAATAACGGACAGAAACCATTTCCCAGTAAATCTTTCTAGGTGTTGGCTCTACTCATGAATACACTTTCCCATTTTAATGACTTGCCTTATTCTTGTGTGCCATTCTGTTAACTCTACAACTGCCTTTCCCCTAATTATAAGCATTGCCATTCTACCAGCTGTTATGAAATGTAAAATCCAAATTACAATCTGTCAATTTGCATGTTTCTCTTAATATATCCTCATAAAGTTGTGGATGGATCACACTGTAAATTGTATCCCTTTATATTACATTTCATATATTTCTAAAAAAAAAAGAAAAAGAAAAAAAAAAGCTTCTCAAGCTGCAGTCCTATACCAGCTAGCATGGGAGTAAGTGCCATTGAATTAAGCGGGACTTACTTTTGAATAGACATGTATAAGACAGCACTGTCTATAACTGAATAGGGCTACCAACTGAGAAAGAAAGGTGGCATGGTGGTGAGTGAAGGGTTGTGGGTTCATTAGGACAGGATCTATATGACTGCATTATAATAGGGTGACCATAGGAAAAGGAGGGCAGGGCTCCTGTATCTTTAACAGTTGTAAAGAGAAGGGATTTTCAGCAGGTGTCATTTGTATGCATGCAGCACCTGGTGAAATTCGCTCTTCATTACAACAGGTAAAGCTATAGGAGCCCTGCCCTCTTTTGCATCTGGTCACTCTAGCATAGTTCCTGCAGCTTTACTTGTTGTGATGAAGAGGGAATTTCACCAGGTGCTGCATGCATACAAATGACACCTGCAGAATTTCCCTTCTCCATACAACTGTTAAAGATGCAGGAGCCCTGTCCTCTTTTCCATATGGTCACACTACTTTATAACAGCTTATAATGGTATTGACAACTGTTGGGGCCCATGACACATTCCATGTACCGTTTTCAAACCGCTTTCAAAGTGTTATATCCTGCTTGATGTAGATCTGGCCCAGGAGTGAGCAACTGGGAGAGGTCGGGGGGTGGAAATGGTGGGCCACATATGTACCATAAAAATGGTTGCTACAGTGGCACCAAAATGGCTAATTTTGACTCTTTGGGCACTCTATAGCCACTACATATGCTACCCCCAATTTTTTAAACTGATTTTGAGGGACAGTGGGGGCTGCATATGGCTGGGCTGCATGTTGCCCACCCCTCAGCCAGATCTGAAAGCCTCTCTGTCCCACCCACAGCAAATTAAGTCAGCTACACTTCTAAGACTGCCCTGTTAGTGACTTAATAAGGCAGCGATCAGCTTCCTGAGAAACTTTTCTTTCCTTTGCTTGCCTTTTTTTTTTAAGGGGGGGGCAGGGAAGGGTTTCTCAGGAAGCTGATTTCTGCATCCAGTAACTCATGTTTTGCTTGTGCAAAATTGTCAATGGGGTTAGAATGTAAGTAGAGCCATGTTAGATTAGACCAAAGGTCTATCTAGTCCAGCATTCTGTTCACACAGTGATCAACCAGCTGTTTACCAGAAACCCACAAGCAGGCCACGAGTGCAATAGCATCCTTTCATCCATGTTCCCCAGCAACTGCTGTACATAGGCTTACTGCCTCTGCTACTAGAGGTAGCACATAGCCATCAGTACCAGTTGCCATTGATAGCCTTCTCTTCCAGGAGTCTGTGGTTGACTAATGGCTTGCAAAGCATCAAGGCCTTCTGAATTTCGGAGGCTTTCATTTTTGCCAGTTGCAAGTTTTCCACAGAGCAGAGTGAATTGCATTCCCGACTCCTTAGAGGCCACAAAACATTTGGTCTTTTGTTGTCTTCCACTCGGTTACAAGGCATTTTGCATTCATAAGTCCTGGGTGAGCAAGTTCTCTGCCAAAACTGAGCAGAGCTAGGATGGAAGCGGAGCTACGTGCTTGTGCACATTGAGAGGTAAGATTGATCGTCTCTGTTGTGGATGAAGATATAAAAGGCCCCTTGACTCACCAGGAGCAGTGTTCTCTTCATAGATAGATCCTCTTGATACTTCGCTGGATATGTTGGGCAGGAGTGAGGAGAGTTATTTCTTCTGAAATGGGGGAGCAGGAAGCAGAGCTGTCCAGTGGCTTAAAAATCCTTTATGCAAAACAGAAAAGACAAAGTCCCCAATAACAGCTCAAAACTAGCACACAAGGTGCAAGAAATCTAATGGAGCTGCACTAGACTAATAAGACATTTTATACAATGTTTATAAATAAAGCACTTGACTGTACGCATCATGTTATAAAGGGAGTGAATATTTCCAGTGCCTGTATACCATTTATCAGTAGTATCAATGTCATAACAACCATTTCGGTCCAAAATATAAGAGAATTGAATATCTGTGAAATTATGGCATTAATATGGCTGTTTTTAAATGCAGATATTCGTTTCTCTTAAATTTTGAACTGAAATTGTTAAAAGTCCTTTAGCCAATTTATTGTTTGGCTTTTTATCTTCTTAAGTGGTTAAAGTGGCAATCCTAGGCATGTCTACTCAAAAGTTAGTCCCATGGAGTCAACAGATGTATTCCCAGGTAACCATGTATAGAATAGTACTGCAACACTGCTAAGCTCTTTTCATTTTTCATTTTGGAGAACCTCTGTTGTCTCCCCTACTGTTGAAATTTGAATTGTAAACTCCTTGGGGCAGGGACCTGCCTTTTTTGCTTAAACACCATGGACGTTGACAGGGCAGTATAAATAATTGCTGTTATGGGTAACGTACATAGTGCATTCCAGATGTTCAAAGCACTTCTCTTGTGAAACAGGCCAGTATTACTATCTATATATTGTAAGTGTGCTGAAGCTGAGAAAAAAAATGGCGTGTCTAAGGATGGCTGATAGGTTTATCATGGCAGAAATGCAGTTTGGCAGTAAAACAGAACAACTGGGTTGGGTACACTGGTGACAGTATATACAATAATGATGAAGATAATAGTGTCAATAGTAATATTTAAAATATTTAATATTACAGTCTAGTTGAAATAAAAACAATGAAAACAAATTTACGATATATATCAGGCAAATAAAAACACAGTATTGTAACATTAAAAAACTTTCTTTACCTACAAACACTTAACTGATACCAAACACATTTCGACCTATGGTCTTCTTCAGTGGTAAAATAAGCATTCACGATTTACAAACATTTATCAACAATATATACGCAACACAAATATCAATATCAATAGGTACTACTGCAGTTTTAAAACCTGTAAATACAAAACCAGTATTGTATTTAAAATATTATTTGTTAAAAATACATACTTAAAATCAAAATGAAATATATGCAAAGTTACTTTTTTTGAAAAAAAAAAAACCCACAATTTTAACTGACCAATTTGGGACTCTTGCCTATCCTTCCTTTGATATATGTAATCTTACAGAACTGTACTTTTTATAAAATAGATAGCTGTAAGGGGGGGGGGGGAGGGCAAAGACTCCACCAAGGATAATTGTTTTTTAGTTTGACAAGAGATTGCAAGTGAATCTATAAAAAAGATGGATATATAGATAAAACAAACAATATTCCAGTTATAAAAAATAAAGGTAAGTTAAAATTATAGAGATATAAAAAACCCCACATAGTCACATACGAATATCAAATAATGATAACATAGTTCAGGATGGTGCCCAAACAGTGACTTTCTGGCTTTCAGCGCAGCTTATAACTTCTTATGGCTCCCATTAAATTCTTAAAACAATTAGAACACAGATGTGAAGGATGGAGCCTAATTAGGGAGTTGGTTACAACTTTAAGGGCGTTCATCCTGAGCTAGCTGATAACACTAAAATACTTCAAAACATCACCAGTGAAACCACAACTCAAACACATAATGGCCAAACATAGATACATATATAGATATAGATGCTCATCCTAATGTATAACCATCCAGCTCATCTCCCCATTGAAGCCAACCGGGGACTTAGGGTGCATCTACAAGAGTGATTTAAAGCTCTTTCAAGGCGCATTACAGTTTTTACCTCTACAAGAGTGGAGTGCAAATCGGGGGTTGAGGTGCTTTTTACCTCCGATTATTCGCATTATCGAATGCGCGTTAAATAGCGACTTAAAATTTACTGCGGGAGTTAAAGAGCCTTATGGCCATGTAAATATACGATTCTCTGCATGTAAGCGTGTTTCATACAGCCCGTAATGCACTTCACCGCCTCTTGTGAATAGGTATTAGGAGTAAATGCGCTTATCCGTATATGCGCATAATTGGGCAACCGGGCGTCAAAGCGAAATCTTGTAGAGTCAGTTTTCAGGTGAAAATCCAGTACAGTTCTCGCAAAGTTGGGCATTTCTCCCAAGGACTTTGGGTTTTTCCTTCCTTGTTTGCTCATGGCTTAAAGCCATCTTAATTATTTCCTTTTCATCAGCGAAGGAATTATTGATCGCTTTGATCTTCTCAAGATTCTGGGTTTAAGCTGGTGTTCTTAAGCCACCGTTTTCAACCAGGGTTGCTGCTTTTTCTGTTTTCTGGGAAAGCTCCTGTGAACAATTGCACAGCCCCCAGTCATTTGGTAGGTGCCATTTCCCCAGAACTGTATCTCCATATTGAGAAAAGCCTGCACATGTTCTGTCCGTCATGTAGCGACCTGTTTTCTGTTTTACCTGCTTTTAGTTTAGTTTTGTTTTTATGGTGTTTCTTAAAAAAAGAAAAAGAAAAAAGCTACCCCATCTGAGCTTTTGTGCTGTGGGTCAGCAGAGAAACCAAATGCTTACGACAGAGCATTAGGTCACGCCAGTGTGGTACATGCTTAGGGCCAATCAATGCAATGCCCATCACCCCACCCCCCTATGCATATACTACTAAGGCCTACACTGAGCCATCCCCTGTTCCCATAGTCATGGCCATAATGATTTCTTGATGACTTCCTGATGGGCCGGTGGGGGGTTGCAGGGGACCGGCTGAGCAGATTGAGAATCTGACACATGTACACCTAGTAAGCATTGAGATGCACCTGCTCTCCACTGGCAGCATCCGGCTGATAGACAAAGCGGGGGCGTGGGTGGGATGGAAAGGAAGTTCATCTTTATCTGGCAGTCCTTTATCTGGATGTCTAGAAGCAACCAGCAGTCCTTTCCATTAGCCTCATATGGAATCACCGCTCTCTGTCAGTTTTAAAATGTCAGCTTCATGTTTGAGGCCATGCATGTGGATGCCCTTGGCTTTACAGAAGGGACCACAAGGTCATTTGCCATCCATCAACACTCCCTTCTGACCCATACAATACCGACTGAAGTGCTCCACAAGCAGAGAGCAAATGCTCCATGGAAAGGTGACCAGAGGCTTGTGCAGGTAACGTTTGTCAATAGCGGCTTGCTCAGTTGCTAGCGGCGAGTAGGAATCCTATCAAGGAGTCCTGGAAGGGAAACTGTTTGTAAATTGCCAGTGAGCTGGCTCTCCTTATTTTCATTTGAAGTTGTTGATAGTGCCACAAACTACTGAGGCAGAGACAGGTGGAAATAATAACTTCTACAGGTGTGTTTTTGAGATGGATCTAAGTGGATTTACATTAGGGGAATTGGAACTGTTTCAAGTGGTTTCAGTCTCCCCCCAAGAGCAGTTGTATGTGAGATGCTTTAGCCTGTGGCATTTGAAAGTAAGGGCAGTGGAAGTAAATGCAGGTAAAATAGGCTGACCATATGAAAAGGAGGACAGGGCTCATGTAACTTTAACAGTTGTAGAGAAAAGGGAATTTCAGCCAGTGTCATTTGTATGCAATTAGTTCCTGGTGATATTCCCTCTTCATCACAACTGTTAAAGTTGCAGGGGCCCTGCCTTCTTTTGTATATGGTCACTCTAGTATAGTGCCTGCAACTTTAACTGTTGTGATGAAGAGGGAATTTCACCAGGAACTAATTGCATACAAATGACACTGGCTGAAATTCCCTTTTCTTTACAACTGTTAAAGTTACATGAGTCCTGTCCTCCTTTTCATATGGTCAGCCTAGGTAAAAGGAAGGATCAGACTCCTTAAGACAGGGACGGCCTGACTATTGCAGGCTGGGAGAATGTGGAGATGCATGGGTGGTGAGGTCTGGACATGCTGGCAGGGAATGATGGGAGTTGCAGTCCCAGTACATCTGGAGGGCACCGGCTTGGGGGAGGTTGCTCTAAATGCGTGTGCTTTGTGCCTAGGCACCAGTGGGTATCCCAAGGAGCTGGTGTAGTAAAATGGCTAAAGACATAGTCCTATGCATGTTTAGACAGCAAAAGGTCTTGCAACTCCCAGCATTCCTCAGCCATCCATGCTAGCTGGGGAATGTTGGGAATTGTAGGACTTCTTTCTGTCTAAGGTTCCCTCTACAAGGATTCGCTTTTGCGCCCGGTTAGGCGATTATGCGCATAATCGCTGAAGCGCATTTACACCTAATCCCTCTGCACGAGAGGCGGCGAGAGGCGGCGAAGCGCATTAATGGATGACCAAAATGCGCTTTACAAGTAGTTAATGCGCATAAGCGCTTGTTCACATAGTCAAAATGGGCTTTAACGGCCGGAGCAAAATAAAACTTGCTATTTAACGTGCATTCGATAATGCGCATAATCGGAGAGATAACGCGCCTCTACGCCCGATTTGCGCTCCGTTCTTGTAGAGGTAAATTTTTTAAAGCGCCTTGAAAGAGCTTTAAACCTCTCTTGTAGAGGCAGCCTAAATGTGTATAGGATTGTGCCCTAAGGTACTGAGATAAGCATCAGGAATCTCACATGGTGTGAATCTCAACTCTGCCATGAACTGACTTACTAGGTGGCCTTTGGGAAGCCTCCCCCCCCCTCTCTCGCTCTCAACCTCCATCTTCCTCCATCTGCAATATGGAGGAGCATAATACTGAATTATTTTAGAAGGTTGTTGTTGGTAAGGATCGCAACTACATAATGCCATGTGATGCACTTCAAGAGCTTGAAAGTGCTGTACTAATGCTAAGTTGTTGTTTATGGTGCTAAGGGGAAAACCTCACGTAGTATGGCATCCCTCTCCTTTCTGATTTCTGCCTGCTTGGGTCCCTATAGTCCACAGGGTCCACCCAGGCCAAGGGGGTGGGGGCTAGCATAGTTTTTTCAAGTCACATACGGCCAGCTCTTTATGGTGAGCATGGGAGTGTGGTGGTCTCAAGGAGAAGAGGTACCTGATGTTCCCTTGTTTGCCTCAATAATGAAGCAAGGGTGGTATCCCTATGAAGCCTACTTGTATGTGTATTCTGTGTGCTAGAGTTTCCCACTGTAAAGATGAACACGTATGTAGCTAAGTGGTTTATGGCACAATCCTATGGCCTGTAGAAATTGTCTGAGGGGCCATGAGATAGTGGGGAGCCCCCCCCCCCCTCCAAGATCTGCCACCTCCACCTCCCTCTTATAGCTGGCATGAAAAGAAATGCACTGGCTGCCCTCCAACATTAGAAAATCAACCTCAGAGAAGTAGAATGTTCTGGTGGGTGGGAAGGGGAGGAGCCTGGAGAGGCCAGGATATGAGTTATCCTGAGCCTCCCTCCTTTACTCCCCAAGTAGATGAATCCAAAAGCCCGTCTAGCAAAAAGTGCTTGGCAGGAGGATGGGAGGCAAAGATCTCTACCGCTCCTCCCGCCCTGCGTTAGATGATCTGAAGCCTCCGGATTCAATAGGATTGTGCTCTAAGAGGCTGGGTCTATGAACTAGGAAGTTCCTAGCTCAAATGTTGCCTCTGCCATGAATTCACTAGGTAGCTTTAAGCAGGCCGTCATCTCTCCCCATCCCACCCCCCTGCAATAGTTGAGAAATTGCCGTGGGCACCACCACAAAATGGCTCCCATGGAGGATATGGCTAGTCACGTCATAGCTTCTGTCAGGATCCTGGCAGGTCAGAAGAGGTGTGGTGGGGAGAGAAAGAGTGAGCTACAGGCTAGGAGGATGAAGCAACTGTGAGGTAAAGGTTTGGGTGAGAAATGGAAAGGCTGTAGGCTGGGAATGGAGTGGTAGAGAAAAAGCAAGGCTAGGGGCTAGGAAGGGAGAGAAAGTGAGGAAAGGGGTTGGATGGAGAGAAGAGGGAGTGAAATAGCAAAGGGGAAAGGGTGGGGACAGGAAGGAATTCTTTCCTTTTCTTCCTGCTTGCTAAACAGCTGATCAGCTGCAGGTTTAGGAACAGGAAGGAAAACCTGGCGCCTTAGCGTTTTCCAAGTTTTGTTCTCATTAAAACTATTTTTTGAAGGGGGCAGGGAGTGCAGAGCTTCATGGATTCATGCTGGGGACCCCTGTTGTAAAAACTACTGAAGAACTACTGGACGGGTCTGGGGGGCACTTACGTATTGCCAGAAAGGAGGACAAAAGACATAAAATGTGCATAAAATTGCTAATTTATATGTAGAGATGCACGTCTGAAAGGAATTACTATAATTTCAATAGAAATACAATACATCTCCTGACAGTGGGGAAGACTGTGCGTAGGGGACCTTTGTGGCTGCTCAGCCTGCCCTACTGCTGATGGGCAACTTCGGTCCTTCTGCCGTGCCTTCTTAGGGTTTAACTTTATCTTAAACTGGGCTTGGACTGGACAGCCTCTGCAATAGAGGACATCGTCAAATAGAGGACTGTCCTCTGTAAGTTAGGATACCCTAGGATCGTTTCCCCCCATACCAACCTGATAATATGCTGTATTTTCAATAGGACCCTTTGGCTCTGTCTGATTCCAATATCAGATATTAGCAAGGGGATGATCTGAGGCACCATTTTTTTCAGTGGGAAAGAGAGTTTGGAATGCTCTTCCTGTGGTGGTTTGTGCTGCCTCCTCCCTTTTTCGATCTTTTTTGGGTCCAAGCCCAATCTGTGGTATTTGTACAGGCCTTTAGAAAGAAAAGCTGATGTTGTTTACTACTAGTTCTATTAGATCACTCTGGATTGTTGATAGGTTTTATATTATTTTTCAATTATTCATTACCTGTCATGCATATCATGGTAAAAAGGTGGGATATCAATGTTTTACAAACAAATAGAGGATGCAGGTGAAATGCTTTGTATGTGCTAAAGTGCTGTACAAGTGCTGTGTTCATAGGTGTTGGCCAAATAAAGCCGACTCCATCCAGAAAGTGAAGGACGTGGCAAACTTTATTGAGCCATTTGTTGAGTTATTCATTTGTGACTCAGTAAAGCAGCCAGAAATACAAAACAGCAGGACATACCAGGCCAGACGTCTAACAGAATGAACAGAATGCAGGTCTTTCTCATGACTAAAGTCTACAGGGAGAGAATCATGGGAAAAAGCAAAGACCTACACCCAGACTTGAAGATCAGCTCCTCATGGGAAATTCACTCGGCATTCTCCTCAACCCCAGCTTCTGGAATTGCATGAGGTATTGCCCACACACTTTCAAACCTGTCACCACCACCCTGAGGTCTAGAAACTTGCCTTGTTTGTTTCTTTTAAAAAATATTGATATTCCTGAATTCTCTGCCTGTATGTCACGATCCTACAATATTTACAACCCTGAAATATGTTTCCACTAGCACATCCACACACGACTGGTACGTGAAATTGGGGATCCCTCCCCAATTCACTCGAGAACGGGTGAGTGGGACAGAGTGGTTTGATTACATTGTGTTTGGCATCCATTTAGTAACTTGTCTCTGCAGCTCTCTGATAAGCCCAGTAGCCCCCACAAATAAATTATGTATGGGATTTTTTGTTTAATGTGACACTTAATAAATTTAGATCTCTTTGATTAAAAATGTTCAATCCCAGTTTAGCAAGGGAAGTTAACAATTCTATTAAAAGAAACAGGCTGCGGCAGCTGGAGGGGCTGAAGATAGGTCTGTCTCTATCTGATGAATTTTGCTTCAAGGGAGATTTCCAGTCTAAGTGGCTGAGATTGCGGGCGGTAAAGTGTGTAGCAGCACACCAAATTCTTGGGGGTTGTCAGTACTTCCACACCACATCATCCCAGCCCATGAGATGCCCAGGTGATATGTGTGGTCTCTCCCAGAATTTCATTTCTTTGGATCTCCCATCCAGTTGAGCTAGTATAACTCTGTGTCTGAGTTGTTTTTGTGGCGTCTTTTAAACAGCCAAAAGAGAAGAAAATGCCTGTCCATCTGAATGTCAGTCGCATACCATTTTACTGTTTCTGTGGTGCTTTTAGAATTTGCAAAGTACTTCATATCTGTTGTGTTTGACTTCTCAGGAGCCATGTGAAGGAGGGAGGTTAGTTAGCACTTAGAAAAGGTCCTTCCGTTTAGTATACACAATGGCAGACTGGCATGATGACTCAGCCTGTTTATTGTCCTCTTCCACTTACCTTGACCTTCTCTGAGGGTTGCTTCACACGCTGTGTTTTCAGTCTTTCAACTAGAACCACAATGAGATTGTGACAAACACATTTTTGCAAACATGCATATTCTACATGAGTGGAGGCTGATGTCTCCAATGTCAATGGGGCGGTGAATCCGCTCCAAGTTTCAGTCAAAACTAGTCAGAACTCTAAAGGAGTTATACAAGATGCAAAAAATCTTGAATAGCTCCTTTAGAGTTCTTACTGGTTCTGTCTGAAACCCAGAGCAGATTCACTACCCCATTAACTTTGGAGCCATCAGCCTCCACTGTTATACTGGTACGTGCATTAGTGATCTCAAGTTGGCTGTGGCTTCACGTTTGCTTCCTATTTATAAAACATGTCCAACTTGTCTCTCCATATGCTTGAGGTGTCTCTTCTACCTTAGGTCTCTCCATGGCACCCTATGGATTTAATTAACTAAAGTTTTAATTGATTTCAGGGTGCAATCCTGTGTATGTTTAGGCAGAAAAAGGTCCTGCAACACCCAGGATGCTCCAGCCAGCTACGTTACCAATTTTTACGAATTTTCCAGTTTTTACCCATTTTTAAAACCTGCAACCCTTTCAGGCATATTTGAGTGCTGGCACCTCTCGGTTGATCAATTGGTCTCACTTTGGGTCCAGGGAATCCAAAAGGGACATTTGACTTGTCCACAAAATCCCATCTCCACCTCTCCCCAGCCTATACTTAAGATCTGTGACTAGCTACTACATGTGAATATTTTCTCTAGTTCTATCTTAGCAGCAGGTGCATTTGGGAGATGTTATATTTCTTTCTATTCTGGGAATGCCAGTTTACTGTGAGCCAGAAATTAAAATTAATATGTACAAATTTGCTGCAAGCAGAGAAAATAACTTCATTATGCAAAGTGTACCACTTCATGCAAATATGATCATTTTCTTTTATAGAGTTTTTCAGTGTTCTAGATATTTTTTCAGTTCATAGATCAATTTGTTTTCAGGGGGCGTAATGTAGAACTAATGGGTCAAATGATGCTTAATAGACTTCGAGTGGCCACCATACCCAGGAAGGAACGGCTCCCTTTATTGTTCCTGAGCAACCCTGGCTGGTTTTATGAGCCACATTTGGTCCATGGGCTGCCATTAGGATCGTCAGTTGTGACCTCAGGTAGCAAGGTTGGGAAAATCAGCATGGTGAAGTAGTTAAGAGTGTCAGGCTAGGCCTGATGAGATCTGGGTTCAAATCCCCACTCAACCATGAAACTCCCTGGGTGACTTCGGGCCAGTTATTATCTCTCAGCATAACAGACCTCACAGGGTTGTTATGAGGATAAAACAAGGGGAGTGAGAAATATATGCCACTTGGAGGTTCTTGGAGGAAAGAGGGATGTAAGTGTAATAAATAAATAAATGACAGACATGCCATGTGTAAGGTGGGCCAAGTTATCACAGAAAATCCAGAAGCCAGTACATCTGAAAGACATCCATGTGGATCTTCAAGCTGAGCCCAATTCTACTTCTTCACAAAGTGCATAATAAAAATTTGGAATTGGCTACGACAAGATGTAGTGATGGCCACCAATTTAGATGGCTTTAAAAGGGGATTAGACAACTTGATGGAGGAGAAGGCTATCAGTGGCTACTAGTTCTAATGTCTATATGCTGCCTCCAGTGTCAAAGGCAGCGTGTCTCTCTACACCAGTTGCTGGGGAACGTAGGCGGGAGGGTGCTTTCATGCTCATGTCCTACTTGTGAGTGTCCACCAGCAGCTGGTTGGCCACTGTGTGAACAGAATACTAGAGTAGATGAACCTTGGTCTGATCCAACATGGCTCTTTTTATGTTCTTACTATGACAAAACTCCCATCTGTGCTGCTTTTAAATCTGTGCAGGACAGGCTGATATTGCAGTGTGTGAATCAATATAGCATGCAGGTGATTAAAAAAAACCCACCACTCTTCAGCAATAAAGACTTGTGTGTTAGGGTGAGGCTTTGAGCATGGGGATAAAGATGTTACAAGCACAGAAGCAGGCACCTATTTCCATCTGCTGCATACCTTTGAAGGATAAGCAGCCCCTTGTCTTGTGTTAAGATTGAGTCAGAGGAGATAGCACTGGTCCAACTGGGCTCTTGGCTTCAAGTCAGTATAAGGGCATCTCATTACATCTTTAGCAGAATAACAGTTTGTGCAAGATGGCTTTGCCCTTGCTGGCTCACACACTTTCTCCTCAATTGAAAGATAACACAAAGGTGGGTAACAGTGGAGTGGAGAAAAGCGATGAGGCAATGCCCAGAGTAAATTCATTGCATATGTAAAAGGAGACATTTGCATGTGTTCTGACGAATTTGCATAATTTGAATGCAGATTTTCGGTTCTTTCCAAACACAGCCTGGCCTCTTCACAAAGAAGAGCACTCACCGAAATACCCCGAGTAAAAGCGTTGCCCTGAATTGGAGAAGAGAAACCAGAGGCTTCCTCTGAAGGTTGATAGGAAGTCTGCAACACAAGCCTTGCTCAAGCATGCATGCATGCACACCTGCATCCCTACACGCTTACGATTGGGAAGAGTGGGCCTGGGGTCACTTCCGCAGCGGGGAGCCCTGAACAATCAGGGCTCTAAATCATGCAGGCATCATGCAGTTCTAAGGGCGTTGTGGGGTGGGGTGAATGCCTGAACTGGGCTACAGTCAAATTGTATTATTGTATTTTAACCGTGGATTGAGTTGTAATGTGAAGTCAGGCTGGGGGAGTGAATTGGACTGGGGGAGCGATAAGTGGGCGGGTGGGGTGAGCAGGGAGAAGCCAAATCTGCTTATGCAGATATTTTTAGTGTAGTCTCATGTTGCTGCTATCGTAGCTTTCAGTCCCCAAGTGCCTTGAGCAGGATGTGTGGGTTTTTTCCTTAACACCATGCAACATTTATGAGGCAGAGATAGGATGCTGAAAAGGGGAAGAGAGGCTATCAAACATGGGGATGCAGACGCCTCAGAAGCACTGGCCACCTGCTAAGACAGACACCTGTTTCGAAATGCAAGGCTGGAAACCAGGAAGCTTCTTGACTAAGGGCCAAGCGACACTTTACTAGTGATATAAAGGAACATTCTGAATTGAGGGAGTTCAGGAGATGAGCCCCTCCTCCTCCTTTCCCCCCCCCCCCCGTTTGGAATGCCTCAATCTAAATGCAAGGTGTGCCCAGACTCCTCCAGATGCAGCCCAGAGCTTGACTTTCCTCCTATTGGGGTTTGCTCCTCATACCCTGCTGTCAGTCCTCCCTCGGTTCCACGCTGCCCTTTCAACACAGACCTATCTGGGCGGTGGGCGGGCGGGCAGGAGGCTGTCAGTCTCACTCCCTATTTTGGAGCACCAAGAACAGAAGCAGCATTGCAGGTGCAAGGAGCTATGGGAAATGTTTTCCATGGCTCTTGACTCATTAGAATACTACTTTCCCAGGGTTCCTTGACCTGGGATGTTGTTGCTGCAGCATTCTTAAGGGTAGAATCCAACTAAAGCCCTAGAGTATGAATGGGACTTAAGTGAGTTGTGACTATCTTAAGTCCCATCCATTTCAGTGGGTCTACTCTACATAGGACTTCAGTTGGATTCTATCCTAGGTGTCCTGATTTATTTATTTATTTATTTTGCTTGGGGGAGGGGAGAAGAGTGCATTTGCTACGAGCTGCCCCTAGTTAGGTTTGAGAGAAGGAAATGGGGTGTTGGGGAATTTGTGTTTACAGATTCACAAGGTGGGAATAAACAGTGGGTTGGAAGAGGTGAATCTGCAGCCTTCCTCCTTGCAAGTGCCTGGAAAGACTCATGGTTGCTTGGTTTGGTGGTGAGGGTTGGCTGGGGTTGAGCTCTTGCAATGAAACCTTGCAAAAAGTGGGTGGAAATTGAGGCGAGCCGAGGGGAGTTTGCTCATCACTCCGTATTACACGGGAGATTTGTGACTGGATCATCCAGAAGTGGTTCCCGCCTCCCTTCTGAACTGCAGCCCGGGGGAACTGCCAAAATGTTCAGAGAAGCTGCGGGTGTGTCTGTTTGTGTATTTAATCCTTTTCCCCTGTTACATTTTTTTTCCAATCAAAATTGCATCCTACCAAGCTGCTGTTTGCCCTGCAAGGACGCAGGGGAAGAATGCACTCACAACTGATTGGGTCTGTATGTACTTAGGCCTCAGAGCCTTCTTCAAGGGAACTGGGGAGCGTACTGTCAATCCCTGTGATTGTAAGTGGTTGTAAATACTAGGTGCCCCCCGGCTTTCTGCTCTTGCCAACAGATCAGAGCAGGCTTGGCATCAGGGGCCAGCATCAGTGAGCTCCTGGCCAGTGCCCACATCACAGTAGGGGGTCCACTACCAATCCCTGGAATCTCCTGGCCCTGGTGCTCTTCTTCCTCCTTGCTGCTCCTGCCTGTTCACTGGCGCTCTCTGAGCTAGAGAGCAGCGAGAAGGGTGAGGAGAAGGAGAGGAGAACTAGCCTCTGCATACCTTGTCCTCTCTCTCTCTCTCTCTCTCTCTCTCCCTCCCCCCCCCCTCTCTCTGGGAAGTGGTGCCATGTGAGCCAAGAGGGAGAAGCAAATGAACAGGCAGCAGCAAGGAAGAGGAGGGCAAGAGTGGAGCCCCCACTGCAAACATCCTGCCCATGGGCCCCTCCAAACCTGGCTTTAGAACCATGCCCTACTGCCTGCTACATCCCAGGGCCTACCTCTAGCCCTCAGCTTTCAGCCATATGCTGCAATTCCAGCGACTGATGACAGGGAAACTGGACTGGAGAACACCCTGCTCTAGTTCTGGATCCAGGTTTGGGCACTCATGATGCCATCCTAAGAGGACCATCCCTACCTACACTGATGCATCCCTTATGAGCCAACCATAGAAGACACTTGGGATCAGAATTGTCAACAGGTTGAAATTATTACACAAACAGAAACATTCCCACTGAATTATTAAAGTTGATATAGGCACAGAAGGGTTTAAAAGATTAAGGTCTTTCAAAGAAAGGTGGTATCCAAAACTTAAGAAGAAGAAGAAGAAGAAGAAGAAGAAGAAGAAGAAGAAGAAGAAGAAGAAGAAGAGAAATCGGGAATAGAAGGCTGAGATACTTTTCTCCTCCCAAATGGGAACATGTCCAGGAGTCTTCTGTATGCCAGCCAGGTGAAGCCCTGGAACTGGATCCTACGCAGAGCAAGGCTGCTATCTCCACCTGTTGTGGTCTCCTGCCTGGAGGCTCACAAAAACAGGATTTTGCTTCGCTTGGAGCCACACCATCTGATGTGGCAGCCTGCCTTTTCATCCCCGGCTGTAATCAGTGATTCCATTGTAAAAGCTTTGAATAGATGGATCTGGCAGAGTGGGCAGCGACCCGTCGCATCTCTGCCAGTGGCAATCCCCTGCCAAGCCACCCTCCTTCCCACGTCTTGTGGAGAGAGAGAGAGCATTGGAGACGTGGCCAGCGACACCTTCCTAGGAAATGACAGCCAGGGACAGGTGACAAAGTGCTGCTGCTGCTGCTTTCTGTGCTGCTGCCTCCTTGTCCTCTGTGATTTGTAACGAACCCTCCATAATGGCCCCTCCTCACCTTGGCAGTGGAAGCCGAATGCAAGCGGTGGCTGCGTGTGCACTATGCTCTTGCTGTTTGGGCCTTTGCCCAGCCTCATCCCGGCCCCCACGAGCTTCTCTTCCTCCCGTTTTATGGATGTCTGCTTCGATTGATAGCTGAGTGTGGCCTTGATTCAGGACATAAAGGCAGGCAGGAAACAAAGGGGCTAAAAGTCGGTCCGCGCCTGTTTTGAAGAGTTTCCCCCTCCCTTCGCGTGTGCCAGCTAGAGTCCCTCACCGCAGCTTAAATCGGGTGTGCCTTTAAAAGTGTGAGATCCCTACTATTTTGCAGAATTCCTGGTGGCTTACAGACGGAATACCACCAAAGCCTTGCAATAAATCTGCAATTAATAAAAAATGCATGGAGATCCTCATGCAAACAAAAATGACTTGGCCTCAGTATTGTTTGTTTACTTAGCACCACTAAAGTGCAGAGCACTTTGCTGAATAATGACAGAAAGGCCTTCAAAGTCCAGGCCTGGTTCCTTTGAACGGGCGCAGCCTGGCGAGTTCTCGTCTGGGTTTCGCCCTCCTCCCTTGCCCATCCCAGAGTCCCTGATGGCGGCAGCAGGGAGAGCTCATGATGGGGACCTCCATAAGGCCTTAGATCAGCCTTCCTCAACCTGGCGCCCTCCAGATGTGTTGAACTGCAACTCCGAAAATTCCCAGCCAGCAGGGCCCTGCTGGCTGGGAATTTTCGGAGTTGCAGTTCAACACATTTGGAGGGTGCCAGGTTGGGGAAGGCTGATCTAGATCATTGGTCTTCAATTGGCCACTGAATCAACTCTATCTGGAATATCATTTCCCCGTTTCTGAAAGCTCAGACTGGCTGACCTTCCAGGCTTTGGCGACTTTTATTAAGGAGGAGCGAAGTTAGCCTGCTGGGGCTTTGAACTGAGGCCTGAGAGACTTGGCTCTTGAAGCAGCCAGCAGCTGAAAGGCAACATCCATCCTGTCTGAGGCAGAGACTGTTAAGCAAAGCAGCTGTTCAACATCTGACTTGTGGTGCCAGTAGAGACGATTTTGCTCCCCCTCTGTTGTTATTCAAGATCTTTCTCCAGTCTCAGCATGGAGGCACTCTCCGTATTTCCTGAAAATCCCCTTCTTTTCTGTCCATGTTTCCTGAAAATCCCCTGATTTTCTTTCTGTATTTTCTGAAGATCCATCTATTTCCTGGCCATATTTCCTCAAAATCCCCCTATTTCCTGTCTGCATTTCCTGAAAATCCCCATGTTTCCTGTCTGCATTCCTGAAAAGCCCCCTATTTCCCTGTCCACATTTCCTGAAAAGTGTGTGTCAGGCCCAGGACTGAAAGACTTTGAGGTACCCTGAGGAGCAGAAGATGCTACTTTATAACAGGTCAGACCACAAGTCCAGCTAGTTCAACAGTATCTCCTCTGCACTGACTGGTGACAGTTCTGCAAGGTTTCAGTCAAAAGTCTTCTTTCCCATCCCTTCCTGGGGGTGCCAGGAATTGAACCTGGGGTCTTCGGCTTGCCAATCACATGCTCTATTACTGAGCTACAACTCTTTCTCCTAACCTTATCAAAGTTTAAGAATGCCTGGCGCTGAGTCCTTGGATCCAGGCAAGATACGGACCCCCTGAACCTTGCTTTTTCCCTTCTCCAGATCAGGCAGTGGCTGCTGGTGGCATGTGTGACTGGTGGGGTGGAAGCAGGTCACCAGGGGCGGAGCCATTCCACAGGGGAAAGGCTTTGTGCATGTGCCGTTTGACAAATGACACTCAGGCTCTGGGAGTTCTTTCCTGGTCCAAAGTTCAGGAGCAGCACAGAAGCAGCTGTATGATGGAAGAACCCTGTGTGCAGAACAAGGGTTTTTTCTTTAATATTTGGGCCAGGGGGTAGGCGCAGAACATCCTGCCTTCTGATTGGCACCACTCCTGAGATTGGGTGGGCGGAAAGTAAATTGCCAGGTGTTTTGGGCTTCAACTCTCATCATTCCTGACCATTGACCAGGCTGGCAGGGGCTTCTGGGAGCTGAAGTCCTAAACATCGGAAGATGCATCTACTTCCCACCCTTGCTCTAGATGATTTGTTTAGAGAGGGCTTGTAGCCTAGTAGTAGAGCATCTGCGTTGCATAGACATACTGAACATGAGAAGGAGTCGATTCAGGTAGTCCAAGGGTCAGATGGTCACCATCCTGCCTGGACTCAGCACTATGCATTTTCATCTTTGGTATATGTGTGTGATTTGCAAGCATCCTACTGGTGCTTAGCAATCATTATTTGGACACACACACCCCTGCGATGAGCAATGGGGGTGCTAGTATAAGCGCATGGAGCCTCATGTAAGCCAATGCACCCAACTCTCCAAGGGACAATGGATCTAGGAGCCAGCGGGGCTGAGCTGCAAGAGCGCCAGCTGCAAGAAGGCTGCGCTGTAGAGCAAAACTGACAAAGTGGTCAGGTCCAAGTTATTGCTGAGCCAGATTAAAACAACCTTGGAGCCTGAAACCGAGCAGCTTGTCAGTTTTGCCTCTTCCAATCAGCCAAAGCAAGGCAGCTCTCTGGCGGTTTCAAGCGGACAATATATGTGGGATGACAACTCATTCTTGAAAGTGCTTCAAGGGGAAAACCGTTGGAAGGAAGGCACTCTTTAACAAGCAAGAGATGAAAATCAGGGGGAGATGCTTTTCCAAATTTTCCTGATACGAATTTGCTTGCATACATTTGGATTTCGCCCCTCTTTCTTGGGATTTCCCTCTCCCCCTCCTAAACATTCCTGATATGTGATGATGATACATTTCAGAACATAGGATGCTGCTTCATACCGAGTCAAACCATTGGTCCATCTAGCCCAGTATTGTCAGCACCGGCTGGCAGTGGCTCTCTAGGCTTTCAGGGGGGATTCTTCTCCAGCCCTACCTGGAGATGCCGGGGATTCAACCTGGACCTTCTGCATTCAAAGCAGGTGCTCTACCAGTGAGCCACAGGCCTTTAGAAGGCAAAGGATAGTGTCTTAAATCAAGATGCAAGATTAAAATTTTTGTAAAGCAATGGCCAGGACCATAGGTGGCTCTACCAGGAACCAAACCTGTGTATTTGTCCATCTGAGGACTGCAGTCAGTTGCTGGAGCTGGAGACAATCTGGAGCAGGAACTAGGAGCAGGAGGGCCTGTTCTATCAAACAGACCCCAATAATATTGATATCTGGACTGGCCAATCCAAAGGCGTCCGACTGCTCCCAGTCACAGGAGCCAGAGGTCCAGAAATTAAGGCTGATCGTAGCCAAGTAAAGGCATGTCTTTGCCAAGACAATCCCACCCACCACCCTCTCCAGCTCCAAGCTGAGAACTGCAAAGGGGTATGAGAACTGCAAAGGGGTAAGATTGTGCCTCCACTTATGTTGTGCCGTCAAGATGCTCAGATCAACTCACAACCACAACAGTGCAAAATCCAATCCTCCGCCCTCCAAGTCGCAACAACAGAGCAGGGGGGGGATCATCCTTGCAGATGTGATGGACTTTGGAAGTGCTCAGATAGACTTGGAAGTCCAGCACGGTTACAAGGACTTCTGCAGGACCAAGGAGTGCAATTGCGGACTGCTGACCAGGGCTGTAGATCAAAGAGCCAGGGCATACACAGCCCTAGATTAGGGCTCAGCCAGCAACCCTGAGTTTCCTGCTTCTTTTGATAGTATCTCTCAATTGTGAATTTGAATGTGAATTTGAAACTCTGAACTTGTGTGAAAATTTTATTTCAGCTCTTAATATGCTGAAAGAATATGCCAGCTTCAGAGTTGCATATAACACCCCTTGTCCTAAGAGCTTATGAAGCTGCCTTGTAGCAAGGCACTATTTGTCCGTTTAACTAATTATCATCTCCTTCACACCTTGGAAAGCTCTCTTGGAGTTCTGACTAGCTCGGACTAACCTGGGAGCGGATTCACCACTCCACTGACATTGGAGCCATCAGCATCCTCTGCTCCTCTGTCCATCAGCATCTCCCCTGGGTCCCAGTCTGAGGTTGTTCCCATCGCCTGCTACCTGGTACTTTGAACTGGTGTTGCTGAGGATTGAACCTGGGCCCTTCTGCTTGCTAAGCAGGTGCTCTGACACAATGGCTGGGTCCTTTCCTTACATGGCTGCATTCTGGTCTACAGCATTACGGAATTTCAAAAACCATTTGTATGTTTTTTTCCAACACACACAAATTCCCCAGGACCAAAGATCTGTTCCCAATATCCCAGACTGTGCAATTCAGCAGCCAGGGTTGCCCACTACTTCATGTGGAAATCAAGATAGATGGATAGTATATATCTTATTTATAGTCAGCAAGGAAGAAAGGAAACAAATAAAATAATAAAAATCATAAGGCCAGAGGAAAATAAATTTCACAAAATGAGGAGTGGAAGCAATTCCCTCTACTCCCATAGCTGCTCTATGTGTTCCAAAGAATGATGTGTCTCAGTCATCCTGGGACTGTACTGCTTCAGAATGCATGTAGTGGTGCTGTAGGATTCAAAAACCTCCCCGCATCTGGTAATGTAGCCTGGAAGGATTCCCTCCTAGCCTAGTCTTGCTGAAGTGCTAACTTTCTATGTGCAGGGAAGTGGTTTGGCCTTAGGACAGCCATTTTACATGAATGTGTGTTAATTAGTGTGGAACTGATTGTGCAAACTGACTTTTCTTTCCTTGTCTGCACAAACTGCAGTGGCCTTAGCAGTGGTCAGATCTCTGTATATAAAATGCTAAGGCAATGTGTGGCACTTAGCAATGTGTGGCACACTGGAAGTTCCAAGCTAAGAACTTTGTGGTGCTAAGCAACATGATATATAAACACCGCTAGGGGCTGGGGGAGCAGCTGAATGGGAGCGACTGGGAGTGGGGAGAGCCCAGAGAGGAGGCCGGGCGGCTCACTGGTGTTTGCAGAGGCCTCAAATAAATCCCGTGGCTCGGTGGGGCAGCAGCTGGAAGTGACCGAAGGGGAGCAGCTGGGAGGGAGTGGTGGCATGGAAACATCATTGCCGAAGCATTTTGCGCAGAGGCCTCAGGTAAATCCCATGGGTTGGTGGGCAGGCAGGGGGGAGCAGCTGGGAGGGACTGGTGGGGAATAGCTGGGAAAGCGAGGGAGTCCAATGGACTCCTGGTCGGCTTTGGTGCCCATGGAAAAGCTGGAAAAGTATAATAAGCAATAAAATACTAGTAAACAGATGCTCTTTGGGTAAGTCAAGTTAGTTGTGAACTGAAGAACTCTCCTGGTATGTACTGTGGCTTGGCATGCACTGAACCATGAGGGGAAATGGGCGCTGCTCTATTAATCCTTCTCCCACCTCTATGTATGTGACAACACATTGTGTGCCTGCTGCTCAAGAAACTGGACTTAGATTTGCATTAAATGTCCACCCTTTACCATTGACTCCATGAATCTAAGCCATGGGGCTAACCTCAGTTCAAACCCCAACCTTTTTTCAGCTTTGGTTCCCTGTCTGTAAAATGGGCGTATTTAGTATTAATGATGCATCACGTGGTTGGGTAGGTCAAAGCAGGATTGTAAAGCACTTTACAAAATAAAAATTGCTGTATGAATGATAAATGGCAATGGTATTACATCTTTCTTTCTTTTTTTTGGCTTCCCTAGAAACGCGGAGCAGGTTGTAAAGCATGCATGAAGCATATGTCCCTTTCCCTTCTCTTTAATCTCTTTATCCCCAAGTCCTAGATAAAAGTGAATGCTGTAGGCTGATGAGTAATCTTTGATGAATCTCCAGTCCTTGTGTGTTTGTCTTCATCTTTGATGCAACCAGTGCAGTAGACTATTGCCAATGGAAGTTGTGACACACCAGCCAGTCTCCAAGGTCCCACTGTGCCTTTAATTTTTGCCTGATCCCTCATAGAGACAATCAGATGACACCAGTGTTTGCTGTGTCCACATGTTTCCTAAAGCTTCCTGCCTCCGAGAAATGCGGAGAGGGGGATCTTTGGGGAAGAGTTCTGTGGGGTGAGGAGGGAGACTGAAATGGGAGCGTGCCCCCTTCTGTAAACTGGGAGCTCCTGTCAAAGCAGGGGGGATTTTAATGAGCCTCAAACATTGTTGGTGCCAAAGAAAGCAACATCATCCTCAGATGTGTAATTAATTGATCAAAAAGGCAGCCACGTCAGATACGGTGTAAAGCATTTTTTGTACGACTGCACTCAGCCTGGGACGTCTCTTCTGTCTGCCGGTGCTGTGGCGGTGTATTCAGAGCTTTGCTGAGGCTGGGAGCGCGGGGACCTCGTGACGCCCTGAGTGAGAAGAGCGCTAATTGGTTACATCAGAGAGAAAATTGAATGAATCACTGACCTCTTCTTCCCTGCTTAAAAAATATAATACACAAACCTTCTTTAGTCCTACACGTGGTAACAAAGGCACACTTGGGCTCTGCTCATCTTAAAAAATAAAAGAAAGATTCCCCACCCAATCCCAGCTCATCATTCTGGCACCCATATTTGTAAAGGATGAAAATGCCCACAGAATCCCTCTTTTAAATGAGTGTGTGTGTGTCGGGGGGTGGGCCCTAGACAGCCAAAGGCATACAGAGCATAGCACAAGTTCTGTCAAAGTGGGGATCAGGAGAGCAAGTGCTGGAGTGAACTGGAGCCAGAGTTGGGAACAGCCAAGATCAGGAGTCAAGTAATCCATCTAAGGGAAAAGCTGAGATACAGCACAACAACCCATGCATGAGATTAAGGGATCTGTTAAGTAAGGAAAGGATGCATGTCTCTGATCCGGTGGTGCTTACCAGGGTGTAGAAAATAGACCGGTACTGCCTTGTCCTCTCTTCACTGTGCAGTCTTGTGTTGCTTCTAGTCAAAGGGCCTTAGCATATCGATTTGGGGACTCCTGGTTCAACTCTCAGAAGATGCAGACATAAGGGAAGTCTACCATCCAAAGACATGGCCTACTAGCACTGCCTCGATGCATTTGAAAGAGGAAGCTTCACAACCAAGTCTGATTCTTCTGGATTTGCACTGAAGACGTGACAACCATGATAGGTGGTGAGTGGAGGCAACGCTAGTGCAGTGCAGCCAGAAGCTCAGCTGCCATGACCACAAGGAGGAGAAATGAGACGGAATTGAAACTCATGCTTGTGGATGCCTGTATTGAAATGGGGCATTCGGAGCTTGTAAAATCTTGGGGGATTTGGTTGAGCCAATCAAAAGTACAGTGAGAAACACTGAGCAGTGCTGGCATCAAGACAAAGAAACACCCTGAGCAGTGCTGGCATCAAGGGTAGGCGTGGTTCACCCCCACCCCCACCATCAAGGGCCCACTGATGGGAGCTGCTGGACTTGCTCCTCCTCTTCACCATGGCAACCTGCTTGTTCACCTGCCTCTCGCTTTGGCCCAGCCAGAAGAGTTGGCGAGGAGAAGGAGCAGTAGAGGCCACGGCCTACTTGCTCGCTGGCTCTCTGCATGTGGTAACAATGGTAAGGAAGAGGAGAAAGAACGACAGGAGATGGCCACGGGAAGGGAGACCCACTGAGGCAAGGGGCCCACTGATCTTGCCCAAGGGCCCTCAAAAACCTGGCACCGGCCCTGACTCTGAGCTGCCCTCTTCTAGAACAAGAGAGGGAGAGCTTGCTTGCACAGGAAACCCTAGGGCAGCCTTTCCAACCTAGCTCCCCCCTCAGATGAGTTAGATTAAAACTCCCATGATTCTACAGCCAGTAGGACTACAACTCCAAGAACGGGAGTTGTAGTCCTATACTTACAGAGGGTGCCAGGTCGGGGGAGGCTGTTCTAGGACTTTTGGTGTGTGAGGAACTGTGTGTGCGTGTGCAGTGAAACAAAGGTTTGTTTTGCTATTGACCCCATCCAAAGCTGCATGCTGGGTCTGTCCCTAGTTTGCCAATTTCCACCTCTTGATCTGCCAGGCTCCTCCTATGGGTTAGCATTCTCCAGGTCTGCTATGCTGCACCCGTACAGCTGTTCTGTTTTCCTCCAACCTTTTGTTCTGCCTCGATTCATTTTCCCTGCCTTCTCCAGAGCCCGTCTCTTATTTCTTCATGCCTCCCTGGCTCTGGCTTCCAGCCCTCTTCTTCTTGCTCTGCATTTCTGCCACATGCACCCTCCCCAGAGTGAGGTACCCCAACCTATGGCTGATCACCCCAAGGCTGCCCGAACCCCACAGGAGCTCAGGCCTGTGCAAATGCGGCCCCTGTGAGGCCTGACACACATCTAGGGAAATGTAAAGCTGCTTCAGGGTGAGACGAATGTCTTGGGGTCTTCAGGGTGCTTGTACCTTCCGTCTGCTTACCTCCTGCAGCTTTTGTTTCTGAGGAGCGCCAAGGCATAAAATTTCCTCATCGGTGCTCGCAGAGACAAACAAACCCCATCAGCAGTTTGATTGGCAGCCGCCCGCCCATTGATCCTGAACTTCCTCACCTGTCCACTGCCTACCCCAGTGATGGGCTTGCAACTCAGGCAGATGAATCTGTTTTCATGCTTTTTCAGCAGCCTCCTTGCTCGGGGTGCAATTGTTTTCCAAAGAAAGAAACTGCAAATTCTGCTGCATCAACATGTCCCCACTCAACGCAGAAGAGAGGCGATGTGCTTTTGCAGATCTGTGCTACAAATGTAAAATGGCTTGAAACTGGTTCAGCTGTCATGGCTTGGCCCCAGCACGACTTGAAAATGGTTCAGCGAAGGGACTTGTAACAGTGAACTTTGGATGCCTGTCATGTCCCGGTCCCCAGACACCTCCAGCGGAGATTCTGAGGCAGATAAAGGCATTTACAGATGTAAGTCAGCCATGGCCTCCTTCAGGGAGGTCCCGAAGCCTTCCCGCAAGGGAGAGCACTCCACAAGTTTGGCACCCATTTTGAGGCTGGGGCTTCACATTCCTCAGACAAGGAAACAAATCCCACAACGCGCCATCGCTTCACTCACCACCCAGGCACCTCACTCCCTTGGAAGCATCTGACAGAAAAGAGAGAGGGTGCACCTGGTGTCTTGTCTGCTCTGAACCTTGATTACTCATGTAGGCTCCGCACAGGTTATGAAACAGGTTTATATACAGCTTTCTCTCAGGAGTCTGAATGCAGCCCCGCAATAGGCTGCTTTCTCCTCATCCAATGGAGGAGAGGGAGGGAGAAGTACAGGGGGTGGCCTGTTCTTAAGGGGACCACATACACAGTTAATTCACTGTGCCTAAATACAGCACACCTGGACTCTCCCCTCCCTGAGAGGCCAAAGCACAAGGCAGGGCTGGGCTCAGAGAAATGCCTTCCGGTTCTTAGCTAAGGGGCTGGAGCTGTAGCTCAGTGGTAGAGTGCCTGCTTTGTATGCAGTAGGTCCCAGGTTCAATCCCTGGCAGCTCCTGGTAGGTCTAGGAAGGGATCTTGCCTGGAAACCTGAAGATCCGCTGCCATTCAGTGCTTTTTATAATGGGCGAGATGGACCAGTGGTTTGACTCAGTATAAGACTGCTTCCTAGGAGAAAGTAACAGCTGACTTACTTGACTGGGAGCTGTCCCAGGTTCTCTCTCTCTCTCTCTCTCTCTCTCTCTGTTGTCAGGATCAGACACCCTGGGAACAGGTTGCTTTTGCCTGAGAACTGTTGATCCCTGCCAGCTGACACCAGCTCCAGCTGACTCGTATTCAAGCTTTTCTTGGTGCCCTGCAGGCTTTCAGCTCAGCTGGCCCAGGATAAGACCCTCAACAATCCTACAATTCCCCAGTCTCCTCTGGGAAGCCGCAGCACTTAAACTAATCCAAAACCTATTTCATTCCAGTGTTATCTGAAAGAACAGTTAGCAAATCCAGTCCTGAAGGTTCCCAGGTATTGTGCAGCTTGATTGGTGTTCCCTTTTTTCAATTTGAACATGGCCATTTGTGTGGCTACCATTACTAGGCCAATAGACCATTGTACCATAGAGATTGTGGGAGAGAGTAACTACCCCCTCCCCACTACTCAAATGGAAACTTTTAAAAGGGAATAGGAAACAACAGGAAACAAGGTTTGTGTGTAATTCTAGAATTTCTTAGCTCTTTGGAGCCAACCAATTTACAATTTGTGGATCCAAGCTCTTTTCATCTTACTTTCACTAGGCCTTTTGAAACATCCCCAACCCCAACGAAACATACACACACACCCTAATGACTGAGCCTTGACATTTTTTTAAGTGCTCTGGGTCAAGAGAAGAGATAATTTCCTGATCGTTTGTTGCAGCTTGGAAAATCAAGGCAGGTGAAACATGGCAACCTTTTGCCATCTTAAATGTTGCTTTATGTGCCTGAACTATTATTATTGCAATTATTTAATCAGCATAATGCTTCCTGGGTACATGGCTTGGTGGCTAATGGAGTCTCCGTTCCCTCCCCACTTCTTGTAAAGGGAACTGGAGCGAGTGAAGTGAGCATTGCCACGCTGGAGCCGTCGCAGGGGGAGAGCAAGAGACTCAATCTGTCATCAGTGGAAACATAATTGACTTGTAGCAACTTGTTGGGTCAGTACTTAGGTCTGATTTATTTTTAGCATAAATTGATGGGAGATTTGGGATTAGGGAGTTGAGCATAATCGGGAGTGTAACTGACATGAAAAACGGCTGCCTAGGTTTTTTGCAGGGTTGATACTCTTCCTGTTCTGAAGCCGCAAATCTTCATTCTCAATTTGGGATGAATTATGCAAATCAGGGAAATTAAACTAAATTCTATATTTCCATTTGTGCATTAAGCTTTTGAGGGCTCACCCCTTCCCCATTTATTTGGGATGAAGAGAGCAGAGGGGAAGTACAGTTCATTTTTATTTATTTTTAATGATGTGTTTCAAATTGATAGAGTAGTATTTTCAAAAATAAATCCACAATATGGAACCAGCAAAATAATTGTTGTGAGCTGTAAACAGTAAAGTATCATTATAGTAGGCATAAGCATTAAAATAGTTTTCTAAAAAAAGGCACATTTTGGAATAGCTATAATACAAGGGTAATTGTATGCGGTTTGCATTGACTAGCAAAGCTCACTTCTTGCAAAGTTTTCCTTAAACTAGGGTTGGGGAACGTGTGGCCCTCCAAATGTTGGTCGACTGCAGCTTCCATCAGCCCTAGTCAGCATAGCTAATGGTGAGGGTTGTTGGGAGTTGTAGTCCAGCAACATCTGGAAGGCCACACATATCCCATCACCTCCTTAAACTATGTTCACACTAGTCACTTTCTTCCGATTGGTGTCTGCAGGCCACATATAACTGCAGGCCACATATAACAGAAGCACATTGTACACGCCTAACCCCCTCCCCCCCCCCTAAAATCTATATATCTGAGGACAGTGTCATGGTAGAGAGAAGATTTTTCTCCATAGGAATAAATGGCTCATTTTAACAAGTGGCTCCTGCAATGAAACTTTGCAGTGCATCCTCCCTCTTAAAAGGAGTGTTCCTTCCTGTTCAGGGTTCCAGCAGCCATTCCCTCCAAGCAGAGCATTCTCATGTTTTGTTTTTCATTTTCCAATTTTCGCTCCACATTCTGTGGCTACTGAACATACTCAATCCTCATAGGCTTTCGGCATGGGCAGGTATTTTTGCCCCCTTGGGATTTTTTTGTTTTAAAAAAGATGTTTTTGTTATTTGCAAACCTTGGGGCTTGCTGATACCTCCCTCTTGTTTCTCAGTGGCCTTATTTTGGTTCCATTCCTGTCAGCCCTCACCACCTGGGTTTGCTACTGGAAAGAGTGATAAGAGAACATCACATCATACTCTCAGGGACAATTGGGGTGAGGACTAACCCTGCCCATGGTGATCCCAGTAGCTTGGAGTCAGATGCAAATGGCGCTCTGTCTCAGCTTTAACCCACACTGCAGCCTGTTCATTTTGTCCTACATGTCTCAGTGGAATCCACTGAAAAACTGTTCTCTCAGCATAACCCCATTCTAGGCTTGGCTGAAGCTAACATGGGGCAGGGTGTTGGGAACTGACTTTTATATTTGTAGATAAGTATGCATGCTATTAAGGAAACCTGGTGGATCAGATTTCAGTGTGGAATACAGTTCTGGCTTCTGTGCCTCCTGTTCAAACTGAGAGTTTGCTCTGTATCAGCTTAGATGAGATGTCCACTGCTGCTACATCTACTCCCTCCCTCCCCCCCCAAAAAAAAATCCTGGACCAGTAGAGCCTCTTGCAAATGCTGCCAGGACTTCTAAAAATCTTTAGGTGGCTAATGCTTTGGAGGAAAGGGAAGAAAATAGGCAAGCCAATCTCCTCAATTATTGATCACCTGTTAAATTTCCAGATCAATGCTGCGCTCAACTTGATAGCGGATTAGGCCAGGAAGATTCCTTATGTTACCCACAGGCTTGTAATACATTGTGCAACATCTTTAATTCGCAGTCACTCTTCAGTTCTTCCAAGGAGAGCAGCTTTACTGGCCTTTGGGGAGATATTCAGTTCCCGGCTCTCTTATTCACTAATAAAGGGGGAAAGACTTCGGAGATTACAAAAAAATAATGCCAACTCTGTCTGCTTTACTGACTACAGCAAAGGCTTCAACTACAAGCTCGCTTCATAGTGGTAACTCTGAGTTTCTGTCGGTGTGTTTCCTACAAATTGGTCCCTTCTCGCTCAATTTAATTTGAGTGTACTGTAAGAATTCTGCCTAGTGCATGTGCCCATGTGTGCATCCACACACACACACACACACACACACACTTTCAAAGGAGACCACAAGGAAATTTACTTTCCCAGTTGATCACATCTTGGTTGGTTTTGAGCAAAATGTTTACATTTTGCTACAAAAATGTTTACCAAGAAACTTGACATTATTTCCTGGAAAACTATTCTTTTTCTTCTGGTGGACACCTGGGGATTTTCATTCCCGCACCCCACCTCACCGTTGCTTTCTCCCTTCTGGTGGGTCGGGTTGGAAAACGTGGAATTGCATCCCTCTTAACATTTTCTCTTTGAATGATTTGATGGAGAGGTTTTGCTATCACCGTCTGAATGCTCCACACGAATAGGAAAAGATTAGAATGACATATGGCCTGAACGTCTTCTAAAAACTGGAAGCTACCATTGACCATGACTCTATTATTTGTACAGTGGTGTCAGATTGTCTCTTGGCACATCTTTGGTGAAAACCCTTTACATTGGAAATTAGAGTGGGAAAACCAGTTCAGTTATAAGCCAAACCCCCCGATAAGGTCTGTGGTAGTGTGTAACTCTGAACTTTTTCTTTCTCTATGGATGGCTATTATTAGAGGTCAAGGAAGGAATTTCTTCCAGGTCATACAGGGCTGGTTAAAGATAGGCTGACCATCTGAAAAGGAGGACAGGGCTAATGTAACTTTAACAGTTGTAGAGAAGAGGGAATTTCAGCCAGAGTCATTTGTATGCAATTCGTACCTGGTGAAATTCCCTCTTCATTACAACAGTTAAAGCTGCAGGGGCCCTGCCCTCTTTTGTATCTGGTCACTCTAATATAGTGCATGCAACTTTAATTGCTTTGATGAAGAGGTGATTTCACCAGGAACTAATTGCATACAAATGACACTGGTTGAAATTCCCTTTGCTCTACAACTGTTAAAGTTACATGAGCCCTGACCTGGATTTTATCTGGTCACCCTATCTTAAAATATCTTTCAGACACTGGCATATTTTATTGAAGAAATCCCATGTGCCTCCTCCCCGGTCCTCTTGTGCTGTCTCTGCCATGCTGCCAGACCACTACAGAAGCTTAAAAAGGACAAATGTAGCTTGAAAACAAGCTAAATTTATCCTTTTTAAGCTTTTGTGCCACTGAAATTTGGCGACAAACCACCCATTTTTGTGCTGCTGCTACTGCCACTGTTGCGGCACTGCCAGCAGCTGTTTTATGGAGAATGATAAACTGAATGTTTTTAGTCCGTTTGTCATTTGAATGTGGAGTAGAGTCATGATAGCCCATTCCAAATGTTATGATTGCATGTGCTGCTTGTGATCTCTTCAAACCCCAGGGAGTTCGCTAATCCCCAAGATAGCAAAGTGTATAAACTGCAACACTGTGTACATTACATAAGTATTAATGTTGTTTATCTAATTATCTGCAGATCTAACGAATGGCACGTGGTAAAGATACAGAGACCTCAGAAAGGCTGAATGTGAACTTGGGTTGACAATATAGATCAACAGGCAGGTTAAATATTGTCAATTATTTCAAAAAGGCAAGAAGCTGCTGACGCTTGGAGAACTAGCGTTCTCCTATTTAGTACTGCTGCTTTTAAAAACGAAGTTGTGTGTGGCTTTTTTTTTTTAATCCTTCTTGTTACTTTGCTATATTTCTGTTTTAATTCCTTTCCTTTTTTAAATGTGTGTAACTGAAGGCAGATCCCAGTGTTCCAGAATTAAAGCCAAAGCAAAGAAACATTGGGTGAATCATTCACGATTTTAGAAACCTTATCCAGTATTGTCAAAAGTTGTTATGACTGAGTACAAATCTTTTTTAAAATAAAAACTGGATTTCATTGTTTTGCAATAAGAAGGGTCCAGAGTTCCATTTATCATGAAGAATCCCAGCTTGACCTTGGAGCTGAGGAGAAGGCACGGTATCACTCCCATAGTTCCACTGTGCTTCTGAGGCGTTCCAAGTGTCTTTGAAATGCAATATGACTAGCGCAAACCCCAGCCTCCTCTTGAGCTAGGAGCTAGAGAGGGATTGTTGAGGGATTGTTGCACTGTGCTTCAGAAATGTTCACGGGGAGCCCTTCTATCCCCCCCCCCCCACACACACACATCTGCAGCTCCAAGCTTAAGAGCAGAGATGGGGCTTGTCATGGCTTCTGATGCATTTTGAATGCCTGGGAATCACACCACAGCTGCAGGAAGAGTTCCTCCCCCCTTGGAGCTGGGAGGGCCAGGGGACTTTGCTCTGAGTTTTGGAAACTCAACACTAGGTTGGGGACATGATCCCCCACCTGTACTTTGGCTACCAAGGCTAACCAAACTGCATCTTGGGACTCTGAACATGCAAACACTGTGATTGCACCATCCAGTCAGACGTTTTTCTTCCCTATCTCCCTGCCCTAACCAGTTTTTTGTAATATTTTGCTGGATGAAGAGATCTGGAGATCTCAAATCTTGCACATTGCTTGGTTTTCTTTTGTTTGGCCTAATAAAGGTGTTATGCTAATACGGAACTTGTTTCTGTAATTGACATCAGTATTGAATATGTTCATGATTAAAGTCTATTTTGTTGCACTTATAAAACAAATGCCTTAAAAATACTTGACAATATTTAGGTAATATTTGACCAGGTAATTGGAGCTTTTCTATACAATGCATTTATTGAGCACTAGTGATTCCATACTCATGGTTATTTACAGTTACTTTAGTTGACACCGTGATCCTTCAGTTTCACTTTTTTTTAAAAAAAATACTTTCCTGGCTCTTTTTACAGCAGGGAAAATGGGGTATTATTTCTGGAAACGAAAGTACTTCTTGTGTATGCGCTATTCCACTATAGCACAGCACCACATAGAGGTTATGTAGTGGAAAAGCAGGAAAGGAAAAGCTCTTCATGTAGAGCTCGGATCTCAATTCTGCCACAAAACTGAAAATAGATACAGTGTCAGTGATAGTTAAAGCACTGCTGTGGAGTCTTGTTTGTTTGTTTGTTTGTTTTTAGCTAAGATTTAATTAGAAGTAGTCTGGAAGGCTTTGGGCCTGTTCAGCCTCCAGAATGTCAGCATCTGTGTGAACTGATCTCCGTCAGTGTTCTCAGAGCAGGGGTGGGGGAGTACCCCTCTCCTGCAGCCAGCTGCTTCTTTTGGCCTTGGCAGAGAAGCTGTCTGTGAAAAATTGATAGAGAAAGGTGGGGTTTTGCAGAAGGGTCGCTCAGATTGAAGCGTCATATTGGTGGGCTGAGCAGCGCCGCCCTGTTTAGAAAGAGGCATTGCTGAAAGGCCAAAAGCCCCTGTCTAGCAAGTGGTCTGGAAGAGGCCTGCACCTCCCTTTTTAAGCTGGTGCAAAGGCAAAGAGCCTTTGCTAGGAACATCTGCTCTGCATTCCCAGAAAACCTCCCTGTTTGGATCCATCCTCATCTGAGATTCTGGGGAGTGCTCTGCACATGCTCCTTCCTAAGTGGAACTTTGGATTACTAAGAACTTGCCTTGAAAAGTACTGTGAGGCTTTTCAGAGACTTGAACTCTCGTTTGCTGTGGATTGTGTGTCTTTGTTGTCAGCTCAGTGCACCGGCAGACCAAGCTTGATCATTGATTGCTGAACATTCTCTCCTTTGCCTGGACTCATGCAGCGAGGAGTTGCCCATGCGAAAACAGTGGCATGGAACGCCTTGCATCTGAGGGTTCACCTTTCCCCGTGATTTTGTTTAAGCCGTAACCATGTTGCCTTTGAGTTACCAACGTATGATCTGAGGTTGGACTAGCTCTCTTTGAGTGGTTTGTTAGGCCTTTCAAGAATTTGCTCTTTTGATTGCCTGAGGGATCATGTCAGGAATCATCCCCCTCCCTTGTTCAGGTTTGGAACCCATGTGTGGATTGACCTTCCCTTGCGTTCCAAACCATGAAGATGGCAACAGGGAAATCACTTTGATGGTGAACTTGTCACGGTAGTAGTGATTAGCTTTTGACAGTACTTGGATTTCTTGGAACTTATAGCTACTGACCATCAGCTATATGATTTCTGAAGTGTATAACCATTAAGCTTTGCCGTGGGATTTCCTGCAATAAAGAAGTCTCACTGATTTAGGTGTCCTGTGTCAGTTTGCCAGAATGTGTACTTGCCTGAGGGACTGGGAGACCTGACATCTAGTGATTGTGTAGAACAGCTCTTGGTCATATCTTCTTTGCCTTGTCAAATACTCAGCCCTAATGTACACACAGATGCAACATCAAATGTGTCTTGTGTGTTAAACCTTGTTAAACCGTACCTCCATATGACAACATAGGGTGCTTCTAACTCCATTAGGTCAGTAATTCTTGAAATACCAGCATTCGGCTTGAGATTTTTATAATTAGATTTTAATTCCTTGTTGTGAAAATATGAGGGTCGAAGCAGGGACAACTTCTACACATCTTAGGTAAGTATTTGCAGGATTGTGACAATGACAGTTCTGGTGAGAAGCTTGGCAACCCTTTATGTAAGGTGGTACCCTTGAGAATGGACCCTTCTCTTTTAGACCAGGATATACATTAAGACAGTCTTCCCCAACCTGGTGATGTCCAGGTATGTTCGACTACAACCTCCATCAACCCCAGCCAGCATGGTTGGGGAATGATGTCTTAAGGTTTATCCTGGTCTAAAAGAGAAGAAGGCAAGTTTTATGTATTCACTACCTATAAATGTCTACTTCTTTATATAAATTTGTGGGGGCTGTATTATTTGATTGTATTTGTTGTTTTTCTAGAAAATTGGCATTTTCAGCTTGGCTTGTGAAATTCTTAGGAATCAGTTACTGTGTGGATTTTTAGAGCGTTCCAAATAGAGAGACAGACAGACAGACATTATTTTGTCCCTTAACGTATGATGTTTTGATATCACTCTGTTACATGCAATTTCTAATGTGTCTGCTTTAAAGGCCATTAGAATGTTTGTGTGTGTGTGTTTTGTCAGACTTTATGTTTATGAGAAGCTGAAGCTTTTAGTTTAGGCAAAAGATGACTCAAGGGAACGTTGATAGAGGCTTAGAAAATTATGAATGGTACGGAGAAACCATTGCTATCTCTCAACACACTAGAACAGGGGTCATCCGATGAAAGAGATGGGCAGTATTTCTTCTTCTGCAGTGCCTAATTAGCTCACAGGATTCCTTGCCACAAGATGTGGTGGCAACTAATTAATTAGATTGTAAACCACCCAGAGAGCTTCGGCTATGGGGCGATATATAAATGTAATAAATAATAATAATAAATAATAATTGTCTTAAATTAGGATTGGGAAACATCACTGGGGAAGGCCAGCAATGATCAAGGAATGCAGTGACCCAGGATTGAGGGGTTCCCTTCCTCGGAGAAAGCTGCAGTATATCTCAGTGCCACAGTCAATTGGCAAGCATTTCTGTTTGGCAAAACATATTTAAACTGTAAAATCCTAAGCAAAGCTTAGCTAGGAAAAAAGCCTGTTCAGCAGGAACTGTTCATGCCAGTTCTTAAATATTAATAAGACAGCCCAAGGAGGAGGGGGGGTGACACCTGAATTTTTAAAGCTAATGAAGACAAGCATTAAATGCGGCGTATCTTGACTCTGTGGCCTCAAGATGTTAGTAGTATTCTCAAGAATCGGGGGGGGAATTGCTCCTAAATTTGAATACATGCTTTATTTCATGGCATATCTACGGGCCTTTGTTGCCATTGGCTGGGTTGCTGGGATGTCACGGAATGTTCACGAGCGTTTTTACTGATGTGTGGCAACGGTCAGAATATTAAACAGTAACTGCAGTTCCAGTGAGAAGAAGGTGAGGTTCATTTGTCTGGAAGAAAAGAAAATCTCACCTAGGATCTAGCTACTGTGAGGGAGGAAGTGAAATGTCACACAGGCAGGAGATGGCATTTCATATGACATGAGTATTTCATGAGGTGAAGTGGCTGGGGACCAAGAAGGGGAGACAGGTAGAAAGAGAGACCAGCTTCCTAAACCTTTGCAGAACAATTAATCAGGGGAAGGTGTTGAATCTCCTCCTAGGATATTAGGGTTTAATTGGGTTCACAATAAGTGAATCCTGCCTAATCCCTGTCCTTTTAATGCAGAGGTCGGCAGACTTCAGGCTTGTGGGATCTACTTTGGCCAAAGACATATACTGAGTCCAGGAATTTGTTTTGAGCACAGAATTGAATGGTGATCACCGTCCTTTCACACAAAACCCCACCCCTGGTTACCTTAAGCTTTCTTCATTTCAGCAGGATAGTTTGCTCAAGCAGCAGGGGAAACTACACAGGGGGGTTGTTTCCCCTGCCCTCGCACATGCCCACTATTTGCTTAATTGCCCACACTGTGTCATGGGTTGCCATGCCATCTGAACCCAGTGTGTGGCGCAGCAGGTGTGGTTTCTAACCCACCCCACAAGCCATGGCTTGTATTAGGGGTTGTGGGGTGGGTTAGAAGCTGCCCCTGCCGCGCCGCACGCTGGGTTCGGGTGACATGGCAACCCATGATGCAACACAGGTAATTAAGCACATGGAAGGCACATGAGCAGCACATGTGAGGGTGGGGGAAACTACCCATACTGTGCCATTTCCCCCACTGATCATGCGAACCTGGCTAGCGTGTGTTTGGGGGTGGGGGATGTGTCAGTTTATTGCTGCTCTTATTAAACAACTGAGATTCAGAAATACTGATCTACTGCAAATCTACCAAGATCCAGATATAACTTCTGCCCACCCTTCTTTTTAATCGCCAAGGAATGCAATACACATTGATTGCATTTTGTTTATTCAAAAGTGTAATTAAAAGCTGCAATTGAAGATTTTGTTACCCATGCTTAAAATCCATTGATTGAAATAGGACTTATGTGTGCTGGATTGAGACAGAAATATCATTATTCCTCTTTAATGGTGGTCACTGACAACAAAACAGATGTTGCTGAAGGAAAGATATAGGATGTATTGGATCTTTTGGTTGAGGTAGCATTGTTGTGCTAGTATTTAAAATATACCTTCAATAAATCTCGACTGGTTTCTCAAGCCTAAAAACATTATTTCAACTATAAAAGGCAACAAATGGCCTTTAAAAGTTTATAGCCTCGCTCATATTTAAACATTAAAAGGTTGTGTTCTCATTCTCGGGCCCCTGTCGGGTAGGGAGGGATCTGGTCTTTGAACAGTAATCTGGTGGAGCGGAAGTGTTGTGTTGCCACATGCCAGGCTCTCTCAGGGGAGGTCAGGACCCATAATGCAGTTGGCGCTACCTAGCAATTGAGTTCTTATAGTCCTGGCACCCATGAGTCATTGAATACAAGGCCCAAAGGATAAGAGAGATGATCCCGAAGCAGGGAATATCTCTTAACAGTTAAGAAAACTGATTTGGGGTGCTTCTAGATCATAGAATAGTAGAGTTGGAAGAGACATATAAGGCCATCGAATCCAACCCCCTGCTCAATGCAGGAAGCCACCTTAAAGCATACCTGAAAGATGACTGTCCGGCTGCCTCCTCAATGCCTCTAGTGTGGGAGAGCCCATGACCTCTCTAGGTCATTGGTTCCATTGTCGCACTGCTCTAACAGTCAGGAAGTTTTTCCTGATGTCCAGCCGGAATCTGGCTTCCTGTAACTTGAGCCCATTATTCCATATCCTTCACTCTGGGATGATCGAGAAGAGATCCTGGCCCTCCTCTGTGTGATAACCTTTCAAGTATTTGAAGAGTGCTATCATGTCTCCCCTCAATCTTCTGTTCTCCAGGAGAACCATGCCTAGTTCTTTCAGTCTGTCCTCATAGGACTTTGGTTCCAGACCCTTGATCATCCTCGCTGCCTTCCTCTGAACCCCCTCCAGCATGTCTGCATACTTCTTGAAGTGTGGTGCCTAGAACTGGACACAAGATGAGATCTAACCAGTGCCAAATAGAGGGGAACCAGTACCTCACGTGATTTGGAAGCTATACTTCTATTAATGCAGGAGCCCAAAATAGCATTTGCTTTTTTTTACAGCCACATCACACTGTTGGCTTATATTCAACTTGTGATCTACAACAATTCCAAGATCCTTCTCGCCTGTAGTATCGCTGAGCCAAGTATCCCCCATCTTGTAACTGTGCATTTGGTTTCTTTTTCCTAGGTGTAGAACTTGTCATTTATCTCTATTAAATTTCATTCTGTTGTTTTCAGCCCAGAGGTACAGCCTATCAAGATCACTTTGAAGTTTGTTTCTGTCTTCCAGGGTATTAGCTATCCAACCCAATTTTGTGTCATCTGCAAATTTGATAAGCATCCTCTGCACCCCCTCATCCATGTCATTCATAATAATGTTGAAGAACACTGGGCCCAGAAATGAGCCCTGTGGTACCCCGCTCATTACCTCCCCCCAGTTTGGGAAGGTATCATTGTTAAGCGCTCTTTAGGTCCAATTCTGCAGCCAACTGTGGATCCACCTGATAGTTGTTCCATTTAGCCCACTTTTAGCTAGTTTGCTGATCAGAATAGCATGTGGTATTTTGTCAAAAGCTTTGCTGAAGTCAAGATATATTATGTCCACAGCATTCCCACAGTCCACAAGGGAGGTTACCCGATCAAAGAATGAGATCAGATTAGTCTGGCAGTATTTGTCCTTGACAAATCCATGCTGGCTTCCAGTAACCACTGCATTGTTTTCAAGGTGCTTCCAGATTGACTTCTTTATAATCTGCTCTAAAAATTTCCCAGGGATTGATGTCAGACTGACTGGTCTGAAGTTTCCAGGTTCCTTCTTTTTTCCCTTTTTGAAATAGGGACAACATTAGCCCTCCTCCAGTTGTCCGGCACGTCACCTGTCTTCCATAATTTCACAAAGATAATATCCAGTGGTTCTGAGAGTTCTTCTGCCAGCTCCTTTAGTACTCTGGGATGCAGTTCATCAAGCCCTGGAGATTTGGACTCGTTCAAAGAAATTCCTTGACCATTTTTAAAAATCAATCTCACACTGCAATCCTTCCCCTTCAGCTTGTACTTCACTTTTGCCCGGGTGGGGGGGAGGTCATAGACCCGCTTATGGGAGAAGACTGAGCCAAAGAAGGAATTGAGCACTTTGGCCTTTCCTTTGTTATCTGTTAACAATTTGCCATCCTCATCAAGCAGTTGGACCATCATTCCTTTCCTCTGTCTGTTACTATGCACATACTTGAAGAAAGCTTTTTTGTTGCTTTTAGCATTCCTTGCTAGCCTCCTTTCTGATGCCATTCCTGCACTTCTGTGCTACCTGTCTGTACTCTTCTTTTGTAGCCTGGCCATCTCACTTCCTATATGTGTCCTTTTTTGTTTTCAGGTCATCTCTAAGCTTTTTGTGGAGACGCATTGGTTTCTTCTGTTGTCTTCTATCTTTTTTCCTTGTTGGAATTGTTTGTAATTGTGCCTTTAAAATCTCCGTTTTTTAAAAAACTCCCACCCATTCTTGGACTCCTTTTCTCACTAGGGCCACTTGCCATGGGGTATTACTTGTCATAGTTCTGAGTTTATTAAAATCAGCTTTCCTAAAATCCGGAGTATGTGTATGGCTACACTCAGATGAAGGGCTTTGAGGCCAAGAGCCAGAAGGCATTGTGCAGCCAGTCTGTCTTTTCTTACTTAATGGATGTTCTGCAGCAAGGAAAAAGGCGGAAGAGGTGGTGAAAAAAGGCAGGAGGGTTTCAAATAAATGATGATGATGTCTTCCCCGCACCACACCAGTGGAATTTTGTGAATGTGCCAGGGTTATGGTGCCATAAAAGCTTCGTCTAGGAACAACTTTAGACATAAGAATCATAATATTGGGCCTGAGAAGTCTGACATGGGAAGGGAAAATGTATGATGTTGATCCCTATTCTTTGCTATTTGATGCTGGGACAGAGATTTCTGAAAACAAGAGGTGAATCTTCTAGCTATCAAGGTGGCAACTTCATATTGCATAAGCCGTATCTACTAGGATCTGTCACAGCATCCTGTGGCAATGAGTTCCATAGGTTTCATATGCACTGTAGAATCTTTATACAGGCTCCTTTTCAGTGGCTATGAGTCTGTGTATGTTGAAAGAGAAGGAACAAATCCTAATGTACTCATTCACTAACAGGACTGGCTTTCTTACCAGGATCCAGAACCAGGCCAGCATTTCTAGCTCTCGGAGGCCACATTCCAGTGGTGGATGGGACCAAAAGCAAAATGGAGTAGGAACAAAGGCAAAGGGGTGGGGCCAAAATACACAGATGCCAGCCTATTTTAGCTTGAAGATTTTACTGCCAATAACTAAACCTTCGAAGAAGTATACCAACCTTTTAGAATGGGAAAAATGTGCAAAAGCTGGGAAATCACCCCATGATCAGAGTAAACAGGGTGTAGTCAAGGGTAGGGGGCATGGCGATCTGGGGGTAACCCAGAGGGCCAGATTTGCCCTCTAGGCAAACCAGGTTTGGCCCCTAGGTAAGCCAAATTTTGCCCTTAGGTGGGCTGCATTTAGCATGAAGGCCTGAGGTTGAGTACCTCTGGGTTAGACCGACCAATGGTGTGGCAAAATAAGAAAAAATGCTCATGTGTTCAAATGCTTTTTAAGAAAAAAGAAATCAGCTCCCACTTCTGGTCCCAACATAATTTTTCATAGTATTACATTGCGAGATACACCAATTTTGTGAATCATCTTAGGCTTTTGAATCCTTCCCACTTGATGCTGGAGACTAGCCAGTCCCACTCCCCCCTCCAATTTTGCATCCATATATTTGGTTTGACTTTCCAGCATATCATAACTTTACATTTGCCTTTGCTAAATTTCATTTTACTGCTTGCAGACTAGTGGGCCAATTTATCAAGGTCGGTTTTATCAAGGCAATTGCAGAAAATGTGTAAGTGAAGCTTCCTCACCACTGTGGGCGAGGAGGAGAGAAGATGAAATCAGACATATAGAGGCGCAGTGCGATGACAGTGCGTACACCATTGGAGCAGAACATGGGAAAGCCAGGTTCAAACTCTCCGTTAGGCATGCAGCTCACAGGCAAATTACCTTCTCTCAGGTTAACGTACCTCACAGGGTTGTTGTGTGGTTAAGACTGGAATTACAGAGTCAGTAGAGATTTGGGTCTATGAAATTGGAGATCTACTGAACAACAAAGCAGTGGGAAAAGAGATTGTGCAAAGTGAACCCCTTCTCCCTGCACCTCAACAAACGCCCTGGTTGAAAGGGGGAAAGCAGCGGGCTACTGGGGGGGGGGAAGAAGGGGTTAAGCACCCTGCTTTCACCCGGTACTGTTTTTCAACTTCTAACTGAACTCTCCCCCTTGCAGCTTTGCAGCTGTTTGCCCAAGATGTGGTGCCCAGGCCCAAATTTTCACCAAAAATGTAGTTTTGGAAGGAAGGGGGGGGGGGTCCAAATTTAGTGTTGGATCCAGATTTAAGCTGGACTAACTCCACAGCCGGAAGTGGACTTTCCTGCCCCCCTCCTTTCCACAGCAGCCCCTCCAGCCCCCCCCCCCCGAGATACTACACAGGGAGTCAGGAAACCCCGCTGAATGGTGTGAGCTGTAGTTTATTGGTGGAGGAGGCATCCCACAAAATCAGACAGAGGGGATTTCTGCGAGCGGATGCCTCTGCTTCTCAAGGATAGCAGATCATGGATCCAACCCTTAATAAGTAAGTGTAGACATAAAGTTTCTTCCTACGCTCTGCATACTGAGTCTGGGCAGTTGGTGAGTAGAAGGTCCCCTCTATAAGATTTCGGTTTGACTCCTGGTTTCCCAATTATGCGCATCTCCTCACAATCGCTTTTACGCCTAATACTTATATACCAGGCTTTGAAGCGCATTACTGGCTGTATGAAACTTGCTTTAAAGTTGTTAACATGCATGCAAATGTTGCTGAAAGTAATGCGCTTTGTCCCAGGCTTTGTCCCGGGAAACTGCCCAAACAGGATTTGCACCCTTTATTCTCCCCGCCTACCAGAATCTCCCACCTTTGGTTTCCTAGGTTACCTGTGGAATGATGTGGTTAACCTGTTTGGCTACCTCTCTCCCCTCCAATTTCACCGCCAGCTGAAGTTTGTTCCCCCCTCCCAGAACTGCTCAGGAGTAAATGGGAATGTGCCTCAGAAGTTTCCCCCTCCAGCAGCCTTTTAAAAAGTATTTTCGGCTGCCTCTCTCTGCCCCCCACCATTTGCCGGAGGGAGAGGAAGAGAGTGAGAGACCAAAGAGAAAGAGCGAGCGAGAGAGTAGAGATCCGCACAAACGCATGCCCAAACAGACAGGGGAAGCTGCTTCGTTCCTTCCTCCTCCTCCTTATTTTCCCTGTGAGATCAATTGTTTTCCCTTCTTTCCTTCTCAATCATCCGTTGTCATTTTGGTGATGTAAAACATTCAGATGCACACACACACACACACAAACAGCAAGCAAGCGAGGGGAGCAAGTGTGTGTGTGTGTCTATGGACGGAGGCAGGCATGCAGGCAAGCATGAAAACACCCTCCCCCTGTCCGCCCCCCCCTTTCCCTGCTTCAGTCTCTCAGGAACCTAGCAAGAAGCTAGGGGATGAGTTGTCTAAGCGGATCACTAATTATCCACACATACGCATGACAACAAGACCATCTGATCGTTAATGCGCCTCCTCACAAAATTGTTTACACATGGTAAATTAAAACTTGCTATAATGGAGATTTAAAGTGCCTGGACCCCTGATTTGTGCTCCGCTCTTGTAGAGGTAAATTTGGTAATGTGCCTTGAAAGAGCTTTAAATCGCTCTTGTAGAGGCCCCCCGAAGCTTAGCGGAAGAAAGGCCTTGTCGTTCTCTTCAAAGCTCTCTATGGGTTTTGCTCCTAGGGATGCTCGAGGATTTCATTCAGTCTGTGAATCAGAACACAGTGATCCTTTGGTTTTTGCACTTCCTCAAATTTTGCAATCCCATTCTTCGCTCAAAACAGGTTCTAAAATGTGTTTCAATAAGCTTTTTAGGATAAAATGCAGAAATATATATTTTAGGATAAAATGCGTACAAATATGTATATTTTGAATGTCAGGGGGGAGGAAATGTTCATATTTAACACAATTTCATGTAGTCATAAAAAAAACCTCAGAGTGATGCTGAAATGGGATGGAATGAAATGAAATGAATGCATGTGAAACTGCTGTCTCCTCTCCCCTCCCCTCCCCCCCTTAATATGGGTTCTCTAAACCAGTGAGTCTCTGAAGCCTTTGGCTTTATCTCTTAACTTTCACTCCCAATCAAAATAAAAATGACATGTCAGTGTATTTGTTCATATTCCTCCTGATACTCTTGTCCTCTCCCTTGTCCACTTCCTCTCCTTTCCATATGTTCTCTCCCTCAGTGTGAAAATGTTGATTGTAAACTCCTCAGGGCAAGGACCTCTTCTTCTCCCATACAATCCGCCCAGCACGCTCAGGTCCTTTGGGAAGAATTTACTACAGTCAGCCAAGACTAGGCTGACAACTGTTACCCAGACGACCTTCTCTTCTGCCGCTCCCAGACTGTGGAATGACCTGCCGGGAGAGATCCACCAACTTACCAGTTTTCAAGAATTTAAGAGAGATGTAAAGACTTATCTCTTCTGGCAGACATACCCAGTCGAATTTTAAGACTTTGTTGATTTTAATGATGTATTAATTTTACATGTTTTTAATTAGTTTATGTATCTTATATTTTTTGCATTGATGTTGTACCCCGCCTCGATCCGGAGGGAGAGGCGGGTAAGAAATAATAATAAAAATAATTATTAATTTTATTTTGTGCTTACCTTACCTAGGGTGACCATATGGAAAGGAGGACAGGGCTCCTGTATCTTTAACAGTTGTGTAGAAAAGGAAATTTCAGCAGGTGTCCTTTGTATGTATGCAGCACCTGGTGAAATTCCCTCTTCATCACAACAGTTAAAGCTGCAGGAGCTATACTAGAGTGACCAGATACAAAAGAGGGCAGGGCTCTGTTAAGATTTTATTTGGTTTAATGTAAAAGCAAATGTATTTTTTCTGTTACTAAGCAAAAAGAGAGACATGAGATGACTTGATATCTCAAGTACTCTGTACAGTTGCCAAATCAAGTGCAGCTGGTAAGCACTTAAAGACCAAGGTCATTTAGTTTCTTCCCTGTGTGCTGGAAGGCATAGCAACACATGGGGAGATATGCAGCCAACGCTGTGATAGGTCCACAGTGCTATAAATGTACAGCATGTGGAGAAACAGTGTGGGTGATGATGTGGGTGATGCTAGATGGGACGTTGTAGAAGTTGTGGTTGGTGCTGGTTAATACTGTGTAAAGAGATTAGATGAATGTTTCTTCTCTGTATATACTTGTACAGTAAAACTTAGTATAGTAGTTTAAAACACTGCTGTGTCTGAGTGTTTTCTGACTACCAGGACATCTGTCTGTTACCAGTGAGTTCTGCTGTCATTCCACTGCTGTGTGCTTGCACTCTGTACATGCTCAGAGAGTGCAGTGCATCACAAACTCTGACAGGCTCCTGCAGCTTGAACTGTTGTGATGAAGAGGGAATTTCACCAGGTGCTGCATGCATACAAAGGACACCTGCTGAAATTTCCTTTTCTATGCAACTATTAAAGATACAGGAGCCCTGTCCTCCTTTCCATATGGTCACCCTACCTTACACTCCCAAATAGTATATAAATACTACTATATTATCACCACCACAACCACACCACCTAATTTGTCGGCCCCTGGCTCTGCTCCACATTCTTTTTCTTCTAGTCCAGTCTAGTCCGGGGCAATGAATGTGTCACTTCCACTCTATGTACAGCTCATAGCACCCTGGTGGTGTTTCATAAAGGAAGAAAAGGCTGGGCAGATCAGGGGGTTTGTGTGTATAAATAATTGGTACCGGTATGTACAAGTAAAGGGATACCCTGCTGCAAGATTTGGACAGGAATGGCATGATCATACATGCAGAATAGGCAGTCTTCTAGGGCACCACAGTTCAAGGGTGCTCCATGTTGAAAACAGTGTATGAGTTCAGGGTGTCCCATTAAGTTTGCCATGACGGAGCACCCTGCATAGGTTGGTAGAGGCCAGGATCCTTGGCGCAGTGCAAGGCGGGAATCCAAAATGTCCACAAGAAGGGAGAGAAGTCTCAGGATGCTATAGAAAAGTTTAGATCTAGTCGCCATCCCAAGACAATTTGCTGTTAATAATTTCTGCAGACATTAAAACAAACCCCCGAAGAAGGCTTAAAAAACAAGAGTCCGAAACGTGTTGAGCTTTTGTATAATAATCCTTTCTATAGCAGCCTGGGACTTCTCTCCCTTTTTGTCCAGGATCCTCGACAGTATTGTTTGGGACTCTGGAAGGCAGTTTTACTTTGCATGGGGATGACGCTGCCCCACACCTATTCTGAACTAGCCATATGGCTGAGTGAAGTATCTCTCGGGGGTCTCTTTTCGGTTCTAATTTTTCAGTTCCAGAACCACACAGGAGACATACAGTAATGATGAGCACTCTTCAGCTTCACCTCAGCAGTGTGAAACAAACACCTGTTAAGAGCTTTATTTTTTAATTAACTTGACACTAATTATGGAAAAAGCTCAGGATCCTCAGTACTTCATTTGCATGGAAAGTAGCTCATTGGAAAAAAGATTGGACTTGATCTCCATTTTAAAGGATTAATCCCAAGGTGTTTGCTATTCAGGGCAGCCTTAGCTCCCAACCTTAATCATATTCAGGGATAGCAGGAGAAAGTATGTTTTTGGGTACTTACCAGTAAGATAGTTGGTAACCAAAGAAGCGGATTTGAATCAAAGGATATTGGAATTTATGTGCTACAAACAGATTTTAAAATATTCAAAGACAAAAAAAAAACCACTGGCATCAACATTTTGAATATGTGTGGATTATCTTTTTGCACTTTCTGGGCATTGACTATAAATATTACCTTTTGGTATTCAGCTCTTGATATAATGAAATCTTACCAAATTCAAACTCCAGGAATTCCAAATTGGTGTCGTGGTTAGAGGGCTGGGTTTGGAACAGTGAGGCTTGGGTTCAAATCCCTCTTCAGCCATGAGCTGGCTGGATGACATTGGGAATCTTGCTTGTCACCTGAAGTTACTTCACAGGGTTGTAGTGAAGGGGAGCAGAGATGTGATAGTGCCATGCTGCCACTCTCTTCCGGCAGGCGTATCCAGTTGAATTTTAAGATGTTTTTAATAATGTATTTGTTTTTATTTGTTTTAATGTTTTATCTATTTTATGATAGTTGTATTTTTATATTGATTGTTGTTCTCCGCCTCGATCTGGATGGAGAGGTCGGTTAGAAATAAAATAAATAAATAAATGTAATGAAACATAAATAAAATTAAGATTTAAAATTCAATGTGAGGATTTAACTCTAGATCTAGATCTTTTGAAACTTCCAAAGTGTACCAGGGGTTTTCTGAATGAAACAATCAGTAATGGGCAACAAACATCTCTGAAAGTTAGCTTGTCCACCATTACTTATCTTCCCCGTGCAAATTTTCTGGATACATTATAAGTTCACCCAGGGCAGTGGTGAGGCCCCAAAGGCCTGTTCTGCACTATTTATCTGCCAAGAACAGACTCTAGAACAGCCTTTCCCAAACTCTGTTGGATTGGGAGTTGTAGTCCAAGACATCTGGAGGGCACCAGATTGGCAAAGTCTGCTCTAGAACATGCCCCAGAATCCTCTGTAACCTCGCAAAGTGTTCCATGGCAGACAATTCAGTGGCTCAATTCGGACGACACGATAGTCAATGGTGGGGTAATAATCAACTTTACAGTTGTTCAACTAGGGGGTACTCCCCACACAATATGGTAATAAATAATCAACTGTGGTGTGGATTAGGATCAGCGCTGAGTTGACTATGGCAGCATTCAGATGACACAATAGTCAAAACAACTGACGATTGTTTCCCCCACACCAGTTGTTTATTGTGTCGTCCGAATTGAGCCAGTGTAGAAAGTCTTCCCTTGGAGGCTTTCAAAGTTTGAAAGCAACCTCCACTTGTGGTGACGTTAACCCAGGCAGAGTCCCAAAATGTCTTCTGCCATTTCACTGCAGGGTCACTCAGGACCCTTGTCTTCCACACTGAGTTATTAATTTCTAAAATAGTGGAAGAACGTGAAAAAAGCAATAGGCAAAACAATATTTTAAAGACTAGGGGCTTAAGTATATGTCTGCTAAGAGGTTAGTAGTCTGCATTTCCGTGCTGGCTGCATAAGAGGAGGCTCCCCTTCCTCTGCAGCTAGCATGAAAATACAGGCTACTAACCTACAGTAAAAAATAAAATGAAAATGAAAAGTTACTAGTAAGGCTAGTAAAAAGAAATGGCAGTCTAGTAACTGTTATGGGCTTATTTACAAGGCTGATGTGATGTGTGGAGTGGCCCAAGAAAACAAAGACCAAACATAAACTGAGGAACATTGGAGGTGGGAAAAAACAGATTTGAGAAGGTGGGGAGGAGGCTTGTAACAGGTACTTGCAAAATGTTCTGGTGGTTTTGTCAAGAAAGGGAAGTTTGGGGTGTGTGTGTGTGGAAAGTCAACATTAATACATCTTTCCCAGCTACAAAGAAAGTGGAAGCAGTCAACCCTGTGTGATGTTGTGCACCTTAATCCAAGGATAAGTTTTTTAAAACTAAAGGTTGATGGCAGTTGAACAAGGCCCAGGATGGTGTGAGCTTCCTCAGTGTGGGAGCTTGGGTAATGGTGGCAGCTGGGCTTTAAAAGGTGGCACGTGAGTATGCTGAATTGCAAGCAGTCGATTGTGGCATGGGGCTAATAAGCTGGCACAACACAGAAGCACGCTACCTGGTCACCAGCAGGTTTATGTTATGAAACGGCAAACCCAAGCAGCTGCCTCCAGCGACTTACAGGAGCCGTGTAAAGTGGCTTTTTACCAAGTTAAACAGGTTGGGATGCATTTTTTTTAAGCATCTCATGATTTTATCTGCATTTATATCTATTATTTATACTCTCGTGTGTTCTTTTATTTGGCTCTGATATAAATCAGGACCTTGAAATTTGATACTTTTTTTTAGTACTGTTTAAAATTATTGCTCTTCACCCTCATGCTTTGGGATGAGGTGAACTGCATACAAATGAGAAACCCCTTTGCTTGTGGACATTGCAGTTAGAAATGAGCAAAGTCCACCCCAATTATGATTGCTGATGTCCAAAACTTTGACTCGAATCCCAGCAAACTTGGTAACTGCTGGGATTCTATAGATCATCCTTCCCTAACCTGGAGCCCCCCCCCCCAGATGTTTTGGACTACAGCTCCCTATTGACTATTGACCATGCTGGCTGGGGTTCATGGGAGTTGGTCCAAAACCTCTGGAAGGCACCAGGTTGAGGAAGGCTGCCATATAAGGTTAAATGAGAAAATGGCTTCCTAAGAATTTTCCGTATTCTTGCTGAAAAATTCGGCAAGTGAAATTTGAACCCTACATACCTCTCTGTTGCTTCTGTTGCTGTAGCACTGCTCACAATTCCATCCATGTGGGAGTTGTAATGGCATAATGGTGGCTATGGAGCAAGATCATGTGTCCACAAATTATGTTTAACAGCCAAAAATTATTTTACTAGCCAGCAAGAATATAGTAAAAGTGCCTCTGAACACATGCAAAGTGCCTTTCCCATTCTGCCTAGCCCTCCCCTCCAACAGAATTAAGGGAAAAAGATAATACTGCAGATAGCATTGTTCCCCATTACTACAGGTTCCCCCCCTGAAAATTCAACATTGCCCCCACTACCGTAGCAAACCCCAGCACAGCAAGCATCTGTTTTCAAAGCCAAGGTTAAAAAGTCTAGTTGACACAGTTGTTCCTTCTCTCCGACGGAAATCCACACCAGGTTTTTCTTCCTTGCTTGCAGCAGCTCCTCTTCACAAGCCATTCCTTTTTCTTTTGTTTCTGAAACAAGGTTTTTTTTCTGATAGGGAAAGGGGGAGTGACTTTAAAGCCAGTTGCAATTGGGTTTGGGCAATGGAGAAAATATTCAGTGATAGAGTTGAAGAGGGAAGGAAGCAGGCAATCAATTTACAAAGCAAACCTACCTGATGTTGTTTAAAAATCTACTTGCAACTGGAATCAAGTAGCAAGAACTTGGAAGGAATGTATTCTCAGGCTGTGTGGTGGAGGCTGGGCCAGGGGGCTGCTACTGCGTTCCAGAAGCAAGATAGTGCTGAGGGGAGGGAAGCAAAAGAGATTGGCTCAGTTCAGACGACATAATAATCAATGGAGGGCCCCCCAATTGTGGAACGATCTCCCTGAGGAGGCACGCCTGGCACCAACATTGTTATCTTTTCGGCGCCAGGTCAAGACTTTCCTCTTCTCTCAGGCATTTGGCAATATCTGAGGAGCCTGGGTTTGTTTTTGTTTTTGTAGCTTTTTTGGGCTGTGGTAGCTGTTCATGACCATACCTGGATTTGAAAAGGGTATCTTGCTTCCAACAATAGCATTCCGTATAATATGAACCATGCATTCTAAAGTCTGAGTTGAAACAGAAAGCACAAGTTTGCAGACAGAAATGGGGAGAGTAGCTAAAACTGTAGCCCTGAAATCACTGGTGGAGAACCTCTTTAAGAGGATTGGCAGAAAGACTTGGGGTGTACAAGCTGTTTGTGAAAGATGCCAAGTGAGGCTTATAGGAATTTGACGAGGGGATTTTGATTTCTCTTCCCAAGTCTGGCTTGATAACACCTGGGATTGCATATTGTAGCAAAGGTATGGCAGTTGATGCTCTGCCCTGGGAAAGCAGGGGCTGGGGGGAAAAGTTCCACTAGAGACCAAAAATTACAATAGTCAAAGAATCTTTGCTCTTCCATCCATGTTGACTTTCCCTTTGTCTGAACCTGGAATTGCTTAACGCTCCCTCAAAGGAAGGTTGTTTTATTCCTGTCAACTCCACTACCATGTAATTTCCCTCTAGAATTTTCATGAATTATGGGGTGGAGGGTGGGGGTCTCATACAAACTTTCCTATCCCCTTGCAAGATTTTGAATTCATATTTGTCCTAATTTGATTCGCCCTGTCTCCCCAACATTCCTCGTTTTGGGTGCTCATAACTGAAGTGATTTTTCCGCACTTATAAAAAGAATGGCAAGTTAACTTGCACAGGTTAGAGGATATTCAACATTCCTTGCTGCAAGCTTGAGCTACCTTGGTGCATGTTTATTTATTTTTATTATTTATTTATTTATTTCATATTTATACTGCCCAACAGCCAAGGCTCTCTGGGCAGTTTACATGTTGACATTTTTAGCTCAAAGTAGACAAACCACTGTGTCCTATAATGAGAATTAGAGAAGCCTAACAAAGCAGCATTGCCGAATAGAGAAGAAACATTAGTTTACTAAGGGCATCATCAGATAAGCGTTTTATTGCATGCTCGTTGCTGGTTAATCACGGATTTTCATGGGTCCCTCTCACGACGTTGTCTGCATCCCGCACGCCTCCCACCCCTCCTAGCCTTCTTCACACGACAAAAAAATACCCCAGTAAGTCCGACTTATTTTTTGCAGGAGAAGCAGCACGATCAAAATGGCCCACTGAAGGCGCCACATGCAAGTTGTTTACTTCCTCTTTTGAAAGAGGACCTAGTGAGGGACAAACATGCTGGCAGAGAAGCGAGGGTAAGGAAACATGATTTCCCCCTGTGTGATGGCACTAAAAGGTTCTTAGGGCTGCTTCACACACCAGCGTACAGCATTTTGATGGCAGAAACATCAAGTGATGACTTGTATATGTGAATGAGATACTGCAGATCTAACACCATTAATAGATCTTTTGAACTACCTCCAATGCAATGCTTTTCAGTAGAGTCAGCTCACACATTCAGCTTTAAGTCACTAGTGGTTATTGCACACATGCATCTTCATCACTTGATGACAGCATCATAGGTACGCTTTCACATCAGCTCAACATCGAGGTGACATACATGTATGTGTGAACCAATCCTTAGAAATCCACTTTTGGATATGTTCTTGTCTGCAGAATCCTGCTGTCAGTGAGTGAACCACCCCTCCTTTGGTTATATACCTTGCATATTTTGATCAGAACCAAATAATTCCCAAACTTAAGAGGAGCAGGCTGCACCATTTTTGTCTCCTGTTTGTCGATTAAAACCATGACCTACACATTGGGCAGGCATTGCTTTTATCCACACACTGGCCTGTATATAATTGAATTCGTTTCTAAAACTGCTCTTTAAAATGTTAAACATTTTTCCCTTGAAGGTCTTTGCCATCTATCAGGCTTGCAAAGAGCCTCAAAGCAGAGGATGAACTGAGGCCCCTGTAAGAAATCCTTAAGCAAATTCTGTCACTCTGGCCTCTGACATTTCATAAAGGCAGAAAACGAGAATCCCGTTGAAGGTCGCCTTGTTGGATTGCATGTAGCTTGTGAAGAATGATGCCGTGGCCCAGGCCTGGGTTCCCCAATTAGCAATAAGGTTACAGGCACTGCGTCCTGTTCAGGTCTTCTCATGGGAAGGATAAAATTCCCCTTCTCTACATAAAACGTTAGCCTACAAAAATGTCAGCCAGAGAAGTAAACGGCATCAGAATGATTTCGTAATCTTTCTGAGCATCTTCCCATTCCTCATACATGAGGTAGGCAGGGGCTCTCTTTGGAATTCTGAGCAGTCATTGTTTTAGTTGTTATATTTATAGCCTACCTTTTCCTATGGCTGAAGGAACCCCAAAAGGTTCATAAGCTAATGTACTAGTGACCATGAATGACTTTAGGAAACAAAGGAGGGCAGCAGCAACAGCATTCAACCTGGTCCCTATCAGTCTCTTTCTCCCAAAATATACCCCGAACATAGACTTTTAAATTTTATTCGTCTTCCCCAGTTTTTAGTCCACAAATGACATATGTATAAAACCCCACCCCCATGATTTTTAAACTGTACATCGCAGTTCTGATGTGAGAAGGAACACTGTGCCAGAAGAAGAGGGAAATGGTGGTGGTGGCAGTTCACCTTATGTTTTCCTGGTTTAGTCCTCTTCACAGATTCTGACTCTCCAACTAGGTGGAATGAATGTAGTAGCTAATGCTGACCAAACATCAAAAGCCATTAAAGAAACACTTTTACCTGTTAATTCTACATAATCCTAGAGACAGTTATCTGTTCATTTGACAGCACGACACAATGGTGTTATTTCTGTAATATGTGCTCAGATTTTTGCCAGAAAATCCCAGTTAGGATAATCTGTATGAGAATTTTTGTTCACTAAATGTGTTTCAGCTCCAGTTTGTAGATTAACATTGGCACCTTGAATAGTGCCTGGTACACTATACTAGAACTGGCTTTGTGAAAGAGATCTTTTATTAGAACAAAGCTAGCATAGTCTTCTGGGTGCAAGTGGTTTGGGATGTGTGCCCAAACAGTTTTGCCACAGTTCAGTGTCTCCAATTTTATTTCCTAAAAGAGTTGTTTAGGAGTCTAATGCTGCTCTATTCCTTATTCAGTGCCTTTGTGTGCCAGTTGGCTTTGACTGCCATACTTTTGTCATAAAAGCTAGGAAGTGCTGATGTGGAGCAATAAAGACCACCTCCCTTCTGCAATGGGCACTCTTTTCTAGGAAGCACACATGCTAATTTCCCCACAGTGCTGTGTTTGGGTTTGTGTCTATCTTTGACCTAGTAGCGTGGGATGTCTGCCAAGCCCAATATTACCCAGAATCCAAATGTCAAGTTTAATCTCCAGAAGATGACAGAAATGATGAGGTTGGAGATATAGAGAGCAGAGTCCATAAAGTTGTGTTGAGGAGTGTTTACAAGGGAACTGTTTCATATTTGCTGTTTGTGACTGAAACATCCCATGGGGAGCTTGTCAAGGAACTCTGGGACATTACATCTAGATGATTTTCGGGTTTTGTTGGAAGGATGTTGCCACCGAATTCACACAAACAAGCTTTGTTTGAATAAGGACTCATCAAGGTCTCAGACAGTGCCTGAGGCAAAGAGAGGCATGGGCTGCCATTAATATTGTTTTGCCTGAAAGCTAAAACCATTTTGAGTCCCCAGCAGCGCAGTAGTCCAGCACTGCAGCTAAGTAGTTGTAAAATGTTCACTCCTTCACAAGAGATAACAGAGCCTTGCACTGCCAGAAGGGCCATTTTCTGCCACGTTTCTTGTTCACGGCATATCCCACTGTGGCATAGGCCATGATCTTCTCCTCTGCACAGAACTTTTCTGGCACCTGAAGTAGGAGGAAGCTGGCCTAGCCTGCTTAATGCCAAGATGTCTGTCCATTAGACTGCCCTGCTGCTGTTCTGGCTAGCTGTTGGTGGAGAAGGAAGAAAGGAGGCTTGTCTAGGCAGTCTCAGAACACATGCCATGGCCATCCACTCAGGCTTCTTTCATATCAACGGCGGATGAAATGATAAAACTGTTCTTCGGCTCACCACTTCAGACCGTAGTTTAAATACTTTCCTCACGAGGAAGAAAACTTTGTACATGCAAAGATATCACATCATAGAATCATAGAATAGTATAGTTGGAAGGGCCCTATAAGGCCATCGAGTCCAACCCCCTGCTCAATGTAGGAATCCACCTTAAAGCATACCTGACATATGGCTGTCCAGTTGCCTCTTGAATACCTCTAGTGTGGGAGAGCCCACGACCTTCCTAGGTAATTATTTCCATTGTCATACTGCTCTGACAGTCAGGAAGTTTTTCCTGATGTCCAGCCAGAATCTGGCTTCCTGTAATTTGAGCCATTATTCTGTGTCCTTCACTCTGGGTTGATCGAGAAGAGAACCTGACCCTCCTCTGTGTGACAACCTTTCAAATGTTTGAAGAGTGTCTCCCCTCAATCTTCTCCAGGCTAAACATGCCCAGTTCTTTCAGTCTCTCCTCATAAGGCTTTGTTTCCAGACCCCTGATCATCGTTGCTGCCCTCCTCTGAACACGCTCCAGCTTGTCTGTATCCTTCTTGAAGTGTGGTGCCCAGAATTGGACGCAATACTCAGCATGGGTCCTAACCAGTGCCGAATAGAGGGGAACCAGTACCTCGCGCAATTTGGAAGCTATACTTCTATTAATGCAGGAGCCCAAAACAGCATTTGCTTTTTTTGCATCCACATCACATTGTTGGCTCATATTCAGCTTGTGATCTACAACAATTCCAAGATCCTTCTCGCTTGTCGTATTGCTGAGCCAAGTATCCCCCATCTTGTAACTGTGCATTTGGTTTCTTTTTCCTAGGTGTAGAACTTGTCATTTATCTCTATTAAATTTCGTTCTGTTGTTTGCATCAGGGAGAGAACTCCTGATCTTCGGTTTTCTGTTTGTGGGGAGTTGTTTATCTTAGCATTGGGGTGATCTCTCACCTGCAGTCGGAAAGTGGCACAGCGCAGGAACAATTTCACCTCTCACCTGCTGTTTGTGCAGACTAGGCCTCAGAAGTGGTAGAAGGGTGTGTCTCATGGTTGCTAAGCAACCACAAAGTGCAGCTTTCTCTCAGGCAGCTAGCCAAATAATACTTAAAATTTAGCAAAAAGTGGGCCAAAGTGGGGGTGGGGTGGCATAACCAGAATGGGGGAAGTGGTAGGCAGTGTATCAAAGCTGGTGTACTGCACCCCACAGACTCACACAGACTCTGCCTTCCAAACAAACATAAGTTTTATTTAAACAAAGATTTTTCATTGAACATTCTCAGGCTGCAGCCTCTGGCCCTTTCTACACCACAGGGCTTTTGGGGATGCAGGAGGGAGGACCCTGGGATTTCCTGCTTCCGGGAACGTCCCCTAGTGTCTAGACAGCCGCGCGACATCTCAGCAGGGAAGAGGGACATCATGTCTGCCTTTTTTTAAAAAAAAGAAAGAAAGAAGAGGGACCGGTCATGCAATTGCGATCCAGCCCAAAAGTGAGGCTTTTTTTTTTTAACACAACCACCCCAACCCACCATCACAGGGATGGCAAAATTGTTTTCCCACTCCCACCCCCCCATGGGCACGGAGCCTCCCCGTACAGCTCCGTGCCCACTTTGAAGGCCGTGCTACTCACAAGGAGGCAGGAGCGGCAGCCACGCCTCCTGCGGTACTCGGGATGGTCCCGGGACTGCGGGGAAAATTGGGATAACTGGGGAACCAGTTATCCCGGGAAAATGGAGAGGTCATCCCTGCCTGCCCCCGGTATCCCCTGTGCATCATTTGGACGCACAGGGACGACCCAGGGAATAAACTATGGTGCAGACATGGCCTCTGTCTCCTCAAACCAGAAGCAGTGGGTGTGGCCCTTAACTACTTCCTGGTTCCCCCCAGGAAGCACACCCACTCTGGCCAAATCCAGTACTTCATATTGTTGTAGGCAGAGGACTTAATTTCATACATAGTTCTAAACCAGAATCTCTTTTCAGTGCTAAGGCTTATCCTGGGACATGTAAAGGAAAGGGTGCCCTGAGCATATGAAGAGTAAATGCAATTGCCATCCATACATTTGAAATTGGGGGAAGGGCTTTTGGGTCAGGGTGTGTGGTTTCAAGGCATGTTCGAACTCTACTGCCCCTCTGTTGAGTGGAGAGAGGAATGGAAAAGAAAGAATAGATCTGATGAGGGTGTCAGAATAGAGGTAGTTTAGACCTCTCCTCACCCCTCCCTAAATTAGGATCCAATAAGTAGGGATGTCTGGTAAACAAGAAGCCTTGCTATTCACTTTTGATTTAGGCTGATCAGCTGTTTGTGCAACAGCAAATCAGAGGAAGGCTTTGCTTGACTGGTGATTGCTATAGAGGGCCGTTAGAGGAGCGCTAAATCACCTTTTCAACCATCAGCACAATTTAGCATTGCTAGAGTGGGTGTTTAAAAAGAAATACGGAGCTAATATTCAGGCAGCAGTTGAAGAAATGCTAGCGGTCAGGCTCTGAACAGCTAAGACAAGCATGGGGCTGTAAATTAAACAAATCGCAATCGTCATTTTTGTTTCCCCAAAGCACTAATTACGTAGACTGAAGAATAAACCTATGGTAGTAAAATAGCAGGGGGGAGGGCCTTGCTCTCAAGTCCTCAGTTTGGATTTGTGATAGCATTTCCCGGAGTGGGAAGAATCCTCACTGCCTTAGTCACCTGTACTCATAATCCTCGCTTTCAGTCTGTTTGTGCTCTTGAGCAAAAGCCATAACAAAATATGTCCTTAACCCAAGATCTGTGTATGGGCTGGATGTATTCACTCATTTCATAAGAGCATGCCTTGCTTGATCAGACTAAGGTCCCACTTTCTGTTTCCATTAGCAAGAGCCAGAAAGAAGCCTCTGGGCTCTCCCAAGCAGGATATCAAGGCAGCACTTACTCGTTTGCTTATCTCCGTACCTGATATGCTGGGGTGGGCATCCTGTGTCCCTCCAGATGTTGTTGGACTGCAATTCCCACCATCCCTTGTCATTGGCTATTCTGGCATGGGCTGATGGGAGTTGTTGTCGAACAACATCTGGAGGGCCACAAGGTGTCCACCTCTGAGTTGCACGCATACTGCCTCTGTACATCAAGGTGGTTTTTTTCTGTTGTAATAGTTGACAGCGCATTTGATAGACCTATGTCCTCCCAAGCATTTTTTTAAAAAAGCTGTTTAAGATAGCAGCTACCATCACATCTTGTGATTATAAATTCTACCCCAATGATGCATTCTATGAAAAAATGTGTTGGAAATTCAGCTTGCTTGGGTGATTCCAAGTTTATTAATGTTACGGTAATTAATCGGAGACCAGTCCAAAGTTCAAGTTTTGAACAGATAAACCTTTATTGCTAGCAGTGACAGCCTGGGATAGCTCCACAGACTGGCCCCCCCTAATGGGTGAAGCAACTAGTTATACAGTTCAAACAAGCAGGAAACATGCATGTCACGTCACATAACAGGATGATGCGCGCGCAACCCAATGGTCTGGCATGCAGGTGCGCTCTTAAATGTCAGTGTAGCTTTTCAACTAGGTCAGGTTGTGGTCTGCGGTCAGCCTTTTGCTCCGAAGCTGCAGAAGCTGTCTGTGACTTACCAGAAGAGACAGAGGAAAAAGGGGGGGGCATGAAATATGAATCACACATTGAGGACTGGGGTTGAGAAAATATAAGATGGAGTCAGTTAGGTTGAGGCAACATTCCCTATCATTCCCCCCTTTGAAACTCCTATGTTCAATTACTAAGGAGTTTCACTATCTTCGTCTGCCATTGGTACAGGGTGGTAATCACGTAAAGCCATTAAGTGGACAGCCGTGCGCCGGTCTGCTATCTGCTTCACCATTCCACGGAAACTCTGCAACAACAGAGGCATTAAACAAGGCAGGAGAATACAAACCAAGAGTTCTACAATAACCATCGCTATTATCTCTTTTAATCTTCTCATCTATGTGAACCAGGATCTCAGTCTTTCTGCCTATTCAAATCTTTTTTAGGTTTGCATGGGAACATGAACAAGCTTAGTCATTTTACTGGTGATCTTCAATAACTTTTCTATTATCATCAATATGCAGACAACAATTAGTGAGATTAAATTTTTCACACATACCGCCTTCAGTAGCAAGCAAGTAGTTAAGAGCCAAGCGGTTCTGATACACAGCATTTCGCAGTTGGGTCTGGGTTTTGGATAGGACATTCAGTACTCTTGCAATTTCATTGGTTATTAGTTCTAGAACTGCTTGCAACTGTATGATTCTGTTAAGCATATAAATGGGGGTTCTGTACCCCGACATTCTATCTTGTGCCCAGGTGGCTGGGCCATAACACTGAACAATCCTCTCAGGGGGCCACTTATCATCTTTCCAGTCCCCAATTTTGACATTTGGGGATATACTGCGTTTGTTGTACGCTGGGTGGCCCAGACGCACACCTTCTGATAGGGAAACCAGAAAGAAGGAGGGGCGAATCTCTCCTAGGGTGCAAGTGCCTGCCCAGGGCTCAGGGAGTTCAGAATAAGCATACTGCCTGCAGATCTAATACAATCCCTTGTGTTCTTTTTTTCTCACGTGGCCTACCATACACAATTTTAATAGGGACACTCATTGTAGTACTGTCCTCTGTCCATTAGAGTCTCTGACCTCGAGACTCCACTGGGCAGGGGCTTTTTTCGGGTTGAAACAGGTAATGGCACTGTCTTGTATGCAAGCGGAGTATGTGATGTTCTGGAAAGTGCATGGTTGCACCTTACCCTTACACTGGAGCCTATTCTGAATTTAACAGTTTTAATACATGACTGACAGGGAGTGACATCACTTGAGGCAGGGACAAGGATTAATAGGAGTGTTAATACTAAGAGTTTTTCAGGAGTCTTCGGGCGGTGTCTACTTCCTCTATCCAGGATGGGAAGGGATGCAGCACCCCCAGTCACTTCGCTCCCACCCTAGGGAGGCTTCCAGTGACGTAGGCAGTTTTTTTTCAGCGTCAATTTCAGTTGGTGTTGCTTGGTCCATTGATCTGCACTGGCGGCTGCTTTCACACGGCTCCAGTGGATCGAGACGGGGTTTCCTTCAACCTTTAAGGCAGTAGGAGTAGTCAGTAAGACTGTAGAGGGCCCTTCCCAAGTTTTTTCTAAAAGATCTTCTTTATAACTTTTGACATACACTTGGTCCCCGGGCTTGAACCCATGGACTGGAGTTGTTAAGCCAACTGGACCTTGCTCAGTGTACTGTTCCAATTCTAACACTGTCTGATTCAGTTCTTTGAGGACTCTGTTCAGCCCAATTTCTTCTCGCAGTGGTAGAGTTTCAACTGTACTGGGTAGTGGCGGGGGTCTTCCGTAGACTAGTTCATAAGGGGTCAGTCTATTGGCTCTTGGTGTACAGCGCATATGGAGCAAGGCAACAGGCAGCATGGGCATCCACTTCAACTTGGTTTCTGCACAGAGCTTCTGCAGCTGGAAACATCTGTGCAGAGGCTGGCCAGGTCATCAATGTACATGGTTTTCTCGATGACGTGGCGGAGAGAAGGAACACATCTCTGGTGGGAGGAAGTGGTGGTAACCAACGCTGACAGGAAACTCTTCGTTGCAGCTTCTTTGACGGCTTGCTTGTGTGTACTCTGCAGTGAATAACAGCTACTTTTGCTGGTTTCCAAACAGCTTGGAGGAGCTTCTGAATTTCTGTTTTTTCTCTCTGCAGTCAAGAATCCTCGGTCTCGGTACTTGGAGAGTCAGGTATGCATATTTAGATTCAGTATAGATGGTGGCTTCTTTCTCTTTTGCCAATTCTAGGGTGGCTGTAAGGTTCTGCTTCTTCTGCTTTCTGGGCGAACGTGCCAGACGGCAGGGTCTGTGCTAGTAGGATTTCGTTTTCAGTGACTACTGCGTAGCCAGAGTATGTGGTTTCATTTTCGGACAAAACTGCTTCTATCTGTAAACAGGACGATGCTCTCAGAAACTGGAGTGTCTTTAAGATCAGGTCGGCTGGAATACACGGTTTTTATAATTTCCTGGCAATCGTGGACAGGAGCTTCAGGCAGAGGCATTAAGGTGGCAGGGTTCAGAGTGGCACAGTCCTTCACATGCACATTTGGGTTTTCACACAGCAGAGCAGCATGAATTTCAAGCAGGACTTTCATTAAGTAGGAGGCAGTGACTTCAATGGTTTGGCCATATATGAGCTTTATGGCTTCAGTCAAGAGTAGGCATGTAGCGGCGATGCAGCGGAGACAGCCGGGCTATCCACGACTAACAGGATCGGTGTTCTTACTTAGGTAAGCAACAGGGCGGTTCCAGGAGCTTGTGTGCTGAGTTAGGATTCCAACGGCAGTTTTTTCTTGTTCACATACATACAAGTGGAAAGGCTTGGAAATGTCTGGTAGGGCCAGGGCTAGTCAGGGCAGTCTTCAAACCTCAGATGCTTGAGAGGGCTTCTTCAGTTCACATTCGGGGACAAGACTCCGACTGATTACTTTTCAGGAGTTCATAGAGGGGCTGTGTTAAGGCTGCATAATTCAGGATTCAGATGCGACAATAGCCGGCCATGCCGAGGAAACTCTGAGTTCTTTTTTTGCTGTTGGGCTGTGGTACGCAGTTGATGGCTTGGGTTCGGCTGGAACCTCATGGATTTTCTGCATGTTCATCATTGTACGCCTGCCTTTCTTGATGGCATTAATAAATGCTTGCTGGTAATCACGCTGATGTCTGCGTCCTTCTGTGTCTAATCTTGGGGCATAGGCGGTGTTGCTCTGGTTGGGGTTGGGGATGCTTTCTCTCTGGCCCCGTTCTGTGGTTGCATTTTCGAGATTAGCCTGGGTCTCTAGTCTCTGTTCAGTTGTCAGGAGATATCCCATTAGTTGTTGGATATCAGTCCAGGTTGGATTATGGGCAGTTATTACATCCTCAATTATGTCTACAAACTTCTCGGGTTCTTCTTCTTAGGAGGGTCCGTGGTTCTTCCAGTTCAGGAGTTCAAGAGCTCAGTTCAATTCAGGCAGTTCAGTTCGGGAATTCAGTAGGAGAGGGGACGTAGGTCTGGTACGTGGACGCATTCGTGGCAGGGTCGGTGACGGCAGGAACGATGGCGGGACTCTCACGGACAGGGAGAAATTTCGTTTCAGCTGTGTTAGCGGCTAAATTTCCGAGGTGGAGGCGGCTGGAGTGGCGGGGTCAGGAATTTTCGGGATTGGTTGGTTCTAGTAGGCGGGTCAGTTTCTTAACTCTCACATCAGGCAAAAGTGGGGTATTCAGGTGCAGAGGTGGCGGTTGACGGCTGGGCAGTGGAGTCTTGGGACATTGGAGAGGGAGCCAGGGTGTCTGGTCCGGACCTAGGGACGTCTGGGACATCAGGAGGTGGCGGTGGGGCGCAGTCTGGGACACGTAGGGTGGAGGTAGGTCATCTGTTCAGTTGTCAGTGGGTACAACGCCTTCAATCATGTCAGCAATTTTTCCTGGGGCTGTGGGCTCCTGGCAGCTTGTCTTGGGTTTAGTCTTTCTCTCTTTCTTGGCTTGATTCATCAGGATGAGGGCTGCATTTTCTGCCAACTTTCTTCAGTTCACGGAGGGGGATGTTTAGCTACTCTTAGCCATCCCTCTGTATATGGGATGTCTTCTGGGCTGAGGCCCCCCCCCTCTATTATGGCCAGGTTGTAAAATACCTTGGGGGGGGCAGTCTACTAGGGGGCCTAGGGCTGGCCAGTCTCAATAACATTTAGCTTCCATATCAGTTACATTACACTTGGCTTGGTCAAAAACTTCACTGAAATGTTTAATCATAAGATTCAGTGGGGTTGAAGAACCTCCCCCCATCCTGTCTAAATCACAATATAATTCACCAGACAGACAGTACACAGAAGGGCAATCAAATTGACAGGGAACCGTCTGGCTATAGGAACTGGGGGAGCCAGACGGCTGACACAGAGGAACACAGTCTCTTCGCTGTCAGCCTACGCTGCCGGAAGTTCCAACGGTCAGCAATAGAAATCAGACAGTCAATCACACACCAAACATCCAGGACGACACCCGTCCTCCCAGACCTCCCAGTTCAGAAAAAACAAGTTTACCAATACGGGGAGATGATCAGGCTCCCCCTTCGACTCTGCTGAGTCGGCCAATACCAAACAATACGCGCGTTTACAATTCCGAGGGTTGATCAGGCCCCCCTTCGACTCTACTGAGTCGGCCAATACAATACCAAACAGGCAATTCCCTTGATACTTGCCTGGTTCAGATGTCCTGGCGCCGGATAGAAGGGTATCTGCACTGAACTTCCGCTCGGTCCGGTTTTGTTCCGCACTGTCCCCGGACCTGCCACAGAACCTGAATGGGCACCAGCTAAAGGCTGGAGGCGCGCTCCCAAGGAGGGCCACGGCCGACCGGGGGCCGCGGGGAACCAAGCAGAAGCGGGGGAAATCTCCCTGGTAGGCTTCTCCGATTATCGGGCGGGTCTCCCCGTCGGGGATGTTTTCCCGGCCAATGCACCAAAATGTTACGGTAATTAATCGGAGACCAGTCCAAAGTTCAAGTTTTGAACAGATAAACCTTTATTGCTAGCAGTGACAGCCTGGGATAGCTCCACAGACTGGCCCCCCCTAATGGGTGAAGCAACTAGTTATACAGTTCAAACAAGCAGGAAACATGCATGTCACGTCACATAACAGGATGATGCGCGCGCAACCCAATGGTCTGGCATGCAGGTGCGCTCTTAAATGTCAGTGTAGCTTTTCAACTAGGTCAGGTTGTGGTCTGCGGTCAGCCTTTTGCTCCGAAGCTGCAGAAGCTGTCTGTGACTTACCAGAAGAGACAGAGGAAAAAGGGGGGGGCATGAAATATGAATCACACATTGAGGACTGGGGTTGAGAAAATATAAGATGGAGTCAGTTAGGTTGAGGCAACATTCCCTATCATTAAGAGACAGTTTGTCCACCATTAGCAACTTCTTTCTGCAGCCTGTGGGGTGTGGAGGGAGTGTTGGGTACATTCTGGCATGTTTTCAGTGTGTGTTGTTGAGACATTTAGACTCAACTGTCCTGGTCAGCAACCCACATGAATTCAGACTGAGAACTAGAACATAGCTTCTGAATCCTACTCAGAATGTGGAGATTTGGTGGCAGATAGACATATGAATGTTCTCAGATGTCAAGGTGGAAAGGGCTCTCTAAGGATCCAAGACTAACTGTGGAAGTAATATGCGTAGCTGTGTGTATTGTGTCATTTTACTGAAGCACACAGTGTGGTAATGGGTGCAGAATTCAGCTAGCTTTAGTTGTACTTTTTTAAAAAGCACGTTTCTAGCTCTTATGACTGCACTAATATGGTTAGAGGTGTGTGGGCAATTCCTGGTTAATCTCAGAAACCAGATTAAGTCTGAATAAAAGTCCTGCAGCCAAGGTATAAAGCTTCAGTGTTCCTACATGGTTCTTTGCCCACTGACTAAGAGAAGCAGAATAAACTATATGAAATGCAAAGAGCTATGGATTAATGTATGCAAACCAGGAAAATATTGATTTGCTTAATTTGTATAATGTATGCAGGCTGACAAATTCAGCTTTTTTGGTACAGAATTTTGATCTTTGTTTTTCTTTTCTAGTGCAGAATATACATGGCCCTGAAAAATGGGACGCAGAGTGAGAGAGAACCTTAGAGGAAATTTCTGAATTGTATGTGAAGGGCAGGCATGAGCCCAGATCTACACCGAGCAGGATATGACACTTTGAAAATGGTTTAAAAACTGGAGTGTATCCTGGCCCCCAACAGTTGTCATTACTGATATAAAACATTTTAAAGCAGTAGTGTAGATCCTGCCATGCATTGCTAAAGTAATAGCGGATATGCTCTGAGGAATTGTGGTCAATTGGCACTCCTTGGCGTGTGTCCGCAAGTGTTCAGACATGGGTCTACCCTTCACGCCTTATGTGTTTACTGCAGGAAACACCATTGCAGCTGCAGCAGACACAATCGCTATGTAAAGTGCGGAGCTGCTCTTATTTTTGGCTTGTCTGGGGTGTGGATCAGGCTAGCTGTGGCGGTTAAATAGCCTTTTGTCTCAGTGGCTGGGGAAATCGCAAACAACCTCATTAAGGAGATTGCAGCCTCTTGTGCAGTGAAATCTCTCCCCCTCTCTCTCGCTCTCTTTTCTTCCCTGAAGAGTGATGAGGCTGCGATTGAAAAGGATATTAGAGTTTCGTGTTGATATGGCGAATGCCTCTGGAGTTCAGAAATATAAGCCATGCTTTGTTCATTTGGAGGGAAGCAGCAGTCTGATGAAAACATGGCATCCAGGCTTGAGATGCTTCCCGCATCTTTGGCATCACCTTTTTGAGAAGAAAGGGGGTCAAAAACTTGAGAGCATCTACACAGTTTCTCCCTTCTTTGGAGCAGACATTTCATATCCCCCCATTTTAATTGGTTTTTCTATTTCCAGAGACCTTTTACTTCCCTTAGGAAGCTGTGCCAAACTTCCATTCACTCCAAATTTGAGTGGAACTTCTGCACCCCTAAACTTTGCACCCCTAAACTGGCACGTCAAGCCTCTCTTGCCCTTTGTCTTGGCAATAGAAGCATTCTCCCCAGATCTCGAAAGCAGCAAGCAATCCCTCTTCACTTTTCACCAACTCTGCTGCACTTTCCCATGAAATGCTGAGACCTTCGAAAATCTGCTAAAAACACAAGGGGTTCGCTAGCTCAATGGCACTGAGCTAATTCATGAGTAATTAATTCACTCCGTTTAGCTCCCCATAAAGGAAATAACATCTCAATAGAAAGTGTAGATTTGAGAAACTCTTAAGACATTTGCAATAAGGTAGAAATATGCTGCAACTGAAATAGAAAAAAAGATGACTGTATTGTATAGCAAAGCTGTACTCAATGTAAAAATATCCACAAGTGGGACCTGAAAAAATTATCACCTCACCCTAAAAGACACACGAACATAAGAAGTGCCATGCTGGATCAGACTAAGGGTCCATCTAGTCAAGCATTCCATACACAGTGGCCAATCAGCTGTTGACGAGGAACCCATAATCAGGACACAAGTGCAACAGCACTCTATCACCCATGTTCCCTAGCTACCAGTGTACATAGGCATAGCCATCAGGACTAGTAGCCATTGATAGCCTTCTCCAGGAATTTGTCCCTTTTAAAGCTATCCAAATTGGTGGCCAACACTACATCTTGTCTTAGCAAATATTCCATAGTTTAAATATGTGCTTTGTGAATAGTCCTGGAACCATCCTCCAGGCCATGTGTGTATGTGTGTGTGTGTTGCACTACAACTCCTAGCAACCCCAGCCATCATCATGCTGGCTGGGGGAGATGGGAGTTGTAAACCAATACATCTGGCGAGCACTAAGTTGCAGAAGGCTTCTGTAGATCCTGCTTTTTCTCTCTCTCCTGCAGAATACAGTGGAGAAGTCCAGAGTTTTTGCATAATTCTGGTTAGGTAGTGCCCCTCCTAAACTATAGTTAGGAACAAAGACAGTATCCCATGTGAATCTGGAAGTTCGATGTCCAAACAATGGGGTATGTTATTTCTTATCTCTACAAGCTTAACTGCCATCAATATTCTGTAAGGCCTGGAAGCTGACTATTTGGGCTATCTTAAAAACAGTTCTTTTAATTTACAAATGTTCGTACTTCTGCATACCTAGGAAGTTCCCTGAATACGTAGAAGGTAATGCTTTATTTTTGGGTGTTCCCATTTCATTTCCATCCTGGTAGGTATTTGGCCACCCAACTTCACTCTTGGTGGGAATGATTTGAAATGTCAAGAATCAGGAGACAAGATGTCAGTGCCTGGTACTATGAGCTCCATCCCTTTCACGATCGTTGCTATACCGGGGGACTCTTTTTTCACTTGTTTGCTCTCCCGTTATTGTACCCGCCCCGCTCCGCCCAACCCCTTCTCCTTCCCCCTTCCAGTTCATTGGTTCTTGTCAGGTGATGGATGTGGAAGCCTCCCACCAATCCCGTTCTGGCTTTGTTGTCTAGCATTTTACCGATTCAATGTTTAATCGGCTGTGCGCCGTTTCTGCAGGCAAAGAGGGTGGGGTTGGAACAGCAAAAGCCCATTCAACCGGCTCAGCACAAACCCATACATTTCACACAATGTGCTGGAGGAGAAGAACCGCCCTGCCCTCCTCTTTCATCAGCAAGCACATGTTCAAAGCACCCGCCCCCAACAAAGGACATAGTGCGAGGATGCCAATACACGGGGGCAGAAGGGCGCTTTAATCCTGCATGGAGGAAATAAACCAGACTTTCCCCGCTCTAAGAAAACATGAAAAATGGAGGGAAGAGGCAGGGTAACTGCAGGACAGGCACGGCGTCATGTGAGTACCACGCCGCAAAACAGCAAACCAGGCATGACAAGAGTGCGATAAAACACTGGTGTGATGGAGCTCCTATGTCTTAGCCCTCTCTGTGGCCAGAAAAAGCAAAATAAATTGTGCAGAATAAAAATATGTCTGTGTATATGCAAATTTGCTCAAGTTGCTTTATCAATACAGGTCACAGAGTTCTGCTGCTTTGGTGCAGAATGGGTTGTACTTTATTATCCTATTGATACATTGTTTTATGAATTTGGTATTAACTTAATTAGTGTTTTCTTGAACTGTACATTTTTATTGTGATAAATGTGCACATTGTTTAGTTGTGTTTTGAAACAATGGTATTCATTTTCCTGTGATGATATATGCAAAATATGTAAGGCCCGTAGGTTGAGGCTTGTTGGCCATAGCTAGCAGATGCCCATACAACTTGGGGTTCCATCGACTTTGAAGGGTTTATGTAAGGTTTCCAACCAATCAGAAAGCCAGACCAGGAGCCAGCTAGGAGATAGCACAATACTGGTAGGAAAATTCCACACCCCTTAAGCCTCCCCAGCAGGCCAATTTTTGAACCCTTTCTGAGGCTTTTATCTGCAGAAGCAAATTCTGGGACCTGTGGGAAGGGCACCAAACAGTGACACTGAATGTCTTCTCTCTCTCTCTCTCTCTCTCTCTCTCTCTCTCTCTCTCTCTTTTTTACCCAGGTGTTTACGAAATATGGGAAGTGCTACATGTTTAACTCAGGAGAAGATGGGCATCCTCTGTTGACCACATTCAAGGGCGGGACAGGCAATGGCCTGGAGATAATGCTGGACATTCAGCAGGATGAATATTTGCCAATATGGGGAGAAACAGGTAAGAGGGACACTCTTTTGTCTGTCTGTCCACTGCTGGGTTCTTCATCCCTACCTCTTGACCCTCTGGCAAATTCAGAACTGTATCACATAGAAACTGAATCAGCATAACCTAAAATAAAGACATCCTTTGTTTTTGATTGTGTTAACAGGAAGATAATTGAGAACACAAGGCCCTTATAGATCAGAACAAAAGTCTAATATTCTGTGCCCAGCAGGGGCCAGTCAGATGCCTATGGGAAACTCTCCAGCAGGACATTATGAAGACTGCTGTCTCTTGTTGTTTGTCCCCAGCATGTGGTATTCATAGATATATTGCATCTGTACATGGAAGCTCTATTTAGTGATCATGGCTAACAGCTGTTGTTAGACCTATATCCTGCACGAATTTGTTATGTATGATTCTATAATATGCTTTATATCTTTGGAGGGTGTAAACCAGGGGTTGTGGTACCTGTGAGCCTCCAGATGTTGTTGGACTCCAATTCCCATCACCCCTGACCATAGGTCATGCTCATGGGATTGCTGGGAGTTGAATTAGGAGGACCGTGGTTATAGGGAAGAAGGGTTTATCTGTTTCCCCCCATCCTGTTTTACAGATGTCAATCTGCTCCCTGCCAAAGCTGCTATTTAGGAACACCGGAAACCGCGTTATATTGATATTGGTCCATGTAGCTCAGTCTAGTCTACTCTGACTGACAGAAAGACAAAGGTTTTTCCCAGCCCTACCTGGAGATGCCAGAGATTGAACCAGAGACCTTTAGCATTCAACGCATGTGTTCTACCACAGAGCTTCCTCAGGGAAAGCATATGTGTAGCCAGAAAACTTCAGGAAATAGGAAGCTGCTTCTTATCTAGCTCAGTATTGTCAACACTGACTGGCAGGAGCTTTCCAGGGTATCAGACTGGAGCTTTTTCCAGCCCTACCTGGAGATGCCGGGGATTGGACCTGGGACCTTCTGCATGCAAAGCAGGTGCCCTGATAACAACATCAGTTATAGCATCAAGGTCTCATTTCCCTTGATGAAACTTAACCTGAGCTAAGAACCCTGTTTTCAGTGCCAGGACAGTATGGTGAAATTAGGATTGCTATCTTTTCTTCCTCTCTGAGCAAGGCTTCTGTGCCTTGGACAGCTGTCTTAGAAGTGGAAGTTCCATGGGTGAAGCTTTTCCCATTCTTGCATAATGTTGTGGAAAGCTGCACCTTTTCATACAGCTATTATTATTTGATGATGATGATGATGATGATGATGATGATGATCTCTTTCTTGCTCGTGGTGGTTTTTCTAGACGGATATGACGGGCTTTGCCAAGTCATGCTGTCTTTTATTGATCCAGGAATTTCCTGACTATTGAGCATGTTTTAATTATGACTGCTTTCTGGATGTTGGTGTGGATGTATTCTGGTAGGCCCAGTTTCTGGAGGTTTTCTGTATATTTTTTTGATGTGATGCCAGTTACTGACGTGACTAATGGGATAATTGTGACCTTTTCCTGTTGCCATAGTTCTTTGACTTCCATGGTCAGTGGTGTATATTTGTCTTTCTTTTCTTCTTCCTTTTCAACAACATTTTTGTCATTCAGCATTGCTATGTCGATGACACATGTGTGTTTTTCTTTTTTGTCTATGAACGTTATGTCTGGTTGGTTGCAAGGTATTGTCTTGTCCGTACGCATTGTCCTGTCCCAGTATATTTTATGATCTGTATTTTCCAGGATGTTTCGGGTGAATATGTATAGTATGGTGTAGGTTGTTTGATAAGGTTGAATTTGATGGCCAGTTGTTGGTGAATTATTTTTGCAACTGTATTGTGTCTGTCCATATAGCCCATTCCTGCCAGAATTTTACATCCTCCTGTTATATGGTGTATTGTTTCTTGGAACTGATGGTATTTCCTATTATTATTATTATTATTATTATTATTATTATTATTATCATTATCATCATCTCCATATTCAACATGTTCAAAGAGCTCCAATACATTATTTGAGAAACAGTCTGGAAGTTACTGGACTAGGGCATCCCTGTGGTGAGGTTTCCCCACCTCCACAATATAAATTGAAACGCTCCTCACATAAATCCTACTTTACATGTAGCTAGCTTTCTCTGCACCCACTACATAGCATTGGCAAGTGCTGGCAACGTTTGGGGGAAATTCACTATGTGATGGGGAGGATTCATGTACTGAGTTCTTCTGAATAAAATGGACAGGGCGGGTACGTAACTCACCATGGGATGTTGATCCCTGTGACAAGTAATGCCTGCAGTCGCTCTCCAGCATTCCTTACACACAGCTCTGGAAAACAGGCGGGGTGTGTGTGTGTGAGGTTAAAATTGGGAGAACAAGCCTAAGGTTGCCTGGTGCTAGTGAGTTCATGGCAGAGGTAAGTTTTCAACTGGGAATTTCCAGACCCACATGTTGCCCCCTGTGCTTTGAAGAGGGATTACATTTGCAGCCTTGAACCTTGCTTTCTGTCCAAGGTGAACCAGAAAAAATATTCTTGGTGGTGGGAGGAGAGGAAACCCCAGTTTCATCCCAAATCCACTCTGGTATTTTAATGCTAATATTTGGACATCCTTGACTCTTTTTTATCTTGTGCGCCGAGAGCTGAATTAAGTGTTGCTATGGCAACCAACATAGCTGATTCTCCTTATTAGTGTGTGTGTGTGTGTGTGTGTGTAGCACCATGCAGGCTTGAACTGTTTCAAAGCTTTGCTGTGCCATTCAGAAGCTTATGGGGGCTGCTCTGAAACACTGGTTTGCCTCAGCCTCGGCTCAAAGCTAAAGGTACCAATTGATGGCACATTTGCCTGATGGGTCTTTGGATAAGCTACATTCAGGACATGGAGGATGCCGTCGTGAGTGACACATGTCCAGGTCTGAGTGCTGGGAAGGTTCGGTTCCCATGGGCAAAGAAATGAAGACTGCCTGAGGGAGAGCCTGATGGCTTTCCTCGATAATAAGCTGCTTAGACTGAGGAAGTGATGCAGGCCTTTGAGCTGTGCAGCAGGGCCCTGACACGGGACCGATTCTTTTTGCTATAGGATGGGCTGTAGCTCAGTGTTAGAGCAACTGCCTTGCATACAGAAGGTCCCAGGTTCAATCCCCTCTGTCTCCAGGTAGGGCTAGGAAAGACTTCTGCCTGAAACCCTGGAGAGCCACTGCCAGCCAGTGTCGATAATACTGGGCTACATGGACCCGTGGTCTGACTCAGTGGAAGGCATCTTCCTACGTCCCTAATGTGTAACAAACAAAAAGGATCCAAAACGGGTGGGTTAAACCAAAGGCCTTGCTTTGTTTGATGAAAAAATATCAGAAATGACACTAATTTGCTCAATTTGCGTAATTAACACAGGTCACAAAGTCCACATTTTCTTAACGTGCCTGTGTGCTTGCAGATGGGCGTATACATGCATAAAAGATACATAGCAACACCAGCACCTTTCCCTGCTGAGTTAACTGGATGGTGGGCTTCTCTGCTACCAGCAACCAGCCCTCCTGCTTGTAAATCTCTGTGGCAGCTCCCTCGTCCCTAAGTAGGACTTCATCTTGGGCTCCTCTATTAAGCTCCTCCATAAAACAACCTCGGCTGAGGTGCCAACAGACTTACAAAAGGAAGGACGTGGCTCTCTTTTAAATGATGTTAAGAGGCTGCATTACCAGGTAGCAATATTTAGTCGTGGCCGTAAAAAAGTGACAAGGTTCTTGATTTATGTTGCTGGGAACATAAAAAGTCCTGCTGAATGAATAACATCCTTAAAAGCGCCAGCAGGCAGGAGGATAAATAAACTCTGGGAAGTGGTGGTGGAGGAGTGTGTTGGCCCAAGAGCTTGTAGCTGAGCCAGCCCTGGTTGCCCTTGACCTTCATGGAGGACAGGAAGAGATGTCACCCAGAGGAGAGCATGCAAATGTTCTCTCGTCTCATTGCATCTTGGACCTTTTCCTAATGAGCAGAGAAATACAGGCAATTAGCTCAGTTTTCACAGAGAGAAAAGGTCAGTGGCGTTTCTCCTCCTCTGTGAACAGCCCAGAAATCGTAGAAAATCAGACACCTTCAGCTAGTTCATGCCCTTATCCAACCGATGGTCTTTTAATCTGGAAGAGGAACAGCTGGGCACACCCACTCCACCCCACATCTAAAGTGTCTTATGGGCTAGCCCAGACACTTACCAAGCTGATAATGCTGTAGTGCAAGGCTGCATGCACCCACACACCCATAGTCTCAAGTGCAGCCCCCACTGTCCCTATTGCCGCACAGCAAAAAATAAAACCAGTGGTTTGCCACCAAAATTCAGCAGCTATAGAGACTCAAAAGTAGCAAATTTAGCTTGCTTTCAAACCCCCAAGGGGTCCACAGGCTGGAAATTGTCCCCCAGACTGCCTGAAGTTGCCCATCCCTACTGTAGATGGAGAGCCAACACCAATAATCCCATTCTACCATGCATATTGCTCTGTCCAATTTGGTTCAATGCACCCAGAGGTGTTAAATCCAGCAAGGCACACACAGGTACAGGTTTAGCAGGTCCGGTCCAGTCCAGGGTGCTGAATAGCCAGACAAGTTAGACTAGACAGGGTGTTCCAGGACCTTGGCCAGCTCCAAGTTAGCTGAGACTCAAACAAGAGAAGCTGTTGACTCTGTAACAGTCAACGGCTTTCTGAAGCCTCATAAAAGCTAGCAGCTCAAGACCTACAGTTAAGTTCACCCCCCTCAGACAAGCAGTTTGTTTCTTAAAGGGTTACTGCCTGATTTGTAGGCACTGGCTCCTATGGGGTGGGAGTGGTGAAGGATGTAATGGGGGAGTGTCCTCTGCATCTGAGGAGGCAGGTAGAGGCTTATCCTGTGGTCTGGAAGGCCCTGCCATAGTGGGGGTTGGTTTAATGGAGGGAGTCTCCTCTGCCTCCGAGTCCTCTTCAGAGTGAGAATATGGATCAAGGCTGGGAAACATGACACATATAAGGTCAAGTGAGGCAAGCACTTCACACAGAGATTATTACACAGGAGACCCAATAGGGATGACAATGTGGTAGAATGTTGGATCTGGAGTGAGGAGGCCTGGGTTCAAATCCCCATTGGGCATGAAACTCACTGGGTCACTCATATTCTTGCAGCCTGAGTTATATCAGAGGGTTGTTGGGTTACATTGGGATATGTGCTCCTCAAAAGTTCCTTGGAAGAAATCTTGAACATAAACATGATAGATCTTTCCCTTTGCATACAGCAACCGCTCACTTGTTACATTCCCTTCCTGGGATCCCTAGGTGGTGGACTACAAATCCTATCATCCCTCACGATAGATCATGCTTACTGGAGCTGATGGAAACTGTAGTTCAGCAACATCTACCCACAGGTTGGAAAAGGCTGCTTTAGGGACACATAAAGGTGTAAGCTGAGATAGAATGTGAACTTGCCTCTAGTTGGAAAGAATTGTGTATGGTGGATCAGACTCCTCTGTGAAAAAATGGCAGTGGCTGTATATTCAGAGCATTCCACAGCTGGCTCCAACAGCCTCCATGTTTGAGGCACCTGAAAATAAACTTTTCCAGAGCCCCAAACTGGCTAGGTCTAGATTTAAGAACTGTTTACGGATTGCTTTAAAATCAGGCCATGGTCTGCCCAGTTCAGCATTCTGCATCTTTGCCAACATTAGCTAGCTGCATGCCTTTGAATGTTCACAAACAGCATAAAGACAGCTCGGGGGGGGGGGGGGACATGTATATAAAGTATGTATGGTTTGGGAAAAAATGGATAAAGAGATTCCTCCCCTTCCTGCTCCTGTAACCCTAGAACTCAGGGGCAGTCACCCAATAAAACTGATTGTGGGAGATTCAGGACAGACCAAATGAAAGTATTTCACACAATACCTATGGAATTCACTGCCACAAGATGTGGCAATGGCCTTCAATGGCTTTTAAAGAGGAATTAGACAAATTCATGGAGCATAGGTTCACCATCAGGCATCATTCATGTAGGCTACATGGAGCCTCCAGGATCAGGGACAGTATGCCTCTGAATACCAGTTGCTGGGAGTAAAACTGTGAGGCAAGACTGATGCATATAGGCTCTGCTTGTGGGCTTCTAAGCAGCTGGCTGGCTACTGTTGGAAACAGTTCGATTAGAGCACAAAGCCTGTGGTCTTCTGGATGTTGCTGGACTCTAACTCTTATCAGCTCTAGCCAGCATGCCCAATAATCAAGATGATGGGAGTCAGAGCCCAACCACATCTGGAAGGCCACAGGGTTGATTGAAGGCTAGATTGAACCAGCAATGCTCATACATTCTTATTACGGCCTTTGTCTGTTTTGACTCCCAGCACTACTTCTGAGCACATAAGCCTCAGTTAGCCGTGATAGCTAATGGTCATTGATAGATCTGTCCTACATGAATTTGTCCAATCCTTTCCTTAAAGCCTTCTCGAATAACAAAGGGTTCTGTAAATGCCAGATGGGTTTCTGCTGTCTGAATTGTCTCAAATGATTTTGTTCTAGTGGCATGGGGTGGTCCCTCCGGTGCACTTGAACTGAAGAAGTGTAGCTGTTGCCAAAGCTAGTTTGCCCTTTAGCTGATTCCTGTTCCCACTGAGTCATGTTTTGGCCAGGCACTTTTTCTCCTAGGAGCAGCACTAGGGAGCAGCACTGGGAAGTTTTTTCTTTATTTTAGGGCTGGAAAGGATAATTTAAATAAGAATACAAAGAAGCACAGCTTTATATTATACTCTTGCATCCTGTGTAGGAAGATCATGAGGATGGAGCCCAGGTTGAGCAAAGTACATTTTCATTTGCAGTGGTGGAAATACTTGGCATTATCACTGGACTAGTTTCTGTGTGCATAGCTTGGGGCATATTTACAGCACAATCCTAAGCATGTTTACCCAGAAGTAAACATTGAATTCAGTAGTACTTACCCCAAGTAAGTGTGCTCAGGATTACAGCCTTAATATTTTTTTATAAAAGGATTGCCAGGACTGAAGTCTGCAGTTGGAAATTTTGTGAACGTTCTGTGACATCACAGCTGCTCAGCCAGTGACTGCCAAGCTCACAAACAGCAGTAATTTTACTAGCTTCATACATATGTTACAGCTGCATAATGGCAACGGAGCTTTGGAGAAGTTTTACTGCAGTAGGATTGAAGGATGACTGGTTACTTAACATTTGTTTAACATCAGCTATGTACAAGGCACTGTACCGTGCCCTGAGATTTGACAGTTTGCTGGAGATGGAAGAAACGAGGATGGGTGGGCAGATCAGGGGTTGACAACGGAGAAGTTAGGTTGGAGTAGGGAAACATTAGGAGATGCCAGTAGGGTGAAGTGAGAGTAGTTCAGAAATACCTGTAGTGAATATGTGGGTCTTGAGAAGATTGGAATAGGAAAGTTTTTTCCTGAATACAGCAAAGTCTGGTACTGAACAGAGGAGCTCATTTAGCTCTTGTGGCTTGCATTTCATGCCGCTGTCATTACAACTCAAAGTGGCATTTGCCAATAACATCACTGCTGGCAACTTGGAGAGATTTCTTCTTTCCCACCCCCCTCACTTTCTCACTCTCTATCCTTCCCCTGCACCATTCTAATTGAAAGGTGTGCTACATGATGTGCTAGCGATTCACCAGAGACACCCCCAGGCTGTTTAATTTTTAGTGTTTTCTTTCCTGAGCGTTGTGTTGGCATGCATTCATTCATTCCGTTTTGCTGCCTGCTCTGCCCAGCTGAATGTGAGCTTCCAAAGCATTTTGGAATGGCTAACGTTCCTGGGCAAAATGCTCCTCCTGGGCCCCTGTAATCAGTCCTTCATTCTGGATGCCGTGCGCTGTCTTTGGGGCACAAAGCCATCACTGCGCTGTGGGCAAATTCCCAGTGACCCTGTGATTTCCTATAGATTAAAGAGTCAGACAAAAGGAAAAAAGGGATGACTGGCCATGAGAACTAGCTTTGGATTTGTGGCTCACCTGGGAAGCACTGGTGCGAATGGCTATGGCAGAGGATGAACAACTGAGGCTCTAGGCCAAATCTTTAAGAGATGCTGCCTGTCTCATAGCAAAAGAAGTGTGAAGAAACTGGCATTTGCAGCAACAGAATTTGCAGGCAGGCCACTTTAGGGGATGGGTGTTGAGGCACTGGCCCACCCTCATGGCTCCTCAAAGTGGCCATAGTAGTTGCTGACCAGGAATCCAAAGACAAGTCCATCTGCCTTTCCAGTGCTTATATATGACTGCCTACTACCTGGCTCAGCAAACAAGAGCCAGAAGCTTCCTCTCCCTCAGCTGTCAAATAGTAGCAGCCATTTCATCAGGCTGCATGCAGTAGGTGGAAAGATGGGAAGCAGGGACCACTCCATCAGTTCTGCTGAGAAACCAGTTCCTTCTGGCTCCTCCTCTCCTGAACTGTTTCCATACCACCTGGTCTCTTTGTAACTTTAAGAACTAGTGCCTGTGTTTGCTTTCCTCTTTCCTCCCATCCCTTTTTCCTTCAGTGTCCTGTCTTTTTGATTGTAGACCTGAGGGCAGAGACCTATTTTGTATTGGTCTAAATGCCATACTAGGAACCTTTTCAGCTGCCAAGTGGGATAAAAACGTTTACAATTAATTAATAAAAAAAGGTTCAGGGCATGAGTCAGGGCTCCATAGTACCAGAGTGGTACTATTGCACTTGGGTTGAGCTCTACTTGCCCAAAAAAGGCAGGTGGCCCTTAGCATTGCTTTGGAGACCATTAGTGAACTCCCTCCCACAAACATATCTGCACTGGGTAGCCAGAGGCACTCGCCTTGATGCCCCTGTTGCCTGGCTGTTCTCTTGTTCCCAGCCCAGTGTTTCGGCAGGGGAGAGCAACCACATTTGGCCCGAGGGCCAGATTACCACCCCCACCCCTCCGCCCGGACCACACCAGCTGACCAGATGGCATCAGGGGGCAGGGCCTCACCCTGAGAACCTTCCTTCCTATTACATCGTCCACTCTACCCCGCCCACTTTAAAAAATCTCCACGCAGAGAGACAGGAGCAGCTCAGGGAAGAAGTATTGGAGGCTGCAATAGGGAAGAGAACACTGAAGGTGTTGCTTAACCCGTTTTGCTCCCACCATTTAACTGCTCACTATATTTGTCCTAAACTACTTTTTCCCCAGGAGAGGAACCGATACCAGCTCTGTATCTCTTCCCCTCCTGCAAAAAAAGCAGCTTGGGAAAAGTGAGTGTGAGTTGATAATCAAGGAGGAAGAGAATGCGTTCAGCAGCTTTGTGCCTGGTGCTCTCCAGCTGATCTAAACAGAGAAGTAAACAGCTTCAAACGAAACCCTATCATGGGTTGTGTCTCTGATGTATCCTAGCCAGTTTGGCTCCATAAAGAAAGTGCAAGGTTAGCTTGATCTGTCCAGGGTGCTGATCTGGACCATGGCAATAGGCGGAAATCCCAAAACACTATGCTAGCTAGAGCATATTAAATGCATTGTGAAAAATAAATCAAAGTAACTTATGAACCCCAAAATACCTACCACCAACACTACCACCACAGATCAGCTCTCTCCACCACCTGCCAAACATACACATTTCTGGAAATTAAGAGCAGTGAACCATGCAACCGACTTGATTGATGGGCAGATAATTCCGTCATGTTTGTGCCTTGGGTGTGATTGGATCATTCATTTACTTCCATTGCAGAGATGCAGCAGAATTACCTAGCCTCAGAGGAAGCACATCCAGCTCAGTGACTTCTACAGAAATAGAAGTGGGTTCCTCTGAGAGAAGGAACTGCTTACATCTTTAGTATTCATATTGTGTAAATGTGAGTAAAAGGGAAATCAGTCAGAAAATAGCTAGAATTCACAGCCCCCCCCCCCAACCTTTTTGAGTTGGTGGGCACATTTGGAATTTTGAGAGAGGGTTGTGGGCTCTCTCACAAAATGGCTTGCCCATTCATAAAATGGCTGCCATGGTGGGGGTGGACAGTCATAAAATACTCATTTCCCAGAAGACAAACCAGTGAGACTAAAGAAAGAGCAGGTTGCCCAAGAACCTAAATACAAGGCAGAGGTGGGTCTGAACTCCAAAACCATTCTTTGAATCCAAATAAATATGGCGATGGAGGGCAGCCCTTCATTTTGCAGCACACCAGGATCCAATTTTTTAAAGCTTTAATTTTAAAAAAAATCTTAAGAAATAAAATGCAAACAAGGAGAAGCAGGGGGGGCCTGGTGGGTAGCAAGAGAAATTTCTTTGGGTGCATTGGTATCCAGGGGCACCATGTTGGAGACTCCAGAACTTAGAAGCAAACTGTCTTTGTAATATCAGAAGATTCAAAATAAGGCCCAACATCTTTCAAAAGCTTCAGAAATCTTTGGAGGCGTTGTAGGTCCTATACTCATGTCTTCCTTTTTTCCGTGTCGGAAAGGCACATATGCCTGGAGCTATTTTATGTTTGCTTCTTTACAAGTTGCTTTTTTAAAATGTGAGGAAAGAAACACGATGCTATAAACAGCACTTCAGGGTGAACCCGGGTTTAATTTTCAGTACAGGTGGTTTCAGTGGCCACCTCGCCAAATTTCCTCACTCTGAGGAAGGAGATGGGCAAGATTGTCCATGCTGCCACTTCTACTACAGATGTAAAACACCAATGGTGGTGGTGGTGGTGGTGGTGGGGAGGACGATTCTTCTCCCACCTCTGGTGGAAAAACATCTTGCACCAGCCCTGACTTGCATGTGTGATTGAAGCCAAGTAGTGTACTCATTCTTCATCAGCAATCCGCACCACTAGCACAACCAAGCCCACCTATGTCCCAAATGAACCATGGAAGCAGGCATGGCTCTCTGGTGAGCTTGAGTCCAGACATCTCCCTTCCCAGAAATGTAATCTTGGTTCTCAGTATTGTTTAGTTGGATGGTGCTTAATAGAGGTTGGGAGCCACATTTCTGGCCAAATTCAGCACTGTAAGCCACCAACCAGGTTTGTAATGCCTGATTGCCGTCTTTAAAATAGTCCCTGTAAGCAAGTTTGGCCGTAGTGATGGATCTGTGTGTCAGGCAGGGAAAGGGGGGCCTAGACAGTGGGCCATGGTGCCTCTCTGGCAAAGCAGTGGCGAGGACGTGAATGCAGTGTATGGGAGCTGCCACTTGGGGAGGAGGGACACACAAAGCACAGGTGATGAACAGCCGTGTCTCTTGGTCCAAGAGTAGGGGAGTGAGTCTGGCAGGGTTGCCATGGAGACGGCTGTTAGCATCACTTAGAATCTTGCTCAGCTCTATGAAAGGAGACTGGCAAGGAAAGCTGGAATTTAACACTAAACTGGAGTGAGGTGCAGAAAGAAATGGGCCTGGGGAGGCTTTGAGCGAGGAGGGAGGGAGTGGGAGGAAAAGATCAGTCTCCGAGGGAATGTAACCTACATCCCTGGGAAATGCCCCAAACAGCAATGCTGGGGTGGGAAGGCACAGAAACAGGCGGCTGCAGTTCTGAAAAGGTGCTTCGGGGCTCTAAGAGAACAGCTGACTAGAAAGGAGAGTAAAATCAATGTGGCAGGAAACGGTGGGGGGATTAGTGCTAAGAAAAGGAAGTAGAAGACACAACTGTGTGGAAAGCAAGAGCCTTGAAGAACAGGCCTCTTATCATCACAAGAATTGCTGGATCAGATCAAAAGTCCCTGTAGTCTGGCATTCTCATCTCCAGAGCCAGCCAGCTAGATGCCTCTAGGGTATTCACAAGCTTAGCGTGATGATGTGGGTCATTCTCTGCTGTTTGTCTCACAGCACCTAGTAATTGGTGCACTTTGGTCTGGGCGAGGACAGAGATATCAAATCCTCAGGAGCTAATGCCATATTGGGGGTGAAGAACCATGGTTTAGCTCGACCCAGGAGGGTTGTCAAACCCTAAGTTCCAGAATCTATTTTCAGCATCAGGATTCAAACCTGGGACATTTGAAGTGATCATGAAGAGAGAGCATTGAAGCGAGTGCAGATTGCATTGAATAAACACAACTAGCCTCCACACAACTGTGATGAAGAGATTCCTATCGCAGAATGTGTTTTCCAGGCAACCCACACACACACCGTTGCCTCTTGTCATAGAAACCTAAGAACTTAATACATCTGTAGCTTTAGACATTTTCACGCTGGATGCTAAAAATTGCCTTTAGCTTTTCCCACATCAATATTTCTGATGTGTAGCATACATTGGCTCTGATGTGTAGTCAGCTTTATAATGTCTCTCTTCTACTTTCTGTCCTGCATTCATGACATTCACAGACATCCCTTGTGTACACACAAGACACTCAAAAGCACTTTTACAGTGCAAACCTAAACCTGTTTATTCAGAAGTATATTATATTGAGCTCTGTGTACATGAGCTTAGATTGCAGCCTTCAGGTCTTAATGTCTAAAAGCCCCCTAATGAAACTTCCAGTTACTGTGGGCTTATAGGGACTAGGAGCATGAAGTGTGGAAGCAAATGGAAATGGGGTCACTCCCAGCTGCAGGAGCCTACTGAGGGCCTGCTTTTTTGTGGTGTTCCATCCTGCACAAGCCTGCTACATCTCCCAGGCCTCCAGGGAGAGATTGACAAATGTCAATGTTTATCCAGACAAGCCTCCAATGTGCCAGCGGCAATCCATCTCTGTTGTCTCGTCTTGAAGGCCGCCAGCAGCGGGTATTTATATCCGGAACAATCATAACGCTTGATTTGGTTATTTACATGGATATTATATGGGCTCCTATAAATATTCAGCTTGCTGCAAGAATAATTAAGCATTGTTACTGCGACGCAAACGACCAGGGAGAGTAATGGAAAGTGCCAGGAACTCGTACGCACAAGAACGAATGGCTCCCTGTCCCTCAGCTTGTCTGCCTCCCTTTTGCAATCAGAAGGGCTGGTCCAAGACATTTCACTGCCTGAGGAAGAGCAGTGAATTCAGCCCTCCTCCGCCCCCAGCTCAAGGAACATAGTACCCAAGGCCAGTCGAATTATTTTGGGACCTGAGTCAGAAAATCCCACAAAAACACCTCTCCCTTTCCCTGCCAGAAAAAATGAAAATAAACGACTAACGATTTGCTGCGCTTTCATGGCACACTTGGCCTAACGGTAGGGCCAGCCATGGAACAGACCCTAGGCCTAGGTGCTTTCCCATGCAATACCCTTGCCCACATCCTCACATTTCCTAATCATGAGTGGGGTGGTTTGCTGGAAACATCAGGTGGTTGGGAGACAGGGAATACTGGTGAGTGGAAAGACGTGGAGTGCAAGGAGATAGTTGAGATTTGGAACAAGAGGCCAGGGGCAGGATTAGCTGGTGGGAAGCTTTTGCTGTAGGGGTTTAGAGAATCAAGAGCCGCCAATTTCAGCTAATTCTGCCGAGCAGTCCCTAAATTTCTATTTGCAACTCTCCAAGATGCAGGTCTATTGTTAATTATAAATGTATATCTTGCCCCACCATAGAAAACATTTACAGGTTGGCTTATAAAATATCAATAAAATCTAAACACAATAATGATGAGACAAAACAGCAGAATAAAACAGTCATATCATAGATTTTTAAACCAAGGAAAAGATCTTCATCTACAAAATGACATCAGAGTAGGCACTAGCTGAGCTTTCCTGTTGAGATCATTTCATAAACATGGTGCCACAACCGAGCAGGCCCTTTCACCACCTGCCTATCTTCAAATTGGTCGTGGACGGAGGAGGACCTCCGAAAATAATCTTAGCATGCAAGAGGCAGATGAATTTCTGCAGCGATTTCCATGATTTTTCTAGGTGTAACAATGTAAAGCTTACCTCACTGGTTGTTCCAGACTGTATTATGGGGATCCAGTGGTCCCTTGGAATCCTCAGGAGTGCTTCAGTGAGAAAATTCGGCAGTGCAGTGGCAGGAAAATATATATCAATAGCTGTCACATTCTTTTGATTGGTGGCATGGTGGGCTTTCATGCCAGCATGCCTTTGAATGCTGAGGGACAACGGCGAGAGGGCTAATGCCCTCATGACCTGCTTGTGGGCTTCTCAGGCCAGATCTACACCAAGCAGGATATAGCACTGTGCAAGCGGTATAGGGTTATGTGTCTATGGGCCCCAACAGTTGTCAGTGCACTTCAATACCGCTATAAAACAGTAGTGTGGCTCCTGCCTTTTATATACCGCTTTCATAGTGCAATATCCTGCTTGGTGTAGATCTGGCCTCAGAGGCATCTGGTTGGTCACTGTGGGAAACAGGATGCTGGACTGGATGAGTCTTTGGTCAGAACCTGAGAAGGCTCTTCTTACGGTCTTAAGGGGTAAGCTCTGGCATGGGTAGGGTGAGCATGTGAAAAGGAGGACAGGGCTCCCGTATCTTTAACAGTTCTATAGAAAAGGTAATTTCATCATGCAGCACCTGGTGAAATTCCCTCTTCATCACAACAGTTAAAGCTGCAGGAGCCCTGCCCTCTTGTATCTGGTCACTTTATGTTTACTTCTGCAGCTTTAACTGTTGTGATGGAAGGAATTCCACCAGGTGCTGCATGCATACAAATGACACCTGCTGAAATGCCCTTTTCTATACAGCAGTAAAAGAGACAGGAGCCCTGTCCTCCTTTTTGTATGGTCACCCTAGGCATGGGAATTCCTGCTGACAGGTGCCGGAATGACATGATGGTTTCTGCTGTATGGCCATGGTTGTGGCAGAGTCATCAAGTGAAGCGCAGGCCCTCCCCGGGAAGTCTCCAAGTGGCCAGCCTTTATGGATGGTGCAGCTCCTCATTCTGTCAGGACAACCATGAGACTAAATACAACAGGCCAATGCTCCAGATAATATGACTTAAAAGTAGAGCTGGACCAAATCATTCTGCCCAGGTTCATTCAGCATTTTGTCAGTTAGAAAGGAACAAATGAGAATGTCCCCGAAGACAGGAGGGTGAATTTCAGTGAACGTGCTGTGGATTGGTGATTTACTTTAATTGTATGAAGTGGCAGCATTTTCCTCTCTCTTTTAACTTAGAAAAAGCCTTGCAGCCACTCAGAGTAGCCGCAATACTCTCCGCAGCCTCCTGACTTGATGTAGCATCATTCCCATAGGCATCCTGGTTCAACCCCAGCAGGAATCACAGCCAGATCAGGATGCTGTGAAGAGTGCTGTGGCTCCCCAGCCCTCTCTAAGGTAAAAGAAAGATAGAGAGGGGGAAACTCTCAGTCAACTCACCTCATATAACTAAGGTAAGCCAAACCCTTTCCCTCCCACAAAAAACAATAATTGAAATCCATCCCCTGCAAAGCATCAGGTCCCTACCCCCTACCCATTTTCATGGGGGAATGACTGATCCCACAAAAGAGGAGTGGCACACCTTTACATAAAACATCAAGAATTTTCTACTCTACACATGGGTTGCTCACCGCGGAAACGTTGTCGAACAGGTTTCTTGAATGTAGTAAGTTTCAGACTGACTGCTTTTACAGGAAATCACTCAACCATCCTTGGAAGAAGCCTGTGAGACAGGTTGCTATTATTCCCAAGGCAGCATTACAGTGCAAATGTACATCATCTTTATACTAGTTCAATGCAGCTTGGCAAAGGCGCTGAAAGTTCTTTGTTAGACATTTCTCGGTTTCTCATTGAACTACAGTTCCCAAGGGAGAGGGAATTATTTAGATCTTTGACATAGACACCCTACCCCTGATTATAGATAAGGAACTGAGGTTGTCAGGGACTCTCTTGTCCAAGGCCTCCTATGACTTAGGACAGCCTTCTGCTTGCTGGGGGTTCTGGGAGTTGCAGTCCTGCACATTTGGACAGCACCAGGTTTGGGAAGGCTGAGGTAGGTCACCATCTCAGGCCTGCATGTGCCCTAAAACATTAAAATAAGTTTGAAACATGAAAATTCTGAACCAAAGGAAGCTAAAGCCCTGCATTAATTTAAATTAAAACCCAGGATTTGTCATTTTGAGGAGGTAAGATAGCCGGCTCCGTGAAAATTGTTTGTGCGGAGAAGACTAAAAAGGGAAATGAAATGAAAATATAATGAGTATTGGTGCAGACCAGAGCTTTGAGTATCGGAATGTCTTAGGAGGAAGCGATACCTGCCTTATTCCTGAAATACTTCCTGCAATCTCAGGTGTGCATTAGAGCAATGAACTGGAAGAGGTTTGGGGAGGGGGCAAAGAAAGGGGTCTCCCCATCTGCCAAGGAGCAGCAAAAGCATGGCTGTGCTAGAGCATGACATTTGCCTCCCGCTGGCTTCTTCGTGAAACTGAATTGGCCGTCTTTGACTGTTGAATATTTCAAGACGTTCAGGGCTGCCATGGTGAAGGTTGTGCATCAAAGAATCCACTGATAGAAGATTGGCTTCTGGCATAACTGCCCTAGCCTTTGTCATTAAACAGATTGTGGAGTGGGGGTGGGGGTTAAGCTGGATCTGTTTCCCCAAATTCTGCAGCTTATAAAGGTTTTAAGACTCCATTCACATACGCACATACACACGCTCCATTCTCACAGCTCAGTCTCTCTCACACACACACATTCACACACCTGTGCGTGCACACACACACTTTGCAATTGGGAAAAGTGAGCAGGGAATGAAGCAGACCGAGCCGCTGCCTCCAGGTTGGGAGCTGCTCTCCCACCCCTTCTCTCAGGGATAGGAGCTTTGGGAGATGAGGGGCTTCAGGGAGAGAGTAGGCCCTCACTTGGGAGTATTTGTGAGACAGGTGGATAGGTCTGACAGACCAAATTCAGTCTGCAGGCTGGACATTTCCCACCCTGGATTAGCCTCACAAGGAGAAAGGGCTCACCCAAGGGCTATTAGAACAAAGAATCAATCATGGCTATTTGTCCCATTTTTTGAAAATATAAAGCTAAGTAATTACAACTTTGCAACATTTTGGTTGCTTGTAGTAAAGATATTACCATGCTGCGTTCCCCCACCAACATAGCCACCCAGAATTTCTATCTCATTCTTTCCTTAACTGTTACATGAGTTCAAAATGAAATTTATGAGGCTATTTTTAAAGGTCTGTAGCCCCCCTTGCCCCCCCTTATGTTGTCTTTGTTACTGAGATCTGAGAACTACCAGGGCATTAGCCAACAAAATTGTCTAAAAGAGCCAAAACTGAACTACAAGCGATGTCCATAATCCCTACACTTTGATGCAATTTGACTTTGAGATAAGTGGTTCTATTTTTATGTTTGGTTTTAGACATATACTTGCTTTTAACATGGATATATTTTTTAAGCTTCAGTCCTATGCATATTTACTTGGGAATAAGTCCTATTAAACTCCATAGGACTTACATCTGAGTAGGCATGCATAAGGTTGTAGTCTGTGTGTATATGTGTGTTTTTAAATTCTGTATTTACACTGTGGCCTTTGGGTGATGCAGCTGTTAAATCTTGAATTGCTACTTGGAAATATAATCTCGCATTTTTGCTTAGACCATTTAAATTCTGAAATACTGAAGCCCTTTAGGCGCAAAATGTGCAACGACCCATCTGTCTGCTTAATCTGCTGCCTGACCACAGGATGTCGGATCCCCACACTATGCTCCAGGACATCCCATAACCAGCTGAGAAAAGCCTAATGTGTATATAGACCAGCAGGCGTCCTCAGCGGATGGAAACCATGTGCACAGTTGGGATGTCTCAAACCCCTAAACAAGTCATTGAAATATTGCCCTCCGTTAGTGTTAGTTAACATCCATAATGCAGTATGTAAGCTTTTCAGTTAGAAATGTTCTCACCCACCCACAAAAATGTAATAGTAATAACATGGAAGAAGTAGTAATACTTGCAGACATCAATAGGATAAAACTCAGCGAATTGCTCTTAGTTTCAACCTTACAAAAGCAGCAAACAGGAATGAAAGCGGGTATAGCATAGTAGAGCTGTGAGCCAAGAAATCTCCAGTTCAAATTTCATCTTGACCATAAGCTCAGTTCTCTCAAACCTTTCGTTCAATATATGAATAACATTGGGCTACCTTACAGGATTGTTGTGAGGATGACCAAGATAATGCAAGCAAAATGAACTTGAAATGCTCTTCATTAACGCCAACTATTATTATTAATGGAGAAGACTCTGTCTTCTCCATGACAGAAAAAACTTGCCAGTTCATGAGTCACAAATACTTTGGAGAACAGAGAACAGAAATCAAGATGAAATAGCCCTTATATTGGCAAAGTTGGGAATTAATTTTAGAACACACACTAGGTACAAAGTCAGTAGGAAAAACCAAAGGAGGAAAGCATCCAAGTCAGGAGAAAAGAAGGGAGAAACAGTTCTCAGGATGCAAAGGATTTATTGATACAAAGCCTGACTCGTTTCGGCCCATGTCCTTTCAAAGGCCTTCATCGGGGTTGTCAGAAGAAATCTGCAGTTTTCCCTCTAACACTTCCATCTAACATCTGATACTTGTTGGCGCCAACAAGTATCAGATGTTAGAGGAAAATCTGCAGACTTCTGATAACCCCCTGACGAAAGCCTTTGAAAAGACACAGGCCGAAACGCGTTGGGCTTGCCTTTGTATCAATTCATCCTTTGCATCCTGAGAACCTGTTTCTCCCTTCTTTTCACAAAGTCAGTAGGAGCCAACTTGGGGGCTGGTTTCCAGTGGCCAGAGGACTGCATAGAGCATCCCTTTACGTTTTCAAGCATTCCAGATTGTGTAGAGAGGCCCCATGGGTAGAGGAGGCTCTGCTGTTCACAAAGTCATCATAGGCGTGCGCAGCACATTTCATTAATGTGTGCACCCTCAAAGGCCCCAATTGGAGCGGAGGAGAGGAAAGTGTGCTTTCTCCCCCCCCCCCCCCCCCGCTCCGATCAGGGCCTCAAATGTGCCTGGGGGAATTGACCCTTTCTGGAGGTTCCAGAAAGTGCTTTCTTGCCTTCCTTAAAGACCTTGATTTGAGCAGTGGGGGGACGCATGGGAAAGTGGAGGCAGCCCCAGAGACATTAGGGTGTGCCTGGGCACACCAGGCACACCCTGTGCGCACACCTATGAAAGTCGCCCTTTACATATAGAAGACGATGAAAACAGCGATGGAGATGGGAGGGGGTAGCACACTCTTCGCGTGTTGATTCCCATTGGATTTGAATAGGGCCATAATCCTATACAGTATAAGATGTATATAGTATAATGGGAGGGCTATGCTGGCACTTTACACATTTGCCTAAGTTAAAAAATAGACCCAGATCCCTCCCTGCCCTGAGGAGCTTACAATCTAAAGTTGTACAGTAGGGGAGCAATGGTAACAAGGGATGAAGGTGCCCAAGGGCTGTTTCCCAAGCTTTGGCTTCATTTCAGTCAGTGATGAGAAATTAAGGGGTGGTGCCAAGGTTTATTTCACAGAAAATGTAGGTTTCAAGGAAGGTTTTGAAGGGAGAAAGAGAAATTGTTCTGGGAGGGGGTTTCATACATAACATAAGCAAGGGGATTGCGAAATCATGAGATTGCATTTCACACGTTTGCCCCCTCGCAGTGAGCATGGGCTGTCCACAAGGAAAGACTACAAGCCTTTCCCCAGCGTACTTCCCATGCTCAGCATCAAGCCAAGGACTTCAGGAAGGTGGAATCTAGCCATCCCCTGTGTCTATCCATAGTTGCCATCTTGGTTTCTGGCCAGATGGATATGATTGCTACATCCCCATGAGTATGGCAGGTGAGCTCTCCTTAAGGACCCTAGGGCAGCACCTTCCTGTCCTAGATATTACGTAATGTGATTTTTAAGAATACACCTCGGGGCATAAGGCCTCTGGATTTTGACTGAGCACAATCTGCTCTGCTAAAAATAGCCAGCATGTGTAATGCACTTGGTTGCGACACTTTCTGTTACTCAGGGAGTCGGGAATCACAGCTTTGCTGTACAGAGTGACTTCAGCGGAGAAGATGAAATCTGGCCTTCCCTAACATTTGCTAGTTTGGAAGAGATTGGGAGTGGGGAGTTTCTGTGTACCCTTGCATGCTAGGGCGAACCAGGATGCTGTTACATGTATCCTTGATCTGCCTCCCTATTGTCTGGTTTGCGTTGTTGCCCTCCTGCAAAGCTAGTGGCTGATCAGTTGGAAGCTGTGAGATCATGTGGAGGCCCAGTCGGCCAGGCTCAGATTTATAAGGACATCTATCTATGCCCGATGTTATTTCTCAAAAGCCAAGAAAAATGCATTCTGCACACAGTTGGAGGACTACGTTTTGGAGTCGTTTCAAGCAAAGGAAGTCTCACGTATAATTTGTGTAACTGCTGCAAATATAGCAGCAAATGGGGGAGGCAGATCCTAACCACCCACACTTCACCGTGATATCAATACATGTATCCAAATCACCTGCCTTGGCCACAAGCCAAGTTTCTAAATAAATCTCAAATTGGTCTCCAAGGGGATATTGGAATCTGTTGCTTGCCATGCCTGGTTTACTAAAAAGAGTGATTCTGTAGCCCAAGCCTGTCCAGAAAGAATGTCCTCTGTCCTGGGAGACCTTCCAAGCCTGATCAATATTTTAAGAAATATTGATTACACTCACATCCCCTGACATGGCGCCCTCCAGGTGTGTTGGTCTACAGCTTCCATTATCTGTAACCAACATGACCAAAGGCTTGCTTATTCAGCAATTCCAAGGGCTCGCTTACTATTCTGCTATCAGCTGAAACTGGAGTGTTGCCAACTAAAACTTGACTGTATTTCTAATTACTTTCTTAAAATTCAAGCCACACAAGATAAGAGATTACTAAAACTGAGTTTTAAAGTACAAACCTCTAAAGGTTCTCTCCAATTGATCTGTGTCTTTTGGATGTTCTTAGGCACATTTCTTTAATCTCAAGAGACTTGCTGCTAAAACAGAACTTTACAAACATGCTGAACTGGTAGCCAAATGAAATACCAGAATCGGAAGGGCTAGACTGAAACACATATTGAGGCAAGGAAAAGGGACTCTTCCGGTGGCTGATTTGAGACACTATTAAGTAGTGCCATGCTGAGTTTTCATAAGGTCCAGTTTTCAATGAAAATGTTATCATTTGGGTGGGACAAAAGGGTGAGTGGAAATTCCTCTACCTTATACTCTTTTGCATGTTTGTTGTGCGGTTATATAAAGAGCCATTGTTTTCCCAGTCTGTTCACACTTCCATTGTTTTGTTACCGAAAAGGATTTCTCAGCAGTGTGATCCTAGCCAGTCAGGGATCCTGTAGTGAGCATGATGTCACACAGCAACTTATAGCTGGTGGGATTTGGTTGGATGACAGTGTCACTGAGCGCAAACAGAACTCTCCTGTTGCCCTCTCTCTGAATGGGAGAGGGAGGGGATGCATCTCCAGTGACCAGGCAACTGGGCCAGTGCTCCTTGTTTTCCATACTCTAGTGGTGGTTCCATTGGCCATCAGTGCTGCATGGCAATGCAGTTTTGAATGAATGACTAGTTGGGCCTGAATGGGGATAAGGGTACACAGCCCATTGAAAGTAAAGTAGTGGATGGATGACATCCACATTCAGATGTGCATCCAGTTGCACACTGCATTGCTTTCAAATAAGATTAGCATGAGGGAATGTCAGCCTCTTCCTTGGGCCCCATGCCTACTTGTGAACAGTTCAATATGCAAAAAAATTGCCAAAGCAGAAGGTGTGTGTGCTCTTTTTTGGGGGGGGGGGTTGTGAAAACGTTCACAAAACCACATCCTCTCCACTTCAGCTCAGTTATACTGCTAAGGAAACTTAGAGGGGATTTGACCCAGGAGAGCACAATCTCCTGGGAAGTTCTGTTGCACAATTGCCATTGAAATGAATGGGAGCTGCAGAACATGGAGTTGGCACTTTGTCATTTGGGAACATGTACTAATTTGTCATTCCCATCTTATTTATATACATATCCCATACATACTAGACCCTAGACTCAGGAGTCAGGAACCTCAGGTGCCAAATCTGGCACTCTAGAGTTCCACAGGTGGCCATACCCCCTTTCCCTAAACCACCAGACATTCTCTGATTTTGTGTAGTTTTTTCCTTCATTCTAAGAGATTGAAATGCCCCTCCTAAGGCTGTACGACTGGCAGTAAGCTATTTAAGCTAAAATATGCTAGTATTTTGGCTCAACCCCTTTTGCCTTTGGCTCTGCCTCCTTTGCCTTCAGCCCTATGCGCGACTGGAATACGAACTCCAGGAACTTCTCCAAAATTGAATTCTGCCTTCGGGCTGAAAGAAAGTCAAAACCATTGCTATATGTAAATAAACATGCAGGGGTCCTTCTCCAGGAGCCCCTGCCAAAGGAAGTGAGGCAGGTGGCTGCCTGGAGGAGGGCCTTTTCTGCTGTGGCACCCCAGTTGTGAAATGAACTCCCTACAGAGGTTCGCCTGCCATCTATATTGTAATCTTTCTGGCACCAGGTGAAAACCTCTTTATTTTCCCAATATTTTAGCATTTTATCATCATAGTCTTTTAACTCTGCTGTTTTAAATCTGTATTTTAAATCTCTGCATTGCTGCTTGATTTTATTCTGGTTGAACTTTTATATTGTGGTTTTAAGCTTCCAGATTTTGTATTTTATGCTGTACCTTATGGTTTATTTTTGTGAACCTCCCAGAGAGCTTTGGCTATTGGGAGGTATAGAAATGAAATAAATAAATAAAATAAATAAATGAGTTCCCCTTTACCATTTCTGGGCCTCTGCATGATGCTTTCTATCTCCTTCTGTCAAAGATGAAAAGGGAAATGGAGAGTGTAATAGCAATGAGGCTTGCTGACAGGTCAGTTTTGGGGTGGGGTTGTCTTCAGCCTGCCCCCCCCCCCCAAATTTCCTCCTCAAAACCGGTCTTGCTTGAAAACATGCTTCTGACTAAGGATTTGCATAGTGATGTAGAATCCCTCCCCAGTCCCAGAGATGTTTGGAGACTGGATGTCGTTTCACACAGTGTTGTGGGGCAAGTGCACTCTGCACATGTTCATCTGTTCATTCCTTCTTTAAATGTTTCAAGGCTAAATCCTTGCATGAATAAAGCAGGCTCCAGGGGGCTGTCTAAATACTCGGAAAGCCCTGGGGTGGGTGGTGGTGCAGCGTTGATTATACAATGATGCTACAATCACGTACCCACCTCAGGGCCTTCCGCCAAAGCTTTCCACTCCGGCTTTTTTCTCCAGAGCGAGGCGAAGATGTGCAAAACAGTATCAATACTGCCCCAAAGCCTTGCTCTGGAGTTGCAGGAAGAGGCCAGTGGCGGCCGCCCAGAACCCTCGCACTCCCTCCTCGGTGTCAGGATTACCCAACGCCACCCTAGGGAAGGGAAAGCACTGGGTTTTCAACAGGTGCAGCGCCACCCTCGCGCCTTGAAGACACCCACCAGCATTGGGCTTTGGCTTGTCTACAACCCCAATGAAACCTATGCACATCCCAGTTTTGAAATTCAGCATTCACAACTATATCCCTCCACCCCACCTTTGTCCTCCCTCCTTTGTTTGGGCATCTCCTATGCTGCATCCTTATTTCTCGCTCTATTTTCCTCAGCTGGCTAACGGATGGACTTTAATATTCATATGTTTGCACATCGGAGAGCCATAATAACAGCATGAAAAAATAATAATGGCAAGCTGTAATGATAAATCCATGTGTTTCTTAACAGGCAGGCTTTAGCCAACCTAAGTGAAGGGTGCATTGTAAATGCGCACGGGGTGAAACCCTCAGCAGAAGAATCATCCCACATGCTCAAAACATTGATCAGACAGGACTTGGTTTCAAAGCCAGTTGCTATTGATCGGTGCAACTCCCTGATTGGCTGAAAGCTCTTCTCCAAAAAATATTCACACCGCTGCTGTGGAAGCAGCAGGTTCCCAGAGAGACTACTTGGCATTATGTAAGGGAGTGTGGTCTTGTGTTGATGCTTTTTTCTTTCTTTCTTTCTTTCTTTTTAAATAAATCCTATTCATCTCTGAGGTGTTTTTGTACTTTTGAGACAGAAAGGTAGAGTTTGAAAAGGTTATATATTAATAGACTACCCTCTATGCCACATCTATAAAGCCTTTTAAAAGAAGTTTGGCGGCAGAGGACTCGAGATGTAGAACTCCCTCCTCCTCTCCCCGCTCCTTGTGCGCACCAGCGCATTGCTCCATTTTCTGAGCACACGGCTAGAATTATCTGAATGAAAAACAAGGTGGGTGTCAAGGGGGTTTAAACAAACATTGATCTGGAGAGGTGGTGGTTTTTTGGTTTTTTTTAATGTGGGTCTTTATTGCTAGAATGTGAAATAGAAACAGTGGAATTGCTTGCACAGCTTTGCCATCTGCGACCTGGGTAAGACAGCTGAGCTCTTAGAGGGAGGCTGAGAGGTGTACTGAAATGAATATGGAAGGGGGGGATGTTCAAAAAAGGCACAATATGAATTATTAGCTGATTTTCGCCTTCAGAAATTAAACATTGAGTGCCATCCATCTGGGATGTTTAAGTACAAATCTGCCCCCTAAATCCCACTGTGACAAAAAGCACCTGTGCCAGGAGAGCATTTCATAATGGTGTGCTTGGTGAATATGGAGAGTACACATGCAACACAGGGCTCCCAGTGAACACAGGTGTGGAGGCTGGAGAAAGGGCCTGTAAGCTGGCTTGTAAGTGGGTGTATAAAGCGAAAGGAATTCCAAAATTCAAGGCAAAGCTAACTGTAGCTGGCAGCTTAAGAGAAGTCACAGGTTTAGTGGGCTTTGAGAGGAAAGGCTGAGGCCAGACATGGAGCTTGGGATGCATGACCCACAACTCCCAGGTAACGTCTAGTGAAGAAAGACGCATGATTTGATGTCAATGCTTCACTTTATTTATTGCTAAGGTGGGGTAACCCAGTGACATCACATCAGTTACCACCTTTGACTAGATGTTACCAGATGGGGGCAAGCATCAGCTACATATCTAGGCTGGGCCACAAAACCATGTTCTCAAGCTATTCAGGCATTTGTTCCTTTAAACTGGACAATTTCAAATGCACTAAATCTGTCTGGTTTTGAACTGCAGCTTCTTCTGTCTTTTTTTCCCATGCGCCAAGACTTAGGCCAGTTCTACACCAAGCAGGATATAGCGGTATGAAAGCGGCATATAAAAGGCAGGAGCCACACCAAGCAGGATATAGCAGTATATGGTATGTGGCCCCAACAGTTGTCAGTGCACCTCAATACTGCTATAAAGCAATAGTGTGGCTCCTGCCTTTTATATGCCGCTTTCATACCACTTTCATAGTGCAATATCCTGCTTGGTGTAGATCTGGCCTCAGTCTCTACATCTAGCTCCTAGCTATGGGGAAGGCAATAAGAACAAACAAAACAAAAACCACTTGGTAAATATCCATCTAGATTCACACAAGATCAGTAGCCCATTGGACCTTGGAGAAAACTTGTAAGATTTTAGTCACTGGGAGAACAGGAGTGGTGGCCTCTATACTAGGCAGCCATTCTTACTGGCCTGGTTTGAACTCAACATACTTTATTAATCCAAGATATATGTTAGCCTTGTGCCTGCACATGGTGTACCATGATTGAAGACTTCCTGGATTAATTAAGTATAGGTTCTCATTACAGCCAAACTGGGAAGCTGATAGTTACCAGGATCTGAAACTTCAAACTGCAGTTTCATATCCAATTTGTTGCAATTCCTGTATTAACTAGTTTCTTTGTTTGGATATAACAGTAAACTATGGTTAATTAATCCATTGAGGCTTCAGTCACAGTGTACCAAAAAGGGGGTGGGAAAAGGCCAGTGTAGGCAAGCCGAAGACTCATGCATATCTTAGCTAAATAAGCCCAAGTATTTTATAACCAAACTGGGCCATTATCTCTCTTCCTTGAAGTGTGTAATATCCCAGGGGAAAGATGATTGTGAGGGACGTTTCTTGACCCACTGGTCCCAAATTGAAAACTGGGAAATTACAGGATGGATTTGAATCCAAAGAGGTTTCAGAGAGACTTTTTTAAACCTCTAATAGTTTTTTTTAAAAAAACCTTTTTCCCTTTTGAAATTTTAAAAGCCAGTTGTGAGCCTATCTACACTACTGCTTTAAAACAGTTTATAATAGTTAGGGTGACCAGATAAAATCCAGGTCAGGGCTCATGTAACTTTAACAGTTGTAGAGAAAAGGGAATTTCAGCCAGTGTCATTTGTATGCAATTAGTTCCTGGTGAAATTCCCTCTTCATCACAACAGTTAAAGTTGCAGGGGCCCTGCCTTCTTTTGTATATGGTCGCTCTAGTATAGTGCCTGCACCTTTGTTGTGATGAAGAGGGAATTTCACCAGGTGCTGCATGCATACAAATGACACTGGCTGAAATTCCCTTTTCTCTACAACTGTTAAAGTTACATGAGCCCTGACCTGGATTTTATCTGGTCACCCTAATAGCAGTTTTAAACTGGTTAATAACGGTTATTAACCAGTTTAAAACTGTTATAAACCGTTTTAAAGCAGAAGTGTAGATAGACTCTAAATAACTTTACAAAGTTAGCAAATGCTTTTTTTAAAGCCAGCTTATTCCTTACGCCAAAAGTAAGCCTAATAGGAAGAACACTTTTCAATGATGAGAAGGCCTGGTCTATACATGAGGTAGTAGAAGCCTGAGGTAGTAGAGTGGACTGTGACTGTACCATTTTAGGCTGCAGACAGAGGATACGTTTCCACCAAGAAGTGCCAAGCATCCCCCCCCCCCCTGCAATTTTGTCCTCACAACAACCCGGTGAGGTAAGTTAGTTTGAATGATAGTGACTGACCCAAGGCCATCCAGTGAACTACATGATGGAGTGGAGATTAGAACTCAGGTGTATCGGGTCCTAATCCAACAAAAGTTCTAGTTGAGTCCTCTTCCTGCTGTGTTAGTGTAGTATTTTGAAGGAGTTTCTTCTTTTTAAGAAAGGGAACATTAAAAAATGTATCCCCCTCCTGCAATCTGAAGTGTTATAATCCATTGTACCGTCTTGGGATTTATAATACTTCCTTCCTCATAAGAAGACCACTATGTCCAGTGTGTAAAATTGCTTAGCTGCACCACTGCATACATCTACCAGGCCAAAAATTCCATGAGCAAGTTTGGTGGGAGACTTACCACAATTATGGAGCAGCCAGTGAGAATGCCTCTCTATAAAAACCTTGTTCTGCAAACATTGATTATAGGAGGTATTGAGAGCTGTGTGCATTCCAAAAGCACATAGAGCATGCACAGAAATTGGTAATGAGTACATAATTGTAAATTATTACCCAGAGGAAGGTCTGGGGTTTACGATACGTCAGTATTGGTTTGCACCATTTGGGATTTTTCATTTTCTTTCTGGCATCTATTGGTGCTACCCTCCTATGTTACTGCATTACATTTGGGTACTCCCTGGGAGTAGGCAAAAGGAAATTATCTTATGCAAAATAAGCAACCTCTTGCAAATTGGCTTCCTTTTTTCATTTTGCAGAATTCAGCTTTTTTTGACACGAAATTATATTTACAATTATTATTTACCTCAGAGAATACTCAACATATTAATTGTTGAAAGTGCACAATATACTCCCCAACTGATTAACATTTCCCATTCTATTGACAGACGAAACAACTTTTGAAGCGGGAGTCAAAGTCCAAATCCACAGTCAGTCTGAGCCGCCATTTATTCAGGAGTTTGGGTTTGGCGTGGCACCCGGGTTTCAGACTTTTGTAGCCACACAAGAGCAAAGGGTGAGTCCTGCTTTCCTCATACATGTTGTCGACATCTCATCTGAGGCTGGGAACATAAGGGCAGCCATGGTGGATCATACCAAAGGCCTATCTAATCCTGCATTCTTTTCCCACAATGGCCAATGAAATGCCTATGGACACCCATTCCTGTTCCGCAGTAACTAATATTTGGAAGCATGCTGCCTCTGATACTAGAGGTAATATTTATAGCCCTCATAACTAGTAGCCATTGATATCCAGCAGTGAGTAATTACCTGTGGCAGCTTGTGGAGAGTTTGTTTACACTCTGTACAGATAAATATCTGCAATATAGACGGTTAGTAGACTTCTCATCAATATAGAGAACATTTAGGCAGGAAATTTGTATTTTGAAGCCAACAGTCTTCTGAGAGTGGGATATTGCTCCTGTTGTCACTCATTAGCCTTGAATAATCTTTTGAGAGGTGGACATTGCTCCTGCTGCTATATTAATTAGTGTGATTCAAAAGAACTGTTTGAAAAAGATTATTTGAAATGAGAGTATACCAGATACACATCTAAAATATGTCTTCTTGAATCACTGGAGTATTTTTTTTTTGGTAATCTGCAAATCTGTATGTTCACATTACGGGATTACTATAAAATAATCATATTTAGAGGTTGCATGCAAATGTTGAATTATATTGCTTTTGATAGTTTCAGATTCTTGTGGTTTTCCACTCACTTGTATTTTTATACTAAGTCAAACTGTTAGTGCATCTACCTAAGTGTTGTTTACACTGTCTGGCTGTGGCTATCCAGGGGTTCAGAGAAGTGTCTTTCCTTACCAGAAGGTGACACGGTTTGAATCCACGATCTCTTGCATGAGCTATGGCACTTCCCCAAGATGTGCCCTTTCTTTCCCCTGATGCAGGGGATTTTCTGGAAAATTAATCTATGACTTCTCACTCCCAAACTGAGCATCAAGCTTCTAGACCAGGGTCCCCAGCCATTTTGGGGCCATGGGCATATTTGGATTTTTGAGAGAGTGCTGTAGGCACTATTGCAAAATGGCTGCCATGGTGGGAGGGGCTTGCCCATTCATGAAATGGCTACCATGCCACACACAGAGCCAGAGGAAATGAAGACATGCAACACAGAGACCGAGGGAAGCATGCCACATTGGAGACCCCAGCCCTAAAGCAACACGCTGGGGCGCAATATAATGGGCATTTCCTTCTTTTTAATGGTACCCTAAAATCTGTTACTTGAGACAGATTTTGACTATAGCTGTCCCTGTGCACTGTAATATTAGGTACTGTGGGCACAGCAATGTGCATTTAGCCTTTAAATCTCAAGTCCTGTTGAAAGTGCAAACATTTGGGATGCACAACAGTCATGGGACTGGGCTCACCAGCCACGCACACACCAAAAAATCCACGCTGTTGAATTCTATACTATTTTATCAATTCAGCCACGTACAAATTTTTAAATTTGCCAGGAGAGCAGGTAAGATCATTCCAGGCCCAATTAGGACCAATTATGGTTGGCATTAAAACTGTTAGGTTGAAATAATACATCTTTCTGAGCGTCGGAGGAAACCTTTATGGCAATATTCATTGAAATTGCACAGCTGCAAGACAGGAGAGGGAGGTCACATGGCAGCTGGACATGCAGATTAGGTGAGGCTGGGATGATCCATAAAAAGGCTTTGGCGAGGGACTTAAAGAAGAAGAAAACAGCAGGATACGGGTGGCAGGTGTGGGAAGGATTTTCAGGCAATGAGAGCAAGAGTGGGAGGAAAGAGGTGCAGAGAAAGCCAGTGGAGGATGAGGCCTTTGGGCAAAGCATTAAGGCAGATTCTGTTGTATGAAATGCCCAAGTAATCTCATGTTGATCATTTAAAGGGGTAGGCCACCTGATATCCACCAATTGTTTTGACTACAGCTCTCATAGACCCCAGCCAGCATTGCCAGTAGTCAAGGATGATGAGATTGTAGTTCAAAACATCTGCAGGGCACCAGAAATGGGCAGGTGTGCCCAGCAGATGCTTGGCTGCTGCAGTATTCCGCACTAGGGCATAGCCACTTTGAGCCCTTGGTGACAGGTTTTCTCCGAAGTTTCATAGGAAAGCCCCTGGGTGGGTGCGTGATTGCAGCGTCATCATATAATCGACGCTGCGCCACCGCACACCCACCCCGGGGCTTTCCGAGCATTTAGACAGCCCCTGGGAGGGATGCAAACCTTACGCTTGCAAGCCTTCTTTACTAGGATTGAGTGTTGGTATTATGATTAAAGCATTTGTCATTCTGATATTTTTTTTACCCTAGTATATATTAGTTAGTTAGTTTTTACTTATATCACCTGCTGTTTTTAAACTGTCAGCCACCCCACATCCAACAGAGGGGAACAGCTAGGATTTTAAATTAAAGCATCACCCATGTGTATAGTATTTGTGAAGATTGCTATAAGGGTTTTCTTCATTGTTTCTCGAAATTGATGGTTTGGGACTCCAGTGGCAAAGATGAAAAGGTCATCACTACACTACAGAAGTGTATTGGGTTTATACTGGTTTAATCACTGCAGCTCAAGAATCCTGAGAATTGTAGTTGGGTGAGGCTATGTAAATGCAATTTGGTAAGGATGCCCAGAATTCTGTGTTGAATATCCCCACTCAGCCCAAACAGCCATCTCACAGAGCTACCTAGGGATCAGGGGGCCCATTTAAGTCTCTGATATGTCCCAGGAAAGTTTTTTTCAGACGTATGAGGTTTAAATTGCCTTTGAGGCTGCCTCATAGCATTTATGAGAATGTGTGATCACTGCTCACATGGAAGAAACAGTACAAGAAAGGCAGTTGCGATGTGAATGAGCGCTTTAACCAATACAGGTTTTACATTTGCATTACAAAATATTTTAAGGTTTTCTTCCCCCATAGTATAAATTAAGAAATAAATTAAGTAAAGTGCTGTAACCATTGTGTGAAAAAGCCCCCCGTTTCCGGCATATGCTCTAGTCTCTTTACCGTAGCTTCTGGCTTTCTTGCTGCTGTTGCCAGTACAGGAACTTGTTGAACCAGGAGCAAACAGCGTCCAGGCCATGGCTGGCTTGCTGGGAGAAGCTGCTGTTCTCTGCTGTCTCAGGCAGAGCTTTTATCCTTGTTACTAATAAAAAGGGTGTGGGAGAGAGAGAGAGAGAGAACCACAGGTTCACACAGGAGCAGTGTCATCCCAGTCAGCAAAATGTTGTGTCAGCCAACCAGATGCTTCTGTCCGACACCCACAAACCTGAACAAAGCAGCCCACACCACTTCTATGAGAAATGCAATAGGGAAACAAACAAACAAACCATGGTTGCAAGCAACTCTTGCAGCCAGAGCAAAGAGGGATGCTGAAAAGGCCTCCTGATCAAAATCCTATTCTCTGGGATCGACGCTGTGCCATTACAGGAGGAATTACTGGAGTCGGAAAGCCTTTCTTCCAGAGCTCCGTTGCTCCTCGTTACGCCGCCAAAGGCAGGCGCGTTAAAGAAGATGAAATGTTCCCTAAAACAGCCATTTCTGCCAATTCGGCCATAAAAATTTAAGAGGCTTCAATTAAGCAACAGGTTAGAGATGCTGTGGCGATATTGGGTAGGACGACTGAAGTGTGCCTCAGGGGCTCATCCTGTAAAATGTTTGCATGGGATGGAAAGAGACCATCAGAGCCTGAGAAAAAAAGGTTTCGGGATGCTTTTGCCTAATTTCTGAGAAGAGAATGGGGATTCAAGCAGTACTGTCCATAACCCAGAAGAAGCCCTCTGTCATGTGTGGATTGTCATTTGACAACAGGGACTTGTAAGAGAAGAGGAAAGACAGTTGACTAGAGCGGGAGGCTGTCCCGGGACGCAAGGAGGATCATGACACAATGTAGAGAGGCAGCAAGAATGGAGGAAAGAGGTAACGATAGATTAGCCTTAACCAACCGGGTGTCCTCCAGATGTGTTGGACTATAACTCCCATAATCCCCAGCGGCTGGGGATTGGGGAAGTTGTAGTCCAACACATCTGGAGGGCGTCAGGTTTGAGAAGGCTGCAAAAGATGGTGTCAAACGAATGGACTGAGCAAGGAGGTGCTTAAACAGGAGACACAATCTCTTTAGGAAGCAGAGAGGTGGAGTGTCTTTTTTCTACATCAGAGCTGGGTGACATAGAGCCTGTAGGCCATGTGTGCCCCCTGTCCTTAAGGGTGCCACCCCCTGCTGCTACTGCCAAATTTGTTGCTCTGGCTGCAGTAAACCTCAGTGGTGGCCTAAAAAGGCCAAATTTAGCTTTAAAGCCTTGGCTTAAAACTGAATTTGGCCTTTTGAGGTCACTGCTGCAAGTTGCCATGAAAAGTCAGCAGCAAACCACTTCTTGTTTTGCCACTGCTGACTCTGAGCTTCTCCACACGAGCAATTTATTGCACACTCATGATTGGTCACTCACGGAAGTTTGCGGGTCCTTTTCATTACGTCTCAACCTCTGATGCCTCTCCTGCCATTTTCAAGTGGGACTCTGCCATTTTATAAAACCCCGGAAACGCTGTAATAAATCAAAATTGCACAATAAAGCAGCTGTGGCTGGCAGTATAATGGAAACATATGGGAAGGAACTGGCAAAAACAGGGGGGGAGCATGTGTATCGTGCCAATTGTTCAGCCCACGAAGACTCCAGAAGACTCCAGTAAAGCTTTGTGGGAAAGCCCACTGATGGCAGCATGCAGCGATTGGGGGGAGTGGAGTTCTGGGGGGTTGAAATTGGCCCCTGGAACCCTCAAAGTTGGGTAGCCCTAATCTACTCTTTTGTGACCTCATCTCCATTGCCCTCTTGGCAGGATCTGTTTTCCTGGACTATATCACTTCAGGGTAAAAATACACAGGTTTGCAGGTTTGAATGCTATCCTATGGAGAAAAAGAAAAACCTGGGTGAGCTGAACCCATCCTTTTGATGTGCTATATTTATATCTGTGGGGAGATATTTTGAGGTGCGGGAAACATTCAAACCCATGATCCCCACCTGCAGCTTGAAGGAAAAGCATCACTGCTTTGATTCTGCCGTTTGAATAAACTGGCCATCTCTGGGTTGCGCAGCAGAGCCAATTTTGCTAACACCTTAGATTAAATCCCCCATAGAGAAGGAGGTGTGAAGGCAGCAAATTCAAAAGCACCATGTAAGCGGCCTTCCTTGGGAGATGGATTTGAAGGGGGAAAAAAGGCAGAATGCGATTCCAGCGGCTCTGCGCTGCAGCCAATGACAGACGGTAAGGCAAGCTGCTCATTGCACGAAGGATGCTTTTGAACATCTTAGAAGTGATGAAGCAATTCTGTTTGTGTGATCCCATTTGGTGTCTCATTAACGGACACAGATTTCTTGCTTTTGTTTCCTTTTTCAAAAAAAGGCAAAGGCTATCTTCTCACAACTGAGTAGTGACAGGCAAACAGCTACCTTCTTTAGTCTGGGCATGCCAGTGGGCTGGAGACAACATCTCTTTCCTAGCATTTATAAGTTTGAAGTTTTGCATCTGAAGTTCTCAATTGGCATTATATATATATATATATATATATATATATAGGCTGACCATATGAAAAGGAGGACAGGGCTCATGTAACTTTAACAGTTGTATAGAGAAAAGGGAATTTCAGCCAGTGTCATTTGTATGCACGTAGCACCTGCTGAAATTCCCTCTTCATCACAACAGTGAAAGCTGCATGAGCCCTGCCCACTTGACCAGATACAAGAGGGCAGGGCTCCTGCAACTTTCATTGTTGTGAGGAAGAGGGAATTTCACCAGGTGCTGCACGCGTACAAACGACACCTGCTGAAATTCCCTTTTCTATGCAACTGTTAAAGATGCAGGAACCCTATCCTCCTTTTCATATGGTCACCCTACATGACAGCTAAGTTTGCTTAGGAGTCTTTGATGAAAGGCTTCTGAAAGTCTCACAAAAGGGCTGTGAGATAAGGTCTACTTATGCTTATATCTTGCCTTTCCTCCAAGGAACTCATGGTCCTCCTCTCCACTTTTGCCTTCACAACAACCCTGTGAAGCAGATTAGACTAAGAATTAGAAACTGGCCCAGGGTTGCCCATTGAGCTTCATAGCCAAGTGGGGATTTGAACCTGGGTTTCAGTAGTCCTAGTCCAATGCTCTAACCACTATACCACCATGACTTCCTCTTCACCTACTTTCTGTCTTGCAGTGCAGTGTGTGGCCTGGATTTTGTAGATTGACCTGATGGGTTGAAGAGTTGAGTGGGTTTTGAGCATGCCTTTTGAGCCATAGAATGGGGATAGGTAGTGGCCTAGGGACTGTGAACCACTTGCCTTATGACAGCGACCACCCCTTAGTTCAGGAGTGCAGACCCCCTTTTCAGCCTGAGGGCCAAATTCTATTTCAGAGGAGCTCTCTGGGGCTTTATTCTAATGATAGGTGGGGGCAAAGGCAGGGGCAAAAATGCCAGCATATATCATCTTAAAACTCTTCCTGCCACTAGCTAAGTCTTAGGAGAGGCATTTCCACCATTTAGAATTGGGTGGGGAGGAACTGCACCAAAAGCGAGGAAAACATCAAAGAATCAATGCTTAGGGGAAAGGGGGTGTGGCTAGGGGAATAGGGTGGGACCTTCTGGGAAATCCCAGAGAGCCAGATTGGGACCCTAGGAGGCTGGATTTGGCCACCTGGACCTGAGGTTCTGCACCCCTGCTTTAATCTATGCAGTCTGGCCCAGATGTGAGCCAAAAAAGAGCAGGGGACAAAAGGTGACCTCAGAATGTGCCAGCGATTCAAGTAAGCAAGGCGAGCTATATGACATGACCTTATGGAAGGGAAGCATGGCCGTCAGTCCATCCATCACTCCTTTTTAATGGGGAAATGTTTGATTCTCGAGAGGTAAGTATGGTGGTAGAATATCCTTTATATTGGTGCCAGCCCACGACGTGCTGCCTGAAGCGGAGCCCAAATCTTTCTTCTCACGCCTGGCTAGTTTTTCTTCACTATTGTGATACCATTCCTGGCTTCATCTATTTCCCGTACACACACACACACACACACACACACCCGTGCCACCTGAAGCAAGGCCAGCCCTGCTTTGACCTTTTCAAGAAAAAGGTAGACAAGTATCCTTTGGCAAATGGATTAGGAAGTCCTGCCAGTTGGGTCCATGCCAAATGCGCAGTTATGTGTGTGGGAGCTGGTGTAACATAGTGGTAAAGAATGCAAGTTGTGAGCCACGAAGCCCCCAATTCAAATCTTACTTCAGCCCATGTGCTGATTCAAAGGCGTTAGGCAAATAAGTATTTCTAAGATCCCCCTCACTCATAACCTTCCATATGGGGACAACAGAACTGGCCTTCCTTACAGGGTTGTTGTAAAAATTACTGGGAAAAGGTATTTTATTTATTTATACATAAATACTAACATTTTAATGCTGCCTTTTGGCCCCACAGGGGGTTAAAAAAAGTTATAAAATCATACAGAAGCAAAAGCAGCCAGTTATAAACCAGATAACATGTAGCTTTTTAAACATAACAAAGTGTATGTGAAGCTCACTGGACATACTAAGGTACAATATTAATACTATGTAGCATTTTTGGTATTATTATCATCCTCATCATCTATATTATGAACTGCATAACACCAGCGATTTATTACACTCTCGCCATGCCTGGTATGTGTTTTTGCAGCGCGGTACTCACATGACGTTGTCCCTGTCCTGCGTTCATCTCGCCTCTTCCCATCCATTTTCCATCTTATTTTGGAGTGAGGAAAGTCTGTTTTTCCCCCCTTCATGCGCCATAAAGCTGTGCCTCCCTCCTGTGTATTGCTGTCCTTGCACTATATCGGACCATCCTGTTTTTTGTTGGGGGCATGTGTGTCGAAGGGCGGTCTAGCTGACAAAAGAGGAGGGCGGGGTGGTTCTCTGCTCAACTGCTCAACTGTGAAGGGAGAGGGAGAGAGGGTGCCCAAACACCCCACGGAGAAGGCAAGCGAGGCTGCCCATGCCCAGGACTCGGTTCCATTTAACTCTATGCTTCTGACTCCTGAGTAGGCATGTCTGGGTTTCCTGAGCAGAACAAGATCGGCTTCCCCTTGCCATGCCAACATTGACCACAAACTTCTCCAAAAACTAATTGTAATACTTTCTCTTCACTTACCTTGTTTAATGTGATCTTAGGGGAAAGCATAGTGTGTTGTTTTACCGTAATTCCACAGTTTCAGGCTGCCGTACTATTGTATTTGCACAGAAATAAAAACAATATATAAAAAATATTTTTTTAAAAAAACTGCAGGGGGAAAGAGAATGAAGGGGGCAGGGCGGGAGATTTCACTGGCCTAGTAACAATACAGGTGAAAAGATACACGAGCTGATATAGCGCAACAACGCACTGACATGAAAGTGCCCAGCGCTCCACTCGTTAAGGAAATGGAGGGAGAAACCACGGACGCAAACTAGGGGGGAAAAGTAGGTGTGATGGAGCCCGTTATTTTATTGGAGGAAAAAAATAGCCCACGGTTGTGACAATGTGTAATTCCTCAGAAAGGAGGAGGAGACTGAAGACACTGGGTGGTGTTGACCCCTGGGGTTGGGGCTTCTGCTCCCTCTCCCTTGGCCCCCAGCGAAACAGCACCTGAACTGAGTCCTTGGCCCAAGTGAGAGGCTTTGAGGAAATGAAGCATCCCGTCCTTCTAATCTAATCTCTCTTTCAGCGATGCTTGTTTAAGATGCTGCTAATGGAGCCACGCTCAGGTGATAATGCAATTGCTTGAGACACGACAAGGGAGACAGGAGGCCCATTGATCAAAACACAATGGTGAAAGCGAAGTAATTATTTGGGGGGGGGGGCTTGGCAGGCATGATCGCTCTTGGCTGGCTAGCTGTCAGCAGCAGAAAGTCACCTGCCTTGGAGTCTGTGGGGATCTAAGCGGTAAAACGGCTGCAGGCATGCGCGCACACCTCCACATCTCATCTTTGAGAGAGGATTATGAACACCTGCAAGAGTCAGATGTGGATGGACATAGGAAGTCTTCTGTCCTACATTCGCAGGCAGGGGTCCGGATGGCAGGCGGACCTCCCGGTTAGGAGGGCCAAAGCTGACCACTGACTTGGGATGGTGTGATCCAACCCACATGCCTTTAGTGGCAAGGGTAGGCAAAATGCTAGGCTGAGGTGGTAAAGCTTGAAGCATGCAAGACCACTGGCAGACTCTGTCATAGCTCAGTGGTAGGAGCACATGCTTTGCATGGAGACGGTCCCAGGTCCAATCCCTGGCACCTCCATTTAAAAGATGTGTAGGCAACATAACAGGTGATGGGAAAGCCCTGTCCTGAGATCCTCAAGAGTTGTTGCCGATCAGAATAGTGCAGGGGGGCCCAACTTTTTTGGGTCAGTGGGCACATTTGGAATTTTGAGAGTGTTGTGCGCACTCTTGCAAAATGGCTTCCATGGGGAGGCTTCAGCTTGCCCATTCGTAATATGCTGCCATAGTGAGGGTGCCGGTCACAAAACAAGCATTTCCAAGAAGGCAAACTGGTGAGGCTAAAATGGCCTTTCCTTTCCTCCTCCCTCTCAGCCTCTAGCCTTGGTATCTATCCCCACACACAGACACTTTAGCTCACTGTTTCTCTTCCTCATGGCCTCTAACCTTGCTCTTTCTCTAACCCTTTGCCTTGCTGTTTCCCCCTTCTTCCCAGCCTCTAGCTTCACAGTTTCTATCTGAACCTCTTTACCTTGCTGTTTCCCTATCTCAGCTTCTAGTCTCTCTATTTATCTCCCCTGCCCCTCTTTAGGCCCCACGGTAGCCATTATGTGAGTAGCCACATCCTCCGTAGGAGCAGGGCCATGCAGAGCTGGTAATATGCCCAGGCAAGATGGGAAGTGTGTGCCCCCCCATTTCAAAAAAGGAGGACAACTTGGCCGCCCCAAGGGGGCGTGTCCACCAACATGACCGTTCTACAAAACACCTTCATATTAAACCTGTTCTACAACACCTCAAGGCACATCTATTCCCGCCCCGCATGCGGCATGGCCCTCTGGAGCTTGTAGTCTGACCGTGGTATTCACGATGGACGGCTTCTGCGCTATTTCCACAAGGTGGGCTCCTCGCTTCTCGATAGGCCGCTTACGCTACTGAAGCAGTAGCATTAGCTAAGGGGGGACCTTCTCGTTGGTGTTCCCCCTCAAAATCGTGGGCCCTGGGGCCAACTGTCCCCCCCTGCCCCCCCCTACATGGCCCTGGGTGGGAGCCAGTTTGTGGTCATGGCCATGGCAGTTTCTCAAATTCCCAAATGCGCCCACAGGGGAGACCCCCCCCTCTAGAATATTACACAAAGGCCATTAACAAACCTTCTGTTAAATTTCCCTGCCCGGTCGCTTGAGGCTGATTTTGATCGTAGATGACAGGCAAGTAGCTATTTCCAAGCCTGCTGTCATTTGCAGGTGGCCTGGTGGTCAATCTGAGAGAGCTTCTTCAATGACTGAACTGCTCAGGAAGTTCTTCCAAATGCATTGTTTATATCTACTACTTGTAAGGTACAACAAATCCAGCCCCCAAAGCCCTACCACATTTCCGTTTCCCCCAGCAACTGACCCCAGGGAGCCAAGGTTACATCTCTGTCAAATGTACTACATCTCTTACCATCTCTGTCAATCAAGTCGCACCGAAGAGGGTGTAATTAAGCATTCAGACAGCGCCTTTCCCGCAGACGCCGGACTGGCTTGGAAGCAACGTGGCTCAAAGCCAAGGCTGGCAGAGCGAGGAACACTGAAACCAAATATGTGATCATCTCATCATTTCCGATCCCATCACCTACATTGCAAATACAATTTAAACAACTTAAAAGATGTGCGTGGAAGCCGGGCTGGAGCAGACGCCGAGGTCATCAGAGTTGACGGTTATTTATTCTCCTTTATCATACCGTCTGCAGCATATGGGGGTCGCTCTCCTCTCCAGATGACTAAACGGCAGCAGATGCCACACTATTATCTTGGTGAAGAAATGCAAATGAGGCGTGGAGGACCTCTGATTGCACTTTGTCATTGTCATAAAGGAAGTCTTGATTCAACCCTCCGGAAGAGCCTCTCCAGTAATGCTCCAAGCTCCGCCCCTTGAGCCAGTGCGGCTGTCCCAACCAGATGCTGGTGGGAAGTCTTGTCACAGCCTCTTTAGCACAGGGTGGTCTCCTCTGCCACTCTGCCACTTTCGAAGTTGGGGAGTAGTAACTTTCATGCTTACAGAGCTGAAATGAATTGGGAAAGAGGCTGAGAACACTGCAGCTCAAATTGGCGGATGGAAATCCTTACCTTGGAATCCAAATTGGTGCCAAGGTTTCTTTTAGCATTACCCTACATTACTCTCTTTTGTTTGATGTAATAGCTTATCAGGACCATATTGCACAATTGTCTGGTGAATCAGGATCATCTATATAAATAAAAGGAAGCTTTTGTTTGTATGGACTTGAAAACCGAACATCCAATTTTTATGAAACTTGTAGGATTCGTTCTACCTCTACCTGGGATGGTTTTAGGCATAGTGAAAATTTCGACCATCTTGAACCAAAAAAGTGGCAAATCAACATTTCACCTTCCCATCATGATACAGCACTGCAGTGAGCACATTTTAACTGTACAACATGCCCCATTGAAACAAACCATTGAAAAAAAATTAAAATATGGGGGGGGGGGGAGAACAAGCACGGTTTGAAGCCAGAGAAAGTTAGTAGACCAAGTTATAGGCCTTCCCTCTTCTCTCTGCTGTGGGGCAGCTCCATCTAAGGGGGATGGAGTGCACAGACACCTCCCCCAAAGGGCTATAGAGGTGGACCATGGCAGGGGCTGTGCCTAGGGGTACCAGCAGGCGTGCCTTGCAGGCACAATGTGTCCAACTGCTACAGCTTTGTAAGTTTGTTTGAAGGCTTCTCTGTATCAATATAAAATAAATTCTACCCATGCAAAGCTGGGTCCATTCACTAGTGTTATATAAATTACAGCCATTTCAAAACTCATGGTCAGGTAATACCTTCATTAGGACTAACCAAAATGTCACAAAATAGTGAGCAAGCTTTCAGGTTCTTCAGAACTCTTTGTCAGGCAGGCTGTTAAAAAAGTGAGGTGGGGAGAGAAAAGTTGAAGATGCTAAAGCCACAAAGTCTTAAAATGGAGTGTAGGAGGAGATAGCAAAGTAGGGCAGCAATTTTTTACTCCATTTCCTGGAATAAGCCTCATTGAACTGTCCCACTGAATGGGACAGACTTTTGATTAGGCATGTATAGGGTTGCACTATCGATTGGATTGGGATCTACTAGTACTTTGCAGATATCAGGATTTTTGGGACAAAGAAATACACGATGGCTGATCTATTTTTGAAAATATAAATTCCATCAGTTACCTGGATCTGCATCTAGCCTCAAGCAAAACACACAGGCTTCCTTTTTGCCAGAGAACAGAAGAGAAATATGTCTATTTTTATATTAGCAAAGCTAGATATTCTATGTAATAAAAATCAATAGAATTAGACCTAGTGTTTGAAGGGAATGTAACTCTCAAAAAGCAAAGTCCCATCTTCAGCTGATAGAAAATCATCTGTTTCCAGTTTTTGGATCCCACTCTTAAATGGCTAAATTTGACACTCTTTAAGACATACAAAAATCTACAGAGGTTCTGCTAGTCATAAGAACATAAGAAGAGCCAAAGGTCCATCTAATCCAGCACTCTGTTCACACAGTGGCCAACCAGCTGTTGACCAGGGTGACCAGATAAAATCCAGGTCAGGGCTCATGTAACTTTAACAGTTGTAGAGAAAAGGGAATTTCAGCCAGTGTCATTTGTATACAATTAGTTCCTGGTGAAATTCCTTCTTCATCACAACTGTTAAAGTTGCAGGGGCCCTGCCTTCTTTTGTATATGGTCACTCTAGTATAGTGCCTGCACCTTTAACTGTTGTGATGAAGAGGGAATTTCACCAGGAACTAATTGCATACAAATGACTCTGGCTGAAATCCCCTCTTCTCTACAACTGTTAAAGTTACATGAGCCCTGACCTGGATTTTATCTGGTCACCTATTGACCAGAAACCTACAGGCAGGATATAAGTGCAACAGCACCCTCCCACCCATGTTCCCCAACAAGTGGTTTACATAGGCTTACTTCCTCTGATTATTGGAGGTAGTATAGAGCCATCAGGCCTAGTAGTCATTGATGGCCTTCTCCAGAAATTTGTCTACCCCCTTTTAAATTTGCTACTGTCCCATAATTATTTTAGTTGCACTTTTTCCAGCTCTGCAATATCTGTTTTTAGATGCAGTGACCAGAACTATACACAGTATTCTAAGTGTGGTCACACTGGAGATTTATATAAGGGCACTATAATATTGGCAGTTTTGTTCTCAATTCCTATCCTAATTATACCTAACCTGGAGTTTGCCTTTTTTTCAGCAGCTGCACACTGGGTTGTCATTTTCATTGAGCTGTTCACCACAACCCCAAGATCTCTTTCATAAGAATTATTCCAAAATACAATGTCAGAACAGGCTTTTTGTCATTGTTTTATTCTTATTTTTTGTTTTTTGTTTTTAATTAATCTCTTCCCAGAAAAATTATTGGGCACTGGGCAGTCTAAAAATGTAAGAAATAGTGAATGAATATGTGTAGGGTTGATGTGGATTGAGTAATTTGCTAACACTTTGATGATGAAACGAGGGAGAAGGAAGGGGGTGTGATATCGTTAATCTAGATCCAAGGTTTCCTGTTTTTAGAGGTGAGTTTCATTTTTGTTGTATGCTGATTGGTGTCCCCACCTTTCTCTTCGCAGCTGACGTACCTTCCGCCTCCGTGGGGCGAGTGCCGCTCATCGGACTTTGGTCTGGACTTCTTTCCCATCTACAGCATCACCGCGTGCAGAATCGACTGTGAGACCCGCTACGTGGTGGAAAACTGCAACTGCAGAATGGTTCACATGCCAGGTATGTCCCAGGTTCTGGGATGAATGGACACGTGAAAGCAGCACCTTGTGGTTTCCATAGGCAATTGATTAACATGACCTGAAGTTGCCAGGCAATTGCACCCTTTGATCATCTTCCATTCAAAACTTACTTAATAAGTCCAGTACCATTCTTTTCCTTTCCACTAAATCTCAGCAGAGAAATGATATTGGGTCTCTCGTTACTGAGATAAGACAGTAGAGACTACTGAGATCATTTATACAAAGAACTCTGAACATTTAAAATGTGCTATTTACAGATTTGTAACACCTCCTGTGCACACTCTCCATTCAATCCTTCACAAATAATCCTGTTCATAAGGCCTGAAGATGCAAGGGGAACAAGTGTGTAGGAGCTGTGTATGGGAGTCCTGCCCACAACATTCCTCAGCATGTGGGCTCCTCTTCAGTCCCAAAGGGTGCAGGTTTCCTGATCATACTGAACTAAGCATGTTTGGTCAAATTGCACTTAGGAAACCTTCTTCATATCTTGCACAAGCCACAAGCCTGCATCCCTGCAAACATTGCAGGCCTTCCCTGTGTGCCCCACCACCTACCTACCCACTTTTAGCCATCTTGCCTTCAGGCAAACACCCAAAGAGGATGCTCTCATCCAACAAACCATGTACCACACTTCATACGTACGCATACAATTCACACACTTGGACTAACAAACAACTACCAACGTTATAGTGCTGCCTTCCATCTGGTCCCAAGACCTAGAGTGTTGATAGATTTTTATTTTTTTTTGATGGTTTGATGCAGTTGGAATGTTAATAAATATTCTATAACTCCTACACGGAAGGTGGATGCATTTCAATAAAGTGAAGCCAGTGGTTGCAGATGTTTCAAAGTATGCATCTTGTATCTACTTCTGGGTCCCACCCCCCACCTTCCCTTTTGTCAGATTTATCTGATTTTGGAGACAAACTGGCAAAAACACTTTAAAGCAAATCTACATGCTCTAGGGGCAGCTGTACTCCTATACACATTTACCTGGCAGTAATCACCATTGAAGTCAATAGGACTTGCTTCAGAGTCAACAGGCATAAAATTGTGCAGCTAATTTGATATCTTATTTGGCTTTTTATGGCCATGGTCATGTGCCCTAACTGATGATCAAAATCCAGCTTTGATATTCACAGATAGATCATTATTGTGACTGCTCAGTCTTGCATGCCCACTCCCACCCTCTTAAAGGAAAGACCAGTTTCCTAAGCATCCATTATTGCAAAGCTTGCCTTAAAAAAATAGCCCTGTGTGTTTTCTTTTTATGCAGGGGATGCTCCGTTCTGCACGCCAGAGCAGTATAAAGAGTGTGCAGAGCCTGCACTAGGTAAGTTCTGAAGGAGGAGGGATTAACTCACCGTCAGTGCTGTCTGTTGCTCAGGTTTTCATTTTTAGAAGGATCGCATTCCAAAATGGGAATGTGTTTTCTGTAACAGGCCTGTCCTACTTACGGTGGCAAAGGGGACAGAGCTCCAGAGGTTTTGCTAGAGCCAGTTCCAAAGGCAAGCTCATTGGGCAGTCCAAACACAGGGCGATCCAAAGGGGATCACAGTTAACAGAAACAGGGTCACCTCAGGAATGGTCTTCTTGTGAGTAGAGTACTGCTCTCAAGTATATCTCTACTCACGAGGAGTCTTTATCCCTCAAGCAGGTACTTCTGCATCTGATAGCAAATTCAGCCTGCACCTTTAGGTGCCTGCACTCCCTGGGGCTAGGTGGCCGCTTGGCGTCTGCCTCTGAGTCCAGGGAAGAAGGGAACGGGGGGCTAGGTGTGCCTTGAGCAGAAGCTACAATGGCCATCTCCCAAGAAGGCCCATGACTCCCCTGATCTGCCCCCAAGGCCACTCGGCACAGGCAGCTCCTCTACAATGTTTGGGTCGGGGACTCCAGCTTATGCTCTGAAAAGGAGTTCTGTAGAGGGGTCATGACAAGGCCTGGAATTTCTGGAATAACCAGAATAATACCTCTGAACATGTGCAGGGTGTAATTGGCTCAGTATTTGGCAATGGTTCCTAGTACTGAGCCAAGGCTACTGAAAAATTGCTACCTCACCTCCTTGGAAGCAATTTAAGTCTGGTTATGAAATGTCAAATGAAGAGCAAATGAAAAGGCTGAATAAACAATTTGAAGATGTTAATAAATCAAAATAATGATTGTATTAATGGAATCCACATGGACACAAGTAGATTCACTATGAATTCTGAGTAACTTATACAAACCTGATTCACAAGGTTGTGTGGATAATGTCTAATAGAGTGTTGGATTGTAAAATCCTATTACTTGGGTCGAAGGGCTATTAGAGTAATGACGGGCTATAAAATTAATGCTCTAGGTCATGAATTCTATCCGAAGTTTTTGAAGAAGTGTTGTTAAAAGTATAGGCGAATGCTCTCCGTTCAGACTATTAAGACCTGAAATCTTAAAACATTTCTTATTGATAAGGAACCATTATTTTAGGCTATATATGTTACATTTTAATATTATACTTTACTGAGTGTTTACATTTATAATAAACATGAGAAATGGATATAAAGATTTTTCCCTTACTAATAGTACAAATCCAAAATTGAACCCGCCTAAAACAATTTTTGGCATCTCCTTTGTGTGAACAAAAAGCAAAGGTCACCATAAGAAAAAATCCATGTTAGGATAATATCTTTATTAGAGCAAATCAAAGACCACAAAGCTTTCAAGGTCTCCAGGGCAAGATATTACAGTGGCTGACTTGATGCTGAAGTCATGAGACTGATCACTCTCAGCAAATTCCCAAAATCAAACACTGTTGCCACACACCGATGATTAAAGAGCCTGCAGGGCTTCCAGGGCAGATGGTGCAGCTTCCAGGCAAGTTTCAGCCACACATCTGTTTTCAGAAATTAAATATTGCTGTTGGACAGCAATATTTTGGCAAATGAAGCTCATGGAAATTTTCAGAATTTGAATTTTAGGTTTGGATTTGCTTGCAAAATTTCAAATTTGCTTTCTCATTATTCACATGTTTTTTTCTTTAAGATTCTCAGTTATGGCTTCTTCTGAGCTTAGGAAGGCTACCATGATTGCTTTGAAATTCATCACCAAGACTTTGGATTTAGACATTTTACCCAGTCAGATTTCAAAAGCAAAATTTGAAACGTTTTGACATTTTGACTTTTTAAAAAAAGCACCTGTGGAAGATTGCAGTCCTAAGCAGAGCACCAGTATGGGGAAGAGACTGTTTAATGGTTAAAATCTGAGATTAAGGGGAGCGGGGTGGATTCTTCTGGCAGGGGAATTCCTCCAAGGAGCAGGCCCTGGAGGTAGCCCAGGAGGCTCAACAGGCCAGATGGAGGACAACAGCAGACTAGACAAGCCCTGCAGGCCAGGGATTCTGCACCCCGGGCTTAACCTTTCCCTTCTGTTAGCATCCCACCCATTACTCCCTCCCCTTCTCCAAACAGGTGGAAAAGCAACTGAGAAGGATATATTCAAAAAGACAAATGGCAGGACAGCTGGGGTTTTTTTTTAGAGGTTTTTCTTTCAGAAAAGCACACTCACTCTGGGGGAAAGTTACACACAACTGAGCATTAAGTGTAGCTTGAGCATGACATTCCATTTGCTACTGAGGAAATACGTTCCTGGATCACAGGGGAGGCAGAGGCTTTTGGCAGCCAGCGCATGGCAACAATAACACATGAATTGGGTCTCGGATAGTTTATTTTTAATAGGGTTAGACAAATCCATGATGGGTAGGTCTATCAGTGGCTTTTATTTTGTTGTGATCACTAAGAATAGAACTTCTGTATGTACCTTTCATAAATGGATGAGGAGAACAAAGCAGCGGTAGCTGCCTCAGTCATGCACTGTATGGAAACCTCCTAGGAAAACTGGCCTGGCCATCATTAGAGTGCCGGTTTAGCTGGACCTTTGATCTGAGCCAGCAATTGCTCTTACGTCCGTATATATAAGCAGTTCTACCAAGTTGCAGAAAACAGCAATGATGAAGGGTCTGGAGCAACTCCCCTATGAGGGAAGGTTAAAACAGTTGGGATTGTTTAGTTTGGGGAAAAAAGGAGGCTAAGGGGAGACATGATAGAGGTGTACAAAAATTCTGCATGGTTTGGAGAATGCTAGAACCCAGTGGGGTCATCCCATGAAGCTGATTGGTGGAAGATTCAGGACAGATAAAAGGAAGGACTTCTTCACACAGCACATAGTTAGACTATGGAATTCTCTACTACAAGATGTAGTGATGGCCACCAATTTGGATAGCTTTAAAAGGGAGTTAAATAAATTCCTGGAGGAGAAGGTTATCAATAGCTACTAGTCCTGATGGCTATGTATTACTGCCAGTATCAGAGACAATAAACCTGCGTACACCCGTTGCTGAGGAACATGGTCAGGAAGGTGTCCTGCTTGTGGGTTCGTCAGCCACTGTGTGAACAGAGTGCTGAACTTGATGGACTCTTCGTCTGATCCAGTATGGCTCTTCTTACGTTCATATGTTCTCACTCCCACATTGCCTTGTAGTGGTTCTCGGCGAAAAGGACAGCAGCTACTGTGTGTGCCAAACACCGTGTAACTTGACCCGCTACAACAAGGAACTCTCCATGGTCAAGATCCCCAGCAAGACTTCAGCCAAGTACCTTGAGAAGAAGTTTAACAAGTCGGAGAAATATATCTCGTAAGTAAGGCCAGTCTAAGCAGGGCTAGAATAATCATTATGCCAAGAAAGCTGCTGAGATGCTCTTGCTGACAATGGCTCTCAGGCCTGAGCCAGGTCAGGCTCCATGCCTTCAGGTTTCAGGATGTAAGGAGATGTTGCCTCATCCCACATTGCCCCAAAGTGGGTACTGGTCCAAACTAGCAATGGGGACATGGCAGAAGGTTGACAGACTAAATCATGGAATAGAGAATGTGGATAGAGAGAAGGATTTTTCCCTCTCTCGTGATACTAGAACTTGAGGTAATACAGCCTTCCCCAACCTGGAACAGGCTGTGGGTTGCTCTAGTACAACAGATGTGTTGTACTAGGGCAACCCACAGCCTGCATGGCCAGTGGTCAGAGATGGTGGAAGTTGTAGTCTGACAACATCTTGGACGCACTGGCTCCCCATCCCTGCAATGCAGCCCGCTGGCACTCTTCCCACCGCTTACTTGAGCTCTCTGCCTAGGGTTGGCCTGACTGCTGCTCAGACATAACACATCCATCCAGCTGCTCACTGGGAATATGATTTCTCTTACTGCTCACTAAAAAACAGCTGCAGTAACAGCAGCAGAAAGCTTGCTTGGTTTCATGGATGAAACTCTTTCTTCTTGATCCCCTCTTGGCTGCCTGTTTTCTCTCCTTAGGGAAAATATCCTTGTATTGGATATATTCTTTGAAGCCCTCAACTATGAGACTATTGAGCAGAAGAAAGCGTACGAAGTGGCAGCTTTACTTGGTGAGTAAAAATCCTCACTGTGTGCATGTGTGTGTATATACAACATGGTTTGGAGTTTGGGGCTGATCTCGGCGTCAGCCCCAGGTGTCAGCCCCCCATCTCCTGTCAACTTGGTGGAGGCAAATGAGGCAGAAACATAGCAAGGCTGGAAGGGGAAAAAAAGCCAGCAAAAGGGGGAACCTCACAAGGAATGCCAAAAAGCCAAAAGCAGAGGCGTAGACAAAAAGGATGTATTATTCAACAAAAGTAAAGGGTTCCAATGCATTTCAGACCACATGCAGGTCATTCTTCGGGGAAGTCTAAAAAACAATATGCAACATTTATAGACTTTAAATATTCCGTGTTCAATAATATATACCACATCGGTGATACAATTGTTCATCACAATACGAAGATTAAAGAAACATCAAAATCTAAAGACGAAGCAGCTCAAAGTATACAAATTGTGCACATTCACATCTCTTAGCTATAATTTAGTAGAATGCAACAGTGTTGTTTGCTCTTCAGATGCCAGTCTCCTATGGTATATCAGATCTATGATAAGCAACTAGGCATTCAAATACACAAAAACTGATGAGAAACAGCTGTGTTTCAAATGAGCTTTGCAAGGTCAAGGGACTTACTAGGGCCAAAAGGAGTCAACTGTATTCTACCTCAAGATCCACCTGGCTTTCTGTTCTACAAGAATCTAGCCATTTACAAATCATCTTTATTGCCCAGAATGAAAAGGGAAAAGACCAGTACAAAATCTGCAGGCAGCAATAAGAGTAGAGCAGCCTTCCCCAAGCTGGTGCCTTCCAGTTGTGCACCTCCCATAATTCCTGGCCATAGAATACAGCATATTCTATCATTTGTCGTGGGGAAATGGGTGAGGTGGTTGTCAACATAGGGATGATTGGTTGTTTTGTTTTGTTTTAAATTCCCCTCTCCATCGAGGTCAGTGGGAGAGAAAATTCTATGCACCAGTCTGGGGTTGGTGTGAAGTTGTACCGTCAATTTGGGTTTGCTGAGGATTGAAGGACTATAGCAGGAGTGGGCATTACACAGCATCCTGGCCCCTTTTTTCAGGGCCCCGCATTGTCCTGCCACCACACTGCTGAATTGTGGAAAAGCCCATTTTAAGCAAAATTCAGCTGTGAGGTGGTGGCAAAAAGGGGTCATTTTAAAGAAAAATAGCCTTCTTTTTTCTGTGCCTCTACTAAATTACAGGTTATTTTCTTTGAAAATTGGGCTTTTTTTTCCTGACCCAGAATGCTGCCCAGTCCAGCAGTATAGGATAGGACATAACCATGCTCCTCCTTTGCACCAACAACTCTGTCCTGTTTCAGCCACTTCACATGTGTATCTAGGGTGTTGCGCCAGCAGGTCTGTCATGAGGGCAGCATATCTGGCATTCCCATGCTGTAGCTAGGCTTCCTATGGCTTCTCAGCTGATGGATCTTGAGTTTAGGCTATAATAATAATAATAAATAGGATATAATAACATAATAATAAAAAAGAAGGGTAAGGGGAGATATGATAGAGGTGTTCAAAAAGTATGCATGGTGTGGAGAATGTGGATAGGGAGACATTTTCTCCCTCTCCGATAATACCAGAACCCAGTGGGGTCATCCCACGAAGCTGATTGGTGGGAGATTCTGGACAGATAAAAGGAAGTACTTCTTTACACGGCGCATAGTTAAACTATGGAATTCACTACCACAAGATCTAGCAATGGCCACCAATTAGGATGACTTTAAAAGAGGGTTGGATAAATTCCTGGAGGAGAAGGCTATCAATGGCTATTTGTCTTGATGGCTATGTGCTACCTCTAGTATCAGAGGCAGTTGCAGGGGAACATGGGTGGGAGGGTGCTCTTGCACTCATGCCCTGCTCGTGGGTTTCCATGGGCAGCTGTTTGGCCACTGTGTGAACAGAATGCTGGACTAGCTGGAGCCTTGGTCTGATCCAGCATGGCTCTTCTTAGGTTCTTATGCAGCATCTGTCATTGGGAATACTGAAAAAGACAAGCAAGGTAGGATAATTTGAATGAGAGTTTCTCTCTTCATGCCCTCTTATTAGTCCCAATCTGTTGCAGATCAATGGCTTCAGTTTGTCTCATGCCCCTCCTCCCACCCACCCAAGCACACACATACACAGGGGTTTGGCTTGTCATCCATCCCTCTAAAAAAACAACCCTAGCTCGCCTGGCTTGTCAAATCGGAATCAAGCCCCTGTCTGTTGTTTGGATGAAACGAAGGTGAGTTCAGTTTCTGTTTGTTTGTCCCAAGGCCTTTGTAAACAGGATTTAAGCATCTAAGCCGTTGCCATGGAGATACTAGCCTTTTACTTTCCGAACAATAGGCAGAGAGAGTCTTAACAGTTTGAGTAGAGATCAGCTGTGATAGTTGTGCAGGGAAAAGAGAATGATTCCTCTAATGTATTCCATAATGTATTCATTTGTAGATGCCTCATGGAGGTTGTGCGGGAACTTGAATCAAAGTAGGAGAAGTGAACTAGTCCAACAAAGATGCATGAATAGGAAAGAGGAACCAAATGGGTCAAGGGTTTGATAACTGGGCAAGGGAGGCAGGTTGTGTCATCAAAAGGTCATATGAAATCCAGGCATGGCTCAAAATTGGGGAGACTGTCTACAAACACTCGAGAGTATAAGCTGAAAATTCCCAAGGATCAAGGAACTGGAGAGGTGAGGCAGATAGCAACAAATTTAAGGCAACAATCCTGTGTATGTATGTATGAATAAGTATCATCAAATGAGGCAGCATTGTGGGGCTCAGTTCCAGCTCTTTGAGGGCCTCTGGGAAAGTCACCCTCAGTGAGGCCCCTCCCTCAGTGAGTCTCCCATCTCACTGCCATGGTCACCAGCTGCTCTTGCTCCTCATCCTCTTTCTCCTCATTGCTATAATCGACGTGCTTGACAAGCAGAGAGACAGTGAGCAAGTAGGCCGTGGCCTCTACTGCACCTCCTACTCACCACCTCTGTTGCCTGGGCCAGAGCGAGAGGCAGGTGAACAAGCAGGTTGCCATGGTGAAGAGGAGGAGCAAGTCCAGGGGGCTCTTGTCAGTGGGCCCTGCTGGGGTGTGGGCTCTTGCCAGGTGCCCAACCATGCCTACCCTTGATGGTGCTGCAGCTAAAAAAGCCAACGACGTTTCAGATTGTATCTACTGAAACGTCAGCACATTCTCAGAAAGAAGGCAGGGGACAATTGCTCACCGTGTTCATCAATATGAATATGAAAGGAGACAATGGATTTAAACTCCAGAGGGTAGAGTGTTAAGAAGACGTTTCTAACTCTTTTCCAACCAGTCCAGCCCCACCATGAACCATCTGCCTAGAGAGGTAATGAACTATTCATTCTTTGAGATTTTTGAGAATAGAATGGCCAGGCATACTTAGGGGTGTTTTAGCTTGCAGTGGAGAGGATTCATATAGCCTCTGCCAACTCTGCAATTTTATTTGACAGCTGGTGTGACCTAGTGGCTAAGAATGAGCTAGGAAGTCCCTGGTTTACTCTCACTCCAACCACAAGCTCAGTGGGTTGTTTCCACATCAGCATTGTTTTCTGGAATTGCCATCTTATATCTAGACACTTTGTATGTAGGATTCAAACGCTGTCGTCAGCTTGCTGCATTCCAGTGTTTTCGATGTTGTACTCCCATTCTTTTCAGACCTTTTGGTGGTGGATTTTTCTTTTTCTTTTGGACAATAAAACACAATTGCAGCATCAGCCTATCTCATGCAACGTTCTCACAAGGGCAGTTTTAAGCACACCCGCCTTGACTTTGTTCCACTTCTTCAGCGCTGGACTCGCATGACGTTGTCCCTGTCCTGCTGCTCTCCAGCCCTGAGGTCGCGGTTTTTCGTTTCTGTTTCGATTTATCCCTGAACGGGCAAAGTCTGAAACAGGCAAAGTTCAACAGGCCAAGCTGAGGTATCTCAGCAATACCGACCACGTGTGATTCAAAACGCTAGACTCGAATAGGAAACGGAGGAGGAACCCGCAGAAGCAAACCAGGGGAAAAATAGTAGGTGTGATAAAGCCCATGGAGACAGGGAAAAGGCATTTGAGGGCTCCTGGGCTTTTACTTGAACACTTCCTGTATGCAGATTCAGCCCATTTTATTGCTTCCTGATGAGTGTGAATGGGAGTTAGTGATGAACAGTCCATTAATTGTTCCTCAACAGGCCTCTCTTCATTGTCCCAATGTCAATTTCTGCTCCCAGCAGGAGAGGGTTTGGTGGGGGGTTAATTATTGGTTTCCTTACAATACAGCTACTTTGCTATTTTAAAAATGAAGAAGAAAATAATATTGAGAGAGAATAGAACACCCTCTCCAGTGCAAGGTCTACCGTCTGAGCTGACACTTGATGCGTAGCAGGCAGAATAAGTCAGGGCAGGGTGGGAAATGGCTGTGTGTTCATCACTGGGCCTAGCCAATCCATGCTTTGCACAGTGCTTGCTGGAAACCAGGAAATCCCGTTGCTCCTGAACTCAGTTCTCTGAGGGAAATAAAACATTTCACCAAAACGTGTTGAGTGCAGATCCACAAGGATATTTAACTGACCTGGTGGCCAGAAGAGACCAGGAATGGAGAGAACCGGCTGGCGGAGGACAGATGGAACAATCTACTCCTCTTCCGACCACCTGGATTTCTGCCACAGGGAAATCACAGCCCTTTGCTCCGCAACCAGCGCAGAAATCGGACAGACTGATGGAGGACAGAGGAGTCGCTCCATTCCTCCTTTGCCAGTCTGCTTGATGGAAAACATACTTTTGACTAGGCTGCTAAGAGGCTAGTAGCCTGTATTTCCACGCTGGTTGCTGAAGAGGGGGCTTCCCTTTCTCCATAGCCAGCACAGAAACACCCAGCAGGCTAGTAAAATTGTTGCCGGCTAGACACTTGTGTGGGCTCATTCACAAGGTTGGCCTCACCGCCCACGCTACGTATTTCTAAATGCACCCAAGCTACGTATTTCTATATGAATAAAGTATCCGCTTCCATTATTTCCCCCCTTTCTTCCGGCAGGTGATATTGGAGGTCAGATGGGCCTTTTTATTGGTGCTAGTATCCTCACCATTCTGGAAATATTTGACTATATCTATGAGGTAAGTCCTGCTCTTTTCGGTGTTGTGGTGAGAGGCACGGCTCAGGTGCCGGCCATTCTTTGTACCTCTTAGTAGAAGGATGGAGAACACGTGAGAACCCATCCATTGTCTTGCCTGGCCTAATTGCCATGCAGCCCCTGCCCTCTCTGGCTCTATCAGAAGTCAGCCCCTCTGCGGGGGAGGGAGGGAGGGAGTTTTCTAAGGGCCTGCTTTGACCTGTATGTATTTTATTTTTATGTTGAGCTTCCTTCCATTTTTCTGTTCAGAGAGAGGCAGGCTGTATATATTTTATGTCATATTCTTTTTCCACCCATCCCCTTCCTGCCTTCTGCTCTTTTGCCTCACTTGTCCTGTATCCTAAACAGCCTCTCCTATCCCCAGCCTTTATGAGGATGTCCAGTCCATGAAAATTCCAATTCCCCTGGATAATTCAACCCTCTACTCCCACGACAAATACATTTGAAATTATAGCTTCTGGACTCTTCTGGACTCTTGCAAATTGCCAAATGGAGATACTGAAATCTTGAAGCATGGCATCCAAACCAGATTTCTGCCAGAAACAGTCTGGGAGGTGGGGAGCCTTGATCTCAAAATTGTGTGTTACAAAGATAATCAGTAATAAATCAAGGTTCAAAAACAGCAGTTCCAATTTTGAAATTAAGTCCCCCCCCCCCCCCCTACACACCAGTATTTGAACTTAGGACACAATCCTATGCATGTTTAGACAGAGAAAAGCCCTGCAACTCCCAGCATTCCCCAGCCAGCAGGGAATGCTTGGAGTTTCAGGACTTTTTTTCTGTCTAAACGCATAGGATTGTGCCCTTCACCATTTTTGTTTCAAACCTAGGGCCAAACTAGACATGACATTAAATACACCTTTGCATTTAACATGCATGGTTTTTTTTTTGAATGCAAAGAGCCCATGCTGGTGGCAGAAGTGGGGTCCGTAACTATCAGGACTGCGGCAAGCGTAGAGGGGGAAACGCAACCTTTTCCTTCCCTGTTGCAGTCCTGACAAAAACCGCTTGTCCCTCTCCTCGCAGCCAAAAGCCTTGAGCAGAACCTGCACCATTCTGTACTTCATAGAGATGGGTACTTGGCTGATAGAGTCAGAAAGCGGGCACTGTGCCATACCACACTAACAGACTTCAAACACAAGGAGCTAAGTGGAGATAAGCTGGGTACTTGAACATCGCAGAGACACTGGCGCCTCCATTTTAAAATCGGCTCTGCCCAGCTGCCTTTACGGTGTGCTAGTTCTGTCGGAGCCATTTAGCCAGGGCTCTTGTTCAGCTCAGCTGGGCGCCAGCTCTTCAGTTTGACACGTGCCCACTCAGTGCTCTAGAAGAAGCAGACCTCTCTCTTCAGGAGGCTTGTCGGGGTTAGATTGAGTGGCCTTTGGAACCAGGGGAAGCAGAAGCAGACCTGTTTCATGGCCCTGCTTTCTTCTATACCCTCTACCACATATACACTAATAGCCACTGCAAGGCCTTTCTTGCCTTCTCTCTGCTTGTGGTCCTAGCAAAGTTTAAGCCGTTCTATCTGCATGTTCAAAACGACACATGGTTAAATATTGGGATTACTTTCAGATCCACTGAGTTGCAAAACCTAAAGTCAAGGAGATCCCACATGCCTGTGCAAACATTCACGCCCCACCACCACCACCACCACACACGCTGTCTTTCAATGGACACAATTTTTGCCTCGTGCGTACCCAGGTGGCCATGTTTGCCTGGTCATTACATTCTGGTTGCAAAAAAGGGAACTAGTAATTCACACACAGACGTGTGTGCACACACACACATACTCGTGACAGTAAAGAAGAACTGGTCATGGAAGGAATTCTATCCATGCAAGTGCACAGGAAACAATTAATTAAAGTGGCAGAAACTGCTTTAAAAAGAAAGAAGGAGGGGAATTTTAGGGACAGAAGCCCTGAGAAGACTCAAGTAATATTTGTCAGTCCACACTGGGCAGGCTGGCATGGCAGTTGTGTGTTAATGCAAAAATAATTGCCACAAATAATAAGGTCTGTAAACAGACATAAGGAGTTGAATCCAATCTTAGTCATATTTAGAGCAGACCTATTGAAATTAATAGGACTTGTGTTAATTCATAACTAACTGAAGTCCTATTGATTTCTGTGGGTCTACTCGAAGTATGGCTAAGTTTGGATCCAACCAAGGACAATATAAAAAACTCTGGGATGACACAGTTTGTCTGGATTCTCTGTAAATAGCTAATGCAACTGCAATCATGGAGGGGAAATCTTTTCCATTGCCAGGTCCTTTGTGGATTTGCATGAAGAACTCCTAAACTGAGTCCCTTGAAGAAAAGAGGGAATATTCATATATATCTCTATCTCTATCATCTCTCTCTCTCTCTTTCTCTCTCTCTCTCTCTCTCATCTTTCTCTCTTTTCCTCCTTTATCTATAATTTCTAAACAGTAGATTCAATCCCCGTGGCTTCCTGCTGTGTCCTATTTGTGAGATGTGGGTCTGATGCCAGTGCTGCTCCACAAAGAAGTATTGGAAGTTTCACAGTACTGACAGTGCCGAGTAATGGGGTTAATGTGGCCACTGACCTCCATCACCATGGGCGCCCATCGCAGGATCCAATGAAATTATGCCAACTCCCATCCCTGGCGGCCTCTCTAAATGCCACCAGACATATCAGGGCTCTTTCTCCCCTGGCACACATGCTGCTGCTGAGGGGCATGGGAACTGGGCACTCAGTTCGAACGCACATAGGGCCTTAGAGCCTGTACGGGTGGCCAGCCTTTCTGCACCAGAAGAGGCACCTGAGTACTGTGGGGGCTGTGCAGCCCGCGCCTTCGCAACAGTTTGGTGGTAACGGGGAGGAGAGCAGACCTGGTGACACTGTGCGAGTCAAAGCCTGTTCTCAGCTTTTAAGAACAAATAACGTGAGAAAAGTAGACCCAAAGTGCTGGAGATGTAGCTTAGAGATGCATGAGAAATTAGTTTCAATTAATTTTGATAAGGATTTCCCAGTTTGCATCTTCTGGACCGAATATGGACTCGGACGCAATCTGCAGTCAAAGTCTGTACGTTTCCAATGTGATTCGTAGACCGATAAAAATGCGTTTGACAGCATGCACATTTTTTTAAAAAAATATATGCATAAATGTGCCTTAATCCATGAGAGAATAATGTGTCCATTCAATACGCACGGATTTTCATGTGAAAAGGGAAAAAACCAACGCTCACGATTTGATATGGACTTGAGTCAGGATGAGCGTCAAGATGAAATTTGGAGACCTGCAAGCTCTAGTTTTGCTCATTCACACATCTCTGGTGCGGTGCGGTGTGCTCTCCCCAGCTCAGATCCCATCTCACCCATAGGCTCATATTGTGGCCTTAGACAAGCCACTACCTTTCAGCAGCCTCAGCTGGAGATCTACAAGCTGGGGGTAATAATCTTGACCTACTTTAGAGGGTTGTTGTTGTAAGGTTTACTGGATGCGATGGTGTCAAAATCCAACATGAGCCCTCCTAATTCCCTCTATAACGGGTGGGCAACCTACCCCCTCCAGATGTTTTTGCCTACAACTCCCATCATATCTCACCATTGGCCATACTGGCTAGACCTGATGGAAGTTCTAAGCCAAAACCTCTGGAAGCCCACCCTTGCTTTATAAAGTGTGTGGGTGAATTCGGACAACACTTTAGGCAGTGGAGGGGGAGATAGTGTACTGACCGTGTGTTATTTTGGCGGTGGCAGCGCAGCACCCGCCACACAGCATGTTGCCCCTCCACCCATCACGTGGCTAATAGTCCCGGAGTCCTTCTGGGCTGCTGCGTCTCCTCCCTCCCACCTCCCTCAGTCCTCCGGCTGTATCCTAGCATGCACCACAAGTTTTGCCGGCTGTATCAGAGCAGCCGGGGATGGTGGGGGATTCAGCTGCTTTGGCCGGCGAACTCTATGACCAAACGAAATAGTACACGGAGAGGGGGGTTCCCTCCACACGACACTTTAAACAATGGAATTCGGGATAGACAACGTGCAAGCCCGTTGTTTTTCTCCATTGTTTAAGTGCCCAAAATGGCGTACTGTCAATTGTGTGTGCGTTGTGTGTTGCCCTCCACATGACACAATATGCAACACAACTGACGATTGTTTCCATCCCCCACCTCCGTTGATTATTGTGTCGTCCAAACCAGGCCTCTGTGTGTGTGAGAGAGTGAGATGGGGTAAAATGCAGCATCGAAGAGAGGAGCTGAACCTTTCCCCACTACCACCAGCTGCTCTTGCTTTTCCACCTGCTGTTTGTAGCCATTTTGGGCTTGGCTTGGAGGCCCGAAAAAGAGATAAAAGCAGTTCCATGGACAGGAGGCAACACAGGTGGGGAGCATTCAGCCCTCTCCAACCACTCGAGCACTTGAAATCACTACCCATCACGCAGCCAATTCTGCACTTGGGTCTGCCACCCATCCCACTTGACTCTGAGAGCCCTCCAGGTAGGTCAGTATTTTGTCCCCATATTATAGAAGGTGGTCGGAGGCTAAAGAAATAGTGGTCTGCCTAAAACCGCCACATGAGGTTTGCATCAGGGATAGGGGAATGAAATAAATTAAAATCAAATCTCAGCTCTGAGATTTGATCTCAGGATTCACAGAAGCAGAATAAGTTCTTTTTCTAATGTAAAGCAATCAGGGCCTGTTTTCCTGTAACCATCAGTGGCTGGTCTGCACCAAGATCCTTCTGGGACTAACTGCCTCACCCTTTCTTCCATTTCTTTTAGCTAATCAAGGAGAAATTGTTAGACCTACTTGGCCAGGAGGAGGAGGAAGGAAGCCACGATGAGAATGTGGTAAGTATGCAGGAGGTCTGAAATAGGAGCAGAGCTTACAAGAGCAAGAGCCATCACAAGCCAGCTGGGTACATTACTCTGCAAGGCTCACTTTGCAATGGTTGGGGAAGGTCTTGGGCAGTGTGTAATTCCCAGTGGTGGCTCCGATATCAGTGGGGTGGTAAACCTGCTCCAGGTTCCAGTCAGAACCAGTCTAAAGGAGCTATCCCAAGGCATTTCTCCCTCCTGGTTTTTTAACAATAATAGCAACAAAATGACTCCCTCCACGAACCCTGAGTTATACTGCTGAAACAAAGAGAGCTTGGGGAATGGACTTTTATGTGGAAGGATTGTGAGCTCAATTTAGTTCTGGTACTCAAAACTAATTGCTGGGTTTCGACTTCTTTGCTTGTATGTCCAGTTGGTGGATCTCAGAGGTTCTAGTAAAAGAAAAAAGGAAAACCCGCAAGCCTGAAGTCTGCCTATCCCTGGGCTAGGTGACAATTTCATAAATCTGATGAAGTGGGCTCTAGCCCACAACAGCTTGTGCTGCAATAAATTTGTAGTCTTTAAGGTACCATAAGACTCTGTTGGGTTAGTACCATGCCTTGGACAAAAGATCTGTGGTTACGCAGAGGCACGTTGGAACACAGAACACAGAGGTGCACAGGGACAGAGATGGATGATTTCCCTTTGGCAATATGAAAAACAGTTGTTATCCAGATCTGTAGCTAATCAACAAAGCTTTGTGGTCCTGATGGGATTTTTTAAAACTTTGTTTCCTATCATGTCGCTCGAGGGAAAGATTAAATAAGAGCAAAATCTTTGGGAAATTTCTAGTTCTTTTGAGCTAAAAAATAGTTACATACATCATGCTGCATCAAAGGCGAAATAGTTATTAACCACAGACATATGAAGATATATTAGAGTCCAATCAGAAAATACTCTGACAAAGGACAGATGGAATTAAGAGGCCTCTGGGTGCAAATCAGAGCCCAGGTTTTCTGTAGGCTGCAATCCGAAAGCCGATCAAAGGAGGCCTTTTGCCAACAGTAGGGGCCAAAACAGGGTGTGTTGGAGATCAATTGGGGAGGCCTTGGATCCACAGGATCCAAAGTCACCTTGTTCCCCTGAAATACCCCCACCTCCATGGCCTTCAGCTGCACCAGCCCTGGAGCTCACATAGTTAATTCCCTCCCATTGGAGCCAATGAGAGGGGGGAAGAAAAAGAAAAGAGAAAATAGACCCTTTCCCACAAGCTTCAACCCCGGCCACAGTGAGACAGCAGGGATTTCCACTCACCCATGCTACAAGATTGCTCTGTTATATTATTATTTTAGCCCCTTCTTGCAATTCAGAATAATCTGATCTGGTAACAAAAAACCCTCATAAGGTAGCAGAATGTATATATCATACACTATTCCAGAGTCTCAGGGCAGGTAACAATGGGCTTCTTTAAAGAGTGTTGTATAGTATGCTCGTGACTGGCCATTCACGGATGTTCGCGGGTCATTCTGACAATGCCATCAGCCTCCTGTGCATCTCCTGCTCCATTTTCTGGTTTTAGTGTGAAAAAATAAACCTCGGAAAATCTGACCCTTCTGGGATATAGCAATATTTGTCAGGTTTTTCTGCAGTGTTCAAGCAAAGTTGCGCTATAAAATGCCCACTAGAGAGTGCTGTCCCATTCAACTGAACTGAGCTGTACAAGCCACATGGTCCTCATGTAATTATAGCTCGATGCAAATGCGGAAAAGAAGCAGGAAGCAGAGACATGGTAAGGGAATGCGATTCCCCCCTCCCCTGCCATCGCCTGAAGGAGCTTAGTATCTTAATACAGCTTTCCTCAACCTGTTGCCTTCCAGGTGTGTTGGACTACAGCTCCCAGAATGCCCCATCCAGCTGAATTCTGGGAGTTGTAGTCCAACACATCTGGAGGGCACCAGCTTAAGGTAGGCTGTTTTAAACAAATATAATATAGATATGATCATCTGCCAGAGCAAAGCACTTTACAATTCCATTGATTCTTATGGAGAGTGAACTATGGGTAAAAGCCAACCCAAGTCCTACTTCAAGTAGACCCACTGAAATGAACAGTCTTAAGTTAGTCATAACTACCTCAAGTTCTGTTCATTTCAATGGCTCTACTCCAAGTATGACTTCGGTTGGCATTTACCCCATGTTCTTAAATCTATATTCCACTGAAATCAATGGAAGTTCAGTATTGAACTCCTATACATAACTGAGACTAAGCCCCAGTGAACATATGGGAGTTTATTTCTGAGAAAACATGCATAGGGCTGTGCTGCTCAATAGTTAACCTTGACTGGATTGTGCTATATGTCTGTCATTATATGAGAGAGAGAGAGAGAGAGAGAGAGAGAAAGAGAGAGAGCGCAGCACAACAGCAAAGCAACAAGGAAACTCTGGATCCACTATGGATGCAGTCAGTTTTAAGTTAAAATACATAGGAAAGATAGATAAACTAAAACAGAGGAATTTAAATATATATTTAAAGCTGAGCATTATGGCCTCTACCCCCTTCAGTAGCAGTGATGTTAAATTGAAACATGGTGGTATGGAATGCTAGGTAATGAAAATTCCCAAGTAGAAAAGAGACAGAGGTATGAGCAGTAAAACCTATGGATTTTCCTCCAGATTAAGGCCATTTGGACTAAGAGTTCTGAGTGTGTAGGTCTAGAGTTTTTTCCCCTTTCTGTCAAGCATGTCAAAGTGTTCAATTGTAAGGAGCTGTAAATCTGAGAGACTATGTGCAGGTGAGTTAAAATGTCTTGCAACGGGCCTGCTCTGTTGTTGTTTGTGGTTTTTTTGGCACAAATCCTAGATTTGTGTTTACAGAAACTTGTTCTTGTCTATTGTAGTTTTCCATTATAACATGAGCTACATAACAACAAGGAACCATTTCTTATAGGAGTACAGTTACTAACAAAACGTAGACAATTGGTAACATTAGGCTGACCATATGAAAAGGAGGACAGGACTCATGTAACTTTAACAGTTGTAGAGAAAAGGGAATTTCAGCCAGTGTCATTTGTATGCAATTAGTTCCTGGTGAAATTCCCTCTTCATCACAACAGTTAAAGTTGCAGGCACTAGACTAGAGTGACCATATACAAAAGAAGGCAGGGCCCATGCAACTTTAACTGTTGTGATGAAGAGGGAATTTCACCAGGAACTAATTGCATACAAATGACACTGGTTGAAATTCCCTTTGCTCTACAACTGTTAAAGTTACATGAGCCCTGTCCTCCTTTTCATATGGTCAGCCTAGGTAACATGCACTTTCATTACAGTGAATTATTTAATTGAATGTAAAAAAATGGATGTTGTATACAGTGTGAAGGGGAAATTACAACGGACCGAGGAACAATACTTGACAGAAAAAAAAACTTCTTTGCAGACTCAGAAGCCTTAGTCCAAATGGCCTTAATCTGGAGCACAATTCATTAGTTTTATACCACTCATACCCTTTTTCCTTCTACTTCGGAATTTTCATTACCCAGCATTCCAAACTCCCATTCTTGGTATCCATATAACATTACAGCTACTGATGAGGGTGGAACCCATAAACGTTTAGCTCTACATATATTTTTAAATTCCTCTGTTGTCAGTCTATCTATCTAATAAATTAATTTTATATGTAACAAAGAATTCAATTCAAACTGTGTGATTTACAGCAGGATCCCCAGCATCTTTACGCAAATGTAATTCCTGCCGAGCTCAATAAGACTTACTTCCTTGTATGTTGAAGACTGCAGCCTGATTGCAGTCTTTGAAGCCCTAATGGAATTTGGTTTTGAAAAGCTGACACTACCAAAAATGCACATTTCAAAAACCCCAGTTTCAAATTTCAGGGTTTGATGCTTTGAGGTGCAAATGTCAGAACTCACAAATGTGCAGGTGTCTTGTGGGTGTGTGTTTAACATTATAATCCAGCCAGAGCTAAATTCTTTGAAGTTCCATGGATTTTAATGGGATAAATTAAAGGAAGTGCTTAATTCCCGTTGAAATCAATAGGATTTAAGCATTTTAAACTGGCTTGATTATGTCCAATATCCATACAGTTTTGCCCAAATGCACTAATAATGTAATCTGCGTTACATATATACACACGCGCACACACACCACAACCATCTCCCTTAGTTTGTTTCTGGATTCTGAATTACTCTCTGAAACTTGCTATGCAGGTGTGGAATCTCAGGATTCAGAATTTGAAAAACACAGGTGGAAGCATATAAACATTTTGAACTTGTTTAGTTTAAATTTGAAGCCAGGCCTGTGTACATCCCCCAAATGTTTATCTTTCTAATTTGTTTTAGTTCTAGGTGCCAGAGAGCATGAGAAATTGGATTCTCCCACACACATCCAGCCCCCAAGCAGTGACGTTAATAATACCTAACATTTATCTAGTGCATTTTACATACATTACCTCTGTAGTCTCTACAATAGCCCTGGAAGGTAGGCCAACACTGTTATCCCCATATTGCAGATGCAGAGCTGAGACTGAAAGAAGAACGGTTGTTGCCTAAGGCCTTTTAGTGAGTTCTGTGCAGAGGTGAGATTTGAATAAGGGACTTCCCAGCTTACCCTCTGTTGGCCACTGCGCTACACCAGCTTCTCTGTCTCCTTTCGCAGAGCACGTGTGAACCCTTGCCAAACCACTCTGATCCCATCAGCCACACTGTGACGGTCCCCCTGCAGACAACACTTGGCACGCTGGAAGAGATTGCGTGCTGACGACACTCCCTCAGCACTGTACGGATGGCCGGATGGCAGAAACTCTCTCCCCGGAAGCCAGGGACTCATGCTCAGGTTCGCCACACCGGGTGGGGGAACAACTGAGGAATTCGCTATGCATCCAACTCTACTCTTTCTCTCTCTTCTTGCCAAAATCCAGCGAGAGACGCCTCGGACTCAACTGCGTCCACCCTGTCCACGTTAGGGGTGGGAGGAGGAGGGTGTGGGAAGGGGCAGGGCTGTCTCTACCAGAAGACGCCACATCTCTGTTTTTGAACTGTACAAACCTGACGACCAAGGAACCGTCATTTCATAGACTGCCGACAACTGTACAAAAGAAGCCTGCATGCCAGTCCTTTTGATGGCAATACCTCCCTCTTTTTCTTTATAAGCCTTGTCTCTGTCTAACAGCTGTTACTTTTTTCCACAACGAAAGAAGAGGCCACGACACAGACTCCCCCCCCGCCTCCCCCCCAAGAGTTCACCATTACTTAACAATACAACAGGCTGAATTCGAAGCAAGCAAAAGTCCAGCTTCAAAGACCACCATTCCCTTTTGTCTGTCTAAATCTGTGGCAGGGTCTCCAAGCTCAGCCAAGATCCCTGTGTCAGCCAGCTCCTGGGCAGCCAAGTTGAGCCATCTCAAACATAATGGCTCCCCTCATCTACCGCCACAGACCACCACCACCACCTCCTCCTCACACACAAACACCCACAAATACACCAGCCCCGTTGGCACCCATTAGCCACAGCTACTGTCTTGTTCAGATTGGCGTGTAATGCAACATGTGTGTCTCAGGATGGGGGCGGCTGGGATCAGGGGCCATTCTGACTTACCCTGCTTCCTCATTCTTAACAGTGCTATTAAAGGTGGTCTTGTGGAAGGGAACAGTTTGTGTCATTTCTCCTTATTTCTACCTTCATGGTTGTTTGTCCAAAGCATGGGAGCTGATGGAGGTGGGAGGGGTGGGGCGCGGGCTCTTCTGTTCCAAAATTGCACACACTTCCTTTTATTTCACTTAACACTGCAAACCAAACAAAGGATCTCCTTTTAGGCCAGATTTCCCCAACCTGGTGCCCTCCAGATCATGGAGTAAAATTCCCAGAATCCCCCAGCCATCAGGTTGGAGAAGGCTATTTTAAGCTATTTATTAGCACCTTGGTAACATTATAATTTATTTTTATCCATTGGCTTTTAATGGGAGCAGCCCTGTACTCGGACACGGTGAAGTTACCATTCATGGCATCCTGCTGGCTGTGTGATATCTTACTGTGTCGACCTGTGCGATTTGATTTGCTGAAGCATTCTGATATCATGTGTCGCCACATCCTTTCTCTGGGGTCAAATCATCTGATTTGCTCAGTGGAACCATATGAGATCTTGCTTTTGTATTGTTTGGTGAGCGTTCCAATGTGATGCCCTGGACAAAAAGTAATAAAAAGCAGAGCACAATGGAAATCAGTGTGAGGAAATGACACCCAATTTCAAACCAGATAGCAAGTTTATTTTTTTTAAAAATACCCTTTTAGTTACTGTTCTGACCAAAAAACAAAAACAATTCAGAAGTTCAAAGAAAATCAGCAACCGCAAACATTCAGCAAAGACCTTGCTCTTTTCTTTGTTTCTTTTATGGCAGTTGTTTCGAAGGGAATGTACAGACAAGATGAGAATTGCTTACTTCCCATGTTAAGCCTAGAAAGTCTATTGTGTTCATGCATAATTATGGCACAAAGTGTGCTGGCACATCATAAATACATAGTCCATCTTCTAGCATGTATCAGGAAGCCGTTGCAGAGGGGAAAGGAGGTTTGATCTATTTCCAAAGAGACCTGTGAGGAAGTTGTGAGCCTGTATCAATTCTATTTCAGGAAGGAGAAAAGGTGGGTAGATAGAGTTGCTTTCTTGGTAAAGATGACACATTCTCATAAAATTGCCCAGGAAATCACTAAAGGAGGGAGAGACAGGAGTCTATGCACACACACACAACACACAACACACACACACACACACACAGAAAGAATTTATGATTTGCACTATGTGCCTTTCCATCTGTGTGGAAATGTCAAGACTTCTTTAACACGTACACTTTTAACAAGGCAACATCTTAATGCAAGAAAAAATAACAGTCAAGTGGATAGAAATTTTGTATTTTTCAAAAGGACAGTTCACTTCTCGGTCTCAAGTGGTGAAGTTAAGCAAAACATTATCAAGAACTGCACATAGTACTACAAAAGTGTCCTGAGGTTCTATAATATTAAAGAGGCTGGTGGCCCTTCATGTCAGTGGGGCGGTGAATCCACTCCAGGTTTCAGTCAGAACTCTAAAGATGCTATCAAAGGTGTTCGTCTTTAGAAGCATATCCCTTAACCAGGAACCCCTCTCCAACCCTCCAATCTAAGACATGTAGGGCTGTTACCGTTTCCTCATATCTGGATATTCCTTAAAGCAGCGGGAGGCAATGTGTCCTACCCCTCGCACTTTGAGGTCTGTTTGAAATAACACTTTTTTTTAACTGGCACCTGGGAATACTGTGACCTAGGTTTCTGTTGGTGCTGAAATCGGTGGGTTCAAAGGAATTGTTTAGCGGGTTGCTCTAAAGCCTTGCTTTAAAGAAACAGACATGACATAATATATAATAATCTCTGCACATGTACAGAGTGCTTTCCCCTTATGGCTGAGCAATAGTAACCTGTCCCCACACACTTGGAATTAAGGATCAGCCTACCTTCTGTGGCAGATAGTAAGCCTCCCATATATGCCTGTGCACTGATCTTACTAAAACTCACGTTCTGCTCTTACCTCTCCTATTAGCATTCTGAGAAAGTGGCACATTTAAAACCCCTCCCTCCAAAAAACCTACCCTCTAAAGGTTATTGCCTACGATGGCATTCCCATACAAAGACTGAACCTTTTGCCAGTGCTCCATACCTGCCCATACACCGTTGCTTTCAGCTCTGGTATTAGCTTCCCAAACAAACTTGCAGCCACAAGGATCCATACACCAGCTGTGAAGCAAAACACTGTTAGAGTCGAACTGAGCCGTAAGCTTTTCTTCACAGAGCGAGCCATATTTCATCTTCTGTGAAGTCCCCATTACACAAATGTTGCTATTCTTACACAGAAACACATGATAAGAGCGACTGAAGACAGAGTGTTGAGAGGGAAGTCAGCCTTGTTTAAGCACTAGCCTAGTAGCCATAAGCATGCAGGTGAGAGGAAGGACAGAGCACTCCATCCCTCCTCTGCACCCACCCATCACAGAAACACAGCTGGATTCTGCAAGCGGAACTGAGTTCCCGGTCCCTATGCCAGCCTGCAACAGGCTAATACATTCTTGTTAAAATTTATTTTTTTATTTTTTTTGCAGACTAAATAACTTTTGTGGCCTTACTTACAAGGCTGGAGGTAGGTCATGATGCTCCCCATTTTATAGTCAGGAGACGAGGTGGAGGGCTCATTGCCAGCCAGGCTATGAGATCATGGCTTAGAAGACATTTTGGAGATGGCTTCTCCCAGACCAATCTTCCCAGTACTATAAATATTCTGAGATTGTGCTACAATGAGCATGGAGTACAAAATTCGACACCTTGAAAATTCCAGGGCATATATCTACACTACAGGCTTCACCTGGCTTACAAGGCACACTCAAGCCTTACCCAATGGCTAACCTCCAGATGTATTGAATGGCCATGCTGGCCTAGAATTATGGGAGTTAAGAACATAAGGAGAGCAGTGCTGGATCAGACCAAGGTCCATTTAGTCCACCATTCTGTTCACACCAGCCAGCTGCCTGCTAGAAACCCTCAAGCAGGGCAGGAGTGCAACAGCCAAGTTCCCCAGCAACTGGTGTACATGGGCTTACTGCCTCTGATACTGGAGGCAGCACATAGCCATCAGGACTAGTAGCCATTGTGTTCCAAGACACAAGGCTGGCGTGCTCACCTGGGAAGATTAGCGATTTCTAACAGAATTCTCCCAATTCTCACCAAACTGCAATTCTCAGGTTGCTCCCTGGATGAAGCCATAACTGTAATCAGTGTAGCTTTGAATGTCCTCAGTCCTTAATTCAAGGATAGACAAATTTACGGCTCTCCAGGTTTGTTTGTTTTTTAGCCTACAACTCCCATCAGCCCTAACCAGCATAACCAGTGGTACGGGATCATGAGAATTGTAGGCCAAAACACCTGAAGGGCCACAGGTAGCATACACTTGCCTGAACGGATCACTGAAGCACTCGGTAAATAGAATTCCAGTGATCTCTGATGGACCATGTGCAAACATACACCCAACCCAAAAGTCTTAGGGGAGCTAGTGAGGCTGTTGTTTTGTTTTGTTTTGTTTTTTACACACTTCAATTAACTTCCCTGAACGGCAGTATCTCTTTGGTCACTATCCCTAGGACAGGGGGAATAATGAAAAAATGCAGCGGAGGAAGGAAGCCCCAATTCTTTGCCAAATGGCATTTTTAGCAAGAAAAAAGGAAAAGAAAAGGTAGGGCAACCGTGGAGAGGAGGTTGCAGTAGTCATGGTAAGAGATTAGCAGGGCATGAGCTATGATTCAGAGCGGGAGTCGAGAGGCATGGCCATAGTGTGCAATGTTGAATTATGCATGTGCACCCCATGTTTCAGGGACTCCAGTGCTCACTCGGTTCAGTTTCCTTAGAAGGAAGTCACTGAGATTTAGTGGGGTTTCTGTGACACCAGGTGTAGTTATCCATAGGCTGAGCATAAGATGAGGGTTCTAGCATTAATCCTCCCAACAGAGTTCTGATTCCCCATTAGATATCTAGGGGGATTTTCTGCAGGGAGTAAAACCAGCTCTCTGCTTCCTTTTCAGACCCATTTCCAGAGCAGGCTGAGTTCTTGCTGCACACACACAACTGACTTGCCCTCCCCTTGGGAAGAAGGATGAGTCCCAACGTCCACTGAAAAGCACCACTGGAATGGTGCTATCACCAGGTATTGCTTCACTACACTGGCAGCTGTCCTTGCAGAAATTTCAAGTCAAGAGTCTTGGATCATGAATCTCTTTGCAATCATAGGCGCTGGGCTGTAAGGGACCACGGAACAGTCACTCAGACCAACCCCCCAACTCAGGGTCAGACTGAACCTGGGGAGCAAAGGGGAGAGAAGAGTCCAAGATGATGAAGCCATGGCTGTGGACCTCTTCCACTGGGGCAGATACAGAGGGAGTCTACAAAAAGAGAGGGCTTGGGGGAGAAGATGAGAAATTCAAGCAAGGCTGTACCATATGGATGGGCTAATCTGCAGCCATTCCTCATCCCAAGCCTCCTGCCCATCCACAGGCAGCAATTTCTCATGGTGTACCATTTGTGTACCATTTGACATGGTGTACCATTTCTCATGGTGTACCATTTGACAAAAAGCAATTTTTAAAAATCCACAGGGGAACACCTCCATCACCTAATTATGGCAGGGCACAATCCAGAGCAGAGGTGGCGAACCGCAGGCCTGGGGCCAAATCCAGCCCTCCTGGGGGGTCCCAATTTGGCCCACTGGGGTTCTTCAGAGGGCCATGCCCCCTTCTCCCAGCTCACCTCCTTTCCCGCTTCACGGCTTTGGTGCAGTTTTCCCCCCATCCTGAAATGTCGAAATGCCTCTGCTAAGATGTGGTCACAGGCAGTAAGAGCTTTAAGGTACAAGATGCTGGTGGGGTGGATGGGTACTTTCAGCCCCACCGCAGGAACACAACCCCTGAAAGCTTCTCCAAAACAAACTTCAGCCCTCGGACCAAAAGACATTCCCCACCCCGATGCAGAGGAACAATCTCCTGCACCGGATTCACTGGACTGCGTCCCATTAGCCCATCTCCCACACAGCTGCCTTGCTCACCCAAGCTCAGCTGCCTGCAGCGATTGCCTCCCCTTATCTCTGGCTAGGCCTAGCTCTGTGTTCCTGTGCCCAGTTGATTTCTCCTTGCCCTGCCTGCTTCCATTACGGCTGCCAGCTCCTCCCAGCCTCCTGCTGGCATTTTAAGGGATGCAGCAGAATGGCTTAGGGTTTAGGGGAAAGCAGGGAGGTCCAGCTAATCTGCGCGCTCCTTGGTGACACTGATGAATGGCACATCATAAACTGAACGAAGTACCATTGGGGTTGGATTAATCTCCTGCCCCTTCTCAACAACGGGACCCATCTCCGTTCCAACTCATTCAACATTACAAGGACATTTTTCTCTGTCTCTAGTAGACATTTCATTTTCAGAAAAGACAAAGTAACTCTCTGGGCAAGTTACAAGCCAGCTGCAAGAGCTGCAAGGTTTCTTGTTTCAGCTCCAGGGTGGGGGCGGGATTAATTAACTCTTTGCAGAACTTACCTATCTAGAACTGGTGACCAGAGGGAGCAAGTCCACTCACCTCTCCTTCAGAGTAAAGCAATGAGCATCTTAACACAGAGGCGGAGAACCTCCAGATCTCCAGAGGTTACTAGACCACAACTTCCCAATATCCCCGACCAAAGGCCACTCTGGCTGGGCCTGATGGGAGTTGGTGTCCTGACAACATCTGGAAGGCCACAGTTCCCTCCCGATTTAGGCTTATGTACGCTGCCTTGGGCTCCCTGGAGGAAAAGGCAAGACATAAAGGAACAAACCAACAAATGCCAATTAGTGCAAATCCACCCCCCCTCCCCAGTGAAAAACCAATCTGCAGAATCCGTGTGATTTGGCACAAGCCGGCCCACTGCAGAATCTGCAGGTTGGATGCATAGAAATTTGAACTCATTTGAATCCATTGCAGATTTTAAAATCTGAAGGGGATGTCAGATGTCAGCAGCATCTCTGCTGATGAAAAGGTGCCAGCACTACATCTCTGTGAGCCTGGCTCCCCTTCACCCTTATCTCACAGTGACTGACTGCTGCTGGAAGACAAGCAATAGCCAGAAGTCCCCTTTCTCTCCCACTTTTCCTGGGGTGCTTTCCCAGCAGCATGTGGGGAGGGCACTGCAGAGTTCCTGGCCTTCCGATCGATCCCGAGAGCAGCCAGGGAGGCCCTTTTCCTGGGCAGCCACAGAAGTGAAAGCAGCACCTCATTGACAAGATGATTTGGGGCTGCAGAGGGAGGAGCAAACTGCAGTCCCTTATCCAGGTTGCTCATGCAGCTCTCTGTTGTGCAAGGCAGTGGGCACTTGGAAGCAACATCTACCATGTGGGATAGTGGGGATCAGGATGGTGTCATTTAGCCGTGTCTTCTACATGTGTTGGACTACAACTTCCTCATACTGGTTGGGGTCAATGGGAGTTGTAATCCAGCACAGCAGGAGGGCACCCACTTGGGGAAGGCTGGTGTAGTGAGCAGAGAGTTGAGTTTGGGTCAGGGAAGCCTGGGTTCAAATCCCTGCTGGGAAATGGAAGGTCAGTCACTGTCTTTCAGCCTGATAGTGTTGCTTTGCGGATAAAATGGGAGGGAACTCTGTATGCTCTTTGAATTAAGGGAAAGATTCGATATATAACTGGAGAGCTGCAACAAAATGTTGCAGTGCTTCTGTCAAGGGTTCCAGCCATTCCATTCCATTGACTCTCCCCACCCTATTTTATGGGGTCCCCCCCAACAGCGCATTAAGTATGCTCACTACTCTAGGATGACCATATGAAAAGGAGGACTGGGCTCCTGTATCTTTAACAGTTGTAGAGAAAAGGGAATTTCAGCAGGTGCCATTTGTATGCATGCAGCACCTGGTGACATTCCCTCTTCATCACAACAGTTAAAACTGCAGGAGCCCAGCCCTCTTTTGTATCTAGGCAGGCCTCCTGCAGCTTTAACTGAATTTCACCAGGTGCTGCATGCATACAAATAACACCTGCTGAAATTCCCTCCTCTGTACAACTGTTAAAGATACAGCAGCCCTGTCCTCCTTTTCTTATGGTCACCCTACACTACTTAATGTACTATATTCTAGGGAGGTGGTGCTTTTTAGTTTCCCCCAAGTTTGCTGATATGTGTGGCTGGTGTGGATGTTGCTGATGTGTGTGGATGGTGCTGGGGGGGGGTTTGGGGGGGTTACATAAGGACTAACATTCAAAAATTAATAGGGTGACCAGATAAAATCCAGGTCAGGGCTCATGTAACTTTAACAGTTGTAGAGAAAAGGGAATTTCAGCCAGTATCATTTGTATGCAATTAGTTCCTGGTGAAATTCCCTCTTCATCGCAACAGTTAAAGTTGCAGGGGCCCTGCCTTCTTTTGTATATGGTCACTTTAGTATAGTGCCTGCACCTTTAACTGTTGTGATGAAGAGGGAATTTCACCAGGAACTAATTGCAAACAAATGACACTGGCTGAAATTCCCTTTTCTCTACAACTGTTAAAGTTACATGAGTCCTGACCTGGATTTTATCTGGTCAGCCTAAACATTAATATTAGTATATACAAGTAGGGCCCTCTAACAAAATGTTGCAGTGTGATGTGTTTATTCAAAGTTTTAGCCTCTCTATTTCATTCCTCCTCCCACCTCTAACCCCATCCCCAGTTTTCAATTCCCCTGCAAAAAAAGTTAGTCAGCTTCCTGTAACCACTATGCATGCTCAATCCCCATGGGCCTGTTCTTGAGTTTCATTCTCCATTTGGTTTCTTTTTTTTTTTTAAGGATGTTTGTGCAGCATGAACACATTTGTGCCCAATTCCATGTGCATTAAAACCTTGGATTCCTCCACTGATTTCTATGGGCAGCTCTCTTCTGTTCGCGGGGGACATTTCAAAATAGATTCTCACTGTGAACTAGGAAGTGACATGTCCGGACAACGGGATGGTTCTTTCTATCCTTTTGAAATCTATGGACCGGTGTACACCTCACAATAAGCCACATGGAAAACAAGCCACGGTGGGTTGGCTAATCGTTTGCTAAGACATACTGCTGCCAACAGACGATCAGGCACTCGCTGACTCATCCCTTTGTCATCTGGCCCACTCCCAGCATGTGTTCCAAGTGGCACAACTTCTCTATACTCTCCTCATACCTTTTCTTGCCTTGAGAAGCATCTGCATTGACACATATATGCCATATCTTTGGAGTGGAGGGGGACAATTACTTCTGAGGAATTGATCATGGCAATTTGGTGGGGGGGGGGGTGTTAAGCTTTCCTCCTATTTTCATGCCGAATTCCCCCAACTCAGTGAATGGCTAAAAAAAGAAAAAAAAATACCATGGGGGAAAGCGAAAACTCCTCCGCTTCCAAATCACCATGGTCCCGAATTGAAGCCAAGCATACTGACTCAGAGGTAAGTCAATCACGCTGTGCTAACTCGGCTCATAAGGACACAAAGCTGGTTGTTATCAAATGAAGACACTGACCTGGAGACACTGTGAGGAGTGGCTGGGTTTTACACCACTCTTGCCAGATGGCTCTGTAGCCCTTTCCAATAAGCTAAACAGAACCCATGCTGCTGAATTTGCAAGTCACAACAAGCCACCCTAACAACCCAACAACAAGCCATGGATCCTCTGGGTGGCTTGCTCATCATTAACAGCCCATGCTTAAGCCATCAAACCTGGTTCAGACAACACAACAAACCATCCTGAAATAAACATGGGTTAACCCACCATGGAACCAGGCCTATGGGTCTCACCCTCCCATCTCCCTTTCCAGCCACACTGAGCTCCATCACACCAGTGATTTATCGCACTCTCGCCATGTCTGATATGACATCGTCCCTGTGCTGCACTCATCTCGCCTCTTCCCCTCTGTTTTCCATCTTATTTTGGAGCAGGGAAAGTCCGGTTTTTCCCTCCGTGCGCAATAAAGCCACTCCTCCCTCCTGTGTATTGCTGTCCCTGCACTATATTGGACCATCCCATTTTTTTGTTAGGTGTGTGTGTGTCGAAGGGCAGTCTCGCTGACAAAAGAGGAGGGCGGGCCGGTTCTCCGTTCAACTGCTCAACCGTGAAGGGGGAGGGAAAGTGCCCGAACACCCCGCAGAGAAGGCGAGCAAGGCCACTGCCACCAGTGCCCAGGACTTGAGCCCATTCAACTCTATGCTTCTTACTCCTGAGTAGGACTGTCTAAGTTTCCTGACCAGAACTATGTTGGCTTCCCCTTGCCATGTCAACATTGACCACAAACTTCTCCAAAAGCTAATTGTAATTCTTTCTCTTCCCTTATCTTGTTTAATATGATCTTTGGGGAAAGCACAATGTGTTGTTTTACCATAATTCCGCAGTTTCAGGCTGCTGTACTATTGTATTTGCGCAGAAATAAAAAATTATATAAATAGATATATATAAAAAATAAACTGCAGGGGGAAAGAGAAAGTAGGGGGCAGGATGGGAGATTTCACCGGCATAGGAGCGGTACAGGTGAAAAGATACATGAGCTGATATAGCGCAACAATGCACAGACGTTAAAGTGCCCAGCGCTCCACTCGCTAAGGAAACAGAGGGGGAAAACACCGAAGCAAACCGAGGAAAGGAAAGTAGGTGTGATGGAGCCCACCATTTATCTTCCCATCTGATCATCATGTTTCCCCCCCTCCCCTTTCATTCACTCAGTATTCCACACCAATGAGTTTTGATGGGGCTGTTTTGGGGATCCTCCCCAGCCCTTGGTTTTTCTCTAAATATTGGTGAGCCATCTGCAAACTGCAGGTTTACTGATACCTCCGCTGATACCTCTCTCTTGGGCATGTGGTTTTGGCTCAAGACTCAAATGAGAAATAGAGGGATATTTGAAAGAATGACCATGATAACAATGTTGCTGCTGCTGCTGCTGCTGCTGCCGCCGCCGCGGCCTCTGAACATGTAGCTTCCAGTTAGCAAGGAGCCAGTGATAGCCTTTTCCTCCATTAATTTGTCCAGCCCCCTTTTAAGGCACAATATTATGCAGAGGCAGCTCTATAGGGTAAATGGGGCTGTGATTCTCTGCCTGCCACCACCCCAGATCCCCCCCCCCCCAACCAGGTACATTTTGTTGACTGCTTCCAAGTGCCCCACATGGCTTCTCCTGTACTCCTCCAATAATTCAGTAGAATATTGAGCATCTGCCTTGTTCTCTGCCCCACCAGCCCCAATGGGCACCAGACACCACTGATCATATGCATGTTTAGACAGGAAAAAGTCCTTCAACGCCCAGTATTCCCCATAGCAGTTGTAGAATTTTTCCCTACCTGAACATGCATAGGATTGTACCCTAAATCTATATAAGTTAGAAGCCATCTCCACAACTTATAGCAGTGAGTTCCACTGTTTAATTGCACCCTGTGGGAAGAAGAAGAACCTCCTTTTGTCTGTCCTGAATCTCTTGCAGAACAACTTTACCGTCTCACCTCAAGAGTATTTGTATTATGAAAGAAGAAAAACTCTCCTTCTCCTTTCTTCCCTGCCCCGCCCCGCTCCCCCCGCCTCACTTTCTCTTGTGCAGGCAAGTAGGGGGGCTGAATTCCAGAGAGCACAACACTCACTGCACAACTTCGTGTTATGCTCTTGTTAAAAGGCCAGGCCTGGAATTTTTTAAAAAAGCAAAGCAGCTTAGAGCTGGCACTATCAAGCTAACAGCTCCTCCTGGTGGCCCCAAGCAGCGGTCATTTTTCGGTTACAACCTGGATGATCCTGCTTCCTCTTCCAGTTGTCAGCAGACGTTGCGATGCTCCCCACTCGCCCGGCTTCCCACTGTGGCATCTTAGGCAGGAAGAAGGGAGTGAGCACAAAATGGCTTGAATCTGAGCAACGGAGTGAGGCTCACAACGGCTGTGTGGGGCCGTTTCTGCCCCCCCCCCCCCAGATTCCGAAAACTTAGTAGCTCTGCAGATTTCTACGCATCTAAAGTGACTGAAAGCCTCATCATTATATAATCAGTGCAAAACAGTCAGCAGAACTATATTTGCATGTAAAGAGCTTAGGGGTTCGGGGAAAGCTGTTTGCTTGGTGCCCAGAGGGCAGTAACGTAGGGGCATGGGTCGTCCTAAATGGCATCCTCGGGGACCTTCAATGTTGCCCACAAAGCTCTCCACTCCCTGCCCCCTTCAAAAATCCATTTTTTTTTATTAAAAGCTTTGAAAAACAGGTTCTGCTTTCTGTTCCTGAACCTGCCACTGATCAGCTGTTTAGGGGCAGGAAGAGAAGGAAAGAGTCGCTTCTTGGCCCCACACATCTTCCTCTGCTGGCACAGACCTTTTATTTATTATTATTATTATTATTATTATTATTATTATTATATCCCGCCTTTTTTCCAATAATGGGACCCAAGGCGGCTTGGATAGGATGAGCAGAGCAATCCTTAGCAGACCTACTCAGAAGTCATTCCCATTCAGTTCCATGTAAGCATGGATTTCAGGATTGCAACCTGAAATGGGTACTTTGTTGTGCTTCTCTGGGGTCAAATGTGTGGATTGGCTTTGGTATTCTGACCCTTTCTCTGCTTGTACTCAGTTCCTTGAGCGAATTATTTGTCTTTTGACTAGCCAGGCCCCCACAGCAGCTGTTATGTGACTAGCCACACACCCTCAATAAGAGCCATTTTGTGGTGGTGCCCACAGCAGTTTTCAAATTCCCAAATGCGCTCACGGGTCCAAAAACGGTTTGGGACCCCTGACATAGGAAGAGTGTTCCACAACTGGGGAGCTACAATAAAGAAGGCCCAATTTCTGGGAGTAAATCATATATGTTGATGACAAACAGATGTTGACTCAGGTGATGGGGCACCTGCATGAGTCCCTCCACTGAAGATATTAATGTATGGGTAAGTATATATAGAAACAGGCAGGCCTTCCAGTATCCTGATCCTAAGCCATGAAGGGCTTTTAAAAAAGAAAGAAAGAAAGCACTTTAAATTAGGCCTGAAAAGAGATGGGGAGCCAGTGCAGGTGCCATAGCATTGGTCAAAGGCCGTAATAACCAGTCCCTGATATTAATCTGAGTCTGAACAGTCTTCAAAGCATTGCTGTAGTCTAACCTAGAATGTCCAGAGAATTGAGGTCAGGGAATTTTATTTATTTTGATAGGATCACAGTGATTAAAAGTGTATAACAGCACAATTCTCTGCCCCAAGGAGCTTACAATCTAACATTTGTCAGAGGGGAAACAGCAAAAGAAGGGGAGGGAAGCAGAAGCAGGGATGCTTTTGGCAGTAGCCAGTGTTAGCCCTATGTAGAGTAGACCCTTTAAAATGAATGGGACTTAAGTTAGTCACAACTTAAGTCCCATTCATTTCAATGGGTCCACTCTATATGGGACTAAATTGGAGATGCCCCTATATGTGGTGATTGTATTTGCAGGCTTAGTTGCAGTGGGCATGGGTTCCTCCACAAAATCCTGTGAATTGCAGTTGGTGCTCAGAATTCTCTATTTGAGGCCCCTTTTGTCCTTTTTCTAGAGCGATGGTTTTCTAGCTCACTCACTGATAGAGCTAGAGTTACATCCTATCCGGGACCTGGAACCTGCAAGGAAACATCAGACTCAGCCGGGTGTGTAATAAGATCTGAACAGCCTTTCGCCATGTAAGTGTAAGAGGTATTTACAAAGGAACAGTGAGTGGAGAGGCTTAGGAAACATGGCTCAAATCCAGCAGCTCACAGAAATTGTGTCAATCAATGACACAAAATCTGATCCCTTTCAAGGAGCCTTCTCACACCAGTGAGGGCTAAAGTATGTGCAATGCAGCCATGGATCTTTGGGGTTTTTTTGCATTTGAAAGGAATCAGGAAAGCAGGCCAAAACATCTGGAGGGCTGCAAGTTGTCCACCCCTGTCCTGGAGGCTTGGCTGAGGTTGTCAGTTGCCCATGCCTAGTCCATTCCTTCGGTTGGATCCAGGCTCTGCGTTCCGTAGACAGAAGGCCTTTGCTCATGGAAGGTGCCCCCCCCACCCAATTTTCACACACACACACACCCTTTTCCCACTGCATCACAACTCACCCCATTTCCCCTGTGTAGCATTATGAGGGGGCTGCTGGGGGTGGGGGTGGGGGTGGGAGGGAGGGAGGGAGGAGTCCGCTTCCACCAGCCCAGTTGCAGGTGCTCAAATCGGCCCCGTGTGTATAATGTTCTGCCGCCTTACCTCCTCCCCTCCTCCCTCCTCCCTCTCTGCCTGGGCTGAGCTCATTTGTTCTCAGCTGCTGCATGACAATTCTTCGCTGCCCTTGCCACTCTCTGGGATCGGCTGACACTGCAGGATTATTATTCATGTTTTCATTTCTCTGAAATCCACAGCTAATCAGAGGGGAGCGTTGCACGACATGCAGGTCGCAAAAGACGACACAGTTGTCTTCGGGGTTTGCATCACCTCGCCCAAATGCCATCTGGCCTCATCTTACTTCATGGGGCAGCAGCTAAAAGCCTCTGTCCTTTCTGAGCAGGGGTTCTGCTCCTCCTCCTTCCCGTTAGCCTTTCTAAAAAGAGACAACGGGGCCTCAGCAGAAGATGTTGATGGCATCAGACATAATTAAAGGATTCCGCTTTTTCTCGGGGTGGGTGAGAAACTCATTCATAATGTATCCCATACAAGTTTGCAACAGGGAGAAGTATTTGTGGAAATGTGAGGTCAAGCTCATAGGGCAAAAGAGGACACAGATTTGCTTATGCATATTTAGGGTGCATATTTAGGGTGCATATTTAGAAATAATGTATAGACACGGAACTACAAGATAATCATCTTACCATTGTGGGGAATAATACTGACCAGGTGACCTGTGTACCTGCTGACTGTTCAAGTGCTAACTGTTGATGGGCAATTTCAAGGCTTGAACCATATAGCCCTTCATATAAAAGACTGTCCTCTGTAAATTGCGACACCTGGCAGTCCTAGTTGCCAAAGGTAAGGTCCAGGAAGGACATGATACCCCTACCACACTCCATACAAAAGATTGAGCCATTTTGTGAAATGATTCAGTAATTGGTTGTGAGAGGAAAGTTTGGAGGGTAACTGGACCCTTTGGGAAGGGACCTTAATGTTGGGGAGGGGAGTTCAGCTCTTTGATGGTAGGGTCTGGTACTTGGGACCGGCTGTAGTCCAGGTGCAGGGAATTGGCAGCCAAGATGCAGAAGGGTGGTATGCTCAGAAGACTGGATAGTGAGGGGTGTAATTTAGAAGCTACCCACTTGTCCTAGCACTATCCCCTTCCCCCGTCAAACGTGGTGATTTCTCAGTGAACAACTCTGTGTGTGTGTGTGAGACCATTTTCTGGGTGGAACGTTTGGCCATCCAACCCAATAGACCAGGGGTGTTGACCCTCTTGAATCTTGAGGGCTGAATTCCATTTCAAAGAAGGTCTCCGGAACCACATTCCTGTGGTGGGCAGGACAAAAGGCAAAAGGGGTGGGGGTAAAGGGGTGTGACCAAAATACCAACAAATTTAAGTTTAAAGTTCTTACTGCCAATAACTAAGCCTTAAGAGAAATGTTTCAACCTATTATAATGGGGAATAGCTGCACATAAGCTGAGAAACCACAAAATGATTGGTGGTTAGGGGACAGAGGGGTGAGCCCAGGGCAAGGGGGGGCGTGACTGTCTGGAGATCGAGACCCCAAGTGGTAAGATTAGTAGGGTGACCATATGGAAAGGAGGACAGGGCTTCTGTATCTTTAACAGTTGTATAGAAAAGGGAATTTCAGCAGGTGTCATTTGTATGCATGCATGCAGCACCTAATGAAATTCCCTCTTCATTACAACAATTAAAGCTTCAGGAGCCCTGCCCTCATGACCAGATACAAAAGAGGGCAGGGCTCCTGCAACTTTAACTGTTGTGATGAAGAGGAAATTTCACCAGATGCTGCATACATATAAATGACACCTGCAGAAATTTCCTTTTCTACATAACTGTTAAAGATACAGGAGGCCTGTCCTCGTTTCCATATGGTCACCCTAGTTCAGATTTGGCCCTTGGTTCTGCACCCCTGCATTAGACCCTTGAGTTTGTCAGAGGACATCGGAAGGAGAGTAAATTTAAAATAAAATGACAAATTGAACTAATAATGTTGTTGATACTCGGAATTATGAGTCATTAGCCTTCAAGACTCTCTCTCTCGCGCTCTCTCTCTCTCTCTCTCTTTGTGTGTGTGTGTGTGTGTGTGTGAGAGAGAGAGAGAGAGAGAGAGAGAGAGAGAGAGATAATGTGTGAATGATAATAGTGTGTGTTATTAAATTGCTTTGTTGGTTAAACCACCTTTGTTGCTTGAGATAAGGCAGTTTACAAAAAGCCTCCTGCAAGCAGGGCAGGTATGTTTGAACACAGCTTCCTTAGCAACCCTCCTGATTACTTTTCTGCTTATCGTGGCTTCTACCAACCAGCCGGGCCCTTGCTATGGATCTAGGGGGGCAAGGCACTGCCTCCCCACTGGTGCACCTCATTCAGCAACCAGTAAGTCATCACCATGGGCTGGGGAATTAAGAGGGAACTGGAGGATACCCCTGTCTGAGCAGCAGAGAGTAGAACCCATTATGACTCCATATATTCACACTTTCTTCTCCTCACCTCCACAAAGAAAAGGTGGCAATAAGATGAGAGTCTCGTGGCATAGATACTGCTAGAATAAAGAGTTCACGTTATGCCATCACTAAGTTTATCACACCTCCCCAACTCCAAATGGAAACTGAAAATATAAGGGAAGTGAGTGCAATATCAGTGGCAGAATTGGCTGGATAGCTGTGTCAGCCACCTCATGTTTAGGAAAGAACTGCAGATGTCACAGAATTAGTAGAGTTGGAGGGGACCCCACAAGATCATCTAGCAGTCCAACTAGGCTGCCTTGATACAAGTTATTATCCTCTCTTTACAACAGGAGTGGGCAGGATTTACATTATTATTATTATTATTATTATTATTATTATTATTAGACTTCCAAGACCCGTCAAACAGAACAAGGTGCAAAAGACATGGAAAATTAAGGAACAAGGCATCTCTGAGCATATATGCTCAACCCATGAATTTGTTTTTAATACAAGCACGGCATGGCTGGCTGGGACATGCTGGGAGTTGTAGGACTTTTTCCTGTCTAAATATGTATAGGATTCCTCCCTAATTCTTTCACCCCTAATCTATTCCTGGTCCTATCCACTCACCACCACCAAACTTTCCTAATTTCATCAGCCTAATTTAGAGGAAAAGGGATTTTATGTTGTTATTGTTAAACTATTGGGAGTCAGAAACCCCTGTGTGAAATTACCCAGAGATCTACCAGCAAATCAAATATACTTGCCCTAAAGGGTCTCCATCAGATGATAACCTGACCTTGCCTTCAACATTTCCAAAGGAATGGAAAGGCACAGGAAAACATTTGCACGGTTGAGCTTGCTGTGCTCTTTTATTCCGCAGGATAGTGAGGACAGACCTCATCCCATGCATTGAAACCCCAGGGCTCTTCTGTATGAATGACCCCAAAACATTTTTGGTCTCCAAGGTGCCACATGCACTGCACAGTCCAAGGTGCATCCCAGGATCTTCTGCAAGGGATTCTGGGGTGCAGCTCTTGGGCCACAACCTCCTGCACTAGTGTCCCTAGAAATATTGCCTCCCTGGGCAGTTTGGCTGGGGTGCTTCAACTGGGTAATAAGACCAGTGGTGTGTGAAACGGGAATGTATGAATATTTTTGCCTGTGAGGCTAAAGGCCAAAATGGATCAGTGGTGTAGCTAAGGGTGGGCCTTGGGGTCAAAACACCCCACCCCCCAAAATGATTGCCCAGAGAGTGGCCAGTGACGAGGGCATTAGAGTAGAAGAAGCAAACTCCCTTTTAACCCTGTAGCTATGATGATGCTGTGATCTGAGTTTAAAAGACAAAATTGCACATATGTAGAGTGACCAGAGGACTGGAAATCCCCGGACAAGTCCGGAAAATGGTCGGGAAACGAGGATCCGGGCGGAAATCCTTGTTTCAGCCCCCAAATCCGGAAAATCTGCCTCCCCCGCTGCCCGTCTAGGCTCCTGCTGGGTCGCTGCCATCACGGCGACTCACCAGGAGCCCAGACTGCCCTCTGGAGAGCCTAGAAAGGCCCGTATTGATATTTCTGTAGTTGGCCCTTCCTAGCTCCGCCCATGCTACATACGGGCTCTGTGGGGGCTGGCGCAATGGCGACAAACCTCAACAAGCACGTACGTAGCGTGGGTGGAGCTAAGAAGGGCCAAATACGGAAGGATCAACATGGGCCTTTCCAGTCTACCCCGCCGCCCATCTAGGCTCCTGGTGGGTCGCCGCCATCACGCCGACCCACCAGGAGCCCAGACCGCTGCTCCGGAGAGCCTAGAAAGGCCCATGTGGATCCTTCTATAGCGATGCCCTTCCTAGCATCGCTATTGTGACAAACCTTGCGGGAGAGATAGGGGGTTGATTCTGGAACTGACGAAATCGCCCTTCCCCTGCCTCTTCTGCACGGCCTCCGGCCTCCTCGAGGTTTGTCGCAATAGCTACGAGCCCCGAGGAGGCCGGAGACTGCGCAGGAGAGACCGGGGGGGGGGGATTCCGGAACTGACGAAATCGCCGTTCCCCCGCCTCTTCTGCGCGGCCTCCGGCCTTCTCGGGGCTTGTCGCTATTGCGACAAACCTCAAGGAGGCCGGAGGCCGTGCAGAAGAGGCGGGAGAAGGGCGATTTCGTCACTTTTGGAATCGGGCCTCTGCCACCTCTTCTGAGCATGCTTCAGGCTCCTTGGGGTTTGGTGCCACAGCGACAAGCCCAAGAAGTCCAGAGCGCATGCGGCAGAGGCCCGATTTTGCACTTCTGGAATCGAGTGCCGCCGCCGCCACTGCAGCACAGGGAGCGCCGCGGCAGGAGCACATGGAGCACAAGCGTGGTGGCGGGAGCACAAGGAGCACAAGCGTGGCAGTGGGAGCATGAGCGCGGCAGCGCCAGGAACACGAGCCCTGACAGAGGAAGTAATTAGCTGGGTTACAAATGAGAACAAAGCAGACAGGTGCATAGATATGCTTCCCCAGGAGACTTAATAAGTTTTCTATAATTAAAATCCCAAGTTTGTGTTGCATTTTACAGATAGCATGAAATGTAATAATGTTTGCACCGTAATATTGCTCATAGGAACAACTTTTCCACCTCTGATGGAAATATGTGAGCATAAAGAATTTAATGTATATTTAAATATATGTTATAAGGCATTTGGAGATGTGTTATGTTAAATATATGTTGTTTTGCTCATAATGTGGGGTGCATGGAAAACTTCCAGGGCAAGAATGTAGCATCAGCGCTTCAGTTTCCAGTTCTATATTATAACCAGCTAAACAGAAGTTGAGACAAGTTGCTTTTAAAAATAAAAACTATTTCACAAAGGTGCAATCCTATCCAGGTTTAGACAGAAAAAAAAATCCTACAAGTCCCAGTATTCCCCAGCTGGCATGGCTGGCTGGGAGTTAAAGACCATTTTCCCATTTAAACAAGCATAGGACTCCAGATTGAACTTTAATCAAGATCTTAAGAGTAACTCCCCAAAGCAGCTTATGGGTAGGTGTGTCCTTCTAAGCCTCCAGAGAGTGGAAGGGTTTTGCCCTAACTCTTTGCCAGCCATCCAAAACACAAAGAAAAGATTCCACAATTCAGTTTTTTCTATGGGTATGTGGGGAGCTCCTAGAGAGAAAACTTCAAGCTGACAAATCATTAGCCTAGGAAGAATGGATGGTGCATCCTCTGAGTGAATTCTACAGCTCATACTTGAAAGGTATTATTATTATTATTAGGCCATCAGGAGTGCTATTTGTTGGGAGGCAGTGTTGCTTTATTTACGTGTTATGCAAACCATTTGCTAATTATGACGATCATGTAGAGTTCAGCAATCCCCACCCCCAGCTGCAGATTTCCCACCCAAATCACCTCTTACAAAGTTACTCCCTCTATATTTTTTGTCTAAACATGCATAAGATTGCACACGTATATATTGAAATAAGTCTAAATCTAACTAAGAAACCCTCAACTCATTTGCAAAGGCTGAAGTGCCCTTCATAATCTCTCTTTTCTTATGTATGGACAATCCTTACTGTATTCCTCTCTGTGTAGCTTGGTTCTTTATTTTTTGGTCAGTCTTACCACTTTTAGTTGGCATTTTTATCTCATTCTGATACGGATGCTTCCATGGCCATGTTTAGGCTTTAGTTCATTTAAGAACATCTGGAATGATGGGGTGGTTGCCTCAGTAAAATCTCTGATGGTAGGCTATGAGTGCCTAGCGTGGATTTGCTTGACTTCTTTGAGTGTGTCTGGATCTCCTAGGCACTGAAAGCATCTTTCTGGAGAGCACCTGTTGGTTATATGATCCACGTTGTCAGTGCACTTCAGTTGTCAGTGCACTTCAATACTGCTATAAAGCAATAGTGTGGCTCCTGCCTTTTATATACTCTTTTCGCACTGCTATATCCTGTTTGGTGTGGATCTGGCTAAGCTAAGAAGTGCTAGGGAGAAGTGACTGCAAGCCTTTAGTCCATTTTGTTCCATGGCCAATGTTTACAGGGTAATTATATTTTATACTCTTTCTGAATGCTAGGTTGCTAATTTGTTGTACTAGATTTTATAGCACCTGTTCAGTGGTAGCAGTATGCTGAATCTGTGAGTATGGGTATGAGAAAGGTGATGGAGAAAGAGTGTTAAATGTTAGGAAAGGTGAGACTATGGTCATCCAGTGAAGGATTTGCAGTCAGAAAAGATATTTGAAGGAAGGGGAAACTGTATCACACAGAGCATAGCAAAAGCTTCAAAGTACAGCAAAAGCTAAAAAAAGTAGGAGTGAGTGAAGTTAATTTCAGATACAATGAATGTCTAACTTGTTCTTTATATCAGTGATTTTAACATTAAGATGTTACGTAGAACAGTTTGTCTTAATTGTGTCTGTGAAACCAGACATGTGATCAAGGCCATGTTCAGGTGGGCATGCCCCCTTGAGGGCTGGGCATGTTGGTGGGCATGCCCCCTTGGGCGGCCATGTTGTCCTCCTTTTTGGTTTCCAAAATATGGTCACCCTACACATATGCAGAGTATATTTTGAGTGGGGGGGGGGATCAGGGTTGGCAAACAGTTGTTTTTGTTATTCTAATTTATCCGCATTATAGAAGCAGTTGTAAAGCATGGTGGTTGGGGGGATGAAGAGAAATTTGAGTTGTCTGCTTCTGAAATAATTTGGGTGGTATCTAACAACCCCGCCCACCCCCATAAGACCATTACTTCCAGGCTCTAAAACTACTGGATGTGATCTCCAAGACACATAAGTGACACCTGGTTTGTCTTGAAACTTTGCTGTAGCCACCAAGGGGTACAAAATTTGGAGAATTTCCTCCAGAGGCTGTTTTTCTCTCCCAAACAAAATCCACCCCTTTGCTTCCTCGCCCACAGGGGAAAAGATCTAGACTGGACTTAGGGAATAGCTACACCAAGCAGGAAAATTCACTATGAAATCAGTATATAAGAGGCAGGAGCCACACTACTGCTTTATAGCAGTATTGAAGTGCACTGACAACTGTTGGGACACATGAAACATATCATATACTGCTTTCACACTGCTTTCATAGTGCTATATTTACCCTGCTTGGTGTGGCTTCTGCTCTGTCATGCTTAGAGCAGACCCACTGAAATGAATGGGACAAATAAATCATGACAAATGTAAGTCCCATTGATTTCAATTACTCTACTCTAAGCATGACTAAATCTGTGTTCATGACTTTTTCCTCCTGGGACGAAAGCGGTGGGGTGGGGGGAGATTACTTTTTAGCAGAAACCATTAAGCATCCAATCTACCTACCTCTGCCTTGATCGAATTCAGAGCACCCTTTGGCTGCAGGAAAGTAAAAAAAATAATAACGTATTGGCATCATATCTAGCTTTCCTCTTGAGTCTGTTTCTAGTTATATCAATCTGTAACTCGGATGTAAAAAACAACAACAGGACCTTGCCGAGGAAAAAGTGGTTCTCCTAAAAGGGAGATGGAGGAGGATTCATTCCCACAGTCCAATCCATTTCTGTGCATCTCCGTCATTATTCCTTAGATTGCTCAACAGCCAGAGGTGACAATTCTCCAACAGATGCCCTGGATGCCGCCTGCTCTTCCTCCATCCAACAGAACAGGCCACATTAGAGAAGGTATGAATCCCGTCAAATGGAAACCACACCTGCCATTTGCCACAGAAATTCTGCTTTGAAAACCCAAATTAGCATGGGGTGGGGATCTTAAAAGATAGAGCTGAATATAAATCTACTACATTCCAAATCAGGCTCTATTGCAGACTGAGAGGCTAAATAAATAAATAAATAAATGCCCCCCACCTGCAAAAAACAAACAAACAGACCAAAAAAAATTCAACTGTTAAATTTGCAATTTAAATGTTGGCTGAAGTTTTGTTTTATGGTGGGGTTCTTCCGTGTATGTTATATGTAGTATGTGCAGAAAATTAAATCATCAAAAGTCAGTTTCAAAACTCCCCTCTCCCCTCTCCCCCCATACACACACACTATCTGACCGTGAACACACATTTCAGGGTATGTTCATTCATGAGGCTTAAATCAGCTCTGAGTTTCATTTGCACTATTATGTTAATAGCAGATCGTTGCTAATGCAGATGGGAAAACAAAGAAAGGGAGGTATTTGTAATGCAAATGAGCATTCTGGCCAAGGTAGTTTTTACCTTTTTTATGAAAAACCAGTTGAAGCCTGTTGAAATGCCTTCTACAAACCATTTTTTAAAAAATGTTGGATTTGGGAATATCTACATTCCAAGGAAATTTGGCTTATAGAATCTGAGGTGGGAGGGGCTGTTTCAGCTAGCTGCTTGCTGAAAAGCAGGACCATCACCCCACCATCTTCCCAACTTCCCTAGAACCACCTGAATTGGTCTTGTGGATTTAGCCAGACTAGCAATTGACATTATTTTTCTCCACTGCATTTTCGTCTTTGCAAAACAATCCTGTATACCTACACCACATTTCTCCCAACGGAGTAGAGCTTCAGGATAGCAGAAGGGTTAATATGAGGACAATAGTGTACTTGTGTTTGTGGGGCCCTCCCACTTCAGAACCTCAGTGCAGGCTGATCTGGACAGTGCTCTGCGCTAGAGGTCATTATTGGGGTCATGTTCACTACTGATTCTGAGAAGGGATTCCTACTGGCTGAAGGGACGTATGCTTTAAGATCTTGCTCTGTCATTTCTTTCTGCATTGTTTTGCTTTGTTACTGAATTCCCTTGATTTTGCTAATAAATCTTTAATCTTCACCCATTAGTGGGTTCCTTGTATTCTGATTTCTAAACAGAATGGTTGCCTATTGGCAACACAAGGCAAACGGACCCAGCACTTGAGTGGAGGTTACAAGAGCTACTGCAGTTTTTCTCTGTTTAGTATCATCCATTAATCTGATAATTATAGTCTTTCTTCCTGGCAGATTTAATGGAATTGATGATGATACAAAATGCCCAGATGCACCAGGTGATAATGAACAACATGGCCATGTCAGCATTGGCACACTTTGACCATAACCCAGCACAGGTAGATAACTAGAATTGCAATACTATGCACACAGTCGTGGAAATGCTCCATTACAATTGGCTATCGCTGATGACTTGGTAAGATCACTAGTTGATTAATCTACAGATAAAGGTCACAACCCTACTTGTAATTGATACATGATTTATTGACATAATCCAACCAAATGTAAGCAGGAGAGGAAAGGACTTGTTTAAATTTCTCCCTCAGCTTTCATCGCCAGCAGCAATTCCAGCAGGCTATACAGAGCGAGACGAGAAGGAAAGCAGGGTCATTTCACCAGCCCTGCTGAAAGGCTACTTATTTTTTTTCGTCTTCCCTCCTAATCAGTTTTTCCTCGTGTATCACGTCTTTTTAAACTATAAGTCTGTGGGTGGGGACTATCTTGTGTTAATAACTGCATGGAAGGCATTCTGGGAGTCTTTTTGGCTGTGGAGCAGGATTAAAACACTTTAAATAATTTTTTAAACGTGACAAAAGTATATTTAACTTTTTCTGGATCATGCCCATGTTTTTTTAATTTTTTGCTTGAAGCTGAATTTCAGGAGTGAAATTAAAAATTGGTGACATCCAAAACTTCAAATTTGGAATCTGAAATGTTGCTGGATGTTGAATCTGTGTTGCATTTTATTTCAGATGTTCTTGGTGGTTGCCAATGAAAACATTTGCCACAAGAAATCAACTGGTATTTAACAGCACATTTACATCACAGATTTAGGCAGGAACAGGATTTGATGGAGTTCACACCAAAATGTCAACTCCATGTCAGGTTCCTACCCTGCCCTCTCCTCATCATTGGGTGCCACCGATGGGGTGAGCAGGCAGAGGAACATGTGACAGGATGTCACATCGTATATTTCTTGAACTACATATCAGGAGACAGGATGGGGAACTCAGGATGGAGTTGCCATTTTCAGCAGCAACACTTGTGAATTCTGGCTTTAAACCTGTTATGAGAATGGATCTGTGTGGCTGTTTAACAGAGAGACATCTCTGAGGCACTCTAATCTGGCTATTCTTCTGAAATATACAAGGCTATTTTGACACGCTAAACACACTTTATTATGAAAGGGGACAGGGACAGATATGTACAGAGCACCAGCATAGCATGTGAAGCACTTGTGGACACGCCAAACTGCTATACGATTTCTAAGATTGTTGATGTGTTTAAAATTTATAATGGGCTTGTTCAGACAACACATTAAGCCATGGTTAACCTGCCCTATGCTTCACTTTGAGTGCCATCAGGCAATGGCAAGGGTGAGTCCCTCAGCCCTCCCAGCGATGGAGCAGATGGGATCTTCCGCCCTTCCAGATCTGTTGCCTGTGGCAGGGGAACTAACCCCACCTCAAGAGAGGGGCGGCCCTACTGCTAGTAATTAAGACTTAGGAAAGGCATTTCAGTATTTTAGAATGCGGGGAAAAAAGGCAAAAGCTGGGAAACCATCAAAAGGCTACCCACTTATTCAAGTAATCGTTGGGCCTGTTCAGATGACATGCCACTAAGCCTTTTTCAGCAAATGGTTAATGAGTGGGCTGTTCAGAAGACACCTTAACCCATGCTGGTTAAGGCGTTTGGTTAAGCAACAGGGTTTAAGGTGTCTTGTGCAATGCATTTTGCTAAACCCTGCTCACTTACTAATCACAGTTGGATTGTCTGCAGCAGTGTTAGCGGCTCTAACCGTGGCTTAAAGTGTTGTGTGTGTGACATGAAATTAAGAAAAAAAGTTAATTAATGTTTGCCTCCCTGCCCTGAAACATCCTAGGGATTCCTTACAGGGCAGAAGGTCTTAAGTATCGGCAAGTACCTGTGATTTACAGACAATAGATCAATATCGAGGTGACAAGTAGTTAGCTTAATGAGAGGAGCTGGCAATTCAAAGGATGCTTTGTTTTGTTGCCAGCCGAGAGGCCTCCCGGCTATCTTTTCTCTGGAATGTTGCGATTGACCTTGCTTTTTTTGCATTTCTGTAACTGCTTGCAATAGAAGCATTATTTCTTCTCCCCCTCCCCTATTTCTTAGTTGAAAGAAGTTTCTAGACACGTACGTCACAAGAGGGGTGTTTCTTTTCATGCCAAGAGAGTAAAAACCTTTGTCTATGTTGGTTAAGGGCGGTTCCTCTGTATTTTGGCCATGAGGCAACAGGGTTCCGTCTCAGCGCGCTGATTCTCTTTTAATAAAATCGAGTTGTACCTCCCTCCTTACTATCTGAGATTTATTTTAAGTAACTCCAGGTAACATATCCTGGTGCCGTGACTCGGATGGTCATTCCGGTGAATTACCTGCCCAATTGGCTTCAGCTGTGACAAGCAAGGCTTCCTGTTGCCGATGATCACACCTCATGGCGCCACCTGCATTTTTGCGGAGAGAGGACTGAGCGCCGGCTGCTGGAGGCCAGCTGTACAGCAGCCAGGAACGGGTGAAAAAGGACGGGGTTTCTTTCTTTCTTTCTTTTTTCTTCCTTAACCAGAACAAGACGCCGGCCGGCAGGTAACGTATGAAAAAGGGAGGCCTCCATAGAGAAAACAGGACTTAAGCCATCCTGTTGGACCGGGGGGAGGTTTTGGCTTAAACCTCATTACCCTGACGTGGTCCTGGAGAAAGGGTTTGGAAGTGTGATTGGTGAATGCGTGGATTGGTGGCTGAGACGGTTATCTGATTAGCAGAGACCCGAAAAACGAGTGTGACTCTCCCTGGAGAGTGGGACCCTTGACTAACGCGTTTCCTTGTCCTGGAGACAGGCAAGGCCGTGAAAAAGGGGCATGTCTGGATTGTCTGTCCATACCTTTTTGTGTCAGCTGAAGTGGACCCCTTACCACTCAGCCCGTTCCTTTCCCTCTGTGTCTGCTGTTTGTATGGAAAGCGTGACGTCTCTGTGAAACTCATAATGGGTGGGAGAAACTCAAAGAAAACCCCAAAAACCATATTGTAGTGTATGGTAGAAAATCTAGAAATAGATTCAAGAGAGGGGTAGTTAATCTTGAAAGTGGATTCAAGAGAATGTAGAGAAGAGTTAGACCCACATGCATTGAGACGTTGTTTGTCAAATAGATCTGCCAAGTCAGAGTGATTTTTAGAAGGCAGAAGAGAGGTGTAACTTAGATAGATGAAAAAATTTCAAGAAAAGAGTAAGTCTACCAACCATTGTGAGTGTTCCACATCCTGATCAGTTCCTGTATCAATAGCCCACTAATTATCAAGAAAGGCCAGCGTGGCTAAGAAATCCTTGTAAACAGGCATGCACCACAGCCAATTTGGTGATGCCAGTACAGTGAATGCCTAAAAGAGGAAAAAAGCCTTAAAGGCAGAGGGCACCCAGATGAAGAGGTCCCTAGAGGCAGAGAGAAGAAAAGTGAGAGCACGCAAGTCAAGAAAAGAGTTAAAACTCCCCAGAGCCTTTGCCCAGGATGGGGAAGATGAATTGTCACCGCCACAGCCACCATATAGCCAGCTTTGCAAGCACCCCAACCAAGTCCATCAGCTTGTATCCAGTTGAAAAGAAAGACTCAGGCCAGTACAAACCAGTACATGATCTACGCGCTGTGAACTCAAGAGTAGAACCATTGACTCCACTGGTTGAGGACCCTCCTCAACAGACTGCCACCTGACATGCAATGGCACAATGTCCTAACAGATTTGTGTGCAAAGAGAGCAGCATGAGAGATGGTCCCAATCCTGTATCCCGAAGCCTGTGCGTATACAAGCTTCACCAGTGCAGACACGCCAGTCTACAAAAAGGCTTAACCAGCCGAGTCTCCAAGCCCCACGGGCTGAAGAGAAAAATAGAAGCAGGAAGCCAGGGAAACGTCTCCCGAGTAAAGGAGACGGACCTGCAGAGAGAGCAGGCCCAGTAAATGTATGCAGTTTATGTATACAAAGGATGAAGAGGCATTGCAGCGGGCAATGGCTTCTCCCCTGGTTCGAGATGGCGTGCAAAGAAGCAGGGACAGGGACCCAGAAAGAGAGATGATGTCAGAACTCCAGTATGGCAGTGGAAGCAGCGCAGATGGCAGACCGATTGAGTGCTTTGGCAAAGAGGAAGCAGATCGGGAGCCGAGGAGAGAGGTGAAGAGTCAATGCCCCCATTGAGCTGAATCCAGCGAAGTAGGCAGCGCGACCAATGCTCAGAAACTAAGCTGCAAAGTGAGAGGTGTTTTTATGGCAAAGTAATAAAAAAACTCTCAAACGAGATTGTTCAAAGTTAGCAGCTGAGAATCCCCCCCTGACCAGAGCATTGATGGAAGCGGCAACGGCTGTTCGCATTAGCATTCCTCCAACTGAAGCGATGTCAGCGGAGGAGAAGTAAAAGTATGCAGACGCAAGAGCAGGGGCTAGAAGACAAGAGTTTTCCCGATGACTGCGTCCTTTTGAAGCCCTGCATGGCGTGTATAACTATGTAGTTTGGAAAGTGGCAAGGTGATGCTGAGATCCAATTTTGCCATCCCCTCAAACAATGTTCCATTCTGCCCCGACGCCCCACTGGTTGCTGAGTCACCAGAAGCTACTCAAACTAGCGCCCCAGCGTTTTCACGGCCAACGCACTCAGCAACAGGGAGGAAAGTTGAAACTTGTGCTTCAAGCAACATTGAAGGTGCAAGAGTGGCGGAACCCAGTTCCCATAGATCTCAATGCAGTTACCCCAGATGAAATGTCACTGAAATCACTGACTGAAGACCCCATACAAATGGCTGATTTGTGAGAAAATGCCATAGACACGTATAGTCTCACATGGCAGAACCTAAGAGTCTTAGAAAGCCCTCTGTATGGTACAGAAGAGAGAGGGCGCCTACATCAGGCCATGGGGCAACAACTGAGAGATCTAGCAGCTGCAGATGAGACACGTAGGATCCCCAATGAGACCCTCATAATGTGAACCATGAGTAGAGGCGTCAAGAGTTGTGCCAATTGACCACAAGAGAGATTCAGAGAGCAGCCAGGAAAGCTATGAATACGTCTGAAGTAGCTGAAGTGATGCAGGGTCCAAAAGAATCCCCAAGGTCTTTTATGGAAAGACTAAAAGAAGCCTATCAACAATACACCCCAGTGGACCCAGATGAGGCTGCCAACAGACGTACAGTGAACATGTCCTTTGTGAGTCAAACTACAGAGACATACAGAAAGAACTCCAGATGAGAGAGAGAGTTTTAGAAGCAAGCCCAGACGTGCAGTTTAAAAGTCAGAAAATGAAAAGACTGTAAAAATGAAGTCGTGCACAGAGTAGAGAGAGACAAGACTGCGCAACCGGCAAACGGAGAAACCAGAGCAACAGGTGCCAGAAATTGGTTGTGAAGACAGTGGTAACTCCCTAAGACCACGGCGACTCCTTGAGAGACAAGAGATGAATGCAGACCAAGAGGAATTGGATTTTGGCTATAGGAGAAAAGGCGAGAAGTTTAGCAAACTTCAGTGTGGCAAGAGATGAAAGTGAAAAAAAAAAGAAAAAGACACAGCCCAAGACTTCAGAAGCACAGGGGCCAGATGCTACAAAAATTGTTCCCCATCAGACTCGAAGGTCTAAAGAGGCTCTAGGTGCCAAAAAGAGGGGAAAATTAGACAGTGAAAGGTCTAATCAACAAGTTGAGCAACTGAAGCCCAGAAAAGAGCAAACGCAGTAAGGAAGCAATCTATGCTGGCAACAAAAATCATGACGTGAGGAAGATCCCTGGTTGTGATCCTGAGCCTGTCGAGAAATTACAACCCCAAGCCAAGAATGCTAAAGCATTAGAAAAGCCAGTTTTGCTAAAAGAATCAAGATTAAAGCTATAGAGTCAAGTTGCAAACCCCACTTGTGTAGAAAAAGCAACTTGAGAGGAAAATGCAGACTGTTTGCTTGAATTCCTTTAAGGTGGACCAGGAGTAATGGGATTACTCAAAGGTTTTCCAGGTCTGTCTGCTCCTTGGCAAAATAAAGCAATAGAAAGAAAGAAGGCAGGGAGAGAGAGCAAAAAGAGTTAAAGCCTTGAGCTGGAGCAGAGTCTGCCAGAGAAGAGCGTTTAACCTTACCCCCCATTGAAAGCAATAAGGAGAAACGATGCAGAGAAATTTAAGGAGGACTGACAGAATTAGCAAAAATATACTGCCTGCAAGGCATAGTTTTGGAAGTCATAGTGCCAGGGCTTACGAGATAAGAAAGTCCAAAAGGACAAGCCCTGTCAGAAGCTGTGACCCTAAACGCGAAAAGTAGCAGTAATGTATTGTCTGATACTGCTAAATAAAACCAGAAGGCTGAGCCCAAGAGGAAGAGCTAATTCTGTACACACCAGTCCTGCAAACTCAAGAACCTCCAAGCAAGACTGACCTTTGAGAGAGACAGAGGTTTCGAGTTCGAGGTCCCACACGAAGGAGATGTCTGTACAGTATCCATGCCAAACATGGATAGCAGTATAAGCTGTTATGGGAAAGAAGTGGCCAGCCGATAGCCATTATGCCCCCCATGATTGATTGAATTGACAGATGTTCCAGAGAGTGTGTGGATCCCAGAGAGAGGATGAGAAACGAGCCCTGTTGCCAGAGCAAGTGCAAGCAATTTGTAATATTGCACCACCCACCACAAGGCGAGGACTGAGAGCCTTCTTAGGAATGGTGGGTTACTGTCGGCTCTGGATCATAGATTATGCTACACATGGGCAGCCACTCTACAAAGCAACGGAAGGGAAAGACACAGACCATGTTTATCTGGGGCACAGAGCAACAAAGAGGCTTTGAAGAATTAAAGAATCAGCTAGCACATGAACCCAACCTGTCCAAACCCTTCCAATTATATGTTACAGAGAAGAGAGAAATCAAAGCAAATCCTCACACCAGAGACAGGAGAGATTGGGGAGCCGAAAATAGCTGACAGGAGACTCTAGTGAAGACGCTCCAGAGAAATACACCCACGGGCTCCCACTACAGCTGAACTCAGAAGCGCACCCGTTGATAGTGTGAGAGACAATGAGGTCTCTAAAGCATTGAGTGGAGACTGCAAGTTGAGAAAAATAAACTGAACTACTGGAGACCTACTAACTTGAGTTTGCTGTTGCCATAGATATTGATCAGGATGCCAAACACTCCCAAAGTAAAGAGTAAATTGACCTCCTTTTTGAGGCCATGAATGGTAGCCCTCCCAGTAGTCCCATAGGCAAAGTGCATTGCAGAGGTAAGGAAGAATTTAAACTAGAAAGTGCATTACCTCTTACAGAAAAGGTACATAATATCGAGCCGGGAGACTGGGTTTATGTGAAAAAGTGGAAAACAGATTCTTTAAAACCAGTATGGTCAGGCCCACACCAAGTAATGCTGGTTACTCCAACTGCTATTAAATGTTTTGGTTTTAAATCCTGGACACATTACAGCAGAGCAAAACGTGCTGAGGCACCGGGACAGTGGAAGGCCAGCCCAGTGAAGGGAACTCTAAGGGTTAAACTGAAGGAATCTTAAAGCGACTGCCTGACCCAAGCGACCCCCCTTACCGAGAGCTGACACTCTGTGGAGAGAGAGAGAGAGAGGGAAGAAAGCATCAGCTCAAAGGAGCTGTCACACCGGAAGCTGACAGCCTCCTCTGACGAAGATTCATCACATTGGACTATCTAAATGAACTTTATGTCATGATTGATGGGCCACTGATTATAGTTTTGATCATAGCATTAGCTGTAGTTGGAATAACAATAGTGTGTTGTTTCAGACCAGAACAGTTTCTTGGCAGATCTCGCCAAAATGTGCTCCCTCTTTTGGTTGTTAACCCTGATAGCCATATGTTTGAGTAAACCTGTAGAAAAAGAAGAACCAAATCTGTGGATTCAAATCGTGAAGCAAACAGCAGCAGTACTCAATAATAATAATAAATCTTGTGTAATCTGTGCACTGACTCCCAAATCTCATCAAGATGGACTGCCGTTTTTGCCCATCCCCCTTAACAGAACAGGGATTGTGGCAGATTGGGGGTTTCAAGAGGTGCCTTTCAAATATGCACACTATAATTCCAGCAGAGCCCTCAAAGTAGTTCCCTTGTCAGGACAAATCTGCATTTCACAGAATGGTTCTGAGATATTCGTAGGCCAGTCAGAATGTCAGGAGACTTGGTATTCTGACCAAGTAGCCCCCAGAGAAGGAACCTGGAACTGTAGCAACCTGAAAAGAGTGCCTTTTAAATATTGTGGCTGCTCTTTGGGTGAAGAATGGATGCATACTTGGGGGAGGAACTGCACCCACTACGGAAGTGGGGTCCGTATGGAAAGGCCTGCCTCGATGTTTTCCCTGACCCTCGCTCTCCTTCTGTCCAGAAACAAAGGACATAGACACCACTTGTGGTGGATTTGCGGAGAATGGGCTTTCAAACAATTACCTAAAAATTGGAAAGGAAGTTGTTATTTGGGAATTGTAGTTCCAGGATTGTGGATGATTTCCCCTGACACTTCCCCTGACATCTATAAGAGAGAAAAGAGATCTTTGAATCTAAAAAGCATAGCTGGAGGAGGAAATCAGAAATGGGGAAGTGAAGAATGGCCGGCTGAGCGAATAGTTGAGTGGATAGGTCCTGCTACCTGGGAATCTAATGTGGGTGGCAGAACCAGCCACTATTTGACAAATAGACTCATACGGTTACAAGCAGTAGTGGAAATCATGGCAAATCACACAGCTGATGCCTTAGATTTGATCGCTACTCAACTAAGGCCCCCTCCACAAGAATGCGCCTTTGCGCCTGGTTCCGCGATTATGCGCATTATCGCGGAGGCGCATTTACTCACAATCCCTCTGCACGGGAGGCGGCGAGAAGCGGCGAAGCGCATTAAAAGATGCCCAAAAAGCGCTTTCCAGGTAGTTAATGCGCATAATCGCTTGTTCACACAGCGAAAATGCGCTTTAACGGCCGGAGCAAAATAAAAGTCGCTATTTAACGCGCGTTCGAAAATGCGCATTATCGGGGAGATAACGCGCCTGTACGCCCGTTTTGCGCTCCGCTCGTGTGTAGGTAAAATTTATAATGAGCCTTCAAGGCTCATTAAACGCCCCGTGTGGAGGAGGCCTAACTCAGCTCAGGACGGCCACTTTACAATTAAAATTGGGATTAGATTATGTATTGGCAGTGCAGGGCGGTCTTTGTGTTGCCCTAAATTTTTCTGACTGTTGTTTTCAAATAGATGACAATGGAGAAGTTATAAAAAGCTTAGCAAAAAACATAAAAGAAGTAGCTCATGTGCCGGTCCAAGATTGGAATGGATGGAGTTTTGATTGGATCACATCATGGCTTCCAAATCTTAGATGGCTTAAAACCGCATTTTTGGTATTTTGCTTGGTTGTGATTCTGATTTGCATTTTGCCTTGCTGTATCCCGTGTTTCATGGCTTTGGTAACACGAATAGTGAATTCCATTGTAGAACGCAAAATATATTCTCATTATGTATCATTAGCTATGCAAGATGATGTAACACATGAAGAAGTAGAAAAGTAGACATAGTTAAGAATGTATCTAATTTCTGTTTTGCACTCTACACATGCTCTAAACCCTGCTAGCAGCTTTAGAGGCACAAAGAACAATGAATGACTATAGACAAGATGAATGTAACTAGCAGTAATTTTTTTTCTGTAACCTTATGCTTTTTAAGTATAGTAAAGAACAAATGCAAAGTTAAGATTAGTTCTTTAAAGAGGGGAATGTGACATGAAATTAAGAAAAAAAGTTAATTAATGTTTGCCTCCCTGCCCTGAAACATCCTAGGGATTCCTTACAGGGCAGAAGGTCTTAAGTATCGGCAAGTACCTGTGATTTACAGACAATAGATCAATATCGAGGTGACAAGTAGTTAGCTTAATGAGAGGAGCTGGCAATTCAAAGGATGCTTTGTTTTGTTGCCAGCCGAGAGGCCTCCCGGCTATCTTTTCTCTGGAATGTTGCGATTGACCTTGCTTTTTTTGCATTTCTGTAACTGCTTGCAATAGAAGCATTATTTCTTCTCCCCCTCCCCTATTTCTTAGTTGAAAGAAGTTTCTAGACACGTACGTCACAAGAGGGGTGTTTCTTTTCATGCCAAGAGAGTAAAAACCTTTGTCTATGTTGGTTAAGGGCGGTTCCTCTGTATTTTGGCCATGAGGCAACAGGGTTCCGTCTCAGCGCGCTGATTCTCTTTTAATAAAATCGAGTTGTACCTCCCTCCTTACTATCTGAGATTTATTTTAAGTAACTCCAGGTAACATGTGTGACAGCATGGCTTGTGGTTAGTGCTAACCCCAGAAGACCACAGTTTCGCTAACAACAGAGCCTGAAGTGTCATCTGAACAGGCCCACTGCATTTAATCCATGGTTATGTAGCCACCGTGGTTAGGAATGTTTCACATGATATGCTAAGTCATGGTTCACATGACACACTAAGCCAAAATGCTTAGCTCAGTGCTTAGCTTAACCACTGTGGCTTAGCGTGTAGCCTGAACAGGGTCAATAACTGTATTATTGTGCCATTATTTGTATTAGTTTAGTAATGTAACTGAGAAAAGAAGCTAATGTTTTCTTCCTCCTTTTTCTAAATTATCCACTTCCTTGCCACCTCCCTCCCTGACACAGCCCTGTTGCAAGTTAGGGTCTGGTTGGAGGACTTGGGACGAAACTACAAATGATGGGTAATCCTTTGATTCTTCCTCACAAAGTTTTATTTTAATAACCCCCAACAGCCACAGCAGGCTGAAATTGGAAACAGAAGACAAGCAGAGAGGAGAGCTGGCTTAAATTTGCTTCCCTGTTATTTGTCTGCTCAAACAATTATGTAGTTTTAGATTTGGGGCTTATGGTCCTCAGGAGCCCCCTTCTTTAGGTGATAATGTATATTACTTCACTTACCTCAAAATGTGGTAAGCCAGCCCGATTGCATGAGGGCCGCCCTCCTGCTCATTTTGCAGAATGGGACCCTGGACTTCTGCCCTAAATTCCTGCCCTGTTGGTGCCACTGTGTTCAAACTCCCCCCCCCCATTACTTTTCTCCCAGGTTTCCTATTTGGGAGGCAAGGAGGGTGAAGTATACAGTGGTCGTTTCTCAGGGTTTTAATCCTCTGTTCCTTGCAGGTGCCCCCTGCCCTTTGGGAGACAGAAGAAGAGGAAGAGGATGACCCAACACCCCATGTATTCTACCACCATTATGCTCCCTATCCAAGCGCCTTTCCATTCATGGCATGGAAGCCCCCACCTCAGCCATCTACTTGGCCACGGCAACAACCAACCATTCGCCATGTGGGCCTAGAGCCTCAGGCAACCAGGAGACAAGATGGGTGAGTGTTGAAGAAAGGAGGGAGAGCACGGTTAATTGATGGTAGGGGAGAATTTCACTTCCATGTTCAAATTTGCATCTCAACCAACAGTCCACATTTTGAATGTGAAAATATAATGCTAATACAAGTGGTGAGATAGTAGCAGCTCAGCACAAGAATCCTAGGACAAGATGACCAGTAAGGTGGAGACTTTGCAAGAATGGTTACCAGGCTCCCAAAAACTAGCAACTCCATGGTGAACCAAGTGAAACATGGTTGTGTGGAACAGCCGCCACCATTCCCAGTAGTAATGGTATGTGGTATTCCCTGTCCCAACATTTCAAATTTTGGACCAAGTCCTGCTGTCTGAAGAAATGCTGCAGATATGAATTGTATTTATCCTGCCTAACTTATTCTACTTGTTTGACTCCTGAAGAAGGATAAGTATCTATGCAGAGCACTGAAACCACAGCACTGGAAGGCCTGCTTAGACCTTCTTCATTTGACTTGTAACGTTTCACCAGGTGCTATGTAGATATAGGCCCTTTCTACACCATATGGGTGTAGAGGGAGGGAGGGAGGGCGATCCTGGAAGTACCTAATGCACACCATCGGTGCACGGGGAGGGAGGGAGAGCAATCCCAGAAGTACCTAATACACACTATCGGCGCATGGGGATCAGCCGGGGGCCATCCCAGGCAAAAAGCCTGGTGTAGTTACACTGATTTCTACAGCCGTAATATAAGGTCTAGAAACATGACTTTTAAAAAGAAACCATGGAAGCTGATATTTTGGGGATGTGGAATGCTGCATTAGATAAGGAGTTTCTTACATACACATACACACACACACACACACACACACTTGTGCAGGATGGTTCCCAAATCGCCTGTGAAAACTTTCTCCCCCGCTTTTCCCGCTGTTTTACTAACACTTCATCTTGACTTGTCCCAATAGTCAAGTGGTTCCTCCACCCCCACCACCAAGTGCTACAGGAACTGTGACGGCTGACATCCGACCAGCTTCAGGTAAGGGCAGATGGTATAATTTTGAGGTGGGTCTTTCCAAACCACTAGGGAAGACCATTATTCTCACCCCAGCCTTCCTATGCAGGCAGGCTTTTGAAACTCCTCTTGCCCCAGCCATCCCAATTAGAGGTGTGCGCTCCGCTCCGCTCCGCTCCGCCCCACCCATCTCTTTATCTCTAAAAGAGATGTGTGCATTTTTGTGAGTTCCCATTAATGATAATAGCGCGGTTCTCCAAAAATGGAGCAGTTTTCCAGTTAGTGATCTGGCAGTGCAGTGAGACGGACCCCCCTCCAAAAATTGGAGCAGAGAACCCCTCTCAATGGAGCTCTGCCTCGAATTTCGGGGAGGGGCAGACCCGCTCTGCACACCCCTTATCCTAATATTAGCATAAGGACACTCTTACCATCTATCTTAGTCCCCTATAATTCCCCACATCCTTTTAGTCTATAGTGTAGACTGTACACTCTCCATCTGCACCAGTTTGGTGATATTGTTACACATTCTCCACATGCTGAGAAGTTATGGTGCAGCACTACAGGGTTTAGTTTCCTTCAAATGAGAGCGCACTGGAGATATATGATATTTTCATAAGATTTGTTTTATTTAAAAATATACAAAGCGAGCTTAAGTGGAAGCAAACAGGCACTCTTACAGCAGGCAGCAAACCCAACAAACCTGCAATTCCATCCAGCTAATTCATAGCTCTCTCCACATTCCATCTCCAAATTGAAAACAACTGTTAAACTGGTTCCAGTTTGTTTCTTTTACTCCTCTGCCCTGATGGACTTTATAATTCAGGCTTGTAGAGAGATTCCCAGCTATCCAGGAGAACCTTTACTGTCATTAAAGACCATAGCAATTATTTTGTTTAAGGCCCTGCCCTCTTATTCACAGTGATCTTGATGCTCTAATGCTCTGAGCTTGATGCCCTAGCAATGCTGACATAAGCGTTTTCTTCTTCCAGAGTACTATGACTTCACCGAAGGACAGGGCTGAGGTGGAAGTCTCACTTGCTCCCCCTTCAACATGGTTTTATCTGCTTTTAATCAGTTTTTGTATTTTGTGTTTGGTGTTGTTCCCCGCCTCGATCCGTTGGGAGAGGCGGGTGATAAATAAATATATTATTATTATTATTATTATTATTATTATTATTATTACCTCTCACCTGGCTCATAGAAACCTTTCAGCACCAGACACTGACCAAGCAAATATGAAACATGACACAGCATGGATAACTCGGTGACATATTGTTCCCCTTGTTGGATCAAGATCTTCAAGAGGAAGCTGCCTTTGTGCATCTGAGTGTGTCTGTGTGTAACAAAAGTTAAGAATATACTTTATCAGGTTTTTTGATTTGTAGTCTTCAATAAAAGTATTGCCTGTATTGTTCAGAGTTGCCTCCATTTCCAATGAGTTATGCTTCTACTGCTTGCTGCTTGCTGCTGGCTTCTGATCCTGATCACCCCAGATAGTGACTGGGTAACTAGCCATAACAGGTTGTTGTGTCATCCGAAGTCAGACCACTTCCTGCAGGGAGGCATATTTTTTGGCAACAAGCCTCCCAGACAACCCATTGCTTGTTCTATGGGCTGTTTGACCCACAATGGGTTGTTGGATCATCCAAACCCAGAAGAGCAATTTCATTATGGGTTGCGAGGATTAGCTATGTAGTTGCTCACCAAGAGCAGCAAAAGTCCTTGCTGCTCTTCACAATCTTGCCCCTGCCACCACCAGTGACAGCCCCTCCACTAATACTCACGTGGCACTTTGGAGTCATCATCATTGGTTCTCCACCCTTTTCCCCAATCCCAGTTGTTGGTCTTTCACAAGTGCATTCTTATGGCTGCCCCATATGTGTAGCTTTTCCTGGTCAATTTCCTTGTACGTTTCAGCTGTCAAAGGGAGTGGTAAAGTGAAGTAGGTAACATATGTTATAGACTAATTTGCTATGGATTATAGACTAATTTGCTATGGACTAACTGCCAAATTGTCAATTCACAGAAATGGGTGGGGAAGTGGCAAAAGTAGGTGCACCAGAAATACGACCCCAATTGTGCATTTTTGAGGATCTGAAAAATAAAAAATAAAAAGAGTGGCAAATGAAAAGGGGTAGCGATCGGATGGGGAGGGTGAGAAAAGAAGGACACTGGGATACCAGCTGGAGGACCAAGGGGAAAGGGTGGGAGAGCAAGCCACAGTGAGCCTGTTTGTCTGTCAGGCACACTGCGTAGCTTGTTCATAGGGTGGCTTTGCATGATGTGTGAACGCAGCCAGTATCAAAACATTATCTGCAAAGACAAGACCAAATATGCCCTCCTCTATTGTTCTACTGACCTGAATCATATTCTGCTCTGGAGCTAGTTCACAGCTAGGGTTTCCCCAGAAGTCTGCAACCACAGCTATTGTGAGAGTGCTTCAGTTTCTAACCCAGTGCTGGCAAAAGCTGAATTTCTGCTCAAGCGGCAGAGAAGATCCTGGGACAACAGCTCTTTCTGATAGATCTTCTGTTAGACTACAATCCTATGTCTTACATCTCCCAGCATTCCCCAACCAGCCCTGCTGGGCTGCCTCAAGTTTTTCCTTCCTTGTGGTTTTCCTCTAAAACATTTTCAAACGTTCTCTAGATTTCTCTGGGCCTGTTCAGACAACACGCTAAGCCATGGTTAGGCCACTAATCCTTTTGCTACAAATGGTTTGTGAGCATGTTTAGGCCATGATTATGTAGCCACCATGGTTAGGAATGGTTCAAAAGACATGCTAAATAATGGTTCGTGTGACATGCTAAGCCATCATGTTTAGTTCAAAATGCTTAACTACCGTGATTTAGCAGGATCTCTCATTTTATAATAATTGCTGAGTTTCAATTTATCCCTCATTTTATAATAAAATAATTATAAGAATATAATCCTGTTAAATGGATCTCTTTTCTGGCTCCCTTTCTCTCGAAGAACACTCTCTTGTATTTGGGTCAATAAGTACTGCATTTTGCAGCATGGAAGTATAGTGATGGGAAAGCTGATCCTATTGCATTTCTGCCTGCTACATAACTAACATCACAGGAGCATTGCCAGAAAAAGAGGTGCCCATGTTTATTTTCTCTTAAGCCCCCATGTGGATCAAATGCAATACTGCCCCTGGGAGTGTTTGATTTATTCATTTAGAACTTTTCGATATTGCTCTTCATCAAAATTGGTTGAAGAGAGGGTTACATAAATAAAATACCAACACAATAAAACCACACGATTAAGCAAACTAGAAGACAAAACAGAGCTGTTGGCAAGGTTAACATTTAAAATCTCAGGATAACCAAAACGCTTTTGTGTCTAATTAAAAGTCGTGTGGTTGGGGCCACACAACGGCTTTCCATAGACAGGGCGCCACGGCCTCTGCTCGCCCGCTTCACCTCCGTCAAGGAGGGAACAGAGATAAGGGCTTCGACTGAGACTTTGAGAGTGTGGACGTGACCCATATAGGGTGACCAACTGTCAGGAATTCCCTGGATTTGTCCTGGTTTTTGTTCTATCCTGGGTGTCAGGGTGGATTTTCTGCAATTTTCTATAATGTCCTAGAATGACATGTTTTCCCCTTTAAGACTTCCATTAGCATGGCGAGGGTGTATGTGTGATGTGCTTTCTGGAGGCATATCATCCCCCCTCCCCCCCAGCTCCAATCGGGACCTTAAAGGGGAAAGCGTGTTATTTCCGGATATTATAGAAAAGGCCCCAATTAGAGTGGGGGGGGGGGGAGTGGGAATGACATGCTTTCCTTTCCATTTGAGGCCTTTAAGGTGGCAGGGGGGATGATGAGGCCCAGAAAGCTGCATTCCTTGCCCCCACACTGGGGTGTCCTCTTTTTTGGTTTCTGGTTACCCTACCCATGCACTCTCCCCTTCTTTTGCAGCTAGTGCAGGGCCCAGCTTTTTCGGCAACTGGGTGAGCGAGGGGATGAAAAGAAAGTGCCCCCAAAGATTGGTGTACTTCTGCAAAATATTTTGGGTTCTGTGAGTTTGTTTACCTTAGCGTTAGATGAAGTGGCTGAAGGCTTTTGTTTTTTTAAAATTATAATTGTTTTCATTTTTAAAATGGGCCTCACGGTTGCACATAGCAACTGTGAGGCTCTCAGCACCCTCCTGTCCCAGCTGCATTTCTTGGGGCTGGGTCAGAAAGCCCATGTGAATGACATACAGAGGCATGCCACTCCACCACCAGGAAACACAAGGAGAAGAGTATATACACATATCTTGGCTACCACATCTAAACCTAAAGTAATCCACCCATCTCCAAAACGTATCAGAATTTCTCCAGACTCTCTATAGTAGAGTGACTAGATACAAAAGAGGGCAGGGCTGCTGCAGCTTTAACAACAGTGTGAAGGGTGAATTTCAACAGGTGCTGAATATATACAAATGACACCTGCTGAAATTCCCTTTTCTATGCAACTGTTAAAGATATAGGAGCCTTGTCCTCCTTTTCATATGGTCACCCTACCCGTGCCTATTCTGGAATCTTGCCCTGCAAGCATAAGCGTGCACAGCACATTTTATTAGGTGGTACCCCCAGGGATTTTTTAAGGTAAACTTGGGAGTAAATTCCATTTAACTAGGGTGACCATATTTTGGAAACCAAAAATAAGGACATCATAGTTGACCCTCAAGGAGGCGTGCCCACCCCGACATGTCCAGCCCCCAAGGATGTGTGCCCATCCTGACATAACCGTCCCCAAGAGTGTGTGACCTTGGTCACACGTCTGATTTACTGGACTGCAAACCAGAATCTAAAAGTCAATAAAATATGATATCGTCGAGCATCTCTGAACCCTACAACTAAACTATTACTGTTGAGAAATGCAGTCAGAGCTTGGAAAAAGGGGGAAAGGGACAGAACTACAACATCACCACTTCCCATGTTTATTTTACAAACATGTCTCTCAAAAACAAAAGTGGGTTACATCACTATCAAAGAATACAAATGCTGAGATTTCAGCAGGCATTATGACATACTTCCAATGACATCTTTGCAGCCATAAAGGCTAGAATCCATTTTTAAAAGAAAAACTCAGATTTTCAGGTGGCTGAACTCTGGGTCCAGCAGTATCACATTCTGCATTTCTGGCTATTACAGAAACAGATCAGATCACCAGTCCAATTGCTAGTCCCCACCAGAGCAAACACATTGAAGCAATGAAACTTAGATAAGTGTGGACTTAACAAGTTCCCATTGATTCACTGTGTCTATTCTAGTTAGGAGTAGCAATTGGATTTAGGCCTCCACGTTGTATGCATCCCTCTTGAGGTGTAGTGCCCAGAACTGGATGCAATATTCAAGATGAGGCCAGTGCCAAATAAAGGGGAGCCAGTACCTCATGCGATTTGGAAACTATACTCTATTAATGCATCTCAAAATAGCATTTGCTTTTTTTGCAGCCACGTCACACTGTTGGCTCATATTCAGCTTGTGATCTACAACACATGCAAGTGAAATGATCCAAAGTTATTCCCTTGCCTGAAAAGCTATTTAGGAACATTGAGTAGCTGTAAAAGGCACGGGGTCATATGTTATATATCATAATGTTGTACATTTTGATATATAGATCAAAATACTTGCAGGTAATATATAAAAGAACTGGCAAGAAAGTTCAGAGACTTGGGCACCTGGGTAAGCAGAAATAGGAGCAATAAGGAGAGGTGGAGTCTGAACATCCAAAACACAAAACTCTGTGTCCTTTGAATCCACATTTGTTTGCTTCTGCAGAGACCCATTTTTAAAAAAGCAAAGTGAAGCATATTGGCTGGTAATTAGACCGAGGTTCTGTGTACAAAGCAGAAAACCACTCCTTTGAGCCTGCAGTTTGAGCCCCCACCTCACCCCTCACCCCTTCATCCTTAGGCTTCCTGCTGCTCAGCTGCCAGTAGCCCACCTGCGCTGCCCGCCACCTGCCCACCCGACCTGCCCGCTACTCGCTCACCCACCGCTTGCTTGCTCGCTCGACCGCCACCCGCTGCTCGACCGCCCACATGCCCTGCCCTCTGCCTGCCCACGCTGCCCGCCCGCCCTGCCTTACTTACCCCCAGGCCCACGCTACTGCTGCTGCTGCTGCCTCCTTCTTTTTTGCCGCTCGAACTCAGACCCTGCCTCTCCCACAAGTCTCGCGAGATGGGGATGAAATGTCAGAAGTCTCATCCTGAAGTATCGCAAGTGGGGGAAAGGAGAGAGCAGGTAAGCTGTGACTGCTCTGTCCCTCCCCTGCACCTTTCCCCATATGAAAGGGTCTCTTAACACTTGAAGTAAGAGGCCATTTCATACTGGGAAAGGTGGGAGGGGGATAGAGCAGGCCGCGTGTTCTCTAGAGGCGTGGAGATCACCTAACGCCATTAGCGTGGCTGGGAGAATCCTCCCAGCCACGCTAATGGCGTTAGGTGATCTCCACGCTTTCCGGAGCTCTGGAGAACGCGCGGCCTGCTCTGCCCCCTCCTCCACCCCTTCCCACCTTTCCCAGTGTGAAAGGGCCTCTTAATTCAAGCATTAAGAGACCCTTCCATACTGGGAAAGGGGAGGGGGGAGGGGGCAGAGGAGGCCACACATTGTCCGAAGCTCTAGAAAGTGCACAGGTGGCCTACGCTATTAGCGTGTTAGTCATGCTAATAGTGTAGGCCATCTGTGCACTTTCCATAGCTTCGGACAACGCATGGCCTGCTTCCCACCCTTCTCTCCATGCTGAACCTTTCATGGACTTTTCATTAGGTGGTGCCTGGGCACCAGGTGAACCACCTGTGCACACGCCTATGCCTGCAAGGGTTGCAGCAGTCAACAGTCAACAGAAATTTCTGAGGCCAGCCAAGATACAGGACTCAGACTAGGCTGACCAGATAAAATCCAGGTCAGGGCTCATGTAACTTTAACAGTTGTAGAGAAAAGGGAATTTCAGCCAGAGTCATTTGTATGCAGTTAGTTCCTGGTGAAATTCCCTCTTCATCACAACAGTTACAGGTGCATGCACTATACTAGAGTGACCATATACAAAAGAAGGCAGGACCCCTGCATCTTTAACTGTTGTGATGAAGAGGGAATTTCACCAGGAACTAGTTACATACAAATGACACTGGCTGAAATGCCCTTTTCTCTACAACTGTTAAAGTTACATGAGCACTGACCTGGATTTTATCTGGTCACCCTAACTCAGACTCATAAACTGACTCACACGTAGGACTTAAAAGCAGCCTAAAAAGAATACAACAAATGTATTGGTGCCAACTGAAAGAGAAGTTATGCCCTGAGCTTGTCATGGTTCTCTGAATCATGTACTAGAAAAAAGAGGAGGAAGTTGGCACCTAGCCTTTATGTTAAAGAGGAAGTGCTGGGAATGGAGAAATGAAACTGTATCTCTTGATAATCTAAGTAATTCATGGGAAGCAGTGCTTTCTATTGAACTACCAGAGGCGTTAATCTGTCTCTCAAGCAACCATGGATCTGGCTCTCAGCTATACCTTGGAGAGAGGTGGGGGTGGAGAGAGAAAGAAGCTGGCTTTAAAAACTACATTAGAAAAATAGAGATGCAATCTGCACATGATTCACACTGGCCTTTTCCTTGTGACAACACAGGCACTATGGGAGCCAGTATACTGTGGCTCTTTCCAACATCACTGGGGTAACACAGGAATCCCTGGGCATTCACACACAAATAGGCTCCTCTAAACAAGTGATTTATTGCATGCTTGTGATTGGAAGTTTGTGTGTCCATTATATGATGTCGTTAACGACCAGGACATCTAGCGCACCATCCTCTGGAAATCCTGCTATTAAAAGAACTACTTTAAGGGCATCATCAGATAAGCATTTTATTGCACTCTCATTACTGGGCACTCGTGGATTTTTACTGGTCTATTCATGATGTCATCTGCGTCCCATGTGTTTCATGCCTCTTCCAGCCTTCTTCGCGCAACAAAAAAAGATGCAGGTAAATCTGAATTATTTTTGAGGCGGAAGTTGCCAATATCTCCTGCTGTGTGCAGGAGAAGCAGCGTGATCAAAATGTCCCACTGAATGGGCCATGTGCATGTTGTTTACTTTCTCTTTTGAATGAATGACAAATGTATGGGCAGAGAAGAGATGGTAAGGAAATATGATTTCCCCCCTGTGTGGAAGTATCCAGAAAAAAGCAGGATCTTCCACCACTAGATGGCACTGTTTCAATGGAAGTGAATGAAGCACACTTAGAGGGGAAGTATTCAATTCAAACCATGTGGTTGTCGCCCCTCTCCACCCATGTAATGCAGCCCATAACAATTAAGCCAAAGTAGCAGGAAGCACAAAGCCCCGGGTAAGCTACATGATTTCTCCTCAATGCTCACAGTCTCTCCCCCACCTCCTCCTCTCTCTCCCACTCCCTTTATTTATTTATTTTGTATCCTACCATATGGCTCCCCAAACGGTACTCAAGATCTCTCTCTCTTTCCCCCTCCTCTCCTCTCACTGCATTTCCTCTCAGTGTGGACTTTTGTTTCTTTGACTGTTGTCTTTGCCACCACCTGCAGTAGTAGTGGTAGTACTAGCAGCAGTAGCAGAGCTGATTTCAGTAACCAACCATACACTACGATCAACATCTGAGCCTTTGTCCAAATGCCACCTTCAACAGAGGTTCAGAAGACGGCAACAAGGGAGAGGGCCTTCTCCACAGTGACCCCCTGATTATGGAATAATCTCCCTACTGAGATCTGCCTGGAGTCAACACTGATATCTTTTCAGCACCAGGGTAAGATTGTTCTCCACTTCCAGGCATTTAATGGCATATGATGGGGGCACTTATGTCAGCTCTCTTTAAGAAGTTTAGTATTCTACTGAAATTGGTTTTAGCTGTTTAAAGTGTTTTAAATTTTGCTTATTGAAATTTTATGTTTTATTTTATCATACTGTATCAGTAGTTTGTGATTTTGTGAAATGTTATAAACTGCCCAAACAGCTTATGTTATTGGATGGTATAGAAATGATGATGATGATGATGATGATCATCATCATCATCCTTATTAAAACAACGTACACCATACTATACGTACTCACCCGAAACATTCTTTGAAAATTCAGATCAAAAAGTATACTGGGACAGAACAATTTGTACGGACAAAACAATACCCTGCAACCGCCCAGGCATAACAGTTATAGACCAAAAAAAGAAAAACACACTTACCTCATTGACATAGCAATACCTAATGACAAAAATGTAGAAAAAGAAGAGGAAAAGAGAAAAATATACACCACTGGCTATCAGACAGAGTTAAAGAACTATGGCAACAGGAAAAGGCCACAATTATTCTGTTAGTCACTTCAGTCACTGGCATCACATCAAAAAACTACACAGAAAACCTTCAGAAACTGGGCCTACCAAAATACATACACACCAACATCCAGAAAGCAGTCATACTTAAGATATGTTCAATAGTCAGGAAATTCCTGAATAAGTAAAAGACAGCATGTCTTGGCAGAGCCCATCATGTCTGACTAGAAAACTGCCACGAATGACAAAAAAGAGATGATGATGATGATGATGATGATAATAATAATAATAATAATAATAACGACAACAACTCCAGGCAGCTGTAATTTTATTTTCCCAGAATGATGCCCCCAGTGTTGTGTCATTCCAGGGCATTGTGGGAAAATAAAATGGCAGTCACCAGGAAGAAGCCATCAAGAGGAACTCCATAGCTGCTGGCTAAGATCCCCCCCCCCCATGAATGAGCAACAAGCAGTTACAAATAAGTACAATTTGTACTTATTTCTTAATCTTCAAATTAATGATGGAATTAATTAAAATTTGACTGAATGGGATTTGTCTGATTAAATTTTTCATTCATTCTGAAATGAATTCACATCTCTATTAGGTTTACCTTGACAGAGAGATTGATCAGGGGGGCAGTAAATGCACAGCAAATTTGCCTTCCACACAGGAAACGGAGTGAAGATTACAAATGGCAGACAGTCTAAAGCAATCGACAATCCTTTCAAAGAGTAATAACTTCCTGTAGTTATTTGACTAATTAATATGTTAGCAAGGAAGAGAATGTGCTTGGAATCACACAGGCAGTCACATGATGGTAAATAATTACACTGAGACATAGCAATTCATCACACACAGGGCAAGTATACCCTTGTGTCCAATCAGCATTTGCTTTCGCAGCATGATTACTTGATTTATTGTAGACCTGTAAGAGCCTCACTGGACTAATAAATGTACTGTACCATGATGTCCCATATTCCTTTGTGAAAACAAGGAGGCTTATACAAATATTTAAGAATAGAGATGTCTTAAATAAATAAATAAATAAATAATCACATGGGATCTAGGATCTGCTTTCCTTTGACGAAGGGGCTCTGCTTACCAAAGGTGCCTCAGCTTAATTTCCAGGGATCTCCCCTGCACCACAGTTAACCACTTCCATCAAGGTCCCCAAACTGCCTTAGTAGCATTTTCAGGGGCTTGCAGGAGCTAGTCTGGAGGAGAGAGTGTGGAGAGATGTGCTTCCATCAGTCCAGCTGCATGTCCCTATATCTGGAGCCAATCCATCTGGACCACTTAAGTCCCAGTGATCTTAATGGATATACTCTAAGTTTCATACGGACATAAGAATGCAAAAAGTGCCATGCTGGATCAGACCGAGGATCCATCTAGTCGAGCGTTCTGGTCACACAGTAGCCAACCAGCTGTCAACCAGGGACTAACAAAGCAGGACATGGTACAACAGCACCCTCCCACCCATGTCCCCCAGCAACTGGTGCATATAGGCTTACTGGTTCGGATACTGGAGGCAGCACATAAACATCAGGGCTAGTAACCATTGATAGCCTTCTCCTCCAGGAATTTATCCAACCCCCTTTTAAAGCCATCCAAACTGGTGGCCATCACTACATCTTGTGGTAGTGAATTCCATACTTTAAGTATGCGCTGTGTGAAGAAGTACTTCCTTTCATTTGTCCTGAATCTCCCACCAATCTGCTTCATGGGATGAGCCCGGGTTCTAGTATTTTGAGAAAGGGAGAAAAACGTCTCCAACTGAATAATTTATTTTGTGTTACATCCATAAATACTCATTAGGATTCTTTGCTGTGAGACAGTTGGGGGATAAAATTGGATCAGCTGGGTTGGGTGCTGTTTTCAATTTCTCTCTCTCTCTCTCTCTCTCTCTCTCTCTGTGTGTGTGTGTAATTGTTACATTTTTATTGTATTTTCATATATTGTTTTTAATCAGTTTTAATTGCGCCTATAAACCACCCTGAGGGCCATTTTTGGTAAAAAGGCAGGGCACAAATCAACAAAATAAATGAATAAATGTTTGTCACAGCAAACACTTTATCAAATGTGCAGATAGCCTTTAGGTGCTGGAAAGGCCTTTCATTGCCTTTTGTGGTAATTCTTGGGAAAATTACTTGCCAGTTTGGCTTGGCTTTTAGAAGAGTAATAGCTGACGTTTACAAAGATCTACAAGTTATAATTGGGGTGAATGCTCACATATCTCCTTCTTTTTCTCTGCCTAGAGGCACTAGGTAGGGCTGCCCTTGTTCACTGTTTCAGCAGATCTGTTTGCTGATAAATTACACTTTGTGTCCCAAATAGCATTGGTACAGAGTTGGACTATCCAAGCACCTCATCAGTTTATTCCACAGATGACATTTTTTGTTTTCTTTCTGACCTCAGACTTGAACTCCCAGTTCTCTTACATAAAATAGATATCTATAGAAATGTGACCGGCTTTTAAAAAATAATTTTGATAAGTCAGAAGTTATGGGTACCCATATTCTGGGAAAGAAAAGATTTACAGGCAGTATCCCCAATTAAATGGGCTGCTAAACCTTGGAAATACTTAGGAGTGCAACTTACATCTGACAGGAGGGAGCTGTACAAGATTATTATGGGCCATTACTGAAATGAAATCAAAGAGACTTGAATAAATGGGAAGCCTTTTGATGGTTTCCCACTTTTTGCATGTTTTCCCCCATTCTAAAAGGTTGAAATACCTTTCCTTGGACTGGGGCCTTTATCACACATACCATTCCCCCCCCCCCCCCCCCGGATTGTTTCTGCGGGTTCCCCCTCCGTTTCCTATGCGAATCTAGCGTTTTGAATCACACGTGGTCAGTTTTGCTCTGATACCTCAGCTCAGCCTGTTGAACTTGCCTGAAATGGGCTTTGCCCGTTCAGGGATAAATCAAAGCAGAAACTAAAAACGGAGCACTCAGGGTGCGAAAACAGTGCGAGGAGGATGACATCATGCGAGTCCTGTGCTTAAGAAGTGGATCAAAGTTATGGTGATTGTGCTTGAAACCGCACATGTGATATCGGCCTGAGTTACTAGCAGAAGGGCTGGCCCTCCATAAGATGGAGTTGGTTCCACTGCCTTAGGTAACAGATCCCATCTGCCCCATCGCTGGGAGGGCTGTGGGTTTTGCTGCTGCCCTATGCCTCTCAAAGTGAAGCATGGGACGGGTTGTTGCTCTGGAGAGTCCTATTGGCCACTCTCCTGCTGTGGCAAATCCAGAGCAGCTGCTACCACCTACTCTGTGCCTCCCTCTGAGTAAGGCATTGGTGGGCAGTCACTCTGAAGAGCCACACTGGCTGCTCCCCTGCTGTGTCAAATGCTGCAAAAAGGGAGATCCAGTGTGGCTCCCCAGAATGCTGTCCACCTCATGCCTTGCTCTGAAGGCCCCTTAGAGCAAGGCATCAGCAGGGGAGGCTCTCTGGGAAATCACACTTTCAATTGAGGCAATTTCTGAGGTCTGGCAACGGCACTGGCCAGCATATTAGAAGGCCACTTGAAGCATTTGAGGCTTGGATCTCTGCAAAGTTGGCAAGATCTGGTGGATTACTTTCAGATATATATCACACTCTGATAGAGGGGGAATATAATACCAGGTTAACCTATATGTATGATTGGGAAACATCTGCAAATAGAAAAGTCTCCCATTAAGTGCCAACACAAAAGAGCTGTCCTACAAAATTTTTATCTCAATGGTCTACTACCCCACCCCTCCACTTGACTTTTAAACCAGGTTTAGAAGTGAGTTTATGCAGAGAGGGTGAAAGCAAAGGGACACTTTCTTCCACATGTAGTGGGAATGCGAAATGGTACAGAATGTTTGTTTTACTATATTAGTCCAGGCTGGACATATCACTGGCACCACACCATGTTCAGATCCAGCCTATATTTTGCTGCATTTTGACATTAGTGGGGTGTTTCCCAAGTCAACATCCATCTTCATTCACATTTACTGTTCCCAGTTAAACCAGAATTAGCTAAAAAGCAGGAAACCCCCCCTACCCCCCCTTACTATTTTTATAGTTACAATAGTGTGGGTTTTTTCTCATTGATGAGATTACATGGTTAGCATGGCAGAACTAAACCAGAGACCTTTCTGCTTACCTAGAGCACATTCACTAAGTATGTCAGAGATCTGTCAGAGATGGTTCGGAAGCTGCAGTCAGACTAAGTATGCAAAATGCAGTGGCCAGATTGATAACTGGGACCAGAAGGTTCGAGCATATAAGACCTTCTCTGGCCCGCTTGCATTGGCTGCCTGTATGTTTCCAAGCCCGATTCAAGGTGCTGGTTTTAACCTATAAAGCCTTACACGACTTGGGACCACAATACCTGATGGAATGCCTCTCCCGACACGAACCTACTCATACACTACGATCCACATCAAAGGTCCTCCTCTGAGTGCCTACTCTGAGGGAAGCTCGGAGGTCGGCAACAAGGGAGAGGCCTTCTCTGTGGTAGTCCCCCACTTGTGGAACGATCTCCCTGACAAGGCCTGCCTGGTGCCAACATTGTTATCTTTTCAGCGCCAGGTCAAGACTTTCCTCTTCTCTCAGACATTTAGCAATATCTGATGAGCCTGGGTTTGTTTTGTTTTTAGGAATATAGCTTTTTAAAGTTATTATAGTGGTTTTAAATGTGTGTGTATATTGTATATTTTTGCTGTTTTAATTTTTGTATATTGTTTTTAATTGTTTTAATCTTGAACCGCCCAGAGAGCTTTGGCTATGGGGCAGTATACAAATGTAATAAAATAAATAAATCAATCTTGATAGGGCAGCAGGTTAACCTAAAGTTGCAAAGCCTAAAATAAAATAAACTACGTATATTGAAAGTAAACTACTTGGTTTACTTTTGCTGTTAAAAGTGTTAACCATGCCTTATTTAACATTGGTTTATAACTTGTTATATTTACATCTATGGCACCGACTTTATTGTCTGTGTGCTGTCAATTTTGTTTCTTGCTTATTATATGTATAGGCAGTAACTATTTTGTCACAGCCCTGATGTGTTAACAGCACTGTGTAGGTGTATGTATCTGTGTTAAGCGTTCAAAACGTTTAAAAACAATTCAAGAGCTTGTTTGAAAGCAAATACACAGTAAACTGAAGTCTGAGATGAACATGATTAGAACCAGTAATCTCCTAAATTCACCCCCACCCTGCCAATCCCTTGCATCCTTTTCCAACTGCCCCAACTAAATTCCATGCTCCCTCTGACTCCCTGTTACTGTCCGTATGTATGTATGTATGTATGTATGTTATGTTTGTACTTTGGAGGGAGCAATCCTATGTCCCCTAGGCAGAGTCTTGGGGGGCATAGGATAGTTCACTTTCCTGGATCTGAGGTCGGAGATAGCACTCGGAGCCAGGAATCTGAGCTCCCCATCCCCTCACAGACAGCGTAGAAAGAACCATGCCAGCTGCCTCTTCAAAGTCGCAAAGGCAACCTTGGAGAAGAGCTTTATGAGCTAACATAATATTATATGACTGTCTTCTACTCAGAGCTAGTCCTACTATTAGGTGGCAGATGTGGTGGGGCGGTGGAGTGGCGGCAAGGTATTGGAGGACACTGCTGTGTATGCCACACTGTCCTGCTTCTACTACTGCCATCGCAGCCCTGGCCCCAAATCCAACTCAGGTCTCAGGGATGTAGGAGTGGGGTGCCCCTAACCTACTAGAATTTTTTATGAATTGTAAGCATTCTTACTGAATGGAAGCCATTCCTTCACCGTGGTGATCACTTGCAAGTAGGCCCTAAAGGAACACAGAGCTTTCCTAAATGAGCGATTTATCGCACACTCATGATTGGCCACTCACAGTTGTTTGCAGGTCCATTACAGCCAGGATTTCCCATGTTATCCCCTGCAAATTGCACGTTTTTTAAAAAACAGAGAAAATGTGGTATTATTCAGGATCTCTCTGCCTCTAGATGGTGCTGCCTAATGGGACCTTTCCGAGAAAGGAAGTTTTCAATTACAAAGCACATGGGCGCATGTGAAAGAGCACATTGCCATGGTGGGAATACTGTGAGGACAAAAGCCACGAAAAGGCTGTGGTTTTTTCCTGTTTTTTTCCTGAGCATAGAGAAGCTCAGAGTCAGAGCCATTCATGTTGAACTAAACCCAGCAAGTTGACCCAGCAGGCTGAGTTCCCCTGATCCTAAAAGATTAATGTCTTTTCTCTGCAAAGTGGCTGGGATGTTTACGCCAGCCTGCAATTAACTTTGGCCTATATGTAAATTTTAACATCATTTGTTATGGTCTAATGCAGTTAGGCATCTATGGATTTGGTTAAATCCATTCCATCTGTTTATTGTGGATTGCCAGGCATCTTTCATTCCATCGTCCACTGATTAAGAGAGTCAGGGCTTTTTAAAGGGCTATGCTAGGGTGACCAGATTTTGGGAATCAAAATCCTGGTCACCCCCCCCGCCACCCTACCCACCCAAAACACCCCCCCCACCGCGCGCCCACGCCGCCCGCCCGCCCACCTCGCGCCCACCCGGCCGCCCGCCTCGCGTCGCCCGCCTGCCTTCCCGCGTCCGCCCGCCCGCCCGCCCGCCTCGCAGCCTCCTTACCTGCAGGGGCGTCCGCTTCCCTCCGGTGCTCGAATCTACTGAGAAACAGGCTTTGCAGCCTGTCCCTCAGTAGAGCGCTGGGTGATGATGTCATCACCTGGCGCGCCACTCTGGAGCAGGCTGCGAAGCCCGCTCGCAGTAGCAGCCGGCGCCGGTCAGGAGCGGACGCCCCTGCAAGGTAAGCGCGCTGCGTGCCCCCCTCCCCCCCTGCTCCCTGCTTGCCTTGCAGGGACGTCCGCTCCCGACCGGCGCCAGATGGCAGCGGACGTCCCTGTAAGGTAAGCGCGCTGTGCGCCCCCTGCCTCCCTGCCCCCCCTGATGGCGCAGGGGAGGAGGTCGGAACGACGCGTACCCGGAAGTGCGGGTGCGCGTCATTCCGGCCGCCTCCCCTGCACCATCCAGGGCTTGTTCTTGGCCAGCGCAACCGCGCTAGCCAATTACAAGCCCCGGATGGCGCAGGGGAGGAGGCCGGAACGATGCGTACCCGGAAGTGCGGGCGCGCGTCATTCCGGCCTCTTCCCCGGCCGATCTAGGCCTTGTTCTTGGCCGGCGCAGTAGCGCCAGCTAAGAACAAGACGTAGATGGCACTGTTGAGGCCCAATTTTCCAGACTTCGGGGGATATTCTGAAATTTCCCCCCGGATTCAAATTTGGCCCCCTTATTTCGGACTTGTCCGGGGGGATCCGGACGTCTGGTCACCCTAGGCTATGCATGAGTTCTGTACCTCTTGCACAAGTGTGCAGATTTGTGCAACCTCCCCCTCCCAAGCAGTGACTCTGAAAAAGCCGGTCCACTGTGGAATCCACATGTCAGATTCATAGAAATCTGAACCCATTTGAATCTGTTGAGGGTTTCTTTGACATTGCAAGCCATGCCTTTGGAAAGCAGGGTCCAAAACTCCTCCCTTTTGGGTACTGCTTCCCAAAAGCACACTGATGAGTAGTGGCACTCCATGCTCCAACCGACTCTGTCTTTCACAAAGCATCCACTCATAGGGGCAAGGGGGGGTGCAACTGCCCCCCTCCCCCGACTCTAGTCATGACATCACTCTCAGAGTGACGGCAACAGCAGCTGCTCATGCTGCCCCTGACTCATCTATCTCTGCTCAGGATAGGACAGGGGGTCAGTAAATTAAACACAGAGGAGTAGGGGAAGGGAATATGCCCTTGAGTTAACCAGCACAGGAGGAGCACTTGCCTCGTGAGGTAAAGAGGTAGTAGAGGCAGCAGCACCACAAGGCTCCTCCACACCAAAGGAGCGCCATCCTGAGAGCGGCAACTGCACCTCGTGCTGCACACACCTGCCCCATGGGATATCACTAGTCTCCAACAGGGATTGATGGACTCACCTGCACTTCGTTTGGGTGTATTCTCAATGAGCAAGGCCACGGCGCCGTGGGATTTCCTCATGCCTGCCCGCAGCTTCTTTGCGAGGTGCTAGTTTTTTACAAAATGGTGGTTCAAGAATATCCGGGAAGGTCATGTTGTGTAAATGGCAGCTGTAAAGTGGCCCTTTATGCAACATTACCGACATGAATGCTCTATTTACGTGACATTACCTTCCCAGATATTCTGCAAAATGGCAGCTTGGCAAGAGAGTGCGCTGCCTTTTCGGGTATTCACCGAGCAGCAAGGTACTCTGTGACCCTGCTCGTGAGTGCTCCATAGTTCAGCAAGCAAGGTCTGAGGTCCAGACGCAGGGGAGTCTGTTCGAGTTCTGGATTCACTCGGACACTCTGTTCCCCACAGCATGGGTGGGTGAGGCCCAGCCAGGGGAGGCCATTGGGTGGGGATTCCATTGAGCTCAGTTACTATGCTCACACACCCCACTCTGAGAACCCACACTCTGCAGAATACGCATAATGGGCTATTTGCATAATCTATAATGGTTAGCAACCCATCATGGCTTAGTATTACATGTGAACCAGCCATGGAAAGAGTTTTGAATGTGGGTGGAAAGTCATTGGCTCAATTCGGACGACACAATAGTCAATGGTGGGTTGACTAACCCTAACCCTCACGCTAACCCTAGGGGGCACTCCCCACACAACATGGTAATAAATAATCAACTGTGGTGTGGATGAGGATCAGCGCTGAGTTGACTATGGCAGCATTCGGATGACACAATAGTCAAAACAACTGACGATTGTTTCCCCCACACCAGTTGTTTGTGTTGTCCGAATTGAGCCATTGTCTGGAGAAACAACAGAGGGGTACACAATGCTATGACAATCCCCCCTCCCCCGGAGACACATCTTCAACACTGAGAATAGCTATTTGTCTTCTGGGGAATGAGTTCCTTCTAAGCAAACTCCTAAGAGAGTTCCCTGTTATGAAGCACCCAGGGAGTTCTGGCTATTGGGCGGTGTAGAAAAGTAAAACCAAAATCAACCCCCACCCTCTTACTCAGAATAATGCCTTCTTTCCGAGACTCCCATTCTCACTGACAGCAGAGGGGCTGTCACTCAGGGATTGGGGCACTCTTATCTGAAGGTCTTGTCCACCACCCTCTCTGCCCCTCTCAGTCTTTTCAGGTCAGCGACCTTGGCTTCAATGGATCAGACTTGTTCCCTGAGAACCAGGCGCTCATACACTGAACACACACCCGTAACTTCTGTCCAGCTGATAGCCATGCATGTGGCGCTCAGTGCAATATACTGGATTGCCCCCACCTCCCCGCAGGCTTTCTACCTTCATAGTTGTTTATTTTATTGTTATTACTGGACTTGTTTACCTGGGAAACTAAATCATTTACTAGGAGAAGGAAGGAGAGCATAGACTGCTCTGGCCTCCTCATGCTGTTGATAAACTTGCCCAGGGGCTTAGTGTGTGTGTGTGTGTGTGTGTGCGCTTTATTTTACCTTGACAGTTTGTCTCCAGCTTTTTAACTTGCATGTATGCTTAACTTCTTTTTATCTTGATGCTTTGTCACTGGGGGGGGGGGGGAGAGAAGAAGGAATCTGCCCATGCAAGTCCCTAACCTTGTATAGTAAGTATGCTGGAGGGAGGGTGTGTGCCTTGAAGTAAAAACAAAAAAAAGAATACCTCTCCTCCTTGCACTTTACAGGAATGATTCACAATGCAGGAAAGGAAAAAGGCATCCCCATTTTTCCTTTCGCCCCCTCCAGCACACACTTCCCCCTGCTATATTGATATGAAATGGTCAAGAAGATTGGGATTGGTCATTCCAAACTAAACCCTCTAGTGCTATAGGAACATAGGAAGCTGCCTTTTACAAGGCCAAAATATTTGTCCAGCTTTCCCCAACCCGATGCCCTCCAGGTGTCTTGGATTACAACTCCCATCAGCCCCAGCCAGCATCCACAGCCACCGTGGGGCTTTCCCCACATATAGGCAGCCCCATAATGTGCTTCTCATGAAAGGAGGATACTTCCTTGACATGCCAATAGCCATACACAAGTTGGATTCAAAACTTTTGAGAGGATGGTTCTTAACGTGACATAGCTGGATAGAGGTTAAGCGTTGAAACCAGCTTCCAGCCCCACAGAATGCCCCCTGCCATCACTTTCCTGAGGCCAGTTTTACCCCTGAATAACTCCTCACTGTTTGTCTCTGCTTTGCCAATATCTTTCCCCATCCATCTTCTTTCACGTCTTGGCTGTGTGGCTTTACAATCTTTCCATGTCATCTACCCACCATTTGGGAGGGCGCTGCTTAGATGAAATCTTGCTCAGGCAAAGCAATTTCCTGAACACTTTAACATTTTACCAGAGAGGAAGAGAGAGAGACTTTATCATCCATCTAACACAAGAGTTCACAAGATGGGTATAAAAAAGTGCAGACACAACCTTAGACTCTTCCATAACTGAAGCAAAGATGCGAAGTAAAATCACATGCTGCCAGAAAAGGCTTGTGCAATCACCCAGTCCCAAACATAGAATTTTACAGAGCTCTAGATGCCTTTGTCTTTCATTTATAACCCTCCCATGTTTTCACATCCCTTCTCCAGTCTTTTTTCTTACAATCCACTAAGGAGAGAAAGATGGAAAAGGTACACAATGACTTGGTTCATACGTAAGAAAAAGCCGTCATGGGTAAACTTTCCCATGGGGTTTCTTGTGGCTGCCACCATTTTGAATATTTGGGGCATAGTGTTTTAATGGTTGAACTATCAATGTTATTATAATTTGTATTTGTTATGGCTATTGTATTACTTGTTTTATGAACTGCTTTGAACCAGTGCATTTGTGGAAAATGTCGTATGTAAATAAATTGACAGTGACTATTTTCTGGATTCATTTCCATCTGGTGTCAGACCTGGTTATGGCACCAAGACAGCTTTCGTTATCCTTACAGATGACTGATACTGGCAGAATAGGGAGAGTTTCAGGACCTAGACATATCGAACACATCTTATCAAATTAAAAAGCAATAACGCTACACTCAATTTCTGAGCACATTTCAAAGTATTGATTCTAATCGCTAAAGCCCTAAACAGTCGTGCTGTGCAGTGCTCAGTTACCGAATCCCAAATCTGAAGTGAACTGGAGTGATTTGGAAGACCCAGAAACAGATCCGAATTGAGTCGGGAGAGGTCCGCATTGATCCAAAGTGAATCGGGCTAGATTTGGAAGGTCCAAATCAGGATCAGAAGCGAATTGAGGGGTCCATGCACAGCCCTACTAAACAGATTGGGGCCTGCTAAGGATCACTTTTGTCCACATGAACCTGCCTGCATATTGAGATGTTTTGCCAAAGCCTTTTTCCATGATTTTCCCCACTGCATCGCATCACACTGCTCCATATCCATCCACAGAGATGTGGGTGATGACAATTCCTCTTGGCTGCAGCATCTCCCTGCTTAGGAATGCTCCCTCCCCCGGAGATGCTTGCCTGGAGTTAAATACATTTCACACAGGCCTTTTAAGAACTTTTAGAATAGAAGAGCTTTTAGCTTGCTGTTCTGTTTTTATGTCAATCTTACAGCTGTGGCATGAGTATTTTTGTATAATGTTTTAGTTTTGCATAGCTAATGAGCTAAAGAGTAATCCATTTTGTGTTTTTTTTGTTGCAATAAGCAATTATTTTTCTCTCTCACCACGGATCTGCTTGTAAAACATAAACAGAGAGAATTGCTGCAACCCCATTTATATTTACTGTTTTGTTTTTAGTTATCTTTCTCCTGGAAACAATTGGGAAAATATATCCAGCAACATCCAGTAGGTGGATAGGCATTGATAGGGGTGGTAGTAGAAGAGGAGCACTAACTAGCACTTTGCATTCACACCCCAAATCAGCTGTATTGTCTAGATGCAAGAGACAGTGAGACAGGAAGAGGAGCAGAATTTAGAAAGCTCAAGAGTGTCTGCAGGCATGGCTACTTCAACAACCTTCCATAGGCCTCCCTCCTCCATGAATTTATCTAATCCTTTAAAAAAAACATCTAAATCAGTGGCCATCACATTTGGTGGCCGTGAATTCCATCAATTACGTGTGGTGTGAAGACATAATTGAGTCTGTCTTAATTTCGCTGCCAATGACTTGAGTTATCCCATATTCTAGTATCATAGGAGAGAGAGAAACCACCTGTCCACTTGCTCCGTATCATGCACACTTTTTTATAAACTTCAACCATGTGTCGCTACTGCTGCCTCCCGCGGGCCTTTTTTGTAAGCTAAAAAACTTAGGGGGGAGGGGGAGAAAGAGAGAGAGAGTTGAAGCTTTTAAAAATGCCGCGTTCTGCACCTAGTTACAATTTCTGCATTGATGCAATGTGAACACAGACCACTCACAGCCCCACTATAGCCTGAATATTCATCCCTGCCCCGGACTTTGGGAGAACACACAGCCAGTCCGAACTCTCTTTGAAGACTATCAAGGACACCTTCTCTTTTGGCAAGAAAAATAAAGGCAGTCTGAAAAATAGCTTTTGAGAAAAAAAAATAGTTCAATAAAAGACACAAACATGAACATTAGAATTCTTGAAGGGAAGATCTCTGAGGACACAAATGGAACATAACAGCAAAAAACTGTCCAAACTGCCCAAAGCCCATGAGCTTACACCACCAGCGCTGGAACTCCATACATCAAGGCATCAAGCAGGTGGGTCTCTGAGAAGTCCTGGTACATTTGTGGCGACATCACAAATGCAGTCTCTAAGACAGGGACTTGCTCATCAATTATTGGGAGTCCAAAGGTGTGTGGAAATGTTCCAAAAGGTCGTCGTGAGATCGGCCCACTCGTTCATAACAGCGATGCGCTGTGACAACAGTTTACTTCTGCCGCCGGCGTTTTGGCTTCTGCTCCTTGCGTTTCTGGGCTCTCATGTCCTTCTTCAGACGGCTGTCTACCACCTTGAAGTGGCCCTTGACTCCAGCAGGGCGTCGAACCTTCCGGCCTGCACCCTTCTTGGACACAACATAGGTCACTTGCCGCTTGTCCTTACCTAACCCTGCTTTCTTGTAGATGCTGTGGAGGTGGGAAAAAAGAGATGTGTGTGTGGCGGGGCAGAAGTTATGAGTGAAGCTCTTCTCTTCAAGACTTCTTAAACTCAACCCCTTCTCCTCCTGAGAAAGCCACCTCTACTGTATGGTCCTCAGCCCTAGTCACTTTCCTTCCCTGCCTGGCCAACCACTTTGCTTTCACCCTAACATTCATGTTCATCATACTCTGGCCAACTCCTCCAGGGCCTCTCCCAGCCCTTTGTCTCTGTCCCAAACCCAGAACAACCAGAAACCCAGCCCAAACAAAGCCAGTTAACATAATAAAAGGAAGGGTGTAGGTTTATCAGCCTCCCCCCCAAATGGTTCAAGGAGGACTGATTTAGCTCTATCCGAAGCTAAAACAGGTCGGGGCCTGATCAGAACCTGGAAGTTTTAACTTGCTTGGGAAACATGTGGGAACTGCTCCAAAATCAGTGTAGTGTAGCAGCTAGTGTTGGACTAGGACTGGGGAAATGTGGGTTCAAATGCCTGCTTAGCTAGGAAGCTCTGAATGTCCTTGAGCCAGGCTTCCTCTCTCTGTCTCACCTATATCACATGTTGCTATGAGGATAAAATGGATAGGGACAGGAAGCACGTGGGCCACCCTGAGCTCACCCTGACTGATCAGTCAGTCAGTCATCATCCTTGGAAGAGGATGCTTCTCTCAACTTTACAATTGTGTTGAAAGATGCTTTGGTCCATCATGACAGGTTAATTACAAGAATGAAATCCCTTCTTCAAAAGTATGTTAAGCAATAGTGTTTGCTAGAGATGGAAGGGACCTCAAAAGTCAGCTCGGCCAACCCCCTGCTGATGCAGGAAATCTCCAACTACAGCATCCCCAAGGTGGCAATCCAGCCTCTGCTTAAAGATCTCTAACAAAGGTGAGTCTCTCTCCTTCCAAGGTGGTCTCCTCCACTGTCAAAGGGCTTCCACCACCAGCAGGAACATCTTCTATGTTTAACATAAATCGGGATTGGCAGAGGGTAATTTGGATCCACTGGCAATACTCAGGGTGATTTGCAGTAGGATTTCTGGCTCGCAGTTGTTTAACAACACCAAAAATGAAACCACTTCCCCTCCCACAAATTGTCCTGCTGAAATGAAGAAAGACTGGCGTATATTGGTGTGGGAAGACTGTGGGCTCTGTTCAGTTCTGGTACTCAAAAGTTAACTCCTACATTCAGAATTCTCTAATGCTAACCGTAAGTTTTTGCCCTGGTTCGATGGATCTTGTAGTAAAAAATGAAGTAGATCCCACAAAACTGAGGTCTGCCTGTCCCCAAGCTCAAACCACTGATTTGAGTCCTACCCCTCTGGGCCAACAGCAAACAAACTTTCATAAATTCCTTTTCATTCGCCACTTCTCCGCATTAAACATACACAACTCCTTCAAATGTTCCTCAAAGCTCATTTAAGTAATGTTAATATGTAACCTGAAGTAATTTGGGTACTCCAACCCAAGGCATTGTTGAAATCTGCACTATCTGAACTCTATTGCTGATTGTAAGCCATTTAGACAGCTTCAGGCTATTGAGAAGAGCCTTAGGCCTCTTCCTTCCTGAAAACACAAACTGCAGCTCTTAAAGAGGAAAGAACATTCCTCTGGGAACCTTGCTGGGTTCAGGTAGTAACCCTGGTAAGTTTACACTGGACCCCCTCTGCCCAGAAGCTGAAAACCCACCTGCGCAGCTGAGCAGCCTTTTCACGCTCCGAGATGTCCACAGTATCGACAACAGACTCCGCTTTCTTCCTCATCTGCTCTGCTTTCTTCAGCATCTGTGGGGAGGGACGGAGTCATCAACATTGAGGAAAAGGCCCCAGGGCAGAGGCAAAGAGGGGCATGCGCACCCCCTGCCCTCGGTTCAATGCCTTGCATCTCCAGCTTGGGTAGAAGGGGATGGAAAGACCCCGGAGAGCCACTGCCAATCAAAGGAGGCGATACTGGGCTAGGTGGACAGAGATTGACCTTGGCATGAGGCAGCTTCCTGTGCTGCATGGGTGCACATGTGGCGCAAGGACAGTGCCCTTGCTTGCTTGCTTACCCGGCGCTTCTTGCGGGCCTTGGCCTCTGCCACTTTCTTGATGGGCCGAGCATTAATCTCCCGCCAGCGCTGCCGGTACTCCTCCACTGTCTGCCGGTCCAGAGGCAGCTGTTTGCGCCGGTGCTGGAGCTCTTCCTGGGCAAACCATTCGGGCAGCTCCCCTTCTTCCTCGTTAAATGTGTATCTGGAGGGAAGAGGACACAGTGGAGGCAAAAGCACACGCCGGTCGGTGAAAGCAGTGTTTCCCAAGCTTCAGCTCACGAGACTCACATCTCTCTCCCTCCCTCAAGTGAAAATTGGGGACCCACTTCGCTATCACAGCCCTCTAAAGGAAAACGGGTTTTAGAATTTGGAAATGTTCCAAGGTGCTAGGCGAGGGGAAGAGCACGAAAACATGCAAGGCACTGAGACCCTGATTTGCCTGACTCCTTTGGCTTCAGAAGGGCTCTGCCCACACACTGTGAAACCAATCTTCCCAGTCATAAGGTCTAGAAAGTCTTCAATTCTGTTAAAAAGCTGAGGGCTAAAAACAGCTTCTCGAAGAGCCCAATTCTGTTCCGAATACTACGTAATGTGCTCCACAAAATCCCTCCTTAGACAGTTCCCCAAAACACGCATACTTGGACCGCAAAACACACATTCCGCTGGACCACAGCACCTCCCACCAGCAACAATTTCCATCATACTTGGAGTTGGGATGCGGTGTGAATTTAGAGCAGGGGGTTCTCCGTCATGCAAGTACCCTGAATTCTGGTGGGCACACCCTGACGTGAGCATCTACCCTTATTTTGATCCCCAATTCCCTCTGCTGCCTTCCCCAAAGTTAGATTGTCTCCCCTGACCATGGGGGAGAGGAACAGGGTAGGAGGCGCTGGAGGGAATGGGGTCCTTCGAGTGATCCTCTTGAGGGTTTTTGAGCACTCAAAAGGCTCAAAGGGACCCATTAACCTCTGGGATGAGCGCAAAGGCTGCTCTCCCATTACTAACGTGATGTTTGCCCATGGTTTTAGAATAGCATTGCTTATCTCACACTCCCAGCCCCGCACTGTGTGGATATGAAACCCCGGAAGAGCGCTCCACCCCTTGCTAGGTGGGACAAACCTGGATCATATGGGTGTACGTCCAGCCAGCCTTTCCAGCTGCACCTCCGTCTCCAGCGGCCCTAAGCCCTTCCTCTGCTCAACACGGCCTTCTCTCCCCTGTAGCAGTAGTGCTCCAGGAACCCTAAAGGAGCGTCTTGCCAGCTGCTCCCCCTCACACTGGGCCTCCTCACGGCCTCCCCCATTACCTGCTGAAAGAGTCATCGATCAAGTCTCTCTTGGCCTTGCGGGAGGTGGCGATGACCGCTCCCAGCGCCAGTCCCTCAGGGTCCAGAACTCGCGCTCGCTTCACTGTGGAGACACACGTTTCAGCCTGCCTTCCAGGCCAGGGCTCCAGCAATCTCCTAGGAGAGGAAGCAGAGAGCTGGGGTGCAAAAGCCCCCCCCCCCCCACACACACCACTTCCCCCGCTCCTGCTCACCTGGGTCTTCAATGGGAACCACCGCGATCCCGCTTGGCTCCTCCCGGAGCTGCTTTGGACCTACACGCGAGGCTGGCTGCTCCCTGAACCAGGGAAAAGGAAGGAAATTCAGAGATCGCCTCCTCTGCCCTGTCCCATCAAGTTCTCTAAGACAGAACTAGGAACACTCCGCCACCCATGTGCCAGAATTTAAACATGGGCAACTAAAGAGGAGTTCCCACAGTTGCTCCCTGACTCTGGGGTTCACTTCTTGGGATATCCACCAAAACCTCTGCTTGTCTGTCTTCCAGGGCAAATATCACGGATTTCTTTTAAACTGGGGAAAAAGTGCTACAATCCAGTATAAGCGAACACTTGCCATTACGCACGTTTAATCTTTTGACAAGAGACTTAAATCATCACCCTAGATCATCAATGCGGTGGGGTGGGGAGTTCTACCTTTGGTCAGGATTTATGGATTTCCATGCTCAGAGTAAGGAGGGATTTTTACCACATATCAGATTTAGTAGTGTCTTTTTTCCCCCTTTAAAGCATTGGCTGGGGGAGGATCAGCTACATGGGAAAGAGAAGTAATCTTGTCCACCTTAATCCATAGGCCCTGACAAAAATCCTGCCCGCCACAACTGCTATTCCCCCTGAGGGGTAAGCTCTGTGTATGTGTGTGTGTGTGTGTGTATCAAATTCCTCTCCACTCTCCGGCTGCTATTTTTGAAGGAAAACACTCAGATACATTAATCATCTGGCCTGAGCTCTTCAGAGGAAGACCAGAATATATATATTTAAAAGAAATAGATAGGACAGCAGTGTTTTAATCAATCAACCAATTACATTAGGATGCCCCCCATCAGCCAGCCAGCATATTTCTTTGTATTTTAAATTCAATTTAAAATATTTATATCGCACACTTGCTTACAGAAGTCCAAGGCAGCTTTCAACATGTCATAGAAATGCAACGGGGTTGGATCTAGATATAGTCATAACTGGACTAAACCCACTGAAATCAATGGCACTTAAGTTAAACATGACTAATTGAAGCCCCACTGATTTCAAGGGGTATACTCTAAGTCTGGCTGAGTCTGGATCCAACCCAATAAAACCAAAGCCAACCAAAATAAAAACACCCGCAATAGGGGAGGAAGCTCCGCAAGCGTTTGCCTGGCTGGGCTCCTCACAGTCTGGTTACCTCTCTTCGTCGCTGTCACTGCTCTCACTCTCCTCTGTGCCAGAGCCCTTCTCGTCAGTTGGGACTTTGGTTCCTTCAGGCTCCAGGCCTTCCTCAGGCGTCACCTCTGGTGCCGCCTCATGCTGGGGCAGCTTCTTCTTCCTCTTCATATTTCTGGAGACTACGTAGGAGGAGAATGTGGATAAAGAGTGAGGACTCCCCACGCGCTCTCCCTTCCAACAGTCCTCTGAACTCACTGGCACAAAACTTGTGAGGGGAGGAAAGGAGCAAATTCAACGTTGAATCTTCAAGTTTCTCTTCTTCTTTCTCTCGCACGTGTGCACACACACAGATGGGGGGTGTGGGGGGGAGGAGGAAGAGAAAACGGCACTCCATTGCCTGGTCCACAGTTGTGCTACCCCCAAATTAGATGGGAGAGACAAGGTCACCACTAAGTCAGCAAATGTTCTACCCAATAATTTCGCACTGCAGTTCCTCTCCACCCCAACTCCATATTCCCACCCAACGCCGGGTCCAAATAGGGTTTACCAGTTGGTGGTTCTGCCCGATTCTGGGACAGGATGTGCGCTTGCCCGATCTCCAGCGCCTCATCAGCGTCGTCGTCGATCCCAGCAAAAGCTTCCTGGGAGCAAGAAACACCAAAGAACGTCAAGGCGCAGCATCACCTCCCGAGCAGCCGCCCACCCCGGACGACAGGGCAGTAATCCTGGCAGCAGAAGCCCCAGAGGACCAATCCCACGAGAGCACAATATCCTCCCTTGGCCGGCAGAGGAGGGAATGACGCATCCCAGTCATCAGGGATGCTCACCTTGCCAAACCACAGGCTCGTCCGATGCTGCTCGCGCTCCTCCTTGCCCTCCAAAGGCACCAACAGAGGATTCCCGGCCTCAGGGTCTTCTTCCGCCTCCACCTCTTCACAGGCAGCCCTACAACACATCAAACAAAGCTCCAGTGACGCCCCAAACACCCAGGCGGACACACCCAACCCTGGACTGACAGGGTGGGCGGGCGAAGCGGAGAGCCAGGCATATTCTTGCTGCTTCCAAGGGCCGGGAACTGTGACTGGTGAGACTGGAGGTTACGTGCAGAGCATCCGCTGCCCACCTGCTGTCCTGGCACATGGGATCCATGGCAGAGCACCTGCTTCGCATGCCGGAGGTCCCAGTTCAATTCTCAGCACCTCCACATTGGGATGGAAAAGGCCCCTCCCTGAAAGCCTGCCGGTCCGTGTGTTCAAGAGCAGGCGGGACCAATGGTCGCACTCAGGCGAGATTTACACCAAGCAGGATATAGCGGTATGAAAGTGGCATATAAAAGGCAGGAGCCACACGACTGCTTTATAGCGGTATTGAAGTGCACTGACAACTGTCAGGGCCCATAAGATACATTCCATGTACCGCTATATCCTGCCTGGTGAAGATCTGGCCTCAGTACAGGGCAACATCCAACGCTCCTGTATCTCCACAGTGATCAGAACAGGATAAAGGCCAGTTCGCCTTCTAGCCCGCTGTCTTCCTGGGCTGCTTCCACGAGCAGGCCCCTTGCAGGAGCAGTTTTTCCCTCCTCAAGTCAGCCGCCTCGTGGGCCCCAATCCCCACCCGCCCTCCCGCCCCCTCACATGCCTCTCTGGGACGCGAGCCCGCTTCATCTGGCCGGACCGCTCCTCAACCTCTGCCATCTCCTCGTCATCCAACTCGCTGGCCAAGGACACGTCGTCGTCAGAGTCTTCCCCTTCTGAGAGCGAGAGGTCCTGGTCCGCACCTGCTGCCGTCTCCACAAAGGAATCGGCTGCTGCCATGTCACCCTGGACCACTTCATGCAGTAGCTGGAAGCAGAAGAGGTGTGCGTGGGTATGCCGCCCAGGCGTGCATCTCTCTTACAGGAAGGCACAGCCTCACGTTACAGGGCAGTCCCTCTTCCTGCTGGAAGTCACCGGCATTGCATGGACCAGTGTTCCCAACCTGGTGCCCTTGAGATGTATTGGACTACAACCTGCCGTCGCTTCCAGCCGGCACTGCCGACTGTGCTGGCTGGAGATGAAGGAAATTGTAGCACCGTACATCTGGGGGGCACCAGGCTGAGAAAAGGTGGGTTTAGACCGGTCCCATCTCCCGTGAACGTTTGCAATTCTTCCCCCATACCTGGCTCTTGCCAATGGCCCGCAGGGAGAACATCCCCGTGTCACCATCATCAGCAACAGAAACACCAGGAAGATCCATCTTGAGCTCGACACGCTCTCGCTGGCGCCGTCGCTCGCGCAGGATTTTGCGTTTCTTCCTGGTGATGGATGAAAAACCAGGGGTTCGCTACACCACCAATGGCCATGGATCAGGTGAGCCCTCCCCTGCCACCTCAGGGAGCAGGTAATTTCTTCCCTCCTCCCTTCAGCTTCCCAACTGCGTTCATAAAGCTGGGAGGAGAAAAACTGAAGTGCAGCAGGCGAGCCAAAAGAGCCCAACCTCTTGCTTCCCAAATGGACTTGTAAAACTGGGAGCTGGGAAGGAGAAAAGTGGGAAAAGAGCAGCCCACACCCATGGGGCCTAAACTCTGTCCCTCTCATCACAGGTTTTTGTCACTAAGGCAAAAGCAGAGGCGGCAATGATGGGCTACAAACACCCCTTTTATCACGCCCCCAAACCCACCTCTTTAGTTCTGCCATCTCTTGAGTTTTGAGCTGAGCAAGCTTCAGCTCCAGCTCTTCCTCCTCCTCCTTTTCTTTTTCATCTTCTTTTTCTTCTCCTCCGCCCTGGGCCTCTGGACCTGCCTGTCTGGGCTGCGTTTCTTCCTCTCTTTCACCTTCCTCGCCGGAACTCAAGCTGGAAATGGGGAGAGGGGCCTGGTGGTTCTTACTGAATTAAAGGATTTTCACCCTGCTCTTCAGCTGAAAAGACTCCCAGAACAGCTTACAGAGGATCATGAACAAACCAAGACAGTCTCTGCCCTCTGGCTTACAGTCTAAGGGACAAGACACAAAAGGAAAAAGGGATGCGGAGGGAGGAGGAAGACAAACAGACTCAGGCACCAATTCTTAAAGATACACAGCAGTTCTGGTAACAACCAGCTGGAATAGAAACACTTGAGGGAGGAAGAAGCCCAATGGAGCTGGTGTCTCAGCCCAGCCAATGAAGTGGACCACTTTCCCTCTGCTGCAGCCTGACAGAACGGCTCCTGCCAGGCAATGAGACCTTGTAAATCTCCCGATTCCCCCCCCCCCCCCCAGCCTAGGGTAATTGCCCTACAAGTGGAACATCCAGGGTAGAGCCCAGTTCTCTTACTTGATATCAATTTCCTTGGCCTGTTCTTTCAGCTTCTTGACCAGGAACCGCCTCAGCTTCGTCCTCCAATTCAGCAAGGCCCTGAACAAGGTAAAGATGACAGTCAGACCGTGTGGCTAGCCACCTGTTTTTGAACAAATCCCCTGCACAGCAAGAGAGGGCAGAAAGAAACACTGAGTTGACAGAGATTGCAGGGCTCTGACCGGCTGTCCACAGGAGCTAGAAGCTGCTCCACTGGTTTTGTTCCCATGTCCATGTCTGTGTGTGTGTCCCGTGGTCATGTGGGAGTGGAAAAGTAGCACTTAATGCAACACTGGGTGCAGAATTATGTTTTGATTTTTAAAAAAGTTTCTAGCCCCTGGGGCTGCAAACCGGAAACACATGGGCAATGTCGGCCAAAGTCTCAGAAACCAGAGGGGTTCTGAATAAGGTTTCTGATGGTTGGAGATTTGGTAGTTTCTGTAACTCCTTTTCCCATCCCATGATTGGTAAAGCTAGCATACAGGATACAAAAATACTAAATTGCAGGTTTGCATAATATATGCAGGTCACAGCATTTCTTAACACAGAGTTTTCATTATCTGCCCATAGATACATTTTTAAAATGTTTTCATCACAGCGTACGCAGAAGTCGGTTGTACCTTACCATTCCTAGAAAGGGCCCATTGCTCAGTGCACAGAGTACATTCTTCGTATGCAGAAGGTCTCACGTTCAATTCCTGGCATCTCAAGTGAAAGGATGGCCCTCTCTCTGCCTGACACCTTGGAGAGCCCAGTAAAGAGTAGTCTATATCTGGCTAAACAGACCAGTGGTCTGACTCATTAGAAGGCAGCTTTATGGGTAAACTCCGTTTGCCTGCTGACGGCTTAATCCTTCCCTCCTTCATACACGCATACCTGGCCCATACGACCACAGCATAATTCTCTCTAATTCTGGCGTTCAGGGGTTGAGTGTTGTTGTTTATGTAGCCAAAATGGCACCACCCATGCACAAGAGGAGAGGTACTGCAAAATCGGGAGAATCCCAAAGTTTGCAGAAAAAGCAAAAACCTTTAGGGAAAAAAAACAAGGGGGAACTCCTGAAAAAAAACTACATGAGGACCAAGCACATCAGTGGCCACAAAGTGCTGAGGGATCGTTGGTGTGTGTGCACAGTTGGGAGAGGGAACGGAATGGCATATCGTGAAGGAGGACATGGCTGGAACAGTGAACAGGAACACTCCACATGCAGGTCCCACTTATGCTATAAAATTAAAATTACATCATGGCTTTAAAAAACAAAAGGGGGGTATTAGGCCTATCAACCATTAAGTTCTTTATCAATTACTATTAGCCATAAGAGCTGGAAAATAAGCTCTGTGTTCAGTTACAGTAAAGTTCCAGCTACAAGATGGTGGGAAGCAGCAACAGGGGATGGCTACCTCCTTGTATTTCTCAGGGGAAAAGCTCATAAGCAGGATCTCTAACTGGTCATTGCCAGAAGAAAAAATGCTGAGCGACCACTGGTGTGACACAGCACTGGTGTTCTCATGCTCTTGCTGTGCATGTTCAGGGCCTCAGATTAAGCTTTTCATGTGGCTAAGAGGTGATGAAGATGGACCTTGTTCCTCCCTTGTTCCCAACATCCCAATCCTATCATTTAAGCCTCCAACTGTACCGGAGCTCCTTTCGGCCCAGAACGCGGATGTCCTGACAACAATGGCGCACTTCCACGGTGGTGGCACTGTGGTGCTCCAGCTCTTCATTGTCCAAGACAATCTAGGAGGCAAGGGGCAGAGTAGAAAAAACAGTCAGATCTCTCTCAGTGGCTACCAGTTGCGATGGCTGTATGTTATCTCCAGTGTCAGAGGCAGCAGGCCTCTCACTACCAGTTGCTAGGGAACACGAACAGGAGGATGCGATCGCACTCATGTCCTGGTGGGCCACTGTGGGAACAGAATGCTGGACTAGATGGCCTTTGGTCTGACCCAGCACAACCCTTCTCATGTTCCCATACCTCCACCTGGCTTTGCCCTTGCCAGAGTTCTCTGTGGCCCAAACACTGCTGCCATCTTGATGAGCCAGCAACCCTTTCCATCCCACATGGTGGAATTTTCCCTCACTGCCCCCCCTCGCCTCACCTCATTGGCCTTGGCCAGGAAGTCCACAGGGTTTGAGGCCTTCAGAAAGTCAGTGAGCATGCAGCGGTTATAAAGAACTGTGGCACCATCTTCATATCCTTCTGCCTGTTTGAAGGGAGGACAGACAAAATGAAGAGAAAGACAAGTCTATGAAGTGCCGACTTCAGCTCGAGTCATGGCCCTCAAGCTCGCCTCACGCCTCCCATGCATAAAACCTAAACCCCAAACCTTTTCCTCCCAACTTTCCAGATATCAAGGACAGGGGGCCCACTGACTTCCCCAAATCCATAGGTTATCCCTATGCTCAGTTTGCAAGGGGATGATTCAAGCCCTCATGGTTGAAGGCCAAAGCACAGACATTTGTGCCCAATGTTCAATGGAAAAACCCAAAGGGAGGCAGACAGAAATTACAAATACTCCATTCCCTTTACAGCTCCTCATCCTTTTTCCCATGGTTATTGTTCTTAGCCAATTGAGGTCGGAGAAGGGTAATCTTATGTCATGAAAACCTTATTCAGAGCTCCTGATTCTCTCAGAAGCTGAGGAAAACATTTCAAAACAAACGCAGTTCCCTTAAAATTTCCTTCCCGCTCACCTTTGGCTTCTTCTGGGACACCAGTTCGGTCACGGACTTCGCCAGCACCTCCACTTCCTTGAAGGCAAACTTGGGGTCGAAAAACTTGGTGTCAATTTTATCTGGGGCCAAATAGCCTGGAGTGGGTTGGTAGCGAAGAGAAAGAAAACGTATGACAAGATAAACCAGTATTTGCTATTAAACTTATATCCTGCCTTTTTTCATCCTAGAAGACAAGGCACCTGTCCTATGCCTCCCGTACCTGGAGCCCTCACTGTTATGACTCACATTCTCTCTGGCTTCCCTTCATTCTAAAATGTGAAGTCATAGAATCATAGAATAGTCGAGTTGGAAGGGGCCTATAAGGCCATGAGTCCAACCTCCCTGCTCAATGCAGGAATCCACCTTAAAGCATACCTGACAGACGGCTGTCCAGCTGCCTCTTGAACGCCTCTAGTGTGGGAGAGCCCACCACCTCCAAAGGGTCAGATCTTGCCTTTCAGCAGCTGTGATTTTTAACCCCCCTCTTCAGGTTGCAGATGCTGCAGCTACTCAGTGGCAACAGAAAGCCCCTTTGCACATCAGCACCCTTCATGTATCCTGCAGTGGAGTGGGGCACTGCAGGCAGGTTGCAAGGCTAAGCCCCAGGCACTACAAAACCCTGCTGCTGCTTCACTCAGTGTTGCTGTATGGGTTTGGTGAAAGTCAGGCACCGCCTGCTGGCCTCCTTGTTATCACATCAGATACCTGCTTTGTGCTCCTGCCTATTGCTCCCCCGCCCCCCCAATCTCGGACTCACCTTGGCAGACCACAAAGATCTCGGCTGACTCATTGCGCGAGGCCTGTGGCTTGGTGGCTTGCACCTTGCGGAAGAGCTGCTGGAAGATCCACAGCAGGGGTTGGTAATCCCGAGAACGGAAGACTTTGGTGATGAACCAGCCGCCCTTGGACAAGAAGTCGCAGGCCAGCTTGAGTGCCGACAGTGTCAGGTTAGCTGGTGGAGAGGGCAGAGCAGAGGAGGAAGGGTGTGAGCAAAGGCCAATGGAAAGTCAGAGGACTTGTGCTTTGCTGCAAGCCACCAGCTCCTTTGCACCCATCCACCCATACCAGCCTACCTTACAGGGCTGCAGTAAGGATTACAAGACAAGTTACTGAAAGCCCTTGGGAGGCTCGGGAGTGCCACATCAGTGCTAATTAGCCTTAGGATTTTGTGAAAAACTGCAAAGCCCTAAGACAAGGGCTATGTCTCATTATCTCCTGCTGACCAAGGTCAGTATTTTAGGTATTTAAAGATAGTTATCCTTGCCTTTCAAATGGCAAACTCTGAGGCTGGTTTAAAAGGCAAGAAATCTAATTAAACATATAACCAGCTGTGATATAAACGACACCGTACAGCAGTAAAAATCAATTTTAAAAAGCCAGTACAGTCATGAGACATCGTAGACTGAAGCCAGCTAGTTGAGATGCTGGAAGGCCTGGGCAACCGAGAAAGCCTTTGTGCCTGGACCAGGGAATTTCCTGGGGTGGGGGATTCCATTGCGACCAAAAAGGCCATCTTTTCAGTCACCACTTGCCTAGCTAAGAGCAGGGACGGGGCACTTATGGCCCTCCAGATGTTGGTGGACCCATCATCTCTGACCATTGGCCATGATGGCTGGAGCTGCTGAAAGTTGGGGGCTGACTACAGTAACGTGAGGCCCCTGTAGTCAGCCTCCATTAGCAGCCGCTATTTTGAACTAACTAAAGCTTTCAAGAAGCCTTCAAAGGCAGCCCCAGTTATAACGTAAAGTGGAGGCTACCCAAGCATGGATTGACAAACTGGAGCAATTTAAACACACAAAACACACAAAATGTGGCTCTTTTCTTATTCCTTGAAACTGGCCCTTCTTTCAGCCTATATGGCCAGGATTAGGGGAAGGCAGAACAAGGATGATGCATCTTATAGTACCAACTGAGATTGCACCCTTGCTAAAGCCCTGGTTGTTGGATGCAATGAGGCATGGAAACAATCCCATCACGTATAACTATATGATTTGACAGCAAGGTGCGTATATACCCCCTTCTTTGTAGTGGATGGATCACTTGGGCAGGGCCTACTTGCAAGACAGACACAACATAGGCATGGAACCACAAGCACATTCATTGACTGCACAAGCCTCAGTTTTATGCCTGTGTCCCACCTGGGGTAGAATGTACCTGCCGGGCCATTACATGAACCAACTTTAGGACACAGCTCTGGATGTGAGGTTTGGCCAGCCATTCTGTATTGGAAGACCAGACCCACATGTGCCATTGGGGGGTGGGGTAGGGGGAATTGTCTCCTCCCTGCCCCACCCCAACATCATCCCTGGAAGAGGGTCCCATACCTTGTGAAAAAGCATCATGTACCCAATTGGCTCCCACATTGGGAGCCCCATCATTCAGCACAACATCTACTTTCCATGTCTTTAGTTCCTTGCGCAGAACCTGGAAGAAAGAGAGAGAGAGGGACACACACATTGAACACAGGAACCACACTGTGTGCCAGAAAATCTGTGATAAACCTCATCACAAGCAAAACATTTCCGCCTCTTTGGAGAGGGTATGATGCCGGGGGGCGGGGGGGGGGGGAGATCTCAGTGCAGGTTTAATTTGTATTTTATTCCGGTGTTCCGGGCACAATTCAAAGTGCTGGTTATGACCTATAAAGCCCTATACGGCTCGGATCCAGGTTATCTGAAAGACCGTATTCTCCATTACAAACCTGCCCATCTTCTTTCAGTCCCACCACCATCACAAGCACACTTGGTGGGAATGCAAGAGAGCCTTCTCGGTGGTTGCCCCAGTGTTCTGGAACTCCCTTCCCAGGGAAGCTAGACTGGCTGTGCTTTCAGAGGCAGGTTAAAACTTTTCTGTTTCAGCAGGCTTTTGGAGAGTAGTTTGGACCTCTGTTTATATCTTGGATTTTTAAAAATTATTTGTATTTAAAATGTTTTAAATATTTTAATATTGTACTATGTTTAATTATATTTTTAATTTGTGTATATCTCTATCTGTTTTTAACTGTACATGTTTTAATTTGTAAGCCACCTTGAGTCCCAGTATTGGGAAAAAGGTGGGATATAAATAAACATAATAATAATAATAATAATAATAATAATAATAATTATTATGCCAATTGTATTTATGTTTTTAACTGATATTTTAAAGGTAAATCATCCTGGGATCTTGTTCTGGTTTTAGGAAAGCCAGTATATAAATTCCAGGAAAAAAAGAGAGAAGAGAAGAAGAAGGAGAAAAAAAGAAGATGACTGTCCTACTGGCAGGCAGAGGTGAAAAGGAAAGCCAAAACTAACTCTGTCGGCATCAGCGTGTGGGGACCAGAAAACAAGCAGTTACCTGGCGGCACTTCTCTGTGGTGATGTCCTCCTGCAACGTTACCACATTAGGGATGGGCTTTATGGGAACCAGGTCAACCCCTGAAGACAAGGAGGGGAGGGAGTCAGGTGGAGCACCGGGAGGAAAAAAAGACCCAAGCAAAAACATCGTGAGGAGCCGTTCTTGCAGCCATCCTTCGGCAATGGACCCTACTAGCCATGAAGCTGGATTCCACACAGTCAGACCCAGCGGAGGCTGGTGGCTCCGACATCAGAGGGAGGGTGAATCTGCTCCGGGTTTCAATCGGGACGTAAAGGAGCTATCCAAGATGCTTCTGCCACTCCAATGATGTCGGATCCACCAGCCTTCACTGGGTCTGAACATTAGTGCACCTGGCCCAGTGCTGCCCACTCATGCACAGCTCTTTCCAGCCCTGCTATCTGAGATAGTTTTAACAAGAGATACCACAGACGGAAGCTGGGGCCAGAAGCATGTGCTTTGCCACTGAGAGGGACTTTACGTATGTAGTACCAAGATGTCCTGCATATGCTTTAAAGGCATCTGCTAAACCCACCCACCCCCATCCAACTCCTTTTTGGCTTGTTCAAAAGAGAGCTGGCATAATGCTAGAGACTGAGCCTATGAATCAGGAAAAACCTGCTTCAAATCTCCTCTCTTCCATGTACCCATAGGTGGCCTCGGGGAAGGCACTTCGCTTACAGGGCTGTTGCAAGACTTGCATGAAGACAGCAAACGTGAACCCTCTGAAATGCTGAGTCCATTTGGGCACATCACCACGGCATCCTCCTTCCCCGCCCTGGTCCTGCACTAGCTCTTGGCCAGCCTTCTTCCCAAACCGGGTGACTTTCGGATTTGTTGGACTACAGCCTCCCATCATCCCCAGCCATCATGTACTGGACATAATGGGGGCTGCAGTCCAACACATTTGGAAGGCATCCGGTTTGGAGTGTGTGTGTGTGGGGAGTAAGCTGGCCTAGGCAGCGTGCCCCTGAATGCCAGTTGCAGGGAAGCAACAGTGGAAGAGGACTCTTGCCCTCACGTCCTAGTCATGGGAAACAGGATGCTTGGAACTGCATGAGCTGGTCTTCCCCAAATAAGTGGTGGCCCGATGTTGTGGACTACAAATCCCATCACCACTGACCACTGGCCATGTTGCCTGGGCTGGTGGGAGCTAAGCTGAGAACATCTGGAGGGGCGTGAGGCTGGGGGGATGGGGTGGGGCACCATAGGTTTTGATCTGATGTAGCAAGGCTCTTCTTATATGCGTCACCCTAGAAACCCTCTGGGTTACTCACCAATAACAAGACTGGACACTGGCATAAATTTTGAGGCCACTTGCAGCCTGTTGGAAGAACAAAATGAATCAAGTCTAGCTCTAAGCATACATGAGCCCATATTTATTTATTTAACAATATTTATGAATTGCTTAAACGCCTAAGCAATGTACAAAACAATACAGTAAAAGATCACATTAAAATACTGTCTATTATTACTGTATACCAGGGTGCAAAAAGTGCGGCCCACAGGCAGCCTCCGCGAGCCCTGTCTGGAGGCCTTCCAGAAAAATATCAGCTCTAGGCAGTGGCTCTATGGTTCCTGCTATAGAAACCTCTTTCCTAGAGCATGACTTTTTATTTTGCTTACAGTAGGGCTACTTACTGCCTGCTCAGAGAGTCGAGTGACTCAGTGAAAGAAATGTTTATGCATTCTTGGTTATGTCAAATGACTTATGCATTTTAAATGCATAAATGCATAAATAAATATTTTAAAAATTGCCCCGGTTTTGAGGATTCAGAATAGGGCAACCCTAGGCCTCTGAGGCAAGAGCTGGATTTGAGTAAGTGAGGATGGGGGATGACAGATAGAGAGACTGAGAGTTGTATGTGAATGTGCATGCATATATGTACATGCACACATATGTGCCCCCCCCCACCACACCAGCAGACATTCAATGTGGCCCTTGCAACTGAAGAAGTTGTGCACCCCTGCTTTATCCTGAAAACAACAGCCCTGTTTGGACATAACAGTGGCATCTGGCAGCAAACTGTGGATTAATTAACCCACAAATTGAGGGACACGTACCCCACCCAAGCCACTTCCACGGTTTGTTTTTGGTTTATGCCATTCGAGAGTTGTTAATGGAAACAGGATGCAACACTCATCCCTGCAATTCATGGGTTAATTAACCCATGATTTGCCCCTGGATGCTGCCGTTACAGCCACAAATAGTCAATATAACCTTTCTGGGAATGCCTGTTGGAATATGAACGTTTTCAGTAGTCACTAAAATCCCAGTAGCCACCAAAAATCCAGAAAGGCAGGAACCTGACTATTTTAAATAACAAGACAGTCATCACGAACAGGAATCAAAAAAATTATATCCCAAGTGGGTGAATAAACATCCTGCTTGATAGAAGATAGAATTGGATCTTTTCATTCTGCATAACTAAAAATCTGTCATGCTCCCACACCAGATCAGTCTTTGAATGTCACTAGCATAAGATAGCAATAGGTATAGCATAACATTTAAAGAGAATGAGCTGTGATCTAAGAGTCCCTTGGTACAGATCTTACCTCATTCATAATTACATAAACCTGCCTAGCCCCTATATCTGCATCTGTAATATGGAAATATTAATTCTGGCCTACTTTACAGGCTTTTTTAAAGGTTACTGAGATAACCTTTGCAAACAAGGGTATGCAAATGCACTCACCAGCTTATCACTGATGTGTGGATTATTTAACTTAATGAGGAAAGAGTCAGGGAGAGCTCACACACTTCTTTTTATAAGAAGTCCAAGGTCTCTGTCTGATGCCACACTAAATCTCAGAAACTCTAATTAAGCAGCAAGATGTATATGGCAAATATTGGAAAAGATTTTTTTAAAAATAAAAAAGTTAGATGACTGGGACTAGGCCTTAACAGCAAACTTGACAAGTTACAAAGGAATCAGAAAGAGATGTCAGAAATTATATTTTGTTTGTAAATGAATGGAAATGAAACACAGAACTTTGTAGTCAGAAAGGTTCCAAAGGTTGTAGCACTATTTCATTTAATGCAAGAAAAAATAGTGTGTGGTTTAGAATCTTTAAGCTAGAAACCCTGGATATTTCCCTCAATGTTATATATCTTATAAATTCTGTTATGGGGGTGGTTGTATAACCACACCCACATATAGAAATCTTTATAATAAGATATGTTGATACTTATAATTATAATAGAAAATAATACTTTTTTTAAAAAAAGACCTCATTGCTTTCTAAGAGTTTCTGAGGCTCAGTACATTAGGCATAAGCCCTCACCCTCTCTTCCCAGCTCAAGCTGGAGTGGAGGGAAGGAGATCCCCTCCCCAGTCATCTTGGGTCTCAAATAAAACTCTGCCCCTCCCTCTGTAGGGTGGGCTGGAACCTGGCCTGCACACATTTTGGCTGGCTACCAAGACTGCCCTAAATTTGTGGACCTCCGTTTGCAAAGGACACTGCACAATTAAGAAAAAATCCATATAAATACTCAATAGCATAACTGGTCTAGACTGAATTCATTTCTGCTGATGCAGGACTGGACATGTTTTCAAGTTGCACAAAACTCTCCATTGGGATGGGTACGTATATATTCACTGGAGATTCATTGGAACTTTTCCCCTGCTACCAATAACACATGGCCCTCTATATTCTACTTGTGTCAATAGCAAGACTTCTGTAATGCTGGACTGCTGTAATCCTGTACAAGCACACACAAGTTTCCTTCAGGACTCCCCACCCCTCTGCTGGTCACTAACCATCCTCCAGGAGCAGCACACAGATCTAGCAGCGCCCGTGACTTTGGGAGGAATTGGAATTTGCGGTTCAACTGGATAAGCTTGAAGGACGAGCGGGAGCGGAAGCCTGGAAAAGGGAGATTATTACTAATATTACTATTACCATTATTATTTACATTTCTATACCGCCCCATAGCCAAAGCTCTCTGGGCAGTTTACATAAGATTAAAATGATTAAAAACAATATACAAAATTTAAAACAACAAAAACATGTAATATACAAAGAAACAGACCTCTAAAAACAATTATAAACAACTTCATAAACAATTATAAAAACAGATGCGGGATCAATGAAGCTTATCACATATTGCTAAATGCCTGGGAGAAAAGTCTTGACCTGGTGCCGAAAAGATAACAATGTTGGTGCCAGGCTGACCCCGTTGGGGAGATCATTCCACAATTGGGGGGGCCACCACTAAGAAGGCCCTCTCCCTTGTTGCCATCCTCTGAGCTTCTCCTGGAGTAGGCACTTGGAGGAGGACCTTAGATGTTGAGCGTAGTGTATGGGTAGGTTCATGTCGTGAAAGGCATTCCAGCAGGTATTGTGGTCCTGAGCTGTGTAAGGCTTTATAGGTTAGAACCAGCACCTTGAATTGGGCTCGGAAATGTACAGGCAGCCAATGCAAGTGGGCCAAAGTCAGTCTTATACGTTCGAATCATCTGGTCCCTGTTATCAATCTGGCTGCTACATTTTGTACAAGCTGCAGCTTCTGAACTGTCTTCAAAGGCAGCCCCATGTAGAGCACATTGCAGTAATCTAACTTGGAGGTTACTAGAGCATAGACAATTGAAGCCAGGTTATCCCTGTCCAGATGGGAGCGAAAATGGGCCACCAACCAAAGTTGGTAGAAGGCACCAAGGCCACCTGAGCCTCAACTGACAGAGATGGTTCTAGTAGAACCCCCAAGCTACGAACCTGCTCCTTCAAGGGGAGTGTAACCCCATCCAGAACAGGTTGAAGACCCTCCATCCGGTCAGCAGAATCATCCACTAACAGCATCTCGGTCTTGTCTGGATTGAGTTTCAGATGGAACATCAAGACCAGCTACAGGTAGAAATAGAACTGTACACATACAGGACCCTGTAATGTGGGAAGCAGTATTGAATGTGGTTGCAAGGAGAATGCCTGCTCATGGTTTCAAGAGGCTCAAGTGGCTATGGCAGCTCAGAGCGCCTTTTACCAGCTTTGGCTGGTTCTCTACCTACAGCTTCTCCTGGACAGGGATAGCTTGGCCACAGTGGTACAGGTGCTAGTAACCTCAAGACTCGGTTACTGCAATGCACTCGATGTGGTGCTGCCCTTAAGGCTGATCTGGAAGCTGGAGCTAGGGCAGAATGCAGCAGCTCAGCTAATACCCCTTTTCAGCATGCAACTCCTTTGCTGAGGGAACAGCACTGGCTGCCTATTTGCTATCAGGCCAGGTTTAAAGTTTTGCTACTAGTGTATAAAGCCCTAACAACTTGGGACCAGGATACCTGAAAGAGTGCCTTCTCCCTACCACCTGTCCAACCACAGAGATCATCAGATGGGATGCTCTTGATGGTTCCACATGGGCCTATGGCTCAATTGGAGTCCACCCAGAGAAGAGCCCCTTTCTATGGAACTCCTGAAAACATCTTTATTTTAGGAAGCTTTCCTTGACTGTGCAGCTATGGCTTTTCTCAGTCTTCTGTTTTTCAAAAATAATAATTTTTAATATGGAGTTTTATTCTTCTATTTTATATATCTTTTATCTTTTATTGTTCACTGCTCTGGAATCTATCTATATTTGGAGCAGTATATAAATGTTGTAAATAAATAAATAAGAGTTGGTCAAGAATACAAATAAATAACATACACATACCCTTTCACGTAACAGTGAAATGTACCTCAAATTTTAACCCAGAAAAGGCTGTGACCCTTGTATAAAAAACAGATGTATTTATTGTATTGAATTTATATACCACTCAATCCATAAGAAATGTCTGAGGAGTGGACAAGACAAAATGTTTGAGAAGCCCTCATATTGCCCAACCTAGGTATGTAGGAATCTGCTTTATACCAAACCAGACTGTTGGTCCATCAGGCCACTATTGATCTCCAACTGGTGGTCTGAGACCCACAACTGGGTCACAATCTGACTTATGGCAATGGCATCTCTACAACCATACAAATACATGGTAAACAATTAAGGAGTGGGACCTGACATGCACATTTGGGTGAAATGTGGGTCCCTGATCTGAAAGGGCTGAAAACTACTGGTTGACATTGACTGGCAGCAGCTCTCCGGGGTTTCAGACAGGATTCTTTCCTCACCTTATTAGCTGGAGATGGCACAGGACTGAGCCTGGGATCTTCTGCACAGAAAGTGTGTGCGTGACCATCATGCTATGGCCTCTCCTTAGAGGGAGGACAACTAATATCTAAAGCAGTCCCTACTGATGCTCACCCGATTCATAAGAGCAGCGCAGTAATGGCTAAGAGTGGTGTAATGGCTACAGAGACTGAGCTATGAATCAGGAGGTCCCTGGTTTGAATCTTGCATCTTTCTTTGGCAAGCTATTCTGAGCAGGCAAGGTGAATCCCTTTTTTTTTGCCTGCCAGCTTGGATGTGTAGAAACCCCTTTTCCCCTAGACTATAAACACGTTTTAAGAACAACATGGTAAGCCACAAGTTTTGTTATATTTTCATTTGTACTTCCTTCTTTATAATGTTGTTTTATCTTTCCTGTCATAAGCTGCTTTCAGTGTATATATATACACACACATACACACACACACACACACACACACACACACATATATATATATATATATATATATGAGACAGGAAGAAATGTTCAAACACAGCCAGCTTCAGCCATCCTTTTAAAAAATTCTGAACCCTGTTGAGTGGCTGGTTTGACATCTTCATGCTTCCCTGGCTGGCAACTTGGTTCCAAACTCAATTCAAAGTGCCGGTTTTGGTCTTTGAGAGCACAGTCCTAAGGGATTGGTGCTTGATAGACTATCTATCCAAAACCTTGCCGGCAAAAGCCATGGAAGGCAGGAAGAGCAAGGAGGCCTTTATAGTCTCTCCATTCTCCATTTATTTATTTATTTATTTAAGCTAGATAGGCTTCTCAGCCTGTCTGGCTTACTTACCAGGGAATGGATGAGAACAGCAACAAAGAGGCTATTGGATTGAACAGACCCAGGCCTCTTCTCCTCCCTTTGCGCTCACCGTTCTGCCCCTTTTCTCCCTGCTGTCTTTTCTGAGGTTGTACTTGCGATTTCAGAAGATAAACCACTGGGGAGATTTCCTAAGTAACTGGGAAGTTCCACAATTGGATCTCTTCTTCCACAGTCATAGCTCAGTCTGCACCATCCTATGGCTCCCTAGATACCGTGTGGGAGCCAAAGGATTGCTCTGTAAAGCTCTAAATGGCCTGGGATTCATGAATCACCTTCCTCCATGTGAGCCTGCCCAACAACTTTATCTATCTTCGGAGATCTCATATTTCCCCATGATGAGAATTACCATGGGTACCTGAAGCAGGGTCTTTTCAGCAGTGATGCCCAAGACTGGAAACAATCTTCCAAGCAAGACCTGTCTGGCCCTTTCGCTGATCAGTTTTAGACAGATAGCATCTACTGTTTATTTCTGTAAGTTTGTGTATGTTACCATGGTTCAATTATTTTCTGTTGCTACTGTATTTTACTCATTTAGGTCACAATCCTATGGCCATCCAATGCAGAACAGGAGGAGCAGTGGAGTTTAGATCCCCCTGATCTACATTTTAGCTAGACAGGTGTTGCGGGAATATTTCAGGTATGATCATAACAATAGCTTGTGATAACAACATTTAAATGATTGAGAAACTAATATTGATTTCATGCTTCTAATAAAACCATGTATCTGTTCTCCTGTAAGATAGAACCAGCAATGTACTAGCTAGATGTGTTGAGCCTCATCATAATGAACTTTGGTCCACTAGCAACTATATGCATTCTGTATTGTTTTAGGTTATCTTGACCTCCATCATTCATATGTGGTGCCTTTCTCTGTTTTGACTTAGAGACAAATTACATCATTCTTCTGTGCTACCCTGTATTATTGTAAACTTTCCCCTGGTACAAAGGTGATTCTGTACAAAAAGCTAGATATGCTAATTCTGATGTTTCCAGTTTCCTATATAAGAGTGATACCCAATATACTTAATTCAGTCAGAGGTCTATCTCTGGCTCCCTCAGCTGATGTGTCTTCTTCAATAAACCTATTCTTTAAGAATCTAATACGTGAGTATCTTTGGACTCCACTGTGACTGAGTTTAATTGCTTGCATGAATATAACTCCTTTGAAGTTATTGGGTGGGAAGTCACTGATCTATGGGAGGTCCCTTCCCCATCTTAAAGTTATTCATCCCTAGTCTACATTTAGGCCAGTTACTGTATCAAAGCATTATAAAGAATTAGAGTAAAGATCTTTCTCATAAGGGATCTGTGACAATAAATGACCCCTTTCTCATAAGAGGGAGTCATAGGCCTCCCTAAGGGACTCAAATTCCTGCCACACAGGCATTTTCACCTGTCTAGCTGAGGCATTGGGGAGGGGGAGGGATGGAGGCTGGGGATAGCTGGTATCCCCTCTTCCCCAGTCCCCTCCCCGTCCATGGGAACACCCCCTTTCTGTCCTCTCCGAGATTGCCTTTACCTTCAGGACAGAGAATTTCTCAGTTTAGGTGTGGCCACAGAGAAGGCCCTTTCTATTGTCCCCATCAACTGTGCCTCCACCATAGCTGGAGGGTGATAGAAGGGTGAGGTGCATATTTGGTGATAAGAAATAAATACATGCATTTTACCATTTTAATAATTTACCAAGGCTCTTCTTCCTTTGGGGCCTTACCACTCCCACCCTCTCTAAGAATGAGTATGATTGAAATAAGTGAACTTGACTGCTGAGCCACTGTGGCGTAGCAGTTAGAATGTTGGAGTGAGACTCTGGAGGTAGGAGTTCTAGTCCCCAATCAGCCATGAAGCTCATTGGGTGGCTTTGGGGCAATCACAGACTCTCTGGCTCAATTCGGACAACACAATAAACAACTGGTGTGGGGGAAACAATCGCCAGTTGTTTTGACTATTGTGTCATCCGAATGCTGCCATAGTCAACTCAGCGCTGATCCTCATCCACACCACAGTTGATTATTTATTACCATGTTGTGTGGGGAGTATCCCCTAGAGTTAGGGTTAATCAACCCACCATTGACTATCCTGTCGTCCGAATTGAGCCAATGTGTAACCTACCTCACAGGGTTGCTGTAAGGATAAAATGGAGAGGAGAACTATGTAAGCTGTCTAGGATGTCTTGCAAGAGGAAAGACGGTAGGATATAAATGTAGTCATCATCATCATCATCATCATCATCATCATCATCATCAAATAAAAACTTCAACCGCCCCCACCCCAAGTCAATCCTCAAGAAGTCTCAACCGCAAGACTTGGCCTTGGCTGACTCGTATGAAATCAGCAAGAAAAGAAGAGTGCCTCTGCGTCCACACAGAGTGTCTGCTCCCCTCTAAGGAGTAACTATCCCTCATATTATCTGGGAATGACGGCAAGCCATACATTGAGGATTCTTGGCAAAACGCAGGCACTCCCCACTCCATTTTCTCACCAGTCTCCTTGGCCAGGTGATAAAACTTGTCCTTTCGGCTCTTGCCCACTTTGCCCTTCTTGCCCATCTTGGGTACGCGGCTCCTCGTGTGTTAAGGAATACCCACTGCCAGCGGACACGCACGTGCGCTAAACTTGGTATGACCCTCCTACCGACCCGTAGTCCTTTCCCTTCCTCGTTTTCTATCATACGTGTATCTGCAGCGCCATAACCATCTTGAGTGTGTCACAGCCGCCTCTCCCCAAAATACGAACGGCGGTTACACAAAGCGCCCCTCTCCTTTCGACCAGATCTCAAAGAAGTCGAAAGAGAATGCTGTCGTATTGTCATTCTATTTCCCCCATTTTTTCTTCTCAGACAGTGATAAAACTTTAAAGTCCCCTACCAAGATGGCCACAAAATAGAGTCCACTGTGACTTCCGTTTCCGTCGCGAGGTTTATGCTCCTTATCTTTACATATGCGAAGAAGGGAATTTTGGGTATTTTTACAGAGAAAATCAAGAGATTTTTTTTTTTTAAAAAAAAAGCTTCACAAAGACGATATTTCCGATTCCTGATTGTCAGTACGTAGAATTTTTCCATATGCGGGGTAAGAGTGGTGGAAGTCTAGAGGAAATGTAAAAACAGGCTGGCAAACGGATGCCTGATTTATCTTTTTTTAAAAAAAGTGGACCGTAATCGACGAAATCTTATGCCATTAAAGGTGCAATCCAATGCATTAGACAGAAAAGAGCCCCACAATTCTTTTAGGAGTTTTAGGACTTTTTCTGTCTAAACATGCATAGAATTAGACCCTAAGAATGCGATAGGCTTGGATTCTCATTTAGTCAAACTTTGGGTGCCTCAATTGAGATCAATGGGATCTACTTTAGTATGATTAACGTCCCATTGATTTCAATGGGTTTACTCTTAAGTATGACTAAATGAGAATCCAGTTTTTAGGGCACAATTTTATGTATGTTTAGACCAAAAAAGAGGAAAAAGTCCAACAACTCCCAGCATTCCTTCAGCCAGCCATGCTGAGATTTGTAAGACTTCTTTTTTTCTGCCTAAACATGCACAGGATTGCGTCCTAAATCTTTTAAGATGCCACAAGACCCTCAGTTGTTTGTGATACTTGGTTTTTAACTTCCCCAGTCTTATCTTCTTCCCTCATTCACCCTCAGCCCAAGTACGGCTGTAAACCTATGCTGAATACCTTGAACGAAGCGGGACTTAATTTCTGCATAAACATACAAAGGAGTGGACTTAGGGTGACCAGATAAAATCCAGGTCAGGGCTCCTGTAACTTTAACAGTTGTAGAGAAAAGGGAATTTCAACCAGTGTCATTTGTATGCAATTAGTTCCTGGTGAAATTCCCTCTTCATCACAATTGTTAAAGTTGCAGGGGCCCTGCCTTCTTTTGTATATGGTCACTATAGTATAGTGCCTGCACCTTTAACTGTTGTGGGGCTGAGAATCTGCTCTAGGTTTCAGTCAGAGCTCTAAAGGGAGCTATCCAATGTTCTGCACCTAATCCCCAAAATGGGTTCAGCACCTCGGATAGCTAGTTTAGAGTTCCAACCCAGAGCGGATTCACAGCCCCACTGGCATCGGAGCCACCAGCCTCCCTCTGGCATTAACATTGCTTCCAATGCACCTCCCACCATTCTTGTTCCGCATAGGCGAACTGCAATCCGGAACCGGACGTATAATGTGTAACTCCGTTGAGACCGTGGAAGGGGGGAAGACGTCCGTTCCCTTCCGTATGCAAAAATAATAATAATAAAAAATAAAAAGGAGCGTCCGCCACATTGGTTAAGGGCAAGAAGCAGGAAGTGGGGCGTCCCACGGTGTCCATCTTTGCGCACGCGCATTTCTGTCAACAGTGATGCCGGCGAGGGAGAAAATGGCGGTGGAAGGGCCAGAGCAGGTAAGCAGATTTTGGGGGGGTGCTGAGTCACTCCGGTATCTCCCTCAATTCCCCACCCCAAATCCCGGTCGGGCTGGGGGTGGGGGTGAGAAGGGAGGCAATGCATAGGGCGGCTTTATTTGTACTGCGGTGGGTGAGCGGCTCCGGACAGACATCGCCCAGGAAGGGGGAAGATGGTAAAGGGGCTTTCATTAAGACGGACGGGGCAGTAGAAAGAGCCATGGGCGGCCCCACGAAGGGGCTCTGATTTGAAAGGGGGGAGTTATTGGTGGGTAGGAAGTCCAAGCCTAATGGAAAGGATGAAGTTATGACATGAAGGAGGAGCAAGTATGTATGAGTGTGTGAATGTGTGTGTACACACACACACACACTTTTATGCCTTTCTATGCCACCCCCTATAATACAGATGCTCGTATTGTTATGTATCTATATCTACATATAATAAAAGGACAGAGTGTGCAAGTATTCTGGCTGGCTGACAATTTAAAAAGAAACTCTCCTCTCCCTCAGTACAGGCTTGCATTTTCAGGATGTTGAGGTTTTTTTTAAAAAAAATGCTTTGCTGGGGATGGGGTGGGAATCAGAGATGGAAAGGGGCTTACTGACTTATCTGTGTCTTTTGTAGGTTATAGAGTGCTTGTTTTTAAAGAGAAGTGGTGTTGTGTTAGGAGCTGGAGAGAGGTGTAAAGCGGTAATCATATGGTGGGTTCATGCTATTGGTAGAGAGCTGTAACTTAAAGGGAGGTTTGTGTCCCTGCTTGAATTGATCTGCCCCTTCTTCCTTTGCCACCCCAAATCTCCTCTGCAGATGGAGCTGGATGAAGGCAAGGGTGGGACTGGGTTGCGCCAGTATTACCTGTCCAAGATTGAGGAACTACAGGTGAGCTTTTTCTATTTCTTGCAGTGGGGGATGAAGAGAAGTTGCTGTATTCTACCCCCTTCCTCACAGCCAGGCATAATTTTCATACATTTGCGGGAAGCAGGTGGGTTAGTTAAAGTTGGCTAATGGGGGGTGGGGGGCATACTGGGGATGGATTAGGGGATCTTTGGATTGCCTCCAGCCATAGAATTCCCCCTTGATTATTTATTTCTATGGTGTCTGCTTAAGTAAGAGTTATTCCAAAAAACCAGTGTCAGGTTCTCGGGTTTACAATCTATGGGTGAAAGCAAACATTTTTTCTAAAAGAATGGTGGAAGTGGTTTTGACATACATCTGCTGTATTCTGAGGTATGTATTTTCAGGGCAGAGAAAGTGTGTTCAAACCCTTTCCACCATACAGAATGTATATCTCTCTTTATCTTAACAAGAGGTAACACATGAGGGAAAGGGGTGGGGGGGAAAGATAGAGTTGCTAGAGCATTCTGACTGTGAGAGGCCAAAAAGTGAGTTGTGAATTGGCATTTATTATTTGGGGCAGGCTGCTTCTCCTTGCCATTGCCATTAGGACGAAGATAGAACTGCCCATCATTCCTTCATCTCCCGGCCTGTGGCTGGATCCAAAGTGCCCCAGCCTACAACTTGAGGAGAGTAATTCTCAGGCAGGGAGGGAGAAGCACTCACTTTCTTGCCAATGGCTGGCTCCAGGCTGATCTTCCTACTGGTGTCATGGTCTTAGTGATGTGACCTCCCACTAGCAGTCCTTGTCTGGTTGTTGTGCTGTTGGGGTGATTTATCATCTTTCTTCTTTTCCTTCTCCAAGTTGATCGTCAATGATAAGAGCCAGAATCTTAGGCGGCTGCAGGCCCAGCGGAATGAACTCAATGCCAAGGGTAAGTCAGGATCAGCGTGGCTGTCTGCAGCGTTGCGCTTGTGACTAGGAAGCAGGGAGAGTGGTTGGGGTGACTGGATGTGCTCAAACACCCTGAGAGTTCAGCAGGGGTTTGGGCATGGTTGCATAGATGTGAAGACCCAGTGGGAAATAGGGGAAGGATGTACATGGTTTTCCTCAAAGCTAAAATAAGGGAAAACCCTCTTATGAACTATTTTCTCTCTTGGGAAAATGAGTGAAATGCTTTTAAAAGCAGGGTTTTGAAATACTTGTATTAGCTTCACTTGACTCCCTCAAAATGGTTTCGAATAATTATCAGACATCCTGCAGTAATGGGTAATTAAAATAGCTGTACACTGTAGACGAGTACAACTCAGGTTATTCTATTGTACTACAGACAGACATTTCTTTTTAACAGAGTTGGAAACAGTCTGAAAGACTGATCATTACTTGCAGCAGCCTCATGAAGTTGCAGGGTGTGTGTGTGTGTGTGTGTGTGTGTTGTATTGTTTCTTGACTATGCTGACTGGAGACTGTTTCTGAGCCCAAATTATACAAACTTCCTTTTGCTTGCTACAGTGTTGATGGTTTTTGTCTTTAAATTCTATTTCTCTCCCTATTTTCCCAAATGGCAAAAAAACCCAAGATACGTTTGGTACCTTAAGATGCGGCAGCTTCTTGCTCCAACTCTTAATGCCTCTGCTCCACACTGAGTATATTTGTCATGCACTGTAAGGCATTTAGGGTGCAATCCTATGCATGTAGGACTTTTTTTTCCTATCTAAACAACTCCCAGCATTCCCCAGCCAGCTGGCTGGGGAGTACTGGGAATTGTAGACTTTTTCTGTCTAACCATGCATAGAATTGTATCTTTATACACTTAAATTTAAATATGGGAAACAGTACAGTTTAATGTGCAAATTTATACACAAAGCATTGTATGTCCTTAAAGTTAGTTTTTGGAACTGCTAAAAAAAAATAAGGTAATGCAAATATACCTAGAGGCCCTGTGTGGTGCAGCCATTAGAGTGTTAGACTGAGACCTGGGAGATCCAGGTTCTAGTCTCCACTCAGCTATGAAGCTCACTGGGTGACTTTGAGACAGTCACTTGACTCATAGCCTAACCTGCCTCACCGGATTATTGTGAGGATAAAATGGAGAGGAAGAAAGACTATGTAAGCCATGTTGGGTTCCTTGCAAGAGAAAGAAAAAGGTGGGATATAAATGCAACAATAAATAAATCGATTTCATCTTCTTCTCAAATGTATTAATGAAAAATATAAACAACTTCAAGACCACTCGAAATGTTCCATGACTTCAAGACCTTTCGAAATGTTACTTCTTTAGGGACAGGGAGATCAGCAATATGTCCTAGCTGATGAGTAGGGAGATGTTTTCTCCCCTCCCCTCTAATGTGAATGCTCTTTTGTTTTCTCTGCCTTCCCCAGTACGGCTGCTTCGTGAGGAGCTGCAGCTTCTGCAGGAACAAGGCTCCTATGTGGGCGAGGTCGTGAGGGCTATGGACAAAAAGAAGGTGCTTGTGAAGGTAGGGTTATCCTCTATGTACGCGTATCAGATACCTCTGTTCTTCAGCTGAGTGAGGGCAGGGATTGACTAGGAGTATGGTTTGAGAATAACACAGCATTTAAATAGCGCTTTCAAATGTTTAATGCATAGTGTGGTGTAGTGGTTAGAGTGTCAGGTTATAACCGGGCGGGAACTCATGGCTTTAAATCCTCACTCAGCCATGAAGCTTGCTGGGTGACCTTGGGCCAGTCGCTGCCTCTCACCTTAACCTACCTCACAGGATTGTTGTAAGGTTAAAATGCAGGGAGGGGGATGAATGTATGCCACCCTTACCTCCTGGGAGGATGAGTGGGATAAACAGCTAATACATATTTTGTAATAAGGCAGCTCACTATTATCCCCATATTGCAAATTTGGGGATGGGGACCTAATAGGTTTCATGGCAAAAGTGAGATTTGAACCAGGAGTTTCCACATTCACAATTCATTCTCTTAGCTTCCTGCTTTCTGGACAGAAACAGCAAAAGTGTTAATGTTAAAAGAGTTACACAAGCTATGGAGCAGAAGTGAAGAAGGGATGTATTTTTCAGTGAACCGTATTGACCCTTGCTCTTTTTTTGGCTTGGTTTCTTTGCTGTTGTTGCTGGAAATGTTCTGTTCTCATGGCCCTCCTCTATTCCAGGTCCATCCAGAAGGCAAGTTTGTGGTTGATGTTGACAAAAACATAGACATCAATGATGTGAGTATCTGTTGGGCCTTGTCTTGCTTTCAGAGGTGGGGAGGTTATTGTACACGTTTCTAGGCCTGCAGGATTTAGGGCATTCTTTTGTTCTCGTTTTTTCTGGTTGTGGGGGTGCTGCTTTTGAAATGTCCTTGGCTGCCAATGTTACTTGCAGCTCACCTCCTTCTTTGCCATCCAGGTGACTCCAAACTGTCGTGTTGCCTTGCGGAATGACAGCTACACACTCCACAAAATCCTGCCGAACAAGGTGGACCCCCTGGTCTCGTTGATGATGGTGGAGAAAGTGCCCGACTCCACTTACGAGATGATTGGTGGCCTTGACAAGCAGATTAAAGAGATCAAGGAAGTGATCGAGCTGCCTGTCAAGCATCCAGAGCTTTTTGAAGCTCTGGGCATTGCTCAACCCAAGGCAAGTGAGGAAGGTGCTTCTGGATATCTTTTCCCACCCTTCTGTTCTCTCCTGTCCCCCAACACAAACCGGCTGAGCTGCACCATATGCCACACTAGGCCAGGCAGACTGTGGAGTAATGGGTAGGTCCTTGTTTGCACTTAACCTTAACCTATATAAGGATAACAAAATATTAATCTTGGGAAACAGGAAGCAGCCCCCCCCCGAGCCCTTCTTCAGGGTGTGTCTGAAGGTTGGGAGGGGCCATGGCATATGCTCTGTTTCAGAAAGCCCAGGATCAGTTCCTGGCATCTTTAGCCCAAGGATCTCAGATCACAGGGCTGGGAAAGAGCCTGCTTGAGATACTGGGAAACAACTGTGGCTGGACAGTGCTGGACTAATGGCTTGACCTGGTATGTTCCGGCTTCCTATAACTCTCTCCATGCCCATATTAAAATGGGTGACTCTTCTGTGGCAGGCTGCAGGTCCTTGCACAGTGAGAATGAGGGAGTTCCAGGTCTCAATTCTGTTTGAAAGTTGCATCCTCCTGACTAGGTTGCTTTGCCCCCCCTTCTCCTCCCAAACTACAGATATGGGTCTGTGTGGTTGAGTAATGAGAGGATCACACGTCATCACAGGCACTCTATTCTGGTATTTCATGGCTAATGCTTGTTGAGTCGTGGCTCTCCCCCTGAAGAGGAATTCAAATCTTGTTCACTTTAGGTCTCCCTTTTAGGGATGTGGTGCCCCTTTACTTCATTGCTCCAACTAGCAGTCAAGGGAGAGTGAACAACTGCCTGGGAGATGAGGTGCTAAGATGCTGTAGTGCCGTGAGTTTCTCTCCCCACGCCCTTCACTGACTATTTGAATCCCCCGTGCTAATCTTGCAGCATTCTTAATTGCAGGGTGTGCTGCTGTATGGACCCCCTGGCACTGGGAAAACTTTGCTGGCCCGAGCAGTGGCTCATCACACGGATTGCACCTTCATCCGTGTCTCTGGCTCTGAACTTGTGCAGAAATTCATTGGAGAGGGTAAGTGAGGAAAAAAAGAGACGGAGAGGCCTAGGAGTGTTTGTTTTCCATGGGGAAAAAGCTAACTGTCATGCAGATCCTTCAGTGGATGTCTTGAAAGGGTGGCTTACAAATTAGAAAATGCCAGATGGAAATATCGGGGCCTGCCCAGCCCAGGCCTTGTCCAGCAGTTACCAGCTTCTGCGGCCAGACTTCCTCCTACTCGCATACATTTTCCAAGGGGATGCCACTTGAGCAAACACTCAGTTATCCCCATATTTCCTAGAAATAATAATAATAATAACCAGCATCACATCAAAAAACCTCCAGAAACTGGGCCTACCAGAATACATCCACACCAGCATCCAGAAAACAGTCATAATTAAAACATGCTCAATCGTCAGGAAATTCCTGAATCAGTAGAAGACAGCATGACTTGACAAAGCCTATCACGGCCGTCTAGAAAAACCGCCACGAGCAAGAAAGAGATACATAATTATTTATTTATTTATTTATTTATTTATTACCCACCTCCCCCTTTGAATTGAGATGGGGAACAACATTAGTACAACACAATATAAATCAAATTCATAAAATTAGTTAAAAGAGCATATAAAATGAATACAATATCAAAATAACAATCAAGACACCTTAAAAGTCTTGGTTTAAAATTCATCTGGGTAGGCCTGCCGGAAGAGGCCTGCCAGAAGAGGCTGACGAACAGCTTTATGTTGATCAGGCTCTCTGAAATAGAGTTGGGGGCTTAGAGGATGGATCAAAATGCATAAGAAACCAGAAGAGCATTTTTAGACAGGGCATACGTTGAAGGGGGTTGTTGAGAGTGCTGTAGCCATTGCCCAGGAGCTAAGGGGTCTCTGCTCGTTTATGGTGGCAGGTGCGCGGATGGTGCGTGAGCTCTTCGTCATGGCCCGGGAGCATGCGCCCTCCATCATCTTCATGGATGAGATAGATTCCATTGGCTCCTCCCGTCTGGAGGGTGGCTCTGGCGGGGACAGTGAAGTGCAGCGCACAATGTTGGAGTTGCTCAATCAGCTTGACGGTTTTGAGGCCACTAAGAACATCAAGGTATGTTGAGGGAGGGGTGTGAGGTCATCCTCTCCCATGGATGGTATGTGTCATGCCTGCCTTGGAGAGCCTTGGAATGGGGTTTATATAAAGTGGGAGGGGCATGGGATGGAGGAAGGAGAGAGCAAAATGCCAGTGGGTAAGGGAAGGCGGTTGGGGGTGGAGAAGGAGGAAAGAGAAGAAAGGACGGGGAAACCAGCAGCATGGTGAAGGAGACAGTCTGCAGCTCAACAGGGTGCACCTTCACACTGGGACAGGAAGCCAAGGGCTACAGAACTGGGATATGCACCTGTTGCTAATCCAGCAACAGAGACACTGGTCTTCATAGCGAAATGTGGGTTGAAATCAGAGTTGAATATATCTGGTTCATAGCTCTGTTAATTGTTTTCTTAACGTTATTATTCACCAAACATTTTTAAGCAGAGCAAACACTGTTCAATATTTGTCTGTCTCTGAGGTGATTGCAACCTTTCCCTCCTCATCCTGGTTACCGAAACCTGAAGTATCACATATGCATTATGCATAATGTTTGCATGATCTTTACAGCCTGCATGCACAGCTTTTCTTGGTACAATTTTGATTCCCCTCCCCCTTTAAAAAAAAAAAAAAAAGACTGATCTTGATGGTTGCTGTTATGGTCATAATGCTTTGCTACCAGCATCATGTGGATGAGGATCTGGGGAGGAGACAGATGGAGAATTAGGAGGGAGAGAGGCAGGAGTGGGAGATTGGGTAAGGTCTGTGCAAGATTCAAATGGGCAACAGGCAGCTTGGGGAAGATACTTTCTCATGGTCTGTTGATTAGGGGTGAGGGTTAGGATGGATGAGCATGGTGTGTAGGTATTTATCAGCTGGAACTTTGACTTTTGGCTTCTAGTAAAATCTGTCTTTCCTATGCAGGTAATCATGGCAACCAACCGCATAGACATCTTGGATTCAGCCCTCCTTCGTCCTGGCCGCATTGACAGAAAAATAGAATTCCCTCCTCCCAATGAAGAGGTAAGAGGGAGGGGAATAGTTGTGTTACTTTCTGTAGTAGGCCTTCCATTGATTGCTGGTCTTGTCCTACAGAAGGCATTTGAGAAAGTTGGCTTCATCTTCTGTATTGTCATCTGATCGTAGCTTCCTCTTCCTGTAACCACATAGGCTCGGCTGGACATCTTGAAGATTCACTCTCGCAAGATGAACCTGACACGGGGAATCAATCTGCGGAAGATTGCAGAACTGATGCCGGGAGCCTCAGGAGCTGAGGTCAAGGTAAGGTGGCAAGATGGTGTTGGGGAAGGAGTGCCAAACCTGGGTAGCAGAACCTTTCAACTATTGCCTGTATTATTAAGGAGTATTTGATCATCATGGGCTGCTAGAAATTATTGCTAGAACAGTTTTTGAAGTCTGTAGCCTTGCATCAATGAATAGGAAGTTCCTCAGCTCTTCCCTATCCCTGTGATGTTGTTCTTCCCTACATATTCAAATATTATTTTGGCATTTTGCTGTACTAACCTGCTTTTCATTGCCACAGGCATGGACCCTTTGGTTCTTCAGAGTCATAAAGAGAGAGATATGTCATAAAATTTGCTAAATATTGATATGATCAATATTTAGCAAAATTCACAGTAGCCAGATCATTGGAAGAAATAACTTTCTAAGTATTGCTTGAATTAAACATTGTGCTTTGTATTTAACCATATGTACAAATTACCTCCCAAAATCCTCTGTTAGGAGCAGTCTTTTTGTTAGATAGGACAGAAGTAGGTCTGCCTGACCTGTATGTGGTTTTTTTTTTTTTTAGAATTTGTGGGCCAGTTCAAGTGGGTTTCTTACATTGTGTTTTGCAGGGTGTGTGTACAGAAGCTGGCATGTACGCTTTGAGAGAGAGGCGGGTACATGTTACTCAAGAAGACTTTGAAATGGCTGTAGCAAAGGTATTATTGGTTATGGTTATAAGGGAAGGGCTGTTCCGGGGCATATACATAGGTTTTCACCTTTGTTGCTCCATCAACGACAAGTAGGGAACTGCTTTTCTCCTGAGCTGCTGCATATTTAACAGGAGAAAAGATAACCGTTGGAATCTTACAGTTCAGTCTTTATGAAGCCTGAACCTTTACTGGGAAAGTGTCTGGGGCTTTTCGCATGACAGAGCAGACATTTGCCCCCAAAAGCAACCCCATCCTGCATCTGCTTTTGCTATAGGTGGGATAGTTAGAGGTACTGACCTGGTTTGCACGTAATGACAACTCATGGATTGTTGTTCCTTGGGTTGTTGGGAGTTCACGCACTGCTGCCTTTGACACACTCCTCACTTCTGCTCTTAGTAAACAACCTGCGACTGCTCTGTTCATAGGTTGTGAGCATGACAGCCAAACCTGGACACTTAATTGTTTAGGGGTTAAACAACCCAAAGTTAAGCTACAATTTGTTGTTGGATTAACTCTGGGTTGTTTAACCCCTAAATAACCTAGTGACCAGGTTCGGATGTTACACTCACAACCTATGAATGCGATGATTGTAGGTTGTTTACTGAAAGTGAAAGTGAGGAACACACCAAAGGCAGTGCACTGGCTCCTGCCCACTGAATTTGTAGGTTAAACAACACACCAATTGGTGTTATGTGCAAACCAGGTCAATGTACTTTTAGGGTGGGATAAGTAGAAGTTGAAACTGTATTTTCTGAGAGCTAGCATACATAGCGATCCTAAGATATATGGAATCTGGGTAGCCATCCCACTCTTGTGACATTCCATCTTGTCTTAAAGCCACAGCATATATAGCAGCAGAGAGCTTTCAAAGTTTAAAGCTGTGTCTAAGATGGGCCACTTTACTCCTCTCTGTTGCTTGGACCTCTTGTCTTGCCTCATTTCTAATGCTCATTCTCCTTGGCAGGTGATGCAAAAAGACAGTGAGAAGAATATGTCCATCAAGAAACTCTGGAAATAAAAAGCAGTTGCTGCTCCTGCGAGCGATTTCCTACCTCGCTGGCTGCCTATTTCTGCAGTAATCTTTACACCCAATTTCCTTTTTCCTGTAATAAAATTGTATTCTAAAATTGAGTACTAACAGTCCTCATTGGCAGTAGAAGAGGATTATATTTAAGAACCTATCCCTACAGTTCTACAGTAACAGAAACTAGTTATTAACGATGAATAAACTATTATGTCTTTTAGTAGAGTAGGTATAACTCTGATTGCTGGGAAAAAGGAATGTGCTAAAGCCTTCTTAAAGCTCTCAAGAGGTTGGCAGAGACCATCCTAGCAGCCATTTGAAAAGTGTGTCTTCAGCTCTGTTCTTAATCTTATGCTCTATGTAAAGACATTAATGTAGCTTTCTTGCCAATTCCTGAATAGTGGGCTTTTGTGTCTCTCTACTAATCAATTGTCAGAGTACCTTTTATAGAGGTGGGGGTGGAGAGAAAATTGCTGAGAGGATGACAGAGATCCATGGTGGGGCAGCAGGGCAGAGTTATGGGCTAAGCTCAACGCACTTACCTTAGGGAAGCCCATCTCTGCAATGCCCAATTAGCAGCTGTTGCTTCACACCATTTTGGGCAGGAAAATCTATACACTTCCGTCAGGATTACAGAAGTTCTGAACAGACTCCTTTTGAAATAGGAACGTTAGAAATGACATCACCTCAGTCTGTGGTGTATTATTACAACGCAATGTGCCTGCCTGCAGCACCAAGTAGTAATCATGCGTCTGTGAACTTGTTTTGCAATAAAAGGTAGTCATCTAGATGTATAATTATGTTTTAAAACAAGTTTGGACAGAAAAGGTAAAGCTCGGGGGAAAGGCCTGGTTTATACAGGCATGACTATCAGTTGGCAACTTATGTGACTGAATCATGGATCCATAACCATAAAAGCAGGAAATCTATGAAAGCTCCATAATACAGTTCATACAACGCTTATAAAGGGGGAGAACAAAATGCTTTCATCTACTGGGACTAGAACAATGGTGTCTGCAGGTGAGAGAAAAAAACCTTGGTGCCGAAAGCCTGTTTGTCATATCTTTCAGACTGGAGTTGCAGATTTTACTTTTTACTGTGCTACTGCTCAAAATAGTTCGTTCAGGAGCCTGTTTACTTACTATACAGCCCCAAATAAATGGTGCTTAGGAGTTAGTTTTGTATTACAAGATGCTGAATGGAAGTTTGAACTGATGGGAGAAACAGCATTAAAAAAAGTATATAGAAATAATACTGGGTTTGGCAACACGATAACCAACGGTGGTTTAAATAGTCGACTGTGGGTTATCGTGTTGCGTGGTGGAAGTTTTCTAACCAACAGTTGGTTATTTGGCCGAAATAACCAACGCTGTACAGAGTCGGCTATTTGAACCACTGTTGATTATCATGTAGTGTGGAGGGCACCATTGGTTATGTCATCAACCAGAGGTGCAAGGCAAAAGCGGTCAAAGCGGCAGCTGCCACTCTAGTCCAGCTGGCAGAATAGATACTAGCAGGAGGAGAGGGAGAGACGGCAGGGGATGAGTGAGTCAACTCAGTATGGACTAATAGTCAACTCAATGCTGATATTAATCCACACTACAGTTCATTATTATTTTGTGCTGGGAGCACCCTCGCTAGATAAACAACTGTCCAGCTGGTTATTACCCCACCGTTGACTATCACATCCAAACGCAGCCAATAGGTGTTAATAAACTAGGGCATCTGCAATTCTCAAACCGTTCTAGAGGAAGGAATTTAAAGAAACTGCCAAAAGGGTGGATCTTCATTTTTTAAAATTGTAATTAAAAAATAAATTGTAAAGAATCATTACTATGCACTAGACAATCAAAACATCCAACCGTTACAAAATCTTCAAAACGTTTCATCTAGAAAAAGATTATAACAAAATACCAAAGATGATGCTCCAGGTTTTGGAACGCTTATTATTCCAGAGACCAAGTAAGACAGCATACAAGTTGTCAGCAGCAGTAAGAACAGCTTTCAAACTGACTTCAGGTAACACATCAAGTTTCTGCTGACCTATATGTTGCAGCAGATTCTAGGGCACAGTCTAAGTTGGTGTCTTACAAAGTTAGAACACATCTATTAGTCCTACATGAACTTGGAACAAAATATCCAGGCAAGAGTGTATCTACTGAGTATCCAAGACACTGCTAATATAGTTAAGCTGTCTCTCACAAATGTTTGCTATTGCTAATCTCATTGAGTAACTCCTGATAGGTTTCTAAGCAATGTTTGGAAGACCACTGATCTCTTCCCAGCAAGGGATACATTTGGTAGAATTGGCTTGGTGTTACATAAGGTAATTGTTGACCATCAACCCATGAGGTGAGCATTGCTCCTCAAAACAATTCTTGCCTCATGGAATACACACAGTTTAAATTGCTGCTCCTATGGAATTCCCATGTGAACAGATGTGGTATTTTGCATGTAACACACTTGCTTAGTTGGAACTAAGGTGTAAGATGCTTATAACAGTTATCTGTATCTGTAATGCTGCAGCGACCTTGGTACTTGTTAAAGGTTCAAAAGTGCTCATTAAGAGCAGCCTCTTTATTCTTGTTCTATGGGGTCGGAGATAGATCAGACAAGTTTAACACAAACTGCTGCTTTAAAGAGTATTTTTTTAATTAGAAAACCTTCAACATAGAAACTGATAACAACATCCTTGCTCATACATAAGCTAACTTCCCATTAGCTCCTACCTGGCCAACTACATCTCAAGAGAAGGACCTAAGCAGGAGGGGAATTTTCTAGGTTTAAGTGCTGAGGGGCCAGGAGTTTGAGGAGTGAAGGCACTTGAGGAGGCCCAAGAAGGCTGAGGCAAATGTCGCCTCAGGAGTGCTTCCTGCAGCACCGTGGCCTCGCCAAAGAACTGGTCCCCAACATCCACCTTCTAAACCTCATCTATGCTGGAGAACTAGGGAAGAAATAGCAACTGATTGTCATTAACAGAACAGCAAAGGCCTGAGCAAACCCCTCCCCTTTGACACCACACGACACCAGTTGCATTGCATATGGTGGAAGGGAACCAACCCAGTACATATTAACAACCTTCCTCTGTACAAAAACAAAACTGCTCCCCCCACCCCTCAAAAAAAAAAATAGTGCAAAGACTAAATGCCAGCAATGCTGGCAGTTTGGAATGGACAAAGCTTTGGTTAAAAGTGAGTGGCAGCCGCCGCCGCCTTCCTGCATTGCAAGGGAGGCTGCTGTGGCTCAGCTAAGAGGTAGAAGGCAACACAAAACCAAAAAAATTCCCAGTGTCCCAAAGGAAAAGCGCATAGGAAGGGCAGGGGTCTGGTGAGGGAGAGGAACTCACTTCCCCCCTATAAAAAAGCAGGCATTAAGACTCGTATAGTTCCAGGAGGATACTGAATGAGCACCCCCCCCCCCAATCCCTAAAAGCAATGACAGCAATGGGGGCAGGCAGCAGAACTCCCCCCAGCTCTGTTAGTGGCAGAGGATTTTGGACAAGCACAGCCTGCCTGTCAGTCCACTCCAGAGAACCACAAGGTGCAGACGAGTTGATCGAGGCGGCAGCACTAAGTAAGGCGAACGCCAAGCACTTGTTCCAGTTCTTGTCTGCGTTGTTGAACCTGGAAGACACAAACAAGGTGGTCAGGGGGTTGGACAGGAGCGCGAGACAGAGCACTCAAGGCACCTATTTGTCCTCTTGAAGTGGAACAGTCTCTCCCTTGCTCTCCAAGGGCAAGAACCTGATCCTCAGATGCTTTCAATCCTGTTTCATGATACGCTCACTTAGGCAGTTGAGAATAATAATCCCGGGGTGGGGGAATGGAACAACTGTGGGCCTTACTACAGTTGCAGGGAGCAGCTGCTAAGCAGCAGTACAGAGGGAAGCCATGGGAAGGGAGGGATGAACAGTTATTTACATATTTGTTTATGCAAACATTTGTATCCCACCCTATACCATTGGGACCTCAGGGTGGTGTACAGATAAAGTGAAACAGTATAAACGATAAATAATGTACACAGCTAAAAATGTATTAAACCTCTAACTAGCTTAAAAACAGTAAATAAAATAAGTAAAAACAATGAAAAACAATGAAAACGACGTGCAGCTTTAGCCCTCAAAGGCTCTGAAAAAAGCCATGTTTTAACAAGAAGGAAACCAGACAGAAGAAGGGAAGGCGCCTCTCCTACAGGAATCAGAGGGGGTTGAGGAGCAGATGGGCTCCCGTTCAGGGCTACTGCACTAAAAATACTGTACTATGTTGTATTCTCCCTCTCTCCGTAGGCAAGGGAGCGCTTTCTAAAGGCTGTGCTAAACTAGCCTCTCCGAACCTTGGCAAAGACATGTCTCCCGACAGCCTCTTGCATCCACGGTTGCTCGTAGAACTCGGCACGCCTCTCCTCTTCCGGGTTTCCAACCACATCTGTGATGATCTAGGACAAAATGAGTACGCAGGAGAGAATTCAGGCCAAGCAAGCTCCTGTGCTGCCAATGTTCAGTGATCCAAAACCGTAGGGCTGTCTGGATCCCGATCTGGGAGGTCCAGATCGGGCCCAATCCACGTCGGGCCCGATCCGATCCGCCTCGGATCCGCGATCTGGATCCATGCAGAGCCTTCCGTCCCGTTCTCCCCGCTCTCTCCCTCCCTCCCCCCAATCGCCCTGCTTACCTGCAGCCTCCTCCCCGTCATCCTCCGCATTGTCCTGCCTCCTCCATGTTGGCCGGCCGCTTTCCCGCTCACGCCAGAGTGGCCAGTCAACGCAGAGGACGATGAGGAGGAGGCTGCAGGTAAGCAGGGCGATTGGGAGAGGGAGGGAGAGACCAGGGAGAACGAGAGGGAGGACTCTGCATGGACCCAGAGCAGATCCTGATCGGGCTCGGATCGGGCCCAGATCAATCCAATCCGGATTCGGGATCCAGCTCCGGTCAGAGCCCTACAAAACAGACAGGAACAGCAGCAAGACTGCAAAGAAAAAGACTTGGGCAAAGATTTGGGGGGGGGGAGGGAGGAAGGGCGAAACATAAAAAATTGCCTTGTCGTATCAGACAAATGTCAGTACAACGTAGCAATGTGTGGCGAGTCAGATGACCGTGAAGAGTTCACAAACATGGCAGAATATCCCCTGCATCTTACCATTTGGCACCATCTCACTCCCATTCAAAATAGAAGCAGGATTAATCAGCATTGATCTACATTTTTTTGTCTCCAGGAATCAAAATAATTCAGGGATTTTTGAATGGCAGAGAAGAAACGGATGGAATGGGTTCGCAAGAGACAAAGGGAACATGTTAGTTGGGTTACATGTAGGGAAAACCGTGCTGGGCACAGAACAAATATGTAGTGCGGTGAGCAGCTCCTGAAGCTAAGCTAATCCAGTCAGTCCCATGGGTGGAAGATCACGGCAAGCTCCAGGTAAGAGCAGGATAATAAGTGTTTAATATGTGCATGTCAGTATATATCTAAAAATAAATAGAGGCTGCTATCTAAAGCTGAGCTGAATTTGAGCTTTCAAAAAGCAGATATGGATAGCTAGCACACAACACAGCACAGCACACATGCAGCCCAACCTCATCAGAGCTGCCAGGGCACCGACGGAAACCAAGTCACGCAGGAGGAGCCCAGCAATGCCACACTTATGCTACAACCATATGCGCAATGATGTGACAGTAAGCCTTAGGAAGCAATCTGCCCACCCAACTTGTTATTGGGTGGACTAAAAATGTAGGGCTGGCTCTAGATTTAAGCTGGATCCACTGTGCTGGCGGACATCGACTTTCCTGCCCACTCCTTCCCACGGCAGCCCCTCTGGCCTCCTGAAAATGCTACACAGAGTCAGGAGACCCTGCTAAATGGGGTGAACTGTGGGGGAAGGGGGATCCCAAAAACCAGGCAGAGGGATCTTCTACCAGCAGGGACCTTCCTCTTACAGAAGGTAGATCCTGGATCCAACCCATAATAATAAAAAAAAAGAAAATAAATATTTCTAAGTAGACAAGCATAAAATTATACTATTAGTCCTGTACCGCATTCCTGCATGGTTCCTCCATTACTTGGTCCCCTTATTTACCTTCAGGTCCCTTTGCTGAGATCTGATCCACTCCTGGATGAAGTCCTGGGGGTTATTACTGAAACTCAGCATGAAATCTCGCTGGGTCTTCAGCTGGTTGATAGACTCAATGGTTTCATGGATCTACATGTAAAGAGAAAAGAGTTAGGGAGGGACGGAAGGGCTCCCAAGACTGAAGCATGGTCATGTGATACAAGGGAGGAGCTACTGGTGCAGGGCCCCACAGGCCTAGACCAGCAGATTCACTGCTCGCAGTAGACCGGCAAAGGCCACCAACCAAAGGCTGCGCAGAAGCCTTGGACATGGATTTCTGCAGTTACTTTTTATTAGACAAACAATTCTGGAACAGGAGAGGAAAGCAGTAGAAGCAGAAGTAGTGGAAGGTATTCGAAGCACTGGTCTAAAGCAGCCTTCCTCAACCTGGTGCGCTCCAGATGTGGTGGACCACAAACACCATCCTCTCTGGCCAGCATGGCCAATGGCACCAGCCTGGGAAATACTGGTGTAAAGCAATGACTTTGTGTTGTCTTTCTCACAGAGAAGCAGAGCCATCTCTGCCTAGGGATTTCCAACTCTGCAAATACAAGCCTTCACATGGCATACCTTTGCCAGTCTCTACTTTCCCCTGCTCTTACACATCTAATCCCATCCAAAAGGAATTATTGCTATTCCAACAAAACAAGATGAAACACAGATTTTCAAATCAGGCAAAATGATTTCAGTGGAAAAATAAAATGTGCGACGCAAGTAACATAAATACGGATGACTTGCCATGAACTTGGGTTTTTTTTGCAGAAATTGGACTTCCTTTAGAACAAAATTCCAGATTAGCAAAGGCAGGCTGGATGGGTAGATGTATCACCGCATGCAAGTGACACATCTACCTCTTTCCTACCCGCAGCTCGGGCTTCTAAATTCAGCCACAGTCCAGGGCCACTATGTCAAAGGAAACGTAGTTGTGGCAGTCGTACGTGATTAACACTTTGGGGATGAACCCCTAGAGCACAAGGGGAGCTGTGTGCCTAGCTAGCAACGCTCATATTACACTGTCCCCCAAGTTATCAAAGGCAGTATGCTTGAATCACACTCCTGCTCCATGGTTGGCAAGTCTCTACCTTGACATCCAGGGAAGCAATTTCCTGCTGGTTAGTGGTGGAGGCCAAGAAGTTGCTCATTTGGGCCTTCAAGGGGTCATCCACTTCCACATCGATGTCATAGCAGGCTGTCTTTTTCTGGTCATTAGGGTCCACACTGGAGAGGTGGGAACAGAAAACTGGGATGAGGGCCAAAAATATGTTATCTCCCTAGGAGCTATGTCTTCACCACTCAGAAACATTAAGGTTAGGGTGAGATTCTCTCACACCCAACTGCCCTTGAGGCCTTCAATACAAGACAAACACAGCACGACTAATCTGGCTTGCAGTGGTGTGCGTTCCCCACATCCAAATTACAAATACAAGCTAGTCCAGACTGACTCCTAGGCTTAAAACCATTTACAAATGCAACATAATTTCACAAGCAGAGAAATAAAACTGAGAACAGCCTTTCATCACCATCTGAAAGCCACCTGAACTAGATGGCTCCTGCAGTCTTTTCAAAAGGATATAAAGGAAAAACTTGTTACGGCTTCCTACATACATCAACAGCAGCATCGTCTTCCAGGTGTATAGGAGGAACTCCCTGCCTCCCCGGATGCGATGTTTTTAAAGTGTTTTGTTTATCTTCATAAACAATTCCATGAAGCAGTCCAAGATTTCCCTTTTCACAAATGGGAATTCAGAAAACATATGGTTTGTTCAAGGGCAATAATGACTGCTCGTGGCAGAGGTGGGGTAACAGTGGGGTCCCCCAAATACAATGTGGGGGGGGAGAGCTCAGAGTGGAACTAATTAAAACTTGCTCCCTCACAACTCTTGCAATGCCAGGCCTACCTGATCACATGGTTGATAACAATGGGATCTGGATGCTGCAGGAGTCCTGCCAACTTCATGGGGATCTCAGAGAACCGCATGCGGATGCAGCCAAAGATCTAAAATGGAGCAAGAGAGCAAGTTATTAATGGACCCTGAGGCAGAAGGAGTGGCCTCCCCTGCAAGAGGCAGGCCTAAAAACTGAATTGCAAACAGCCCAGAGGCAATAGGTGGGATTTCTTTAATTGTCATGTTTACACAGTGACAAACACTAACATATGTTTGTATTGCATATTGATTTATTGGGCATCTTGACTGCCAGACAACCATGCAATTTGCTACTTATCTAGGGCAAGTAATCTGCATGGTTCCACTAACATGACTTTAGTAACAAACTGCAGCTGCCTGTCCTTTCACCAAAACTAAAATTACACCAACAGACCTAGACTATTTTTAAAAAACTGCATTCAAATATTCTATGAAAGGTGTGTGCAAAGAGAGGAAATGATGGATTCTAAGAGGATTCCTGCCAGAGTCTAGCTTGCTAAGTATCATTTACCACTCTCTTCACAGAAGACAACATTGGAGCAGAAAAGGGGCCTGCAGTTTCCAAGTGCCTCTGCTAGAACGATTTATAAAAGAAGGTAATGGGAAGCATTTTTATTCAAGATGTAAGACATCCCTTCTTCACATTCAGAATTTCACGATGGACGGGGGATCTCAAAATCGTGGGCCCTGGGCCAAATGGCCCCCCTCTGTACGGCCCTGAAATGTACTCTGTTTCCATGGCACAGGTTTTCAAATAACGCTGGGGGGATGGATATGGACATGATGCAGGATCAGAAAGTCAGAACCAGGGGAGAAGACATGGGAGATGAAATTGTACATGTACTGAAACGCCCTGCCCAGCCCCATCCATGCATCTGCCCTCTTCTTCCTAAAACTTGAAGGATAAAAAACGTGGCCGTGCTTCCTTCAAATCTTGCTACTATTCAACATTTATTTTGTGCCAGTGTGCAAAGGACTGTATAAATCAGCCTTCCCCAACCTGATGCCTTCCAAATATTTTGGACTACAATTCCCAGAATTCCTGACCATTTGCCATACTGTCCGGGGCTGATGGGAGTTGAAGTCCTAAACATCTGGAGGGCACCAGGTTGGGGAAGGCTGGTATAGAACAAGCAAACTATGCAATCCCTACTTACAGTCTATAGACAGGATATTATTAGGATTTACAAATGAGTAGCAATGATGAGGCAGGTAAACAAAAGGTGGTTTGAGAAAGACTTCTTTCATTACAAACAAAAACAAAACAGCACAGATCCTCAAGGTGCCAAATCCTGTAGCAGGCACTGGACCAAATACACACAAAGTGGGTGATAATATCACCACCAGAATGTGGGGTGGAGAGAAAGAGAAGAGGGAAGACATGAGATGACTCACTGACCTGGCGAAAGTAGCGGTTGCAGTTGATGTACTCTTTCTCATGACTGTCCTGGAGCTTGTTGTGTTTGATGTAGAGCCACAAGGCCTGCATGATGCTGGCACGGGTCTGTGTGTGAACACCCAATAGGCGAGCCAGACGGGGGTCTAGCTTGTATTGAGGAGGCTGCAAAGGCAATGCTATCTGGTTATACACTTTGAGGTGGGCACTTAATCAATCCCAGCCTCTGCCAAGTACTGCAACTTACTCCCATCTCCAAAAATGGAAGATGGAATGGGATCTTAGTAACCACCAAGACAGCCCGGGGGTGGGGGGAGAGAGAAAGGAAAGAAACAGAGAGAGAAACCGTCCTAGAACTGTTTGGGAATCTCAAGTGGGCTCTGGCCAGGCTTTTAACTCCAAAATCACAGGTACAACAGTTTACGAAAAATACGTCTACTCTCTTTTCAAGAATACTCAAAATTAATTATGAAACGCAACAGAATTTTTGCAGAAGTGCCTTCCTCTGAACCCAGGGCTCGCTCATTCTCAGTTGTGCCTTTACAACCCTATGGGCTAGAAACTTTCTGATCACACAGGCCAAGATTATGAAAAAACAATTTCTCCACAATATTATGGTGTGCTAAAAAAGATGAATAGCTGAGTACATAGGCATGCAGCCAGACATCTTTCTCCCACACTATCTCTAGCTGGAGAAATCAATGCCTCAAGAGATGTGAGTTATGTGGAAGAAGCCTCTGGTTATGGACCTCCTCCCCTCTCAAATTTGGCCTCTTCAATGATTCATGTGATTGGAAACCTGATAACTCAGGGCATTTCAACTTGGCTCCTCTCACCAAGTGCTAGGGCCTGTTACCTCTTACCTGGTGGTCCAGCATGAGCAGCAGGGTGCATTTCACATTGACGTCACCTGGGCGCTTGACTTGGAAGCCATCTGTTTCTTGGGTTGTGGGCATCCGGTGCCACTAAGGGGGGGGAGGCAAATGAGAGAGATCTCTTTGGTGTAAGACAAGTGTGCAGTGCAAATCCATTGTTTTATGCAGTATCTGACTACATTTACACGGTCAGTTTTCAGGTTACTGTTTCACCCCTTATTCTTGCAATGGGAAGTTTCATTTAATCAAAAAGTTATTTCATCAGCTGAAGTATCTAAAAACACATATCCACAGAAGAGGAGTGGACAATATCCACTCAAATACACAATAAGGCACCTTTAACAAAAGCGCTCCATTATGTGAAGAGGTGATGGTCATGATGCACTAAAAGGTTACCCAGCAATACTGGCACATGGCTCCTATGAAACATACTCTCACCCTACAGCCAGCGGGTAAAAATGTCAGTTTGGACACTGGCGGCCCAGCCACTACGCTTCCAAGGCAGCAGAGAATCTAGCTTATCACACAGGTTTGCCGTGAAAGTAACCAAGACAAGAACTGTAACGCATTTTGTACACAATGAGAAGTACTATGAAAATAATACTTGTTATTTTGGGGGTTGTATTGTGAGAAGATGCTGGTCAACAGTGGCTGAACCCTGAGGGCAGAAGCCTTCATTCTGTTTAGCCCTGCAATGTTGACTGTCTTATGTCCAAGACAAGCTATTATAAGAATCAGGCTGAATAAGCCATGATGCCATACACAACTGAAATTAAACCAAATCCAGGAACACTCCTTCCTTCTGGCCTCTTCTGGAAGTTGTTGTCTCCAATAATCAACTGCTAAAGAATAGCCCTGAAGCTTGCCATCCCATCTCTCTCCCTACAAGAAACACTGTTTTCAGCCCCAATTTTGTATTTCACCACCACTACAACCACCACTCTCTCTGCAGTTCCTTAGTCCAATTCAATCAGGGCAATTCTGAAGCCAACATTGTCTTAGCTCCCAGGGGAACAAGGTCCAGCATGTGAGTTTGCCAGGCAAGGCATGTACCTCCCTGAGTACTGCAATTGCTCTGAGCTGCCTCCCATTCCCCCAGCACAAACATGCACCAAGGCACATACCTCCACCAGGTGGTTGTCTGGGCCATACAATTCTTTGTCTAGTTCGATGACCAAGCTCTTGAAAAAGGACGAGAACTTCCTCTTCTGCTTATTTGGCTAAGACAGAAAAACTGATGAGGCACTGAGCCCTGCCTTTCCCGCAAACACATAGAAAGTACTGTTGCCAGATACATCTCTAAAATAAGGGCAAGCAAGTGGTGCCATATCTAGAAAGGAGGGACATCATCTGGTGCAAATCTTGGACTGATACAGCCACTACCATCATTATCTTTGTTACTCATACTGTACTTTTCTTCAGTGTTTCTCTTAAGAAGAGACAAGGGCTTTTCTATGAGACTGGGTCAGGGTTGATTTGACTGAAATCAAATTGACTTAAATCATGATTTAAATCGCTTCTCTGAAGGTCTCAATTCTAATGATTTAAATCACTAGTGAGGAAGATTCTATTAAACCATTTTTAGTAGAAGTACATTATTGTTTAATATAACCTTAATACAAATTCAGGGATGTAGGTTTCATTAGAATGGAAGCAATTAATGTGAATTGTTTTCAGATTCATTTTCATTAAAAATTGAGATGATAATTTGGTCATTTTAGTACTAAAGCAGAATGAATTTATGAAGTCATTCAGGAGATGAACCAGTACCAATTAATCATGATGTTTTTGTCATGATGTGAGAAAATCACTACCACCAAACATGCTTTTAATCTGAACTAATAACATTGTTAAAAAAGAAAACTAACAAGAAGAACAAACAAACAAACAACATTAACAAAACATGCACCTGGATTTTTGAATGGTTAACTATTTCAGTTTTAGATAAATGTAAAAGTTTTTAAAAACAAAATTAGACAATTTTAACCACAGCAGGTACGGAAACAAAATATTCTGAAATGGGGTCTCTCTTTTATGGCCTGCTGCTAGAATGCTTAGGTATTTCCCTTCAAAATGGAGGATAGTTTCCTCAGGAGTCACGTCTGCATGAATATGTTCTGTTCACTTTTGGTTTTACTTTCTATTCCCCTCTCCTATCTTTGTATTTATATCCAGACTCCTCCTCTATAGCCAGATATACTCTGCCTCCCCAAATTCTCTATTTGTTGCCCGTCTTTATCTGTGCGCTTAGGGAGAGGCAAGGCAGAGAGAGGGAATGCATGCACTTCTGTACACAACCTGCAGTGCAGAATAAACTGATCAGATTGTCTCCCATCTCCATAAACTGCTGTTATATTCATAGTTTAGAAGGTGTATAAATTAGTATTCATGATGATATCTTTGACCTAGGCTCTTTTTTTACTAACTTCAAAATCTAATTTAAAGGGGGGATAATTTAAATTAAAAAAAGATCCTATTTAAATTTTAAAAACCCTATTTTTAATTTTTTTTAAAAAAAAATCATTGATTTTTATCAACCCTGGATTGGGTAGGTAAGAGCAGAAGCTTTGAACGAATGGAGAGTACAGAAGATCTGGTGTGTCCAGGCAGGGTTGGCAATTGAAAAATAAGGAACACTCCTTGTTGTGGTGTTCTGTTATGCTCTTTAGCAGTGATACCATCTGAAATCCCTTACGTTAGATTTGTCAAGCCAAACACTGGGAAGAGATATATGGAGCTAGCATGACACAGAGCTGAAAGGGAAAAGTCAAACTGACTTTCAGGAAGGCAATCTAAACAACTGAGGCAATCAATGGTGATAAGAGACGGAGATCTAGACCTTATTGAGAAATTAAACATTAACATATCAGTTTCCAGATTGAATCTGCCAGAGAGTTCTTAAAGAACTCAAACGTGAAATAGCTGGATTTCACATATACACTGATGGGACAGTCTAGGAAATGGATTCTTCACACAGCACATGTGAAATTTGCTACTAAAAATGTGGTAATGGCTACGAACCTAGGTTGCATCAAAAAGGAATTAAGACAAATTCATGGAGGATAAGGCTATTAAAATCATGATGGCTACATGCTACCTCCAGTATCAGAGGCAGTATGTCTCTGTATACCAATTGCAGGGAAATAACAGTGAGAGTGAGCTATTGCCTTCATTTCCAATAGGCATCTGGTTGTCCACTGTGAAAAACAGAATGTTAGACTAGATAGGTCTTCGGTCTGATCCAGCCCGGCTCTTCTTATATTCTTATAGATAGACCCTTGCTCAAGACAAGTCCTCCCTTGTGCATATCAATTTAGACATCGAGAGCTGAGATAGGGCAGTTGGCCAGCTACCTGAAGCAATTGTGTGGGTAGGTGGGATGGGATAGGGTGGGTTGGGGGTGTTGCCCTGAACTAATATCCAGGGAAGCCCACATTAGCCACAAAGCTACCTATTAGCAGGGGTGTTTCAGTCTTACATCATCCAAGAGCTTGCCCTCCACACGAAGTTCCCACGAAGCTATACGCTCACCACCTTCAGATTCCTCCTTGCTAGGCGTAAATGTGTTGGAGATGTAAATGCGCAGCTTCCGTTTTTGCTGAAGATTTGAAGAAAAATATTCACTGGGGACAGCAATGGGATCAATTCCATCACACACCACATCTAGAGACCAATTCCAACCCACAGGGCCAATCCTTCTTCTCAGGGCAACTTGAATTAACAGGGCATGTTGCATCGATAAACAAGGCCTGAGACTGCCAGGGAGCAGCCTGAAGAGCTTAGCTGCTCCTATCTCCCTCCATTCTTAAACGGCTTGGCTAACCCTCCCTCACTCCATACCGTCAAAGGTTTCTTGATGGCTTCCTGGATCTCCATCCTCTTGCGGGCAATGGTCTGATCCAGCTTGCGTTCAAAGGCCAGTAAATCCATGTAGGCTTGAGACTCTGGGACCAGCTCACGAATCTGTGAAAGCAATGATAATCTATCAGAGAGCCTTCTCTCCAGTAAACATTATCAGGTTCAATTTGGACAAGGCTCTGTGCCTCTGTGCAGTTACATATAAGGAGAATTTTAAGGGATATAATTCTCCAGGATTTGCATTATGATCCCCATACAGGTGACAAAGAGGCCTCTCCCTGCTCTGCTTATCATTGGGAAGAGGGGGCAATATAGCCTTTGCCTCAATTTAATCAAGGATAGATGTGCTTCAACCTCACTTAGAAATATTATTATCCTCTCACAGGGCTTTTGTGTAGATGAACAATGTAAGGATGGTGAATGACTTTGTAAATGAGAGTTGATGAACAGTTGAAATAACTGGGACTGCTCCAGGCTTGATTGGAACTTGTTGAGACACTCTTCCCCAACATGGTGCCCTCCGGATGTTTTAGACTACAACTCCCAGCATTTTTGATAATTGGTTGTGCTGATAGAGGCTATGGGTGTTGAAGTTCAAGACATCTGGAGGGCACACGATTGGGGAAGGGTGCTCTAAGCCAACCAGACGGCAGCTCAATGGGAATAGCTGCAATCATTCCACTCATGAAGGGGCTTACCAAAAGCCAACCAAAGCCTCCAAAATTCCCCTGAAAAGGCGGCTTCATTTTTCTCCCAATACTCAGCTTCTCTCATCTGCACATCCAAATAATCTATTCTGGAAGGAGGCGAAGTGGAGGATGGCTTCACGCACTGTAACTTGTTTCTCCCCACTTCCACTAAACATACCCACTGGCCTGCCTCATCCCTTTTAATACCAAGAGCTCTCCCAAAAACAGAGCACTTACCCTTTGTGGTAGGACTTTATCTGCCATCTTTCTCCTTTTCAGCCTGAAAAAAGGTGCAGAGTTGTAAGCTATTAGAAGGAGAAATCGTCTAGAATCCTGTGCTAAAGATTTATTCCCAGGCATGTGCCTGTAAAGCTCAAGCTCTGCAACTGGAATGAATTACGTTCTACTTATGTGTCCCAGAGAGTGATACCACTTTCCCTGTAGTAAATGTCTTCCCTGTTTCTAAATAATGATGGTCAAACTCCACACAGCTTGATTCAGAGCTGCAAACGAACTGGCATAAAATAATTATTTTTTAAATGCAATTGCCTTTCAAGTCCCAGTACCAGCTCTAATTTTGAAAACTCCTAATTTGTGTTTAACCCTGAAATGTCGGCAGGAAAATTCAGAATCGGGGGGGACATCAGAATATATCTCATCCCGGTTTGCTTATTCCCTACAGCCTTACATTTCTGGGGAGGGGCATCACAAAGGTTCTGACTGAGCTATGATTAGTATCCAGGACTTAAATGATGGTAATAATAATACTTGTACCAAAAGGAGAGAAAGACTTCCAATGTTTCTGTTATTTATCTATTCAACAAAATGTTTCCCCTCACTAAACATACATACTTTTGCACATATGCAGAGCTCATTTTACATTCCCAAATACAGAGGAACTTCCCAGGGAAATAATGTTTGATTCATAATACATCTGAGTATGATGGGTTGTTTGAATTCGTATTGTGAACCAGATACTTTGCACTTTGGAAATATCAACATTTTTAAAAGTATTCCTAACAGATGCGTAGCCAAACCTTTTCCCAAAGCACCCCAAAGGGCATATTTTTCAGAGGCAGTGTACCAATTGGTTGTGTAGGATCCAGGTCCCTTAAGTTGTATTTTGAGTTTTTTTAATTTGTTAGTTTTTATGTGTGTGCGCGTGTGTGTTGGTGGTGAGGAGGGGGGAGATAAAAAGCACCAACTAGATAATGAGGGTAATGGGAACGAAGAAGCAGGAAGACAAAGCCAAAACAGGCCAGGGGGAAGGAGCTAACCTAAATGCAGCCACTCCAAGCCATTCCAGATCCCATCTTAAGAATTTCAGAAACTTCTCCCACTCACTTCCAAGCTTGTCATAGGGACTAGAAAGCTTAATGTACCTGGGAATAAGCCCCACTAAACACAGTGAGACTTGCTTATAAACAAACATGCATTAAAATTTAAGTTAACAGTCCTCAAAAAACTACCAGATTCGGCAGCACCAGCCAATATTCCACATTCCCTAGATCATTCTGGCCATCTGAACCCAATCTAGTTTATTTGGCTTCATTTAAAAAATACTCATATATCTAACCTTCTAAATGTGCATGACAATCAAAATCTGCCATGGACGTATGATGAGCTTACAGTTCAGTTTCTCATGGCAGCAAATGTGGCAATAGCAAAACCAAAGAAAGGGAGGGAGAACCTCAAATACCAACTGAATATTAGTGGTGCTTTGAAATATGCAATATTGCTAGTATAGAAAATATTACACATCCATTTAAAGTTTCAAGTCTTCTTGAAATGTCTCAGATTTGTTTATTTACCTCGACACCATTTATATGAAATGTACAGTATAGAAAAGGACTGCTGAATAACCCTCTTGGATATAGATTAAGGACACCATCCCATGGGGATGGTGCCCATCCAATGCAGAGTGGGAGGCACAGTGGAGGCAATCTTCACCTCTGTGCTCCTCTCACTCCACATTTCAGCTAGATGGGCTTTTTTGCCTGTCTAGCTGAGGTATGGGGGAGGGGAGGGAAGGAGGCTGGAGGATTCCTCGTCAGTCTCCTCCTACAGAAACACCCCATTATCTTCCCTTCAAGTTGCTTTGTGGCCTCAGAAAGGCAGCTGGTGCAGTTCTCCCAACACCGGCTGTTACGGGGAGGTGGTGGGGAGCTCAGACAGCTGGGTCTGAGGTCGGAGCAATATCTCTGACCTCAGATCCAAAAATCCAAACTATCCTATGGCCCCCCAGATGCTGTCTAGGAAGAATAGGATTACTCTCTGTTATGCACACATTTAGGTGAACAGAGATAGCAATGGGAAGAATAAGTGTTGAAGAAAGTAACGTGAATAGTGGAAAAAAAGTAATTTGTTGTGTATGACCTACAATTATTCTGAATGTTAAATAATATAAATCATGGTAATTTTCATTCATTTGTACAGGTTCGATTTATCTACCTTGGGTCATAATATTAAAAATGCGAAGGAATAGGCAGGAGGTAGTATGTTTCAGACCCATACAACAGGAACCGTAATTCTGCTTGCAGCATCACAGAAAACAGAAGGTCTCCACCTTCAACCCGCTGCAGAAGAAAATAATCCATCTACAGAGCTCAAACTAACCAAGGGAATGTATTCTGGCAACTGAAATGGCAATCCTACAGACCGATCCTCCTTATGCCCTCACTTCCATCATGCAGAACTTGGTCCCTGAAGCCTGGATGCCAGATGTTTGCAGCTGCTTGTTTCTCCATGCAACGCCTCCCTTGGATCAAGCTGGCTGAGGAGGACTTGCCAAGGAACTGAATGTCATTTGCATCCTATTTGTTTTTAAAAACAGCTGGTAAAACCAGGCCAAAAGAGCCTGTGAGGGGCCAGAGGTATGCATGAGAAAGGAACAGATTAAAGTCAAATTCAAAGAAGCAGCTTATATAAGCAGAGTCCCGGGTGTAATGAAGCTGAAGGGAGGCAACAACATATACAAAAATGAGAGTAGAAGAGAATGGGTTGCTGCTTAACCTCCATTACTTGATTTCCCATCAACAAAACATCTGTAAGAGCCACAGAATTTGGACCAGCAGGAGCTGGCTGACCTTATGCAAACCACTCTTCCGTCAGCCTCCCTTTTGCAATAGGGGATGATACCTTATAAAACTGTTTTCTAAAGGTTACTGAAATAGGTTGTGTGGTGTATCTGAGATTTATATACCACTTGAAGTGGTATTTAAATACTGGGAAAGAACAGTAAGTAGAAATTGCTTTTGAAAGCTGGATTTGAGCCAATCCCATCCTGCATCCCCCAATTCCAGTTTACTGTGTTATTTTTCCGACTGACATGCAACATTCCATGGCTCCAGGAAATGACTGAGCATGCTCAGTCCAAACTGGACCATTTTGCGGAGCGGGGTCTTTAAATTCTCTTAAGAACTTGGTCAGACCTTTGGGTCCTCACAGAAATGCCAGCATGTGGATCACATTGTCTTGTCTGCATTTCTTACTCTCATCTTCACTCCATTTCCACAAGCTTCATGTCTATGACAGACCAGGAGGCTTGGAAGGGGTTAAGAAAGCCTGGGAAGTGTCCTTGTCCAGTTAGTTTTCAGCTAACTGCAAACAGATCTTGAGTGAATCCAAGGTCCCTTGGCCTATGATATCGACATGTTCTCCACAAGTCCTGCCTTTCAGTGCCTGAAACAAGGAACCACACAAGGCACCCTGGGGGAGAAATCACATCCAGGGAGAGAAATAATTTATACACAAAGTTTGGAGGGTGTCTGCCACAGAACTGTTAAATTTCGTGGTATTCCTCAACTAATGCTTCTATCATGAACAAACAATGAATTCAGGTTCGTTCATTAGAAAAGACCATTAAGGCCTTGCTCTCACTGCAGAGGTAAAATTTTCCAGGCTGTACCACTTCAGACAACAGGGCAAGACTCACATGATGGAATGTTCCTCCATTAATTTTTTTATAATGGAATAAAAAGAAAACTCCTCCATATCCATAATTAACACATCAGGGAAACAGCTAGGCTTGAAGCTCCCACCTGCGGTTTGAAATAGCACAAACACACGTTTATTATCTTGGTGGAAACTGGGTCTAAGAAGAAAGATATGAACAGAGGTCCAGAAAGGCATTCATTGTTTCCAGAAGGAAACATGTCTTTTAAATGCTCAACAATAAGGTGTTCCTGAATACCACATTAATACATCTTTTGTGGAGGAGAAGCTTAAAATTACTCACTTGTCATAGACTGATGATTATCTTGTAACGTTCAGGATTCCAGTGGTCCAATCTTGGAGGCCTATAGATCCTGTAGGTTTCTAGAATAACCTTGAGGATAGTACTGCTTGCAACTCATCTCTCTAATGAATCTCTGGAACAGGGAGCTCACATAGGAATGGGAGAAGGTACATTCTTATGTGCCCTCTCCTATTGGCTACAGAGCATGTTGCACCAAGCAGTGTTGGCAACAAAACAGTTGGGACAACAATAGAGAAGAGGTAGAGAAGTGAGACTGAGACCAACTAAGACAAAGCACTGGAGAGAGCCCATATTTGGGCCTTCTGTAGCAGTAATGATGGTAAAGTTTATGTTCTTCGCCATTATCATTGCATCTGCTCAGCGTTGTCCAGTGGAATTATTCCACGTAATATATGAACTAATTAGTCTTAGGCCTATGTTTCTGACTCTCTGTAAGCCGCTCTGGCACGTCTACTTAACATTCTGCGGATAAACTCTGCATTCAATCCAGCTTGGACTCTCCTTTAATGACAATGCTCCTCCTAAGATGTCCTCTGTTTTATTGTTCTTGTTTGGATGAATTTCAGTGGTTATGGCTCAAGGATGCATATTAAAGCACCAACCATCTGTGCTTTAGATCCTTGCCCTTTGAGGCTGATTCTTGCTAGCTGGGAATGGCTGGCTGCCATGCCTATTTGGCTAATTGTTTACACATCTTTGAGAGATGGAATGGGCTACCATGATGATGGTCCAGCTCCAGGTTCTCCCATACAAGAATTTATTTAACTAATTTCAATCTGGTTTCAGACCTGGTGTTGGGACCAAAATTGTCTTGGCCATTGCTTGTGGAAGAACTTTGCTGGGAGACATACAGCAGGAATATGTCCTAGTTGATTTTTCTAGATCCCTTAGCAGCTTTGGATACCATCAACCATGGTATCCTTCTAGACTGTTTGGCGGCTTGGGGGGTAGGTGACACTTAGTAGTGGTCCCTGTCCTACTTATCTGGCAGCTTTCTGTCCTATAGGAAGCTCCATAGAGTTTCATTCTTTGCCTAGGCTTTTTAACGCTACATGAAATTGATGGAGATCATGAGATGTTTTAGAGTGGTGTCATCAGGAACACAATGATATCTGTTATTTCAAATCAAATCCCAGCAAGGCAACATACTGTCTGAACTAGTTTCTTGACATTCAATCAAGGTAAGACAGAGATGTAGGTGGGGTCTTGGATGGAGGGTGAATTGACTATTTTACATGATGTGCAACTGCATTCCTCCTGAAGAAGCAGGTCTGCAGCTTTGGGCTACCTTCCAGAACCTGATCTCCCTCCTGGTATTTCAGATGGTAGCTTTGTCCTAATGGGCCAGCTGTGTCCTTTCCTTAATGACTGTGGACACTGCCTCCATAACCCAAGCTTTGGAAACCTCTATACTGGACTACTATAATGAACTCTACAATGAGCTATGAAGACTAAAACGGTTATAAAATGTGTCAAGGAGAATTTAAACTGGCCGAAGATAATGACACCACATCACCAGTCCCAAGAGATTTACATCACTACCTGTTTCTTTCCATGTCCCTAACTGCTGTTTTGATGTTTAAAGCCCTATGTGGCTTGGGTCCTGAGTATCTGAAGACGTGCCTCCTCTGATATATTCCAATCCTCTATACACTGAAGTCAGACAAAGAGGTGGGACCGAAGAGCAAATCACAACTGAAGAACAACTAGTGGATAAAGAACACATCAAATAAGGTGTTTGGTGTGAACAAAGGTAAGATGTGGGGAGAAAGAGGTGGTGGCTAAGAAACTGCCCCATTTCCAAATATTACCAATTTGAAACTGTCACATACAAAACAGAAGGGCCTAACTATGGCAGTATTTTCCTTTGTTCTACTCCCCTCCCTGCCCCTAAAAGGTCAATCTGCCTTTAAGTTCTTACCCTCGCCTTTGGGTTAGCGATGGAGGTGGTTGGGCCTGCGGAGCAAGGAGGCGCTTCCGGAAAGGATCCATCATGGTCTGTGGCATTCCAGGTCTCAATGGGGAACCGGTTCCATACGGAGGCCCCGAGAGGGATCCCACTTGCAATCCTGTCATGGGCATTCGGCCACCAGGCAGCATCCCAGGGCGCTGGTAAGAAAGAACAAAAGACATTCTAGGAAACCAGGCCATGCACTCACTCCACCACTGGCAGCAGCCTGGCTGAAGTCACTTTGCTTCCCACAGCAGGGAAAATGCAACAGACAATCCACATTAAAAACTCAAGTTGTTTAATGATCTTCCAAAAAACATTTTGGGCAACAGAGTGGGAAAACCTAAGCACCTCTAAGAGAATATTCAGCATCCTTACAAAACTACAATTCTCAGAGTAGCCATGACAGCCAAACCAGCTGAAGTTTGTACTATAGATGTGCTGCCTTAGGAACAGATGAGAATGATGAGCAGAGATAACAGAGATGGGCCACTATCACAAATTCTATGCCACAGTGCTAGCTTCTTTTACAGGTGTACCTAAGATGGTAAACATTTGAGGTAGTTACATGCAGTGGAGGCTGGTGGCCAATCTGACAGGTGGGGCTAAGGGTGGGTCAGCAAAGATGGAACCAAGGGGAGCAGGATCATGGGAGGCAGAGCAATCATTAAAAACTATGATATATTTTTTAAAAAAAATCAAATTGGATACAGATAAATACTTTTTTTTAAAAAGAGAAGAAATGAATATAACATTGTATAACCAAGAAACAATCCAATCTTCTACACACATACACACATTTTAATTTACCAAATCTATTCCACACACTCAGGTCACAAGACAATTTTAAAACTACTAAATAAAAAAACCCAATAAAACCCAATTGTGTAATCAAGAAATAGATAAGTAATGATTCTGGAGAAGCCATATGGGAATGATTTTGGAAGCAAGCAAGCAAGCAAGCAAGCAGTACACACATTTTTCTGCCAAGCCAGAGGAAACACCATGCCAGGAAAACCAGAGAGTGGGAAATGTTGAATTTGGAAGAAAGCAGTGCACACACGTATATTTTTTATTTTGCCAAATTCTGAGACCCTCCACCCCCCTTTTTTTAGTGTGGTCACTTGTGGGAGAGATATGTTTTGTTTTTTTGGTTGTTGCTTTTTCGAATGAATTTTTAAGGCTGCAGACAGATCCTTAAAAAAAAAAAAGATGACTGTTTGGCTAGCCATAGAAAAACATGGTTAGAAAAAATTACCCTGCAAGTTGCCATCATACCTGGATTGTTGTGCTGGCTGCTTTTGCTCTGTCTCTCACAATTGCTCTCCTCAATCTCTTCTCTTAGGTCCAAACAAAACTTTTACTTCAGTGTATGCACACACATCCCAATTTGGATCAAGACTGTGGAACTCCAGGAAGGGAAATTTAAGCTCACCCCCACCTTTTCGTCCCTCCCATGTGGGGAGTTAAAAACAGAGAAAATCCTTCATATTCCAATGAAATTTTGACACAAAAACAGGGAGAAGCTTTAACGCCCCCTCCCAGAGCGCTATGATCCCGATCCAAATTGGGGCCACACATGCTTATACTGAAATAAATATATTTGGCCCTTACTTACTCTTTCTGTGCAACTATAAAAGGGATAGGAAGTTTATAATGGGTTAAGGCAAGAGCAGCTGCATCCTTGCCTTCGGCTTCATTTATTTTATTTACATAATAAAATACTGACACTTGGAAGCATAAGTAAGAGGAAGCAGACTCTCTCCTCAACTCAGTTGCTAGCTGAATTTAAGAGTCCATGGATGATCCTCCATTGCAAGGGTGGGTCACCTTTTTCTCTGTTGCAGGCAATCTGTTGGTGGTGGGCGGAGCCGAAGCTAGAGGTGGGCAGGGCCAGAATCAAAAGTGGGTGAGTCACCCCCCTTTCTTGTTCTCACACTCCTTTTCTCTCTCTCTCTCTTTTCCTGCAGAGCAGGCGGGTTTCAGGTTGCCAACCCTGCTCTTCAGGGCTGTAGCTCAGTGAGCGGAGCACAGGTTTTCCATGCAGAAAGTGTCATGTTCAATCCTTGGCATCTCCAGGCAGGACTGGAAAATGAACCCCTGGAGAGCTGCTGCCAGTCAGTGTCAACAATACCAGGCCAGACAGATCACTGGTCTGACTCAGTATAAGGCAGCTTCCTATGTTCCTTTATTAGGAAGGGCTGACCTAGTCCTCCAGATATACTTTATATATCTAGAAAGTACAATTATAAATAGCAACTTCAACTGATGTTCCAATGCACATCTAAGAACCTCAAATTAACTTGCTTTTATTAGAGCAAAGCAGAACATATGTTTAAGAATAGGCTACTGGATGGCATGGGTTGGTAAATATGGGTGACTAGAGCCCTCTCTCTGTTTCTAGCAGCATCTCGGGAGAAAAAGTGCAACATGTTTCCTTTTCTTTACTACACTTAGCAGAGACTTTCCCTATACACACACACACACACACACACACACACACACACACACTTTCCACCACCCTGAGAACAGAAACATGAAACAGGAACTAAAACCAGAGACAAACCACAGGCAAGACCCTCCCACTGCCCACAAGTGAGATTGTTCCACTTGTACAATAGGGTTCCATCTGCAGAAATTTGTATAGGTTTCAGCTATACCCATTCCCATTGAATTTCTGGAGAGGCATACTCTGCTGGTGTAGAATATTGGCTAAGAGAATGTGCTGTGAACCAGAAACACCCCTGCCCCTCCATGCAAATGTCACTTCAACAGTGAAGTCAATAGGTCGCCATAAGCAAATCACTGAATCTGAGACTTAGCTGCCCAACTCCAACATGGGAGTAACAACGATGTAATCTAAATGGCAGATGTAAGGATTTTTGGAAACTTACCCAAAGTACAATCAACTTTCTAGCATTAAATACTAAGTATTATTATTGCTTCTTCGTAATCTCTCTAAACTCCACAACACATTTGGGTGAGAGGAACTGCCAACTGTAGTACTAGTAAAGGTGCATAAAATGATACTGCTAGGAGCCCCTGCATGTTATACAAGTCAGCAAGATTTATAAGATTTATAAAAATATTATAAAAAGTTAAATATGAAGCACTAAAATGTCTATTAAAAGAAGCTTGTAACAGAAAAGTCTTCAAGGCCAATGCAACAGCCAGTGAGATGGAGCTTTATCACTTCCTGCTCCACTGAGGCAAAATACATACATCTCTTTGGTACCTACTCTCCAGCGAGAGGGGTTCACAGGGTGGGTGAGTGGCAGGTGGGGTAGGCGTGTGTTTGCAGCAACCTTTCCACTCCCAGTCCTGACACCGCATCAAGAAGAGAGAGACAGCCTAGCTGCCATTTTGAAAGAGGAACCCTCTGTTTCTCTCTGTTGCCACGGGCTTTTAAAATTGTAACCCCTGTGAGAAAAGTACACTAGAGGTTTCCCCAGCCAGTCATCAGAATTACATTTCTAGTTATCACTGGCAACCATATTTATGGATTCCTCTGGCACATTCTTCAGCAAAATCTGGAGCACTTGGCCTTGTCACCCTCCTGCCTATGGACCAACCCTCTAGCATGTCATTTTTACACCCACAGCAGCTAGTAAGTCTCTGCTGGAATACGTTCTGGTTTTCATAGAGACTTATTCCATAGGTTTGAACAGGGTACCACTTACATACCTACTAGACTGCTTGCTTAACCCCTTCCTTCATCTCATTAGTTTTAGAAGGATCTTTGTCCTTTCAATACAGCAAAGTCAGTGGGAAAGGAATATTCTTTCATTCCTTTCCATGTCTGCATGCTGCACCCTGCCTAGGACTGTCAGATGGTTAAAGAGCAGCCTTGAAGCAGAAATGGAAGCAAAATACTGCCCCTTAACTTAGCATTAGGACAGGTGAGTCTAGTCTTTCTATACAAAGCTCTATATGAACAAGAGTGTTGATCTGGTCCACTCTCCCCGCCCCATATTCTAGGGAGCCACTTCTCCAAGGAATAGGACCAGGATCATCTGGCTGATTACTAAACAAGGCTCTTCACTGTTAATGGTTCTATATCTATCTGTGTAAAAGGAAGGAATTCCTCCCTCTACTAGAATCATTACCAAGAGAAGTTGCACTGCCAACATTTCTCTAGTCAATATTATTATTAAAGGCTCATGACTGAACGAGGCAACCCAAAGTCTACTAGTGGCTGCTAATTTGACTGGAGAATTGCATGCTGGGATTTGGCATCTTTCACAGGTGTCCACAGCTCAGGTTACATATGTACTGAGCTTGTTTATGAAGTCCTTGAGGGGCACTAGGTTGCATATGCGTTCACGCGCGCGCACACACACACACACACACACATACGCCCCTGCTTCAGAAGGGATTTGCACTCCCTTGCCCTGTGGGATCCAAAACAAGCTCCTGCTGCCAAGGAACTGATGCAGCTGCCAAAGCAACCAAGCCAGCAGGGCAACATTTCAGCCCTCCCCAACAGGCCCAGGCATTGCCTCTAATGCACTGCCACTCCCACACAGAACACAGGCAAAGGGGGTTGGGCAGCACCACACAAGCTCAGCAATGGAACGATTGCCCACAGCAGTGAATAATGGAGAGAAAGTGATTCAGAAGAGGTGGAAGCATGAGAAAGGGTAGAAAGACACAAAAAACACTGAAGGAACTGGGAATGTTAGCCTACAGAAACAATGATGGAAGTATATTCGCTGCTTTCAAACATTTGAAAAGTCGTAAAACGGGACAGAACTACAGTTCACCAAATTGCACCTCAGCCATGAACTCACTCTGTGGTCAAACAGGCCATGTTCTCTCAGCTTCCCTCCTCCTTCAATCTGCAATATGTGATAACGAGAATTACTAAGGTAATATACAGCAACTGCTTTGAACACTCAAAATACATAAATATGCTATATAAATGCTAAATATTATTATCCACAAGTGGCAATGGGTGTAAACTGCCAAAAAAGATTTAGAATGAAACTGAGTATAAACTTCCAGATATAAAAGCAGCAGATCAGCTGTGGAATAAATTGCCTGGGGGCTGTCTTCACAGTGCGAAGTTGGTGCTGATCCACCGCCAAACTCTATGGTATTGCTGGTGCGGGGTGGCCTGGCCACACCTCTGCCACACCTCCAGAGCGAGGATAGACGCTGAATGCGCCGTATTTGCCTCACTCTGGAGAAAGAAGTTGGGTAAGTCCCTGACTTCTCCCCTGCAGCTTTACCAGAAAGCCCCGCAGTGGGTGCGTGGTGGGTGCTGTGTTGTATAATCAAGGAAGCGCCACCGCACACCCCAGCCCCCTAGAAAGCTTTGGAATCTTTCCTTGGAGATGTTCTAAGTAGAGATTGGGGATGTGTCTGTTACGATGGTTTATATATGGACAGAATTAAACTAGGTGACCTGCAGCATACTGCTAAATCTGGACCAAATTATTTTGTTGTTAGGTTTAGTGAGAACCTTCTCTCTTACCCTTTCTTGCTTCTTTCCTTTAGGATATATATTGGGCCAAAGTGTTGACTTTGGCTGAGGAAAGGGATAAGGTGCAGTTGTCTCAAGCATTCTTCAAATAATGAAACCATCTTCATTGCTCTGTCATTGCTTGGTTGTGTCATTTTACATGGGAGGTTCTCTCTTTACCCAGCTCTTATCATCCCCATCCTCTCTTACTATCTTAAATATTGCCACATCCGTATAACTAAAGGCAAATGGAATCTTTGTAGCAGTCATTCATGAGTAGATGCCTTTTCTCCTATCTGGACATTTAAGAGTATATTCCACAATCTTCGATACAAGGGTCATGAACTGTAGAATCATGCAGATATCCCAGATTTCCCCACTAATAAGACAATTTCCTGGGAAATTGTTTTGTCATGGTCAACGTGTCACACATTGCATTTTTAGGGGCACACAAAAGATATTTAAATATGCACCAGAACATATAAAGTCTCAATGTGACAAGCACATGTTTGCAAACATCTGAACCATTTAGGTGTGCGGAGTGAGTGACACTGTGGGAAACTCTGCATAGTATGGAAAATGGCACCAATAGCCATAACTGAGGAAAAGGTTTTCTCAGGCCAAATTTATTATAAATCCTGGCAAAAATAAGAGAGAAGTTGTATGAATGTGTATGTACATGTACCGTCTCCAGAAATGTGTGACTTAGTTCATTTGGTTGAATCGTTAGCAGTGCATTTGTTTTCTCCTTAAGATTTGAAATGTGCAAGTTGATATGTAGCAAGCTGATGTGTATGGATGTTTCTACCTTGCACTATAAAGTTGAATTGGATGGCTTCCTAACCCTATGATTTTATGGGCTTCGAAACATTCTGCACAGCAATGATAATGGAGGGGATTATACATTTGCCTAACTGCTTGTTATTGCACACAGCCACACACTTCACTCAAGAAGCAGTCTTAGTTACATACTCATCTGTGGCCTATTTTTTCTTGCCTCAATTCAGACAGGTGGTAGCCCCAACTGCCACCACCTTCTCCCCAAGGAATTACACAATCATCTGCAGTTTTAGAAAATCTGCTTATTTCTTTATACACCATCCTGTTTACAGCAAATGCTTCAGGACCATTTTACTGCCCCTTCTTATTTACAGAATCATAGGACCGCAAGTGACCTGCAAGTCTAGTGGTCCACTTCCTCCTGCATAAAATTACAAACACAAAAATATAATCTTAAACTACATCTGAAATGGCACAGATGGTGCTGCTACTGTGCATAGTATTGGAAAATACTGGCCAGAAGGAAAGCTATTTTCTGGGGACAGCTTATTTTCTGTCCCTGTCCCTGGTAAAGCACCATCCTCATTTTGGACACTGGAGATGCCTTTCAAAGATTTCTAGAATGCACATATACACTGGAGTTCTTCAGGTTTCCGTTCCTTTCTCCCTCCAATCTCTAGAAGTTGCATCTAAGTGGGAAGGGAGGGCAAATGCATCTTGATTAGTGCACGTGCATAAATGCATACACATGGAGACAAAATGTCAATTCATGACTACCTTTTCAATCCCCATAATACTTATCCAGATAGTAAATATTGCTAGATGCATCTGAATTGCAGCTCTGTTGTGAGATTAAACACACAGAATAGGCTATTACCAAGCTAATGAATACAGCAGAAAGACATAGAAGAACCTTGGTTGGGGTGAGGGGGAATACTCAGGCAGTGATCTTTGGTGTAAGAAGAGGGACTTTCCAAGTACACAAGGTAGTCCCTATTTTTATTTGTGAAATGCAGGGGGGTATGGAAGACACCACGTACTAGCTTCACACAAAGCAATTTGTGCCCAGCTTCTTTGGAGAACTCATCTCCACAGCAACTGTATACCAGTCTCATCGCAAGCAATTCCCACGGCAAGTGAGTCAGCCTTTCTCCGATGCCAAGCCACAGACAGTGGTTCTCGTGGGAGTTACCAAGCATTGCCCTGTGCTGTTGACACCAAGAGTGTTTGCTGAGTGAGCCAGCGTTCAATTACCAACAATGTTTTTTTCATTGGTTTTACACAATTCAAACTCACTGTTGAAAAACCAAGGAGAGAAGAGCTAGTGATAAAGTACTTGACATTAGGATGTGAGCCCTCAGACGCATTTGTATAGCTTATCAACCATTTGGCTCATCTTTAAGGTTCCTCAATATTATCTTATCAGCTTAATACACGCGCAAGGGAAGTTCTTCTTCTAGGATTCTGTACACAGACCTCACTGAAGTGCAGAATTCCAGATTTAATTTTAAAACAACAACATTATGAAACATGGTTAGAGCTCATTATCCAGCCTACTCTGTAGCGGTGAGGCGCGAGCCTACTCTTCTCCACCAGCATTGCGCTTCTCAGTGTTGCCCAGCAGAGCTTTCCTGGGTGGCTTGAGGCCTGCTACACTCTGGGCCAGGGAAAGAGACCGTGGAACCCTTGGTAGCACACTTTGCATGGCACTTTGAAGATAATGTTGCTTGGATTCGTCATGAATTGAACACCACGTTTAATGCAGTTCCATTAGTAGAGGTGTCCAGAGCACCATCTAGTCCAGTTTTATGGATGAGTTTCAGTTATTGAGGCCCAAGGATGCGGATAAGGTGTTTGGCCAAGTCCACTCAATCACCTGTGCACTTGACCCTTGCCCTTCATGGCTCATTACATCGAATAGTCTAGGTCCAGGAGGTTGTAAATTCCTCCCTGAAAGAGGGACTGGTGCCAGCCTGGACTGGTGTCAGGCGGTAATCAGGCCACTCCTGAAAAAGCCTAACCTGGACCCGGAGGATGTTAACAATTATAGTCCAGTGGTTAGTATCCCCTTCCTGTGCAAGGTGCTTGAACAGGTGTTGAAGGACAGCTCCAGGCACGATTGAAGGAAACAGATTATCTAGAATCATTTCAATCGGCCTTCAGGTCTGGTTTTGGAATGGAAACTGCCTTGGTCGCCCTGGGGAATGACCTTTGGTGGAAGAGGGACAGGGAGAGTGCAACCCTGTTGATTCGCCTGGACCTCTCAGTGGTTTTCAATACCATTGAACATGGTATCCCTCTGAATAGGTTGTCTGGGCTAGGAGTTGGAGGCACTGCGCTGTGGAATGAGCTCCTTAGAGAGGTTCGCCTGGCACCTACATTATACTCTTTCTGATATAAGGTGAAGACCTTTTTATTTCCCCAGTATTTTAACAATTTACCATCCTAGTCTTCTAACTTGCTGTTTTAAATCTGTGTTTTAAATCTCTGCATTCATTGCTTCTTGGTTTTATTCTGGTTGTTTTTTATATTGTGGTTTAAGTTTTATACTTAAGTTGTACTTTATGATTTCAATTTTTGTGAACCGCTCAAAAAGCTTTGGCTATTAGGCGGTAGAGGAATGCAATAAATAAATAAATAAATGCAAATACTGTCTATTATTACCTTTAGCATCTGTGCCCTACACTATGGCTTGCCTGCTTTAGATACAACCCTTAAACCATCCTCCTACCACACATATTGTTTGCTCATAAGTTTGAATCCTACCACAATGCTCCCAGTGTCCAAATTCATCACACATTATTTTCAGTATAATATGTGCCATTTAAGCTGCAACCCTATGACCCCATGACAGGCATTTCAGGAGACATTGATATATTTGAACTCCCCCCACCCCCCGCACCGAGGGTGGGTATATCCAACCTCAGATCCCTCCCTCCCAGCCCCCACAGAAACCACTATAGTCCTTATCTCCCTGGCATCATGAGAGGTAAGAAGAGATGGACTGGGGGGAATGGCATACTCGGTTCAGACAACACGATAACACATGGTGGTTTAAATAGTTGGCGATTTAACACACTGTGGGTTATCATGTTGTGTGGAGGGAGTTTTTTAACCAATGGTTGGTTATTTGGTCAATGTAAATAACCAATGCTGTGCAGACATGGCTATTTGAACCACTGTTGGTTATCGTGTTTTGTGGAGGGCACCACTTGTTCTTTCCTTGGCCATTGTTGGTTATTTCGTCAGTCACAGAGCAAGGTGAGAGTGGTCAAAGCAGTGGCTGCCGCTCTAGTCCAGCTGGCAGGATAGATTTTCGGCAACAATGGCTGATGGGATACTATCAGGAGGACCAAAGGGGGGGAGAGGGCGGGGGATGAGTGAGTCAACTAAGTATGGACTAATAGTCAGCTCAACGCTGATCCTAATCCATACCACAGTGGATTATTATAATGTTGTATGGGGAGTACCCCCTAAATAAACAACTGTTGAGTTGATTATTATCCCACTGTTGACTATCATGTTGTCTGAACATAGCAATAGTCTCCAACCAACATGAGGGAACATCTATACCAGCTCAGGAGCTGGTTTAAATAATTTTCCTCCTGCATCACCACCATCCCTGAAGATGGAAAAGAAGAGGACACCGCCCCTCCCTCACTTTTGCCCTGCCAGCCTGAGTCCTGGAGGGCTTTGGATATGTTGAGGGCTCAGTGTCAGAACATTCTGACTCTTCAGGTAGGATTGCCTTACTCAGCAAAATAATGCAATAAAAGCAAGATGGCTGAAGTGTACTGCTCTGATCAGTTTAGACATGACATTTTGTAAAAGTAAGCAGCTGTTTGTTTACAGTACATCAACTTTCAAATTACACTGAACTATTCATCAGACAGAATGAACAAAAAGGCAACATTTAATGCGTATATTAGATTAATCCATTAAAAAAACCTCTGGACTTAAAGGTGCCCCACACCTCAATTAATTGGACAGCACATGTTCTTAAAATTCATGTTTAATAAATTGCCTATAAAATTGCAGATTGCAAGCACCATATTAAAAGAGGCAGTTTTCCTTCTCTTACAAATAGGAGGCATGCCTTTTCTAAGACGATGCTTGCAGTGACATGTGTGCATAATCTAAAAACAAAGTATGTTTCCAGCTCCAGAAATATTTTTATCCATAAGCAAATTTACCTGAGATACCAATTAATCAAGAAAAATGTCTTTATATTGGAATGCAGCCCTAAAAAGGAAGCAAGGTATTAAGTGAGAGTGCAGTGTAACCTGAAAGCTTCCATATTACTACACAGACAGGAGTTGGTTCACTGAAACACATTGGCCCTATTCACATGATCACGGGGGAAGGAAGGCTAAAGAATCCATGGAGTGGAGAGGAGTAGGAAAACCAAGATGTGCACACCTATCACACGACCATTACCTCACGGAGAGTCATGGTTTACTTATCCCTCCCTGCTCCCTGGATAACTTCGCAGCCTCCCGCCGCTGCGCCTGCATATCCCAGCAGGTGGTGTGGTGCAATTCAGGCTGAAGCTGCCACTCCAGTCATCCCAAGGGCCGTGCAACCATAGAGACCGCACCCACCAGCAAGAGTGTCACCAGAAGTGGCAGACACCCTTGCCGGCTGACTCTGGTTGGACATTTTTTCCATTTGTGTGGCTGGCATAATCCACAAATAGCCCAACAGATGACACGCTACCCACCCTCAGGGCCAATTAACCCCACTGCAGAAGGTGGGCACAGGGGTGGGTAGTTGAGCCATCATGGGGGGAACCCCCTAAGTCACTGCGGATCACATTTTTGAGCAATCCACGGTGGCTTAGTGTGACGTCTGAACAACCCAGTGGCCTGTTTCGGACGACACGATAATCAACCGGGGGGGGGGGGGGGACAATCGTCAGTTGTGTTGATTATTATGTCGTCCGAATGCTGCCATTGTCTCACCTGTTTCATGTATGTTTTGAGACTAACATGGCACCTTCTGTTTCATTGATATTTGGGGGCAAAGTACAGAGGAAACATTTCAATATGTTCCCCATCATCTCTGGCGCTTTCTGCCTGAAGTGGAAAAAGGTATCAACATCTACCGATCCAGTCACAAGCTTGCATGACACCACCCAGCAGGTTCATCAGGCTGATACTTGCTAAATCTGCTGCTGTACTTGGCTGCTTCTGTTTCCTGCTTCCTTATTACAGAACCACCAAGGGAAGTGGAGGGACATGCAGGGGCACAGCTTCTTTCACTGCTGAAAACAGAGGCTAGACTTGTGAAACACTCCTCATCTGCAGAGCAAAGCTAACGCTTCTCACATGGGGTGCAAAGCGAGGCAAAAACCTCAGGTGCTGAGCTGTTGCCCTTAGATTCTAACATTCAGGGACGGTTGCCTGCTGGCCTTTGCTGATGCTTTCACAGCAGCACATGCAGGAAGGAACTGCTGAAAAGGCTGTTCCAGTTGCAAAATAACAGAGCCAAGAGGGATCACCAGACCATTAAATCTAACCCTTTACCCCAAGGCAGGATACTCCATGCACCATATAATTCAGATCATGAACAGGAGCACATACACTGCACTACAAAAGATGCCATCTCAGCAGATGGCTAGAGCAAGTAAACCAAATACAGGTAAATGCAACACCACAAATATAGATTCTAAAAATAGGGTCACTATCCAATCTCATTTGTGGAAAAAATCCTTTCTGAATCTTAGACTTCCAACAAACTTTTTCAAAAGGAAGTTACTGGGAGCATAGATCACTCCAAGAAGTACATGCTAGGGTGACCAGATAAAATCCAGGTCAGGGCTCATGTAACTTTAACAGTTGTAGAGAAAAGGGAATTTCAGCCAGTGTCATTTGTATGCAATTAGTTCCTGGTGAAAGTCCTTCTTCATCACAATAGTTAAAGTTGCAGGGGCCCTGCCTTCTTTCGTATATGGTCATGCTAGTATAGTGCATGCACCTTTAAATGTTGTGATGAAGAGGGAATTTCACCAGGAACTAATTGCATACAAATTACTCTGGCTGAAATTCCCTTTTCAATACAACTGTTAAAGTTACATGAGCCCTGACCTGGATTTTATCTGGTCAGCCTACTCCATAAGATGTGAGCCGGGGTGGGGGGGCCCTGTAATTTCAGGTGAGTGGAAAGACATTTCTGAACCACAACAGAATAAAATAAATATCATGAAAACTGCTCTGCAACTCCATGACAGAGAAAAGTGTCTGAAAACACTGGACTTTTAAATCTATTCTCGCTTGCAAATCCAAAGAAGGATCTTTCTCATCTCCAGTCCAATATAGCCATATTCCATGTAGAAAATGTGTATTTGAGGGTTCAGAACAGAATTGTTTTTTAAAAAATTATGATCTCTTTCACCAATCCTTTTAACAACAGTAGTTTTGGAGGCTCAAATACCCCAATCTACACTCAAACACTAAACCGTTTTGGGCTACTTTCTGAAAGTACACAGCTTGTTTGCATGATTTCTCATTCTGAAAGCTATTCCTGATGTCATTTTAGATGCAAACATCTGAAGATATCTGTCCCAGTATGCAGGTAAGCATCGATCATGACTGGTTAACCATGGGCATTTCCCAGCAAAAACATACAACAGCCTCCCAGATTCTGGACCTTCTCCAAACTCCCACATCTGCAGCAAATGGGCCAATTGAAGAAGCAGCCCAGATATAACACCATTTTACAACTTTTAACTTCTGATTTGCTTACATGAATTAGACATAAATCCAAAATTGAAGCAAACTAAAAGCAAGCAAAACAGTTCCTGAACAAAACAGGAGATTTTTACACATCAAACAACTTACTGTTTTAAAAGCTAGATTTGCACATAACACTAACCCATGGTATGGGTTATTGAATTTTGAGTCATCGTGTTGTGCAAACCCAGCCACAGTAACAAACCATGGTTTGTTAACCACAAACAATCCAGAAAGAGAACCTATGGTTTGTTGCTGGGTTGTGAACTCTGGGTTGTTTAAATCATGGGAACTCTGGGTTGTTTAAATCATGGGTTATTACGTGTGGACTCAGAGCCATGGGTTGCTTCACCAGGCTACAGAGGTAGTAAAAAACCCTGGTCATTCTACATCAGGGTCATTCTACATGTTAGTACTAGAGCAC